>FR997804.1:10000000-10645000 GCA_905475355.2 Clostera curtula
GATGGTTGCGACCGGCGGTTCTCGCGCTCCGACGAGCTGACGAGGCACATCCGCATCCACACGGGTCAGAAGCCCTTCCAGTGCCGCATCTGCATGCGCTCGTTCAGCCGGTCAGATCACCTGACGACGCATGTGCGGACGCACACGGGCGAAAAGCCTTTCGCGTGCGACGTGTGCGGCCGAAAGTTCGCCCGCTCCGACGAGAAGAAGCGACACGCCAAGGTGCACCTGAAGCAGCGGCTGAAGCGCGAGCGGGGCCACCATGAGCACCCCCACGCGGCTCTCTAGCACCCGCCCGCCGCGCACTCGTCTACCGACTCCGACGACAGCAGCGGCGGTGACGTGTCCGCGGACAACTGAACTTTTATACTCTTCGCGTGCTGAAATTATCCGATAACTTCATCGCGTACACAAGTGTAAATGAATTGTCTTTAACGAAGCTTTATTAACTCTACATTTTGTAAATTCACTGATGTTTATATATATACCTTTTTATACATATTTGTAATAACCGAAGTGGAAGACGATCGGCTCGGTGTATTTATTTAATTTAGATAGGTTAATTGAAAGTACTCGACTGGGATCAAACGTAGATATGCGGCCTAAGAGTCCAGTGAGCGCGTCGCTATCGCTACGTTCTATGCGGAGAAGCGGCAGATATCGTCCTCGACCCTGGTGAACACATATCTTTATGCCCCAAGATGGCAGTCCGGTAGCTAGTTACGGTGTTTCGTATTAATAAGTGGATAGTCTCTCGCATAGATGTCGATCGGTCGTACCGTACGTCCGAGTGTGTGCATTGTCAAGTGACCGTTTTAGCGGTGAAAATTATTTAGTATTTGTATCTTGACTGAATGTTCTCGTCTGACGGCTTCAACTGCTGATCATGTCCATGAGACTTATCTGTCTAGGACCACCAGCTGGAAAGCCGTCGGTGGATATACTATATATGTATATTATAAATGTATGTATTTATTTGATAAACTAACGTGAAACTGTGCCATTAATTTAACTTACGTGTGCCACTGCAATTTTTTATTTACATATCTATGTAATAAGTGAAACACGACTGCTGAATAAGTGATAACTATAGTTATTTCGTTATACCTACTTTATTTCTAGTCGATTACTAAATATAGACGTGAGAATGTCGACTATTATGTTTGTTTATAGATTAATTTTTAATGATCTGCCATTAATATTACTTATGTTTCGACAGCTGCTGTCACCTCCTCTTGCTCAAACGTTTAATTTAACTAAATTTGCTCAAATTTGCTTCTTTTGCGTATCAGTCTTACCTATAATTCTACTAACTTTCTACACCAGTCGCTCTCTCGCACACTTGTTCAGTACCTTCACTTCGACATCTCCCATTGGCATATATTTTTATAGTGTGCGTATTATAGACTAATCTAGTAAAAGTTTAGCACGTAGCGTTTAAATTATGATCTCTTAATCATTAATAATTATTTTCAAGTTTAGCGAAGGTTCTTTATTTATAATACTCATAAGTCTCTGTATAGATGTAAAATTACGTGTAAGATTGGTTTTCAAAGTTATGTCGACGTTGCACTTTGAAAAATTTGGTAGGTGACTGAATAAGTTCATCGTTACTGCATTATCTAATTAGAATTCCCAATTTTGGTAGGTATTATTTCAATTACACTACTGGGATATCAATGTGTGTCCACAAATATTGCGGATACTTGCAACTGTCTGCAATTTGATTATACATAATAAGTACAAAATTAGGCACAAGTAGTTTTAACTAAATTAGCCATATAACCAACCATAAAATAGAAGTTTTATGAAACCATGTCTTCAAATTATGATACGTATAAGGAAAATCATATTTAGGATAAATCGGCTCAAGAAATATAGCAGTCGTAACGAGCCGGATATAAAGAAATAAAACGTCAAAGACGTTACCATAACGAACCTTCAAACAAACAGTGATAAATACAGGGTGGGCTTATCTCAGTAACGTCGGTCATTATGTATGAATTTAAGAAAACTGACAATAATATTGCTAACTCTTGCATACAAATCGATTAACGCAAAATATGGGAGTGGTTCAGGGAGTAAACAAAATATTTTTTTAATATAAACACAAGAAAAAAAGGGCATTCGCGGCTGTTTGATTCAAAACTTTAATGCAGATTTGGTCTGGGCACAAATCAATGCTATTGCGCCTAACGTTTTCATGTAACCCGACACTTGTATTGGTCGTCTTTGCACAAAATGGTATAACGCAACATGGAAAACCAGACCACAGTTCTCAGTGGTCGATTCGCGTGATTCTATGCAGAAGTATCGCTACGAACATTATTCAGTAGGTAGGTAGAAATTGCTTAGAAAAGGAGTTTGTTTTTACGAATATCGTATTCTTTTGTTTTAAATTATTCCTGATATCTCGATTAGACAACGATATTTCGATTGAATCGATATAAAAACGATACTTAATAACGCATTTTTTAAATCTTGTTTACGTGTTCTATTCTATAAGAAGGAACGCATCGTATATGGTACTTCTGCAACACGTCCGTTGCATATCTAGAAAGGCTCGGCAGAGATTAGAATGCAATACGCACGAGTTTATAACGTTTTTACTGTTTTGGAAGAGACGCTGTCTCCGATAGACGAAGCTAGAGTAGATAGGTATTATTCATGTTAACGAGTGAAAATGAAACGGAAAAGACTAAATTCTTACACATTTTACATAATGTTGCAACGCGTTAACGTTATTGATATACGGTGTTTGTATAGGTTACGAGTTACGACTTGCCCATTGTTTGCCTGAGGGCCGTCGCCTCGGGCCGGCACGGTAGAGCCAACTGCGCATTGTTGAACTTATGTACATCACTTTACTGCACACATGCCCCGCGCTTTGTAAAAGCATCTCAAGTTATACTAGCTAGGCTAAGTATTTTCGTATAGTTACGATAAATCTAACTTCTATGGTGTTCACCTTATCGTGGATGAGAACGAATCCTTTATGAATTTTGTGTATGACTACCATTTAAGCTGTCTTTTGTATTTCACTTGGGTGAAAAGTGTTGTTGATGTTCTGATAATATATCGATAGATAAGTTTAGTCGTAAGTAGGTATTGTTAAATCTCACTAATTTTTACTAAATTCTATTTAATTAATATATTTGTAAATACACTCTGACTAAATTTCGATTTATTGTGTATATAAGAGAAAATGAAATTTTTATTTAATGAAAACACCTAAGGTGCGAAAATACAAATTGTTGAAAATTTGAGCCTGGCGTTTTATATTTATTTTTGCAACCCCTTCTGACCCACAGTAGTTGCTCGATGCTACATGGATACTTGCTCGAACATCCTCATGCGTATGTCATCAAATAAAGGGCACAATATAGTCGATGGTAGTAGGTAGATGTAAGTATGATGTACAAAAACATTATATAATATATTGAAAAATCCTACGATCAGTAAAGAAAAGATACTAGGTACCTACGTACTAGTGATCTAAGTAGGTAATAATATAATAGTACTAAGATAGGTAAGTATATCTCGACCCCGACTCAGCAGTGGGTCTCTTACGGGCTGAGAAGTAGTAATAGTAGGTAAGTTTATTGGTAAAAGTACCTTTCTCTTAATTCTCCTTTGCAATATAGACCAAACTACAGACAATAGGTATTCGAAGCACTACAATACCAAATTCAGGGCAAATTGATAAATATTTACCAATAAGCAACCACGCCAACACTTTAAAGAAAAGCATATTAAAAAGAATATTTTATCGAGTTAGAAAATAAATACTGTACGTATGTTAGCTACAATATGTATTTAAAAAAGAATTAGTTCAAGGGACTTGAAAACTACAAACGCCATCTGTGGGGTGTTTATATTAAACAGCGTGTACAGCGCATGTACTTCGGCAGCGTACATGATTATGGAGATGCATCGCTAGGTACGTTAACAAAGTGCTCTACGGATCACTCCACAGATGTCACTGAAACATTAGGCTGTTATACGATACTAGCGACATCTATTATTACAGCGGATAGTTTGAATTTCGACCGCAAATGCGTTAATTTTTTTATGTCGCAATGGCGGTGATTGGCGGAGAATGCGCGTAACGCACGCATAACGCACGCGATAAATTGATGACATGCTCAAACCTTGCTTCACTACAGCCAGCACTTTGTGCTCAAGTTATTTTGCCTCAATTCAGAATGCGGTATCGTCGAATTAATAACTGAAGTATAGTAGATTTACATTTAGGGTCAACGCTGACCTACGGAGTTGCTGCGAAGAGACTAATTCAGTAACAATTTAAATTCAACCAATACCAAAATCGAGAGCGGGGTCCACGCGAGTAAGTATATAATTGTCTGTGGTAGGGCTGCCATCCGTCCGGAATTCCCCGGATTTATCAGTACGAATCGACTATCCGCAGAGGTTTTGAAAAGTGTTCGGAAGTAACCCGACACTTGTTGTTGTCAGAGGAAATCCAATTTTTATAGTTAAGCGATAACTTGAAATTAATCTCAGTTGCAAATTCATCCACATTAATCCGAAATCAAGAAGGTTCTGCTGTTTTTATTTTTAGTGCAAACAAATTACTTTTTTAGAGGAGTCCGGGGAAAAAAAAAAAAAAAACATATTTTTCCCAAATGTCCGGGATTTTTGCCGTGTTTATTGCGTCTGCAATTTAGGTGATGGCAGCCCTAGTCTGGGGCTCTCGAAATTTCGATAGTTGACTTGATTGGGTACAAAACACTGCATATTATCTTTGTATGCGTATACTGCGAAGTTCTAATGGAATTAGTAAAATAACATCACCCTGCTGGTATCATGGAGCAATATCATGGAGCAATTGCCTAATATTCCGTGACCCTCCATATGTGAAGCCATGACGCTGCCAGCGGAGTGACATTCAAACTCAAACTCAAAAGGAACTTTATTTACGTAGGTTTCATCACAAAACTCTTATAAATCGTCATATTTACAAACAAGTCTATCCCTTATGCCGCCAACGATTTCCCTGGTAGAGCTGTGGTGACCTTATACAGGCGAAGAATCACGGCGATGTTAGGTATTTAGCTGCGCTAGCCGGTATTCTACAGGGCGCAGGGCCGGATTTAGGAGGCACCCTTGCCCCAAATTATTTTCCAAATAAAATAAATATATAATACTTTAGGCTGTAGGTAAAGGTAGCGAAAAAAAAAAATATCAAAGGAACAGATTTACTAGGTTTACTAGTTGAAATTTGAAAGATTCTTTTTTCCGAAGTCTATTGTGGAGGCCCCCTGCTTGTGGAGGCCCCGGGGCTTTCGCCCCGGTTGCCCCCCCCTAAATCCGGCCCTGACAGGGCGTAGAAAAACCTATAGCCGCTCAGGCATAACGCTAATTAATAAAAGCAGATCTATGTTTAAATGTACTTCTATCTCCAAGCGTGAGTGAAATGACCAATATTAAAAAGAAAAAAGTTCTCTTTTACCTACTACTACTACTCAGCATATACTGCCACTTCCGAGTAGGCCTCCGCCAATTACATGGAGGGTAATTAAATCATCCTACTTTGCCACGTTGGCGAGATGGGTTGGTACAGGATTTCATATCAAGCTATCCTTCTCTTGCGGCTAGGCTTTTAATTTACTTTAGTCGGCTCTTAGAGCCCCCGCGTATTAGGCGGCCAGTCGTGCGGCCTGGCCGCATAATGCGCGGGGTGGCCGCGGCGGCCAATAGGCCACGTGTGAGTCGCGATGTATTTCGTTGGCCGCCTAATGCGCGCATCTACATACATCGTAGAAGAATTAGTTGGCCGCAGCGACTTGGCCGCCTAATGCGCGGAGGCCCTAACTACACCCTCAGAATAGCAGAATGACACTAGGCATTCTAAATTCCGTCACACAGAATTTTAACCTACCTGAAATTCTATGAAAATTATTTGTTTAGGTCGTCGTTTCAGGCTATAAATTACCCACTACTGAGTCGGGCCTTCTCCAAATTCATGGAGGAAAATTAGCCTACTATGCCACGCTTGCAAGACGGGTTAACACAGGGTGTGTATCAAGTTTGCCTTCTCATACGCCTAGGTGATCTGCCTCTTACGATCCCTTAGTCGCCTCTTACGATACCCTCAGGATAGTGTGGGGGTGGTGACATTGTGTATATAAATCCATCACCACACAGACATATTATATCAGTAATCGATACTATCGATCCTTTCGTACGGCTATAGGGTTCTTGTTACACCCTGTACATATAATTTAAAGGATTGATTTAATAACAACCAACAATTTAATAAAACAAATTGCACAGTTTAGTCAATGCATTTTTTTGTAAAACACTGTGAACAGAAATATATTTAAGTAGTTACTCATTTTGTAAATAAAATGGTTTATAAACTCTATTTCAAATAACTTAAATCCATTTTGATAAAACAGAACGAAAACAATAACCGTTTTAATTAGAATCTTTTGAAATGGATGGCTTACATATACTTGCTACAAATTTCGTTACAAAATGTCAATTATCGTTCAATTAAAAACTTAGGCACCTAATTCGTATCAGTCTTAGACCTTAAGCTAGTATGTCCCATTACCGACATTTACAAACAACGACAGACTGACTAAATCTAAAAAAATACGAAAATATCATAATTTGGGCTACACGGCCGATTTCAAGACCTACTCGTATGTGTATCTGTCAAAACTTCTAATAATAAAGGTATATTACGGCCGGCGTATCTTGGCGAGTCTGAACATAGGCTCTGCGAACTTCCCCCTCGACTGTGCTGCCACCTTGCTGTGGTGAGGGGGCTTGAGTGCCTCAATGATCCGTGGGGCCATACCGGCCAGGGCCTCCCATGCCGGGCGGGCCCACGGGGAGAGGTGAGACGAAGAGCGGCACCCAGCGTCGTGGCGGGTTGCGGCTCCAGGGACTCCTCTGTTCTCAGAGCTGCCTTGGGAGTCGTAAACCGCTGCGGCGCATCATGAGGTCCTCGGGTTGGCGCTCAACTTAGTTGGCCGTCAAACCGAGTCCTCACTAAACGTCCTCGGGTTGGCGCCGGCCGAGGGCTGACGGGCCTCCTCTGCGAGGCCGTATGTCGCAGAAGGGGGCTCCGGGACGGATCGCTGGTGCGCTGCGGTAGATTGGGGCTGCGGGGACTTGGGTGGATGGGGGCCCTGTCCCCAGTGTCTCGCTGCGAGCCCTGGACGGGGGCTCCGGGGACCTGGGTTGACGGTGGACCCTGTCCTAAGGGTTTCCCTGCGGGCCCTGGACGGCTGCGGTGCGCCGGTGTCCTCTAGTTGGCGCCGGCCCGAGGGCTGACGGGCCTCCTTCTGCGGGGCCGATGTCGCAGAAGGGGGCAGCGGGGCGGGTCGCAAGGGAGGGAGCTCCGGGTGACCCGCGCCGCGGACGGAGGCGGGGGTGGAGGGGGGTTCGTGACGATGCGGGCCCCTTCTGCCCTCGCCTAGGAGGCCGGTGGTGGTTCGGGGGAGCCACCACCGACGAAAGCCTCGATGACTGAGGGCGTCCCAGTATACCGGGGCGCCCTCTCTGATAGTCGCTTGCCCGCGTTGCGGGCACCACGCCGGGGCGTCACAGTAGAATGCGTTTACGCGAACTTGTGGCGCCCCAAGCGCGTCGTGTGAGGGTATGCCGCTGGGGTTTTAGTGGGTAAACGACTCTTGGGTAGACGACCCTTGTCGGAGTCCCACATCACCGACCTTTCCCCCGGGGTGCGGTGGTATGCATAAAGCATTTCCCCAGCGAAAACAAAAAAAAAAAAAAAGGCTCTGCGAACTTAAGCGCATGTACACTCGTGAAGAAAACTGTCATCATCATTTTTTAATTTGTTCTAATTAATTGGTCACTGTATTAGAAATGATAATAACAGTTTTCTTCACGAGTATACATGCGCTTAAGTTCGCAGAGCTTATATTCACACTAGCAAAGATACGCCGGCCGTAATATACATTCATTTTAATGTTGGAATCATAAACATCCACGACTGAGGTATCGGGTATACATACTTTGCCGTTGTCCCAACGGTGTGTATTACGTTACCGATGGTACTATGACGTTGCCGACTGTAGGTACCGTTACGTTAAAGATGGTACCATTAAGTTACCGATGGTACCGTTATGTTACAAATAGTAGCGTTTATACGATTTTTTAATAACGATTTTTTAAGGAGAAGTTGCTAAAATCGGCCGTCAATCAATTTCACAGAAATTAGGAACAGTTTTATTCAATATTTTATTTAGTAGCCAAACCAGCATGCAAACTTCTACTAGTCAATAAAATAAATAATAAAATAAATTAAACTATGTATACATACTTCTAAACCTAATCTCAATATATTACATAGAAATAAAACAAGCTTACAATGTATCTCAAATTGGATTAGCGAGTAACGGAATTGAGTTGTTAAATAACTGATATAACTCCTAAGGTCCCGATATCGGAATAACAGGAATTTTAAAAAAGTATTACATGTGAAAATAATAGAGCATTCGCATATACTGAAAATAATTATTATAGCACTTGTTATATTTTACCATTTATGTTTGTACCCGAACGTCAATTTCAAATAAAGCGTTCGACCATCATCCAAAAAAAATTGAAGCTACTGTATTTTTTTCATTTTAAGGCCCGGTAGTTTCAAAAGGCTGGTGAACGTTGCATACATATTTTTTTACTAATACCGGTATTCTGAACGTGACAGAGTAACTATTCATTCTGTGATAGGCAGAAATTTGAAAATAGTACTATTTGTATTAAATATTGAAGCAACGACATCAATTTGCAATAAATACACTGACGAATACTGCGTGTAACAAACAGCTATTGACAAATAAGATTACTTTAAATTTGAATTTGCACAGGTAAAATAATTGTAAGTATGTAATTAACAGTATTAAATAAAAAAATAATTTATTATTATATCACCCATTTAACAAACGTTATGTTGTTTGTTACCATTACATAATTATTACCTTGTTACTTTATATCCCAGTTGTTCAAACAGTCGACAGCCATTGTTGTCAGATGGTTAAAGACTATTTGCATAGTCAGTTTAATGTTATTTTTGTATAATTTAATATGTGCTGTGTTTTTGGCTATTTCCATTGCTAGCATAATAATTATTGTATCGCTAATTAAAAATTTTACACATAAAACGGTCCTGAACGACAATCCCAAAAAGAAAACCACAGAATATACACGCTAAGCGCTTGTACACACGGACGGCATGTTGCTAACGGCACAGACAACTGCAGCCGTCGACGCGTTGGCGAGTGCCGTCAACTGTAGCCGACGGCAGTCGACAGAGGCCGACTGCAGCCAACGCAGTCGACGGGACTCGGCGACGCGTCGACGGCTGTCGCCGACCCGCGTCGACGGCAGCAGTTGTCTGTACCGTTGACAACATGCCATTCGTGTGTATGAGCGCTTAGAATAATAGGAGCGATAGCCAAATAATTTTTAATTACATTATAATTCTTATAAGTTATGAAATTTAATATCGGGCCACTTATATCTTTCTTACTTAATTCAAATTTAAGTTTTTTTTTGTAAGAAATACAATGCACCCGTTTAATAAAAATAAGATACGAGAGTCATAATAGTTGGGGAACTCGTATGAGTTAAATCAATCGTTTAGGTAAACAATGACCAAAGAGCAAGCCAATTTCAATTTGACCGGATGAAACGATTTTTTATGTAGGTACTAAGGATTATTCGTTCGCGACCTCGGCTAAGCCATTGTTCAAAAATATATAATTTCTCTAACTTTTTAAAAGCATCTAACGCTACGTCGAACTTTAATCCTGCTTATTCGAAAATGTGAAAACTGCCCTAACATTTCAATAACAACAACCAACTTTTCTATTGACATACATACGATACAGGGTCTAACAAAAAGCGTATATACCACACCCTGTATCCCTCCTATCTGGGGACAAAACGATGAAAAATGTTCGAAAATAAAATGATTACCAAACAACACATGGTGGGCTATGTGGCCTCTTCAAAATGTTCTTCGGCCTTGACTAGGTTGGGTTCCGACTCAGAGCGGCGCTTAAGCCCTTCCGCGTCGGGCGAGAGCGGCCGTTCGTCGACTTCGGGCGGTGTAAGTATGCTAGCGGCTTTTATATCTGGCGCGCTTCTGCTGACATCCACCTAGTGAAATTTAAAATATTTTTATTCATATGAATGGTTTAAGAAATACTTTTGAGCTATGGCTTTAGGAAGAGAAAAAAGTTTATAATTTAAATTTTCTTTCAACATAGTTAGAATGCGAGCAACTCAGGCCTTTACGGAAATCGTTGAGGGAGGCATAAGGGCAGCAATGGGCTTGATAGGCTGAAAAGGTGATGATGATTATAGCTAATAACACTTTCAATTAACTCTAAAATAAACAAAATTCAATTGGTTGAATCAAAAACGGTTGAGAAGCTACTATGCTGCAAAAGAACAGACAGGTGCGTCAAAATTTTAACAAACAACTTTGTTGGATAGTTTATTTCCATCAAATTATAGAGTGCACAGTACTTTACCAGTTCAGTTTCTATGAAATCCCCGGACTCCTGTTTGACTTGTGCGTTCATTTTGTCATTCATGTAACAAACGCCGTTGAGGTCTATTGCGCTGTTCGAGAATATCGCCGCAGCTCCAACTGAGGCGTCCACTAACGGTTCACCCTAAAACAATACAAAAACTAGTTACAAGAGGCGCCTAAAGGAAAGCAAGAGGCAGACGACTTGATAACCCTATGCCAAACCGTCTTGCCAGCGTGGCATGGCATGCTAATTTGCGCCTGGCTCGTTGGTCTAGGCCCTAGGGGTTAGTTGTTGCGCCTTTGGATCAACGGGTCCCGGGTTCGATTCCGGGGCCGGGCAAGTGTTTTTGTCTAAACCAGAGGCACATGCTATAAGTTTGTGTGTCATTTGTGTTCGTGAATTGCATTTTTATAAACTGCCCCCGGGATACAGGTAATACCTAGTGCAGCGGTTTCGTTTATATATAATAATAATTCGTTGACTTTAAAAGGTTGCTTATTTTTTTGTTTTTAAAAAGAAAATAAAGTCCTACATGAATTTGGAGGACGACTCAAGGACGACGAGGGACGACTCAGTAGTGGGTAATTTATGGTTTGAAATGACCTATCATGAATGGCACAGTAAATTTATATTTATTTATTTTTATTTATTGAGCAATACACTGGAGCCTTATAATATAACTAAAATATTAACAGTGTATCATAAACCAAGTTTGGTTTTTCCGTACACCGGAATTTAGAAGATAGATTTTAGATTATTATACTATATAAATTTTAATAATAGAACAGTTGCTTTGTACTCTAATATGTAACTTTATGATGTGTCCACATATTTAAGGGTTCCATCCAACCTAGGTTAGATCCGTTTATTAGAATTAATGTTTAGGTATTTGTTGTAACCTGTTTTGTTATCCAAAAAATAAATAAGTTGTTAGTTTTCTTTTTTAAGTTCAATAATCAAGCGCGCAAATGGCTTGTTTCTTGTCAAGATTGTCTACATACCAATGCAACATTTTCTGGCACCACAAACTTTAGCTGCGTCGGCTTCTTCGGTGGTGGAACATCTGCTTCGGGGGTTTTATGAACAAACGAATTGTCTTTCGGTGTCAATTCTTTATGTTCTCTACAATTACAAAAACAAATGTTAGAAAGTTTGAAAAACACAACACACCCTCAAAATCGTTATTGCCAACTTACTTACTTCTTGGGCGTGGTGTGGTGACTGTCATTTTTGTCCATCTGATGCTGCGATATTAAATCGCAGGCCTTCCCTAATATAACTATGGAGACCAAAACTCTGACCGATATTAGACAGATGTATGCCGTCAGTATTAGAAATACTGCCGCAAAACTGTAACAAACAAATGCGTCAGAATACTGTCTTCAAAAATCACAGTATAATAGCACTATGCTGAGCTCAGACCATTTCTAGCAATACTGTATACGTCATAGATTTTTTTGCATATGCGCTTGTAAGAATTATATTGTTGTGTGCAGTTTTTTTTTTTCAGAATAAGGGTTATTCTATTCTATATCGGAGGGCGGACGGCTATTGGCCCGTGCAAATACTGGCAATTAGCCAAATCTCGTTACACCCTAATGAAATTAAAAAAGACAAGGTGTCATTTTAGCGTGTGACTTACCCGTCAACCTTAACCGCATGCACCAAAACCCGTGTAATAACAACGCCTAGAGGCAGCGGTATGAAGCCCATCCTGCGAGCTACCAAATCAGAGTGATCGCTGAAGGCATACTTTTGTCTGGTCTGTGCGACGTCATAAGCTAAGCTTACTGTGTATTCTCTATACACACCATAGGGAATCTCGTTAAACCTAAGAGAAAATATATATTATTATATTATATTATATTTAAAAAATATATAAATGTACATATATTAAACTCTTAGCGCTCATACAAACGGCAGCCGTCGACTGCACCCGACTGCAGCCGTCGACGCGTCGGCTAGTGCCGTCGACGGCAGCCGGCGGAAGTGCAGTTGTCTGTGCCGTTGACAACATGCCGTTCGTGTGTAGGAGCGCTTATTCGCATTATGAACGATAAGCCAAACGATATGTAAAGAGAGCGACAGTTCAACCGGGTGAGAACAGGTTATCTTGTAATACTGACTACTGTCAAATGACAGTGCTTGCTACTACTTCCACTTCTACTTCTCAGCCCATAAATGACCCAATGCTGAGTCAGGCCTGCTCCAACTACATGGAGGGTAATTCGCCTACTACGCTGGGCAGACGGGTTGGCATAGTGTTTCGAATCAAGTTTTCCTTCTCTTGCGGCTAGGTTTTCGGCCTTATCATTTCCTTTTGTCGGCTCTTACGACACCCGCGGGGTGAAATGGGGTGACGACACTATATATTCTAAAGCCACCACACGAACCACACGGACTATTATGATATTAAGTTAAAGACTATTAATAATATTACAGGGACTACATTTCTAACAGTGTAAACTTTCGCACCAGCAAAGTTGAAAGTTCTCTGATAGGTACATTTGTATGTTGTACAAACCTATCCGCAAGAGAAGAAAAACTTTATACAAACCCTGTGCCTACCGGTCTTGCCAGCGTGGCTTAGTAGGCTAATTTATCTCCATTTGAGCATTGGGAAGAAGCCCGACTCATTAGTGGTCATTTATGGGCTGGAATGATGAATGACACGGGGTGTAATAACGACATAAATATATCTATTTTAAAATTGTTAAAATCAGTATTTGGCGTCAAATGGTGCCTAGCATGCGTCTAAATGCGGTGCAACAATATCGTAACATTATCTCTTGGTAACAGATTTATAAAAGTATATTATGTACATTCCATTTTATTGAAAAAACTTTAAAATCTGTCTACTGAAAAAACATCATTCATTAATTAAATTGCTCTCGGTGTGCACCTTCGCGGCCGTCATTATAAAAAAAAACATAATCCGTCCACGGACATTAAATATCCACCGAGTAATCATGCCATTGCATTTGTGAATTACCTAGTAATAAAAGCATGTTTGACCCAGTCAATGATAACTTCAAATGTCAGGACAAGCACGCAGTCAGGAGCCAGTATCCAAAACCTCTCCTCCCTCCAATTGTACTCTTTCATTGTCTGCAGTACTACGATAAAGAGTAGTACGGACAAATGGAGACGTTCTCTAACGTCACTACAAGATACTTGGAACAGATTGTTCTTGTCAAACTTTTTAAACACACTGCCTTTTAGCTCCACAAACTGAAAAATAACCACACATATAATTTTATCCCGATTAGCTTGGGATAATTGTCGGTGCTCTTTCATAGAGTATTAATATTTTTGGTTTCTGAAGAGATCATGACATTGATGTTTTCTTTATATCCTTTCTGTCACAAATTGAAAACGCGCGTATCATGAATTACCGCCACAGAATTTAATTTGAAAATCCCAAAAATATCAGGGATAGAATTGGTCTTTGGAGCCGAGTCCTAAAATGATTACTGTCCGACCGGATTTTATCAGTGAACTACACAATATATTATGTCAGCGATTTCGGGATGAAGGTGAAGAAGAAAATCAAAACAGGCATATAATCTTCAGAAACTATAAATATGAATACTTCTATGGATGCACACCAACAGTCATTAACACTAATAGATAAAGGAAATGTAGATAGCAAGGTTGCAATTTTACGATTAGAATATAAAATCATGACATGCCAACGAAATAGTAAAACTGTACAAAATAATGCAGAATGTGTTAAGGTCCACATGTAGGCTAGTCATCCCAAAGCCCATTTATAGCTCATAATGATTCTAGGTCAATTTACTGATGACCACTGCCACCTGTTGCATGTCCACTAGATTAATAGTGTTATAGACATACTAATGATGTATACGAAAAACAGGAAGCAAGATATCTACCAATATTATAGTGAAGTTTATGAATCGGAAGCATATTTCAAGAGTTGATTGTATCAACAAATTGTAAGCTTGTCACTACAAAAACACTGCATTATCTATAACTAACCAAGCAATTGAAAGCTACAAAATGTCTATGCTGCATTACTATAATCTTGTGACACAGAACTCTATGCTGGCAATCTGCATATTTGGCATATTACAAAAGAATAAATAATAGCATGTATGTACTTACATTATTAGACATCATTATTATTAGTAGACTTTTATTATTGGAGTTAAAAGCCACATTAAGTGTTGTGGCTTGAAACAATACTAACAAGCTGTGAAGGACTGAATAAGTTATTAAGAATTTTATTACTCAAGTCATCACCATCATCTCAACTCCACCACTATGAAGCTGTGCCTCCTCCAATCTAACAATTAAAAATGATTGGCAAGTAATTGTCAAAGTATGTCCAAATCATTTTTTTCTTTCCATGATATCATAGCTGTTTTTCCACTTAAAAACAAGTTAAAGTTAATATCTTTAGCCACTGGGTAATGCAATAAATAAAATTTAAGACTTAGAATCTATAATAAGGACTTACGTAATTTAAAACTGGGCTTTTTAAAGGATACACACATAGATCATGGCAAACAATAAATGTGGAATAACTCCTAAGTGTTCCCGTCTCCGATCTCTAGGCTCAGTTGCAGTCCAAAATAGTGCATCAATAGTGTCTTGGCCAAAAGCTGAGAACAGTCTGTCACCCACTTCCAGCATATTGTAGAAAATATATAATTTCATAACACTTTGACTCTTGACTAAGTGATACATCATATTTGTGTCTATGTAACACATTAATATACTGCATACTAGTAAAATAAAGCCTTTGAGGACATCACATGTTTCAGCTGGCTTTAATATACTTTTACGGGAATTTGAATAAAACCTGAAATGTGTACATTTTTAGAGACCATGTATAGAGAAATTAGTAAATGTCAATGTGGTTAGTCTATTATAAATAGCCCGCTATATACTTACCCAAAACATTTCCGAAATAATCTGTTGAGAAAAGACCAAAATGCCATGATAAATCTCATGGGGAGAAATGTGTAAACAAACAATAAAGAATCTGCACATTGAAAGAACCCATATGCCATGAACTTCTCCAATTCTTGAGGGATCTTTATGAAGGAGTAGACCTTTTCACGTCTAGCTGAAAACCTTTCCTCATCATGTTCTAGGAAATATCCTCTAGTTAATTCAACATGTAGAAAGGCAAATAGCGATGTTCCTTTTTCAGCATCTGTAACGCAAAATGATGTAATAATTAAAGCCGTGTGGCTACCCAAGAACTAGATATTTTAACCATGATTGAAGACTGGAACATATTGGTGTACCATCCGAAAGCCGCTTGGTCGACCGTGATAGTATTCAAGATTAGCCATTAATATACTTTTGATTTTTTATTAAGTTACCTCTGCTTTTCCCTTCTTTTGTACTTCTATCTAAGCTCACATCAATAGAAGAATGTTGAGCATTGCCTATAGGCTTGAATCGCAGTCTTTTGGTTTGTTCTTGTGTATCTTCCCCTTTCAATACCATCTTGAGATAACTATTCTATGATAAAGGTTTCCACAATTACATTTGTACTAGTTTCAGATGTTTTTCTTGAGAATTGCACTATAGACTTTCGTAAATCTAATATTTTCAATTTTGATTGACCATTAACTTGTTACTTGACTAACCTGATGGTTGACTGTGAAATAGTGAAGTCTTTGACTGAAGGTCGTAAGTAGTGAATGTGATGTCAAGGCGAGAAATCTTTTATTTTTGTTTTTATTTCTGTTAACATAGGCCTATAGCTAGTTCAGTCTAGCAATACCAGTAAAAGTAATTCTTCGTAATTAACGAGAAAATTAAAATACCGCCTTGCAAAATAAATGAAGAGACATGCATTAATTACATTAACAAAATCGACTAACTCAATTTACGATATCTGTTTGTATAATTTAAATCCTTCATAAGTTCATAAACATCACTATCTGGCACGCCATGCCATTATCCATCAGCCAGCAGTCGGATTCCTTGCAACGTATAGAGGATTTTCCGAAATTAGCACGATTTTAATACCTAAATGTGGTAAATCTGTGTGAAATAAGTGATTCCATATTCGCAGATCATTTTGAAACAACCACGTTTAACAATACGTTGCAATTATGGCGTCCAGTGAAGGGCAAACCATTAAATCAAACTTGCATCAGCAAGACCTAACCAAATTAGTGAGTAATTTTACCATTACAATAGAAAATTAGAATGTAGCGTTTCCATAGTAATTTTAATTCTATAGAAATCGTTTTTGTCGTATATCTTAAATTTACTGAAGTCTTGCAAGATTCTAACCTATCAATATTAGATGATACTAACATTACCTACATAATGATACCCCACAGCCCAGGTCATGAGGTAAATCATGACTTTTAAACAAGATTGTTTTTCTGATTATTCCAGGATATAACTAAACTATCTGCCTTGTCTCCTGAAGTGATATCAAGGCAGGCAACCATTAATATTGGAACCATTGGCCATGTAGCCCATGGTAAGTCAACTGTGGTAAAAGCAATATCTGGAGTTCAGACTGTCAGGTTCAAGAATGAATTGGAAAGGAATATTACTATTAAATTGGGTATGTACCTTCTTTATTTTTAATCTTCATATCACCCTTTAACAGCTATTCGTATTTAAACTATATTTTGCTTGTTTATGTTTTAATGAAAATTAGTTCAGTAATCACCTAATGATGCAAACCTTTTACAATATGATATTTAATGTTTATAATTTTAAATAACTATGAGATGGGTGCTATGCAATGTACCATGTGAAAAAGTAGCCCAACAATTTTAAATCTAAAGAATCTTGACTTTCTGATATTAAATAAATATTAATCAAATCACATGGTATGTTGCAGAGCGCCTGCCGGATTCAATCATAAAACTGTATCGTGAAAGAACACTTGAACAAGTTGAAAGTGCATTTCTTGAAAAGGTTAAAAGGTCAAAGAAAAGGCATTTGTCTATTTCTGAAGATGAAGAAGAACCAGCTCCAAAAAAACAGAAGAAAAACAAAAAGTCAAAACAAGAAGATGATGAATATATTATTGAAAAAATTTTGGATTTCAAATTTGAATCAGGCAAAGAACATTTCTTTATCAAATGGAAAGGATGGCCTGATAGTGAAAATACTTGGGAACCCATAGAAAATCTTGACAATTGCCCTGCAATCATAAATAGTTTTGTACTAGAACAGGAACACAAATATTGTAATGAAATTGAAGCTCTTAAAGAAGAAATATCTTTTGGGGGCTTATTGAGTGAAGAAAGTCTTGTGGAAAGGATTGATGAAATAGAGGAATGTAGCCTTTCAAAACTGAAACACAATTTGATATTAAAATTAATATCAATGATAATTTTGCCTGAAAAACATGAAACAAATGCTGCTGAACTTGTCCAAGATGCCAGAAATGTCTTACAAATGTATACATTGACAAGGAGAAGATGTCAGCAGTTGATGAAGTTGAAAGATTGGGAAGAACATTTAAATCAAGTTGATAAGTCCAAGAAGCTTGTTGTAGAAAACTATGCTGACCTAGCTGGCCCACCGGAAAACTTTACATATATAAACCAATCTATTCCTGGTGCTGGAGTCACAATCCCTGATGATCCTCCCATAGGTTGTGAATGTACAGCTTGCAACTGCCGTTCTAAAGAATGCTGTGGTATGCAGGCTGGCTTATTTGCTTATACTGCAAATAGACGCCTGCGTGTGGCGCCAGGAACACCTATTTATGAGTGCAATAAAGCCTGCAAGTGCTCATCAGATTGCTGTAATCGAATAGTACAGGGAGGTCGCAATATAAAGCTCACTATTTTTAGAACATCAAATGGGTGTGGATGGGGTGTAAGGACAGAACAAAAAATTAGACAGGGCCAATTTATATGCCAGTATGTGGGAGAAGTAATTACGTTTGAGGAAGCTGAAAAGAGAGGTAGAGAATATGATGCCAATGGTCTCACATACTTGTTTGATCTTGATTTTAATTCTGTTGAGAACCCATATGTCGTGGATGCGGCACATTTAGGTAATGTTTCACACTTCATTAATCACTCATGTGAGCCTAATCTCGGTGTTTGGGCAGTCTGGGCTGACTGCCTAGATCCAAACCTGCCAATGTTAGCTTTGTTTGCAACATGTGACATAGAAGCTGGTGAAGAGATATGTTTTGACTATTTACAAAAGTCAGCCGATAGTGATGATGTTGAAAAAAGTGGTACAAGCCTGCCAAATGATGCCTTAACCACATCCAGAGATGATGAGGATATCCCAAGTGCTTCTGAAGCTACCACATCGGTTTCTCCAGTCTCACCTGCCAAGTCTAGGTTTGAAATTCAACAACAGAACAGAGCCATGCTGAGAAATTTGACAGAATGTAAATGTGGTGCTTTAAAGTGTAGAAAATATTTATTCTAATATCTACTATCTGGTAACTGGATCCAGCATAATATTTATAATATTCAAAATCAATAGAGGCAAGCTAGTAATTCAATAATAAGATCATAATAATTTGTCTATCTGATGCAAATAATATCCTACTAATATTATAAACGTCAAAGTTTGTAAGTATGGATGTTTGTTACTCTTTCACGTAAAAACGACTGAATGGATTTTAATGAAACTTTACAATAATAAAGCTTATATATAAGAATTACACATAGGCTACCATTTAGAAAGATACTAGCTTCGCCCTGCGGCGTCACCCGCGGTACGACATTAACCACGGGGTTCAGCTAGTTATGGTAATCATGAGGTCTTTACAAGTTTTAAAACTGAATTTGAGAATGTCAAATATTATTGAAACTCAAAAACAACAAAAAAACTATTTAAAAGTGCCTGAGTACTAGAAGATTTTAATTATGTTAAAACAAGCAAACATTGTAATTTCTTGATGAAATGCATAAACTAAAATTTCTGTACACAAACTAATAAATGTACTATATTATTTTACTTTAAAAGGTTTACTGTTGTGTTTAGGGTTATTGTAATATTATCTTTAATTATATTGTTATTGAAAATTTTGCTACTAGTGTTGAATTTATTGAAGGACCATATCTTTTACAATGCCTTAAAATAGCGAGATTTATTTTAATTACCATTTTGGTAATTTCTAAGAATAATTTACAAGTTGTACAATGTCACCAGTATTAAACTTGCATGAATACCCATTTATATAGTTATTGTTAAGATACTTTTGATGTACATAAATATGAATATTTTTGTAAAATTTTTATAACGAGTATGTTGTTATCATTAGACTATGTAATAAACTACGTAATTATTTTAAACATACAATTTATTTCACACCATACCATAAAAGATGTTTTTAATCATGCCTAAACAAGAAAATTACCAAATTGTTTATACTTATGATATGTCATAAAAATATGACAAGGCTATTCGTTTATCGAGTAAATTAAATTATTAAATTCATAGGTAAAATCCCAAAGCATACACATGGAGGACAGCATGTATTAACATGTTCTATTAAACAATTTATCTATGTGCTGACGGATTTCGAATGTACCTATAGCGACTATCAAGTGTCGACTAAAGGAAATGACAAGGCTAGAACCTGGTTTGTTATACATTGCAGTATAGTGTGTGTTATGAACACACTATACTATTCTTTCCTGAGGGTGACGCAAAATCTGACCAAAGGAAATGACAAGGCCGAAGCCCTAGCCGCGAGAGAAGGAAACCTTAAATCGAAAACATGCGCCATCCCATCTGGTCACAGGCTAATTTCCCTTCCGTAATTAGAGGAGACTCGACATAGCAGTGGGCCATAAAAACCGAGAAGAACATTGGTCTAAGGGTTGGATGTGCTACCTTTGGATCACGGGTCCCAGTTCGATGCTGCGGTCGGGCACGTCTTAGTGTAAACTTAAAAAAAATATTGCGGTGTATTTTTGTAATCAGCCCCCGCGATACAGGTTTCCCGCACGGAATAAATATTTGTTGTACGACCTACAAGTATTTGTTCCGGGTCTGGGTGTTTTCTATCTATAATATGTATGTATTTACAAAAAAAAACCATATTAGTAGTTTATCATCCATCTCGTTACCATAACAAAAGCATTAAGTTGCTTAGCTTGGGACGAGATGGCGTTGTGTGAAATGTCCAAGGATATTTATTATTAGAAGTTAGTTTTTTTTAAGAACAAAATATAATAAAACACCCAAGGGCGGACCACTATGCGTACATGAAACTGAACAAAATGTATCCAAGTTTCTAATAACAACCCGTGGTACATTAAAAAAAGCAATGTATTTATTGTATTGAAATGGTGCTGACGAAAAGTAACTAAGTATTGATCGTATCGTGGAAGTGTAATTAAAAAACAATAAATATGTGTAGTAAATATTCTCTAATCATTCAAGGTTACGCAAACGCAAAGATCTATAAATGCGACAATGCGAAATGTCCTCGGCCAACTAGCTTCATATCGGGTGGTTCGTCAAAAGATGACAGTTTCCCGTGTCTGCGGCCTGCGTGTACTGGCCGGTTCCAATTAGTGCGTCATGTTAGCTTCGTAGACTGCCCTGGGCACGACATTCTTATGGCCACCATGCTTAACGGTGCCGCGGTCATGGACGCCGCGCTATTGCTCATCGCTGGTAAGTTCTGAATACATTTTTACCCGAGCTGTTTATCGTCATCAAACTACAAACAGTCCGCGCCAATCTTTATGGCCGGTCTGAATGTAGCCGTGGGTACGAACTTGTGCATCTTACATTTAATAAGCAATACGAACGTAGCTCACTCACACTAACATGCGGGTGGCGAGGGCGCTTGCGGATGAAAAACGGCGCGTGCGGGCGTGCCTTGCCTCCCCGCCCCGCGTACGTCCAGCTATACCTGATTTTGTGTTGTTCGCAGCGTAATGCGGCTACAATCAGACACGGCCATAAAGATTGGCGCGGACTGTACAAGTGACTATTATATATTATGTGACCCATAATATATAAATTAGTACGACCTACAAGTATTTGTTCCGGGTCTGGGTGTTTTCTATCTATAATATGAATGTCTTTACAAAAAAAAATGCATATAAGTAGTTTATCAACCATCTCGTTACCATAATACAAGCATTAAGTTGCTTAGCTTGGGAAGAGATGGCGTTGTGTTAAAAAAAAAAATTAAGGCGCAATGGCATAATCATACAGCCTCGTGAGGTCGTTTGTATGGCATGGTGCCTCGGCGCCAATCCCCCGATAACTGCCGGCGGGGATTTCTTAAGGGTGCGAATTGCTTCGCTGTCGCGAAGTAGGATTTTTTGCTAATTCTCTATAGTTAAATCATTTCATTGAACATTGTGGATGTTATTCGACGCGAATGAATTTACAATAAAAAAAACTTCTGAGTATTTAAAACGTGTGTTGTCTAGAATAAATCGCTTATGAGTTATGAGAAAATTGCATGTTAAAAAAACGATAAAATATTTGTACAGGTAACGAGTCTTGTCCGCAACCACAGACAAGTGAACATTTAGCGGCCATCGAGATTATGAAGCTGAAGCATATAGTGATTCTACAGAACAAGATCGATCTGGTGAAGGAAGGCCAGGCGAAGGAACAGCACGAACAGATTACCAAGTTCGTGCAAGGCACGGTCGCTGAAGGCGCACCCATTATACCTATATCTGCGCAACTCAAGTATAACATTGAGGTAATGCATTTGGTAACTTTGTAGACACTACATTATTGTCAATAGTACCTACTTGCATTTAATTTTATGTGTATTTAAAATAGGGACTGTAATTGCGAACTCTTTCATATTTTATTTTTCATAATAAAAGTCGTCTCTTGAATTCGAAATATAAAATAGAATTAAAAAAAACTGGCATAAACTAAACATTCTGCCAGTTGATTTTTGGAACGAAGTTCCTTTTTATATTTTGCAAGTTCTGTAATCATACCTTCAAATGTAAAACGCAATAATATACTCCGTTTTTAAAAGGTTTGTCATAGACATTATATTTTAGCCCCTCGACGAACAAGAGCGGTGTTACAAAATTGACGGTTGAAGCGATTAATAATTATATTTTTCATAAATAGCTTAAAATCAATTATTAATAGAGTGTTCTGTATGTTAAACCAAAACAATCCGAGGATTACTTCATCAATAATTGAAATAGTGTACTTTGGTTTAAGGTTTTATGTGAGTACATCACAAAGAAGATCCCCGTGCCGTTGAGAGATTTCACATCTCCACCCCGAATGATCGTGATTCGTTCTTTCGACGTAAATAAGCCTGGGTGCGAAGTCGACGACCTGAGGGGAGGTGTTGCGGGTGGTTCGATCTTGCAAGGAGTGTTGACCGTCGGTATGGAAATAGAGGTATGTTGCACAATCATCATTTCAGCCAAAAGACGTCCACTGCTAGACACAGGCCTCCCTCAAAGTGGGGTCGCCCCGCTTCGCAGGCGGGTTGGCGATTGCAGTTTCGGGTAGTCGATGTTCAACAGAGCGTCGCTGCTGCCCAACGTCTGTTGTCCCTTAGTCGACGACACCGACGGGAAGATATAGGGTGGTAGTATTCTTACTCCGCTACCACACAGAAAGTATGTTGCATATAAGACACAAAATCACCCTACACAATACAATAATAACTCAAATGTAATGATATCATAATCTCATCAAACAAAAAAATTTTTTTTGATAGAAACTATCTAGGTTAAAAAAAAAAAAAAGTTTATTTTCGGCTCTTCTCTGTTGAGCAAGCATTCTGTGCCAGGGATAATTTTATATTTTAAGGTGTTTGAATAATCATTATTTTACTTTTAGGTCCGACCTGGTCTTGTGAGTAAAGATGCGGACGGCAAGTTGACGTGTCGGCCGATTTTCTCGCGTATAGTGTCGCTGTTTGCGGAACAGAACGAACTGCAATACGCCGTCCCCGGTGGACTTATAGGAGTTGGAACGAAGATAGAACCTACTCTGTGCCGTGCTGATCGACTAGTGGGACAGGTACAACTGCCGTCCCGTGTATACGTGTCACCTAATTATGTATTTTCTTATCAGATGACTCCTTATCATGACTTAACACTGACTTTAAGATGTGATGACTATTAGTAGTCATGTACAGTCTGCGCCAATCTTTATGGCCGCCCTGAACTGAATGTGGCCGTGGGTACGAACTTGTGCATCGTACTTTTTTTAACCAATACGAACGTAGCTCACTCACACTAACGCGCCGAGTGCGACGGCGCCTGTGGGGGTGCCCTGCCTCCACGCCCCTCGTAAGTCACGCTGATACCTGATTTTGTGTTCTGCGCAGCGTAATGCGGCTACATTCAGAGCGGCCATAAAGATTGGCGCGGGTTGTACGTTATGCAAAACAGCGTTGGAACAACCGCCAGTGTACCAAACATACACCCCATGTGTAATGTTGTAATGACTAGTAAAGTATTTATTTAGGGTAGCCACTTGCCTATAATAGTCCGTGTTGTGACGGATTTAGAATACATAGTTGTCACCAATCTATTCCATTCTGAGGATGGAATAGATTGGTGACAACAAAAAAACTTTGCCGCAGGAGAAGGAAAACCTGAAACGAAACACTGTGTCAACTCTCTGTGGGAGGAGACCTGACACAGCAGTGGGTCATTTAGGGACTGAGTAGTGGTAGTAGAATGATGTTACAGTTCCAATACTCGTTTCGTAGCACCTATGGGACAACAACGCCCCGGGTAAACTTATTAGAGTAGGAACAACATTGTGAAATGCATGGTGCAATGACTTAATGACGTGAGGACAACTTGCAGACAACATATCAGGGAAAGGTCAAACACAATGTCGACAAATACTATTTAAATAGTGATTATGGTGTCACTTCACTATTCTATTTGCCATCTTTGACAATATGCGCCCTGTGTGAATAGAATATTCGCCAATAAGACAACCAAAAAATGATATACTTATCGTAGCTGAAATCAAACACAATTAACCGTTTGAAGATTTGTTTGTTCGGTTCGATTCCGGGGTCGGGCAAGTGTCTTTGTCTAAACCAGAGGCACGGGCTCGGAGTCTGGGTGTCATTTCTATCTATAATATGTATGTATTTACAAAAAAAAATGTATATAAGTAGTTTATCATCCATCTCGTTACCATAACACAAGCATTAAGTTGCTTAGCTTGGGACGTTTGTGTCATTTGTGTGACATTTGTGTAATATAGCTTAATTTATACTTATAGCGACTAAACTCGTTCCCAGGTACTTGGCGCTGTGGGCGCTTTGCCAGGAATCTTCGTGAAACTAGAAGTTTCTTATTACTTGCTGAAGCGTCTGCTTGGAGTGCGCACTGAAGGAGATAAGAAAGCGGCGAAAGTACAGAAACTGACTAAAAACGAGGTAAATAACCATCTGTTAACCTTTTTCTTATAGGTTACATGTCAAATGTATTTTTTTTTTAAAATAAGCAGCTATGATACATTCAAAGAATATTTATTACCTGTTTACTGTATACAGTATAATACAAATCATGTATTATCTTCTGCCCTAGGTGTTGCTTGTGAACATAGGATCTCTTAGTACTGGAGGCAGAGTAATTGCAACAAAAGCTGATTTGGCTAAAATCGCTCTAACCAACCCCGTGTGCACAGAAATTGGAGAAAAAGTTGCCCTCAGTAGAAGAGTAGAAAACCACTGGAGGTCAGTATCATAAGGTCATAGGTCATAACTATATCACTACTTGGTGCTACCAAGTATACCCGGAGATGTGCGTGGTGATCCTAAAATCTAAGTATTAGGCGCAAAGTGACGATACCTGGCTGGATGAGCCAAGCCGCGGAGCAATGCAACTATTGTTGGTGATTTATTATCGTTATAATATTTTTGGCTATCCTAGCTTGCTATGTGATATTTCTTGATGCAGATTTCTGCGTAAATTTTGTTGCATTCTGGTTGGTGTAACAAAATAGTAGCAGCGTATACCCAGGAATATTTAGATTTTACCTCAAAAGGTTTCATCGTCCTACGCATGTTAGATGCTGGGTAATATCATAAGTTACAGTTAAAAAAAACTGCATATCATAGACTAGCATCATATGTGATAAATGAACGATTACAAGACATTGTTTACATTGACATTGTTCGCCACGGGTAAAGGTTACACAGGTGCAAGGGCGAGTAAGGTTGTAGGGTCGGGGGAAGGACGAGCGGGGAATCCAGATATTTTATTTTGTACAAAATATACTTTTTTGGGTATTTGGTATATGATTCCAAATCTAGTATGCATATTACAATTTTGATCGTGAAACGTAGAGAAATTCGTGTCAATATATTTTTTATTAGTTTAATACCTGTAAAGAGTACTAATGTATTCCACTACTCTGGCAACATGTCTGCTCTTGTTGCCAGCGACAACTGGTGCCGCAGAATAATAATGTAACTCGCCTGTTCGATATACTGCACCCTAAATGGTATCCCAGAATGGAGGCGAGCATGCCTTTATCTTGGTATATCTACTTTTTTCTGGGCACCAGCTTATGATAGGTTGCCACAGGGTTTCGTATAAATTTTTCCTTCTCTTGCGGCTAGGTTATCGGCCTTGTCCTTTCCTTTTATCAACTCTTACGGCTCCCTAAGGATTGAAAATCCATCACTACAAGAATGTTTGCACCGCAATTTGCAGGTGGTAATCCACATTCACTCTGGTTTTGTTGTAATTATAGACACCCCATCACCCCACCGAACAACTGGACTTGGACCGTCGCCTATACTGTAGGTCAATGCGTTCCTCGAAGTTTCAAATGTTGTACTATAAAAACATTTTTTTCCCAGGTTGATTGGCTGGGGACAAATTCAGGGTGGTGAGACCATTGAACCAGCAAAGAACTAATGTTAAATATTTTACTTTTTATACATTATGGATATGTATTCTGTATTTAAATAAAAGCAAATATTGATGTAAATAAAATTATTATTTAATTTCACTTCAACACAACTACCTAAAAAATCATAAAAATGATTTGAGAGTAACATTTTCTGGGTAAACAGGTGATTAGGTCTGCCCTTGGCTAAATTAGGACATGTAAATGAATGTGTTGATATCTTCGTCATCCCGCCGCATATATTTATGCTCGATGAGCCACTCTAGCTGCTCCTTTATCATCTTCTTTGATGGCAAGAACATGTTCTTCAGGATTTCAATTAGTTCACTCTGTAAAAGAGAAATTAGTTTTCAAATGATTATTAATAGTTAAGTATTAATATGTACTAGCTGACCCGGCGAACTTCGCACTGGCAACGATATTAAAACAACATTTTGTAGCGGGCTGACCATTCTTCAATCCAATTCCAAACACAAAAAAATATCTATATCCATCCATCCACATAGTCAACATACACGCACAAACACTTATGTATATTATTTTATAGATATGCAGTAATATAACTAAAACTGTGCCACAACCATAGATTATGAAACCTATAGGTCTCTACTATTAGAGTGTTATGGGGTATGGACGGCCAACTTTTTGGGGATTACAGTGGCAGTTAGGTAAATATCATTGGGTGAGTGATTGTCACCACTGTAACTAAGATATTTTGTTGTGTGTAAATTGCTTTGTTACTTTTTCTTTAAAATGTCAACAATTTATTTCCACTGATGCTGACACCAAATTTTATTGGGACATGATAATAGCAGATTTCAATTTTTTTTTGCTAGCTTGAATTTAGTTTACTAAGAAACTACCTTTTGTTTTTTCAAACCAAACAAAATGGTTATTACAAACCTGATTTTAGCTTCCAGACTGATTGCAGATAGACAGATAAAACAATCACACCACTACCTAAAGGACTAGAGCTTCCCACAACACCTAACATGAAAGCTATTTTCATATAAGGGGCCATCCATAGTATGTCACAAAAAAATACTGATCTCTACTGAACAAATTACCTGCAGCGATGTGTTTGTGATACGTTTTCTCATCTTTAATATTTTTATTATTGCTTCTTGTGTCCTCAATATCCGCAATTGTACAATTGAATGATTATCTTCAATTTGAGATCTCTCTGTACTCAGTTGCAGTCTCCCGATTAAGTTGATTTTACCCCTACGTTGGGGCTTAGCATTCTTTACCAATGCAAATTCCTGATTTACCCAAAATGTGGTATTTTCTGTAAAATCTTTTGGATTCTGGACAATTGGCTCGTAACATAAAAGCTGTCGTTTAAGTTTCGGAAATGCGACCAGGGACCATAGTGTCCGCCTTAATTCAGGATCTGGCAGTTCAGTGGCGAGCATCAAGTTCTCGTAGGAAATTTTCTCCATAGGTCGTTGATTCCATGCAAATAACACAGCCATTTGAAAAGTGGTGACATCTAAATCAAATCTACCCACAGAATTGGCAAATGTTATAGTGCCATTGCTCATGTGGTGATACCACTGGAGCTTTCTCCCAGAGTGTTTTTTCTTATAAAAGTCTTCAACTTCTGGTATGTAATCTTCTAACTCTAAAGGAAGACTAACAGTAACACGTTCAGATCCACGAGCCCATGCTCCAGCATTAAGGATTTTTATATTAATTGCATCATGACGTGTGGTGTCTGTTCTGAACTGGGTATTGAGATCTTCACTCACTTTGATATCTTGGAACATGCGTGCCAGCTTATTTACATAATCAGCAGGCATTCCCACTTCTCGTAGCCATTCAACCATATCTTCCTCCTTTTCAGAGTCTGCACTGGAATCTAATATCAATCTTCGAGTCAAATGGGCTTTGTGGTATCTCATAAACACATCCTTATTCTCAATATACTTGAGTACCAAAAGGACATCTCTTAACCTTGATTCTATTTGGTCACTTGTGAGCCGTTTACTTAAAGGAGTTTTCCTCAATAACATATCACAGTAGTTAGCCAAAAGCTCAGGGCATTTACTCTCAGGAGCAGTGCCTTTGCTGCCCCTGAGAAGTGCTGACGATGGCAGTTCCAATTTAAACACTGTTGTATCATTGACTACACATTTGTATGCCTTATCTCTCGCTGTCAAAAATCTAGGATCATCCAGAAATGCATCTTTGACCAATGAACTGAAACGTTTGAATAAATCTAACAAACGCTCCACATACTTCTCTGAATCAGAAGTGATGATGTCTGCTGATGCCACCATGTCTGCTAATCCAGCTGACACTATGTGGGCCTCTAAATCTCTAAGTATTGGGGTGACACCTTCAGGTACCCTGTCCAAGAGACGAAACATGAGTTGTAGCTTCTCTGTCTCTCCAGCTTTAATCAGAGGCGCACTCTCAGCTAGCAATGTAGCGAGGTGTTCCCCTATAAGCACCTTTTCACAACACTGAGTTAGTGCAGCAACACTGCCACTGCCTGGTTCCAGGTATCTATGGGCCCGAGCTTCCTCTTCCTTTAAACGTTGATCAGCATATTTCATATAAGACTGTACTCCATTTGCCAACAAATGTTCATTGGCTTTTAACTTATAAAATTCTTCTGTAGCCTGCATATAAGCTGCCTCAAAATTTTCTCTGTATATTTGAAGTTTGTCTACAGAGTTGGAACACAAATTAACTGCAACAAATCACATAATAAATTAGAAATTTAAATTAAGTTAAATTATTAAATTAAATCTAAAAACAGCAAACTCCTATTTCTAGTGAATTTACAATTTTATTTTTTAAATAGGGGATAAATTCTTACCATATGATTCCCTCACACCAATAACTAGCTGTGAATCAAATGATTCACCATTTCTTTCAGCCTGTACAAGTTTCATAGCTGAATCTTGGAGTCTTTGCTTGATATCCACAAAAATACTCTGGTTCCATGAGTCCAGCATGAGTTTCCTTACCAGACTATCCTCAATGTTGTTGTTATTATTCTTTTTCTGAGCACTTGATGAGTTTGATGGTGTTACTTTACTAATATTATTTATAGAATTTTCTAACTGGCGAAAGGGGGTTGGTAAATAATTACATTGCGTAAAAAATTTGCCCCATTCAGCAATATAGGCTTTCAACAAAGCCTGGTCTTCACGTTGTGCTAGAACTCTAGCTTGCGCTTGCTTGATATACATCATGATGTCTTGTTGCAAAGCATCTCTCAACTTGTAAGGGCCTCTCTCATCCCATAAACAGACAGAATGAACAGCACCAAACAAATCTTGCCATTCAGACTGGCTAACTGGTTCTTGTTTCAATAATTTCAATACGATTGGGCGCATTGAAGGCCAAATCGCCTCAAACGATATTTGTCCCTTTTCCTGTAAAAATTCAATGCAATCATAAACTTATTTTACAAGTTTAGACATTTCTTTCATGCCCAATTGCAAATTCAATATCTCACCTTTAGCATGTCTAATATTTTATGTTCTAACTTATATCCTTATCACGAAAAGACTTATCATAATAGAACAACCAAATAGTTTATTGAGAATTAACTTATTTATGTAAAATATCCACTGATTATAAAGGTTCAAGCAAGATAACAACGACCACCTTCACAATTTCTCATCCACAAATTCCACTCTCACTCTATACCTATAATTCTGGAGACTTGACATCAAACTACGGAATCAAATGACTGAGTAAAAATCAGTTTTGACTGATGGAGAGCTGACAGGCGAGTAAAAGAGAGAGAAATATTAACACAGACAATTAGTTTTATTTTTATTTAACTATTTAGTTCAAAAACTGGTGACTAGGCAGCATGGTCTCAGACCCTAGCCTGTTCCATCAGGAACGAATAAAAAAAAATATATACAGGGTGGTCAAAAAGTCGTGGATCAAACGAAACCAGCGGTTAGATGGGGCCATCAGCAGCAAAAAATTGTTCTACGGGAGGTCCTTAGGGTCAACCCCTGCAGAGTTACAATTGATTTTGTGTTTTTATGAGAAATTGTCTTTTTTTTACTAAAACTTGATAAAATTCGAAAAAATCTACATCCTGTATCTTTTTTATAATTTTCACTAGATTGGTACTGATGAGACCTTTCGTTAGACATGCTATTTATGGTAGTTTATTGGGTGTGTTGAAGAAAATATTAAGTTTTACGAAAGCAATAATTTTTTAATCAAAACTTGTTACTTACTTCGGAACACACTGTGAAAAAAAAATACTCTACAGAAAAGTGCCACTGTATCACAATTTTTGGCGCAGTTAATAGGGATTCCAAAAAGGTATTACACATGGCTATGCGTGGCTTCGATATCTTTCAAGGACGATCTTTCGTAGCAAGGCCAGAGTTAATTCATACATAAAACTCGGTTAGGCCTACTAACCTAACCTTACCTAAGCGTGATCGTTTTCCGGACTACAGGGTCTTTATCGTCGTTTCAGCCCTTAAATGACCCACTACTGAGTCGGACCTCCTCTAAGTTCATGTTGGGAGATTAACTTACTGTGCCACGCAGCCAAGACGGGTTGACACAGGGTTTGCTTCAAGTTTTCCTTCTGTTGCGGCTAGGTGATCTGCCTAATGCGTTATTTTACTCGCCTCTTACGACACCTTCAATATGGTATGGGTTGGTGACATTGTTTATTCTTTATCGTCTTCGTTTCAGCCCATAAATGACCCACTACTGTGTGGGGCCTACTCACAATTCATGGAAGGACATTAGCCTACTGTGCCACGCTGGCAAGACGGGTTGGCACAGGGTTTGCTGACCCGGTAAGTAAATTGTCCGTGTAGTGTCACCAACCCATACCATATTGAGGGTGTCGTAAGAAGCGACTAAAATAACGCATTAGGCAGATCACCTAGCCGCAACAGAAGGAAAACTTGAAGCAAACCCTGTGTCAACCCGTCTTGGCTGCGTGGCACAGTAAGTTAATCTCCCAACATGAACTTAGAGGAGGTCCGACTCAGTAGTGGGTCATTTAAGGGCTGAAACGACGATAAAGACCCTGTAGTCCGGAAAACGATCACGCTTAGGTAAGGTTAGGTTAGTAGGCCTAACCGAGTTTTATGTATGAATTAACTCTGGCCTTGCTACGAAAGATCGTCCTTGAAAGATATCGAAGCCACGCATAGCCATGTGTAATACCTTTTTGGAATCCCTATTAACTGCGCCAAAAATTGTGATACAGTGGCACTTTTCTGTAGAGTATTTTTTTTTCACAGTGGGTTCCGAAGTAAGTAACAAGTTTTGATTAAAAAATTATTGCTTTCGTAAAACTTAATATTTTCTTCAACACACCCAATAAACTACCATAAATAGCATGTCTAACGAAAGGACTCATCAGTACCAATCTAGTGAAAATTATAAAAAAGATACAGGATGTAGATTTTTTCGAATTTTATCAAGTTTTAGTAAAAAAAAGACAATTTCTCATAAAAACACAAAATCAATTGTAACTCTGCAGGGGTTGACCCTAAGGACCTCCCGTAGAACAATTTTTTGCTGCTGATGGCCCCATCTAACCGCTGGTTTCGTTTGATCCACGACTTTTTGACCACCCTGTATATATTTAGTTCAAGCATGGCGTATAATTTTTGCTATTTTCCACTTTTATCCTATTAAGGGTGCGTTCCACTTAGCGTTCATCATTGGCGAAAACGTCATTGATGACGTCATTACTTATGCTCACGCCAAGCTCACGACGCCCCATCTCAAGAGGTGGGTCGTTGTGAGCGTTTTGAGAATTTGAGCGCCAATTTTAAAAACTAAAAGCAGAAACATGGCGACAATAACAAAATCGTTTTATTGTGCCGAACAAGATCGGACAAGACATTGTCGTAATCAATAATACGTGATCTAACTGTTCGTTTTTCACGATTATATTTTTGTAAAATGGTATTTCTTTCTTCATCTGAGTTGGACGAACTAGTACTTTTATTTCGAAGCACCAACTAATTTCCAACTGCCGCCGCAAAAGGCATTTTTATTCTAAACGATTAAAATTAGTTAAATACTCCTTGAAAATTAAAGTACATATATACATATTTTTTAATAAGTCATCTTAACCAATATTTAATAGAACTTAAACCAGTGTTTCTGTTTCGTAAACTGTGTTTCGTTTTTTTTCGCCCAAAACGCTCCAAAATCTATTCCACTTGAGTATTTGATTGTGACGCCCAGAACCAAGTTGAACGGCGAAAACCGTGGTCGTTGTGAGTGCTAAGTGGAACGCACCCAAAGTTATATTAGTTATTAAAATTAAAAATAATTACTTTAATCTCAACACTTAATTAAATCCTTTTGCTAAATGCTGTAGGGATTTTTATTCAATGTTTGGTTTCCCAATCTTTAAGTACATTATTATACATACAAAATGTAGCCCGCGAAGAATGACAATGAGCTTGAAAAAGTTTTTCTTGCACCTTTATGAGCTTGGAGGGTTGTATTGATGATTTTGATGATTATATTTCTATGACTACATACGTCTTACAGCCGCGAATAACATTTTAATTAACATACAACCTAGCACTGACCTGCAAATTGCAAAAAACGTAAGAAAATTTGAATTTCGCGGGTTACCCTGGAACATTCACGTTAACTAAACAAAATCTGAGTGATTTCGAAAGATAACAAACGTATTTTATGCACGAACAATCAAAAATAAATATTTAAGAGTCATTATTGACGGAAAAATATTATAAATAGCAAGTGGGGGGCTAACTTGAAGGTATATTACTCTCCCCTTCTATTTTCGCTTTTCATAAATTTTCTCACACCCAGACTTCAGTGTGCGTATCATCTGTATGCCGATGACCTTCAGCTTTATCGACAAGGTAGTGTGGACACTCTTTCTGAGACTATTAGTAATTTAAACCAAGATCTTGAAGTCGTGAAGGGCTGGTCCGATAGGTTTGGTGTGGCAGTTAACCCGACTAAGTGCCAAGCCATTATCATCGGGAGTTCACGGTTGCTGCGTAGAGTGGACAACATTTTATTACCATGTCTAAGGTACGATGGTACTGTCATTCTTTTTAGCTCTGAGATTAAAGATCTTGGTATGATTATCCATAACACTCTCAACTGGCGTGCTCAAGTGGGTAGTGTCAGCCAGAAAGTCACTGGAGCTTTACGATTTCTTTATCGGTATAAGAATCTTCTCCCGTCTAACGTCAAAGCAATGCTTGTACAGTCCTTGATTTTTCCCCTTATCGACTATGGTGATGTGTGCTACTATGACCTGAATGCAGACCTCCTCAATAAACTGGACCGGCTTCTTAACAACTGCATTCGGTTCGTTTTCAACCTTCGCAAATATGACCATGTTTCAGAGTTTAGAGCACAACTCAAATGGTTGCCCATTCGACAGCGTCGAGAGGTACGGGCGTTGACCACTCTTCACTCTTTTCTTTGTTCTCCCACCCCACCTACTTATGTTTCTTCTCTTTTTGAATACTCCTGTTCCATTCATGACAAAAATTTGCGCTCCTCTCACAATCGGCAACTAAAGTGCCCTACCCATTCTTCCGACTTCCTACACAGTTCTTTTTTTGTACAGTCCATACTATTATGGAACGCCCTACCTCCGGAAATCAGGATGGTCGACTGTCGGTACACGTTCAAGAAAGAAGTTCCCAAGCATTTGAGCTTAACTAACTAGCCTGATATTTGTCGTAGAATTTTATCAGACTATTTTCTCTTTAACTGAGTATGTTGTTATATATATATATATATGTATGTATCTATAACATATGTTTTATACGTTATGTATGTATTATATGTATGTATGTCTTATTATAGGATATATTATGTACGTATATGTATGATCTATATTATCCTATCCAATGAAATTAATTCAATGTAGTAGTGCACCTACCACGCGCCGTTTCTGCACCACCCTAAGGTAGACTGGTAGAAAATGCCTAAGGCATTAAGTCCGCCTTTGTACATTACTGTGCAATAAGTATAAATAACTATTTTTAATTTTTTTTTATATTAATTATTGGTGAACAAATTAACAGTAACAATTATTAACAGCTAACAAATAATAACAAACGATTGACAAACGACTTAATAGAAAAAAGTCGAAAATAGTAAAAAAACCCCTTTTTTTTCGGGGGCTAACTTTAATGAGCCCATTATCTCAACATATTAGATATGGGCGTTTTCTCGGATACAAACGGTTTTGTATCCGATATACAGTTTGCATATCGATATCAAAAACGGTATTCTGATATCGATATCAGTAGTACAGTTTTCAAACGTTAAACATTGCTAGCGTCCAATCCATATTGTAACAACTCAAATTGAACCTTATGACTTCGACATTTAGTTCCATTTTGTAGAGTAAGTGTCTCACTAATATCGAGTAGCCGTAGCCGCCAGAAACGTTATCATAACTGTAACTATACAATGGAAACTAAACCTTATTGCTAGGACAGTAAGATGTATTAACCACGCAAACATGGCTAAAGTTATTTCATATTGTCTTCATCTCTTTTACACTAGTAAAAGAATATATACTTAGAACGAGAGGTAGCGAATGTGGTTCATATCGTTTGTGAAATTTGGGTTTTGTTCGCACATCGTTTTAGTTTTGACTCGATACAGTTTTTGTGATATCGGTTACATTGTTATAGATATCGATATGGTATGATATCTAACACATATCCGATATAAGTTACGTTTTGATATATCGAACTCATCCTTACAACATATGTTTAGCACTCGGATAATGTACAAAAAATATATTTTTATTAAATAAAACTGCAAATAATATAATACTTATCTAACATTTTTCGATAAATACATCGATCAAAAACCAAGAAACTAGTTATTTTTTTTTAGTTGCTATCTAGTATATAAAAAACATTTTTGTCTATGTAATAGATGCAGGCATGACATTTCTTTTTCGTTCGTTTTAAATTTTCTTTCACACATCAAAACAAAATATCGCAGTGCGGTGCGGCGCGGGCGACACGAACAAATTAATCGTACTGTGGGATGCAAATAAAATAAAAAATTGATAAATAATCTTAAAGAAATGGCTACTTTTGGAGAAATAAGTGAACCATCTAGTCGCACTGCTTGGGAAGACTGGGATGAAGATTATACTATTGAAAATAGTTCCCGGTATGTATTTCTCTTTAAACTCAAATACCTATTCTTATTTCAAATCTGTGTAGTTTAGACTCTGTTATTACTCCCATAGCAGCTTAATAGCAGTGTTGCTTTAGCTTGAGCTACGCTGGTGCGTAGCGAAGAAACAATTGGAATGATATTGAGTTTTTATTAGGGCAATGCTGGAAAAACCCACGCCTATGCATTACACGAATAATATGGGGTCTCCTTTCAATTTCCAGACTGCAGCTTGATAAAGATGTGGAAGTTACCGAAGTTGATACTCTAGTGATCTTAGAAGGAAAATATTTGTCAATGTGTATCAAATCCCAGAAAGATTTGGAAATCATAAACTCAATCAAAGACATAAATATGAAGTTATTCAAATCAAAATCCCAAAACAACTATTTTTGTGTAATCCATAACTATGATTTGGTGTGGAGCAGTGAAATAGTGCAGCTTTTGAAGCCTTGGATAGTGGCTAGTAAAAATGTGGTGGCAATACTGACTAAGCCTTTAGTTGATTACCAGGTTACTGAACAGGTCACACAAGATTGTGTAATTAGAGGACTTTATACAACTAAATCAAAGTCATTAGGTCCAGAATATCCTAATATTGAATTTCCTAGATTAGAACAACCTAATATGATTTCTGGTGTTGCTGCAGGAGGTAATGTTTACTGTATTATTCAAATAATAAAAAAGTCACTCACTTTTGCATGTGTATTTTAAATATAATCCCTTATGGTAATCTAGATAAAATACTTCTATTCCAAAAGAATGGGTCTGAGACTTTCCCTATTAAACTCAGCTATTTAATTTTGTCCATGGTCATGATACATTTTGAATACATCTGAGGCTAGTGTATTATACAATTAAAGAACTATATTGAGTTTAGAGATGCATGTGCTGACATCAAAAGTATTACTACTACTAAATACAAGTTTATACTGCTACTCTGTACAAGTTTATTACTTTAAGGTATTGGATATACCTTACAACCTGAATAGTAAGAGTACCTCTTACTTCATTAAGATATATTATTTTCAAGTTTATTTTATATGTACAATAAATATTATTAAAATGAATTACTGACAATTGTTGGATCTTAAATCAATTTGGTCCTAATTACATTTTATGTTTTCAGCAATTGCCCTAAGAGAAATTCTGGAGCTACCAGCAACAGCTGTAGTGTGTTATATTCAACACCATAATGTATATGAACTTCAACGGCTTTTGGAGAAATTTAAAGTTATCCCTCATGTGGATACAGATCATAATGACCTAATGAACTCAAATTTATACATTTGATTAAATTTTATTTTTACAAATCCAATGTTTTATTAATACACCTTAGGTATCAAAAATTCACCTTTACTATTAAAAATATTTCTGTACTAAAAATAATTTTTGAGACAAAACATGTGCAGCCAAATACTGTCCTCAAATACTACCTAGCAAAACTCTTACGAGTATTATTGTTATTTTATTAGTTACTAGTGGCCCGCCCTGCTTCGCCCGTGCAAAGCGGGGGTGGGTTCTACTTAAAAACATTCCCCTTGAATCACTCTATCTATTAAAAAAAACCGCTTCAAAATCCGTTGCGTAGTTTTAAAGATTTGTGCATACATAGGGACGGACAGAAGAATGCGACTTTGTTTTATACTATGTAGTGATAATTTATACTTGAGCCAAATGTCTGTAGATTTAGAAAACACGATGTCGCCATCCCGAGGGCAGGGACAAAAAGGAATGACAACGCCGCAAGAGAAGGAAAGCTAGATATGAAATCCTTGGCCCACCCACCTGGCCAAGGTGGCATTTTAGGCTAATTATCCTCCAATTAACTGAAGTGAAGGAGGCACAACTTAGCAGTGGGTCATCTGTGGGCTGAGTAGTAACCAAAATGTAACTTTACTATTAACATTTTGGCCTTTATCGATGACTTCCCTCAACGAAAGTATAAAAAGTCATAACGAGGCTTTTTATGCTTAATAAGTTTGGCAATCCTGTGGGCAATGTCGGTAACTCTGGTTCGCCTGAGCACCTCTCTGGTCTGAGCATAGCCCTTTAAGCTTTCTAATGGAGCCCATAGTGATCGACCACGACGCTGTACCATACGTCATCACTGGCAAAACACATTGATCGAAGACTTTGGCTTCAAACACTGCGGTATTGTGGACGAAAAGATCTTTCGCAGCTTCCCGAACACTGCCCAGCCGAGTCGAAAGTTCGAGTTACCTATAACTGGACAGTGTACCAGGCAATTATAGTGGTCAACAACTTCGAGGTTGGAGCGTCCGATGTTAATAGCAGTGGCAACATTGAAATTATACATGATCTTTGTCTTCTCCATGTTCATCTTAAGGCCTACTCGTTCGGAGGATCGACAAAGGACACCGAGTATCGTAGTGAGACCCTCCATCGTCACAGCCATTACGACTATATCGTCAGCAAATCGATGGCGAGTACGTTAATGCTCAGCCCTTTCCAATCTAGAACCTTGAAAACATCTTCCAGTGCAGCGGTGAAAAGTTTCAGAGAGATAACGTCACCCTGTCTCACACCTCGCTGCAACTGGATCGGTTTCGTTCGAGGTCTGGTACTGGAGTCGGACTGACATCGTGGCGTTTTCATACAAGCACTTCGATGTACCGATAGTCGACTTGGCACCGCTCAATTCTCGATCTAATTGAAGGTTTTATCGTAGTCCACGAACGCTAGACAAAGGGGCAGGTCATACTCCTCGGTCTTCTGTATAATCTGCAGTAGCGTTCAAATGTGATCTACGGTACTGAATCCTTTTCGGAAACCGGGGATTTTCGGGAGGCTGAGAATTCGTAAAATCCCTCGAGAACAACTTGTAGGCATGGTTCAGAAGTGAGATATGTCTGTAGGTCTTCAACACGGTGTTATCAATCTTCTTGAAGAACATCACCACCACACCTCTGTTCCATGCCTTGTGCGTGCGTCCTTCGAGTATGACGGAATTGAACAATAGCTGTCGGGCCATAAGGATCAGTTCTCCACCCGCCTTCTCCTGGCCCCACTCCGCCAGGAGTTCTACAGTAATTCCGTCATCACTCGGCGCCTTGTTCTTCGTTGCTTGACGGCCATTCTACTCTCGCTCAGGCTGACGTCCGGAATGTCTTCAGTGTAGTGCCGGGGTCGTTTACTAGATTTATGAAGAAAAATCTTTATGCGATTAATTAGGCCAGCGCACAACAAGTAACTTATTTCCCTTTTCATTTAACTGGAAGAGGCCCTGTGACACCATAGTGTCTTCAACAGCGCCACGAAATTTTAGTAGTATCATTCTACCGCTCTAATTTATTTCCTAACTACATATTACTATTTCATACAAAACCTTACTAATATATAAAATTATAGTAATTGTATGGATACGAGATCTAACAAGGACCTAGCTAGTAGACTAGCGATAAACAAATATTTTCATATAAATACAGGTCTACGGAATAGATACTTTCATGCAACATTTTGTAGGTACAATAAACGCATTGTTATAGGTATAGGTATCTGGATTGGAATGCCACACACTACACACTCAATTTAAGCGGTAGTAATTGAAAAAATAGTATAATAAATTAAAATTGGGATAAAATTCATTACGATAAACATATATCAATATCATAAAATTTATTCAACATCAATACACGTTAACATAAAATTTACAATCATATTTTAAATCTTAAAAACAACAAAAACTTATGAAAATATACAAATAACCACAGCCTATTGGATCGCAGACCAGTTTATGAGTTCATGTAACCAAATCTGTTTATTGTAAAATCCTGAAAGCAAAAATCTTGCAGCTACGAATATACCAGACTATAGTGAGTATTTATATAAAGCTAGTTTTCTATACACAACGTTTGCAATACCTGTTTACGATGCAAACCCCACTAATAATGATGATTTATAATTAGTAAGGTATGTTCTTTTTTAATAAATCGAACATGTAAATCGCCGGAAAAAAATACGATAAGCACATCGCTTCTTTAAAAAGTCAACTTGACATTTGACTATCCACTTTCCACCCATAAAAATAAGGTTCACAATAAAATGTAATCATTGTTTGGAGATGTCACGTTGTTGTTGCAAAGAAGCGTGTGTCAATGACAGGTTACCGAGTCTCTAGTCTCTTTAGAAAATAATGTTACACAGTCTATCAATGATGTTACAAGTAAAAAGGTGTAGATGGGTTATAAGCGGTCAGCAAGCGGCACGTTAAAAGTAGGCTAATTAGCAAACCCGACCTCAGTGTTGCGTCGCTGGCGTCAACAGATGCACGTCAAGAGCCGTGTGTAAAAAGTGCTATAAAACAATTGAAAATGCCGTCGTGTGTTATGAGATATTGCACAAACTACTCTAACAAACCTTCTAAAAGTCAAGGAATCACTTATCATTCGTAACTATCACTATTTCTGTAAAATAATTAATATTTTTTACAAATTAAAATGTTATTCGTAAAATATGGCGGTAAAAATCAATGAGTGGAACAAAAGTATCCTCAATCCTCATTACCAAGTGCAAAAGAGATAGATGTCATTACGCGTCACAGACTTGTCAAAATGGTATGTCTGATTTAATTAATCTATATTGTTTCTAGTGCATGTGACGACGCATCACAACAAATTATATTTGTCTCTATTTAGCACGTGATTATTAAATCATACCATCCTACTTTCACGACTCATCTAAAGCAGTGTGCATATTGCAGATTAAGTTAACTATGTGTGCGTTGGCTTGCCATTTATATAGATCGGATGTTGTACAGGTAACGTATCTACACCTTTTATTTGTAACATCATTGCAGTCTATGTATAATGTTACACACGTTGCGTATATATTAAAACGAATACCGAATATAGGTAAAGTTAAAGGTTTTGTGTCGATTGAAACTGAAGCTTCCAAAATAAAGGTGTACTACCACCTACTGTTCAATATACGAAACATAAATAAGAAATATCCTGACCGTTTCAACAGTTAAAATATATTTAAAAAATAATAAAACAAAGATTAACAAAAATATTAACAATAGGTATCATATATCATAAGATATGAATAAGTGGGAGTTTTTGCTCCAAGGATAACGTACAATCGCAATAAAAAGGACAGATATTATTTTATAACTTCCATTATTCCTTTAAAAAAGGCCCAATTAGGTATATAATATATATAAATACAGCATATACTTTACATGTAAGTATAAAAAGCAAACACACATAAGGCTAAATTATTGAACATTTTATACCAAAATATCTATATCTATATTTTTACTGAAAATATAAATACACATACATTTATGTATTTATATCATCACTACATAATAAAAAACAAATTCAACCCGTGCAAAGCCGGGGCGGGTCGCTAGTTATAAATAAACGGTTTATAAACCTTCGAATGTTGGGAAAATAAGTAAATAGGTTTATATTTTATAAATTTTTGGTCTATTTATGGTTTACATCTGAATTTCGATTCAATTTATAATTGCCTCAGTTAGATTGAGTCATCAGTTATCTTATCACTTAACAATATTAATTTATGTATTATGATGGATAAATAATTCTACAATATTCATCTTAACATTATAATCTAAGACTATGCTAACCACATTAACAGATCATTGAAATTATATTCAATCTTTTATCACAATTACACATATTGATATATCAAAGTATAGAAAGTAGTATATGCCATATTCATAGTTTAGCTAATTACAGATGTATTTAGTAAATAAAAATCACTCATTTACATAGGTATTATTATGCATTTTATTTAGAAACCTTTACCAATTGCTTTGCAAATACAAAATCTTTTCCAATTCCTAACTCTTATTATATGACTTTCTAAATATCTTTCACTAGCTTAGGCACGCGCCTTCGTCCGCTTCGGCTTCGAGCCTGTGCTTATCTCTGCTTCTCACATAACCATTATTAATGAATGAAAGATTTTTTGAAATAGGGCCATTAATTTTTGAATTCATTCGTTACAAACATACAAATATTTCCTCTTTATAATAATTTTACTTAATTATTAATATTTTGTTAAGTTTGTATTGTACTAACTTGTAGCAAATGTCCCTATTGAAGAACATAATAGTTTTCACAGTTCTATAAGGGAAGTATCAACGAAATACAGTATGATTAGGTGTATGGTTAAGGAAATACTCAATCCAGACAAAACACTTCCCTGTCTTCATGCTTAAAACAAAATGTGAAAGTCACTTGTAGTGACATATGAAGAAAACCGTAATTCCTTCAATGATAGCTATCGTGTTTTATTTCCAAAATATAATATTGTACCTTAAAGTATATCATTAATATATTTAAAAAATAACTGTACATGGACTAAACTCTAAAGTTATTCTAATGAATGATGTAAACTTAATTTGACATGACGATTTGGACATTGAAGATTGAAGTTCCAAAATTATTTTATTTATTACATAATGATCAGTGCCAATAAATAAGCAAATAATTCGAGAAGGCTAATTTAGGTATATTGTTCAAAAATATTACAAAACTCAATGAAAGTAGAATTACGATCGGCGATACCAAATCAGGAGCTAATTTATTAGAATCTAGCTGCTTCCTGTGACTTCACTCACAGACAAGTTATCATATTTTGGAGTAATCTTAAATCGATTAATTCTATAATTACTCTGCCTGCATCTATATGTCAATAATATATGTCACTGCTTCAAATAAAAAGCTATAAAAATACAAATGGCTATACCTATAACCAAGGAATCATGTTTACTAAAAAAACTTTCAAATTTATTGTATGTATTTGAATACACAATGCTTATTTGCACTCATCTTTTTACACCATGACTACATACTGGGGTCACAAGTGACATTATTTATTACCGACGTTAGTGTTAAAAAATAATTGAATGAAATATGAAGTCGCTATGTGTACTATCACATCTTTATGTTGATCACAAAGTTATACGGAACGGAACGCGACGGCAGAATTGTCAATATGAAATAACAGGACAATGTCTGTGAAACAAACCTTAGAATAATAACTAATGTCAACTAAGTACTTTAGTTATTATTCTGAGAAATGAACAAGTATAGTTTATGTTACATTTAATATTAAATGACACTGACACCTATATTTATGGCATATTAGACAAGAATTATAATTATCATTACATCTAGTTGCCTTGTAAAGCTTCTAATGACTAAATCTACATTTGTTACCATACAAAAATAAAATCGTCTTCGACAATTAAGCTTTTATATGATAGATAGACATAAACTCTCTTTCTCTAAATAACTTTGGAGGTACATAGAACAGCCTTTCGTTTTAAACTCACGTCTGAAATGAATTTTCCATTTTAAATGTCTTTTAATCCGCCATTATTTTGACCGGATTTCACATTTTCCAATATTTTATTGACGAATTCCGATGTTTTGCCGGCAATTTTAACTTCTGTAAAAAAATTGACAAATCCTTTAATTCACCCAGCTATGGGATATAAGGTTCAACATATTTGGTAATAAATAAATGAAAATATCAATCATATCATTTAGTACTAGATAAAATAAAAAATCTTATATATTTCATGCACTTGCTATGAGGGGAGGAAAGAAAGAAAATCCGCGCGCGAACTGCTCCGTCTTGCTCAGCACAGTAATATACGAAATGTAACTCTCTCTCTTTCTATCGTCACGTCACCCGATCATACTTTTCGTAACGCTCAAGTCCCGCATTCCCCAAGTCAAGCGTGCGTAAAGAAGCTTTAGTTAAAAAACGGTCATGTAAACTTGTTCAGTTAAAATATTGATATGCGGTCTTGTAAATTTGATGGCAGTTGCGTTATGTATGTTACAGCAATGACAATTAATAATAAAAAAAGACATTATAGAATAGTAAATAATGAAATGTTAGATCAAAATAAACATACCTGTAGCTGTATTAATTATACTATTGACATGTGAATTCCAATCAACATTATTCTGGGAATTAGTTACTCTGCTGCTTATTACTTGTTTCATCTGACTTATACCATTGAGGAGGCGTTCTGTAAATGCCAGAAAAGTATTTTTTAAATATTTATAATAAACAACCTAAATGCTGCTTTTACACTTCTTTTTGTACAATTTAAATATGATTTTGTAAGTGTGTAAATGCAAGTAGAGAAGGAAATTTGGTAATATTAAGTTAATGTATAAGCCACCTGTCTACCCAGCGTGGCACAGTGGTGTAGTAGGTAATGGGATAAGGCCCGACTCAGCAGTGGGTCATTTCTGGGCTGAATAATAGTATAAGCCACAGCCAGTCAGATGTGACAGAGATTTTTGGTAAAAATGATGTAATATTTTTTTATATGGAATGAACACTATAATGTTAATATAAACTAGATGTAAACCTCGTTTCTGTAAAAATACAGATTCAATTGGCTACTTTGTATTACTTAAAAGAAACTCACTGTGCTCTTGTTGCAAGCCATAGAGTTTTAATTTGTTTGCCTCATGTTGTGCTTTTTTCTTTAACCTGCAAGCCCGGGATGCCAGTTTATTTTTCTCCTTCCTTGTCTTTGGCCTTATATTGAAGGGCAATTCACTGACTGGTATCATATCATTTATAACTTTGCCCAAATTGTCCAGCTCCTTTCCAATAATGTATAATTTCCTTGGATTTGGTGTCAGATCATTGCCATCACCCTTCCTAGCTTTCCCACTGTAATTTAAAAATAAATTTAATTATAATTATTATATTAGCAACTAGTTATTTCTTGGTGTAGAATAATGGAAAACTGGAAAAACAATGTCATAATTTTTTAACCCCCGACGCAAAAAGAGGGGTGTGACGCAAAAAGTTTCACGTGTCTGTCTGTCTGTCTGTGGCACCGTAGCTCACGAACGGATGAAGCGATTTCAATATAGTTTTTTTTTGTATGAAAGGTGAGTTACGGGCGAGTGTTCTTAGACATGTTTGATGAAAATCGGTTGAGCCGTTTATAATATGGACTTGTTTTATGTCATTGTTTATTTATATTTTGTATACAGGTGTATCAAATAAGGTCATATTGTTCAAAGTAATTGTCTTCTAGAATAATAAAATATATGACATAGTTTCATTAATTTAATTTGATGTCTCAATAACTTATTAAAAAATTTACTACTGTAATTTTTTAATATATCTACATAATATTACCTGTGTTTAATACCTCTAACACTGCAGCTAGGGCTGAAAACTGGATCTGTGACTGAATTCAGAAAATGTGGGTCCTCTGATTTATTTTTTAAAATGAGCCTTTGCCCTTTGGGTCCTTTTGCCTGAACATTGTATTGCCAAAAATATCTTTCCTTTTTAGCTTGGCGAGCCTGCTTGGTTTCTGATTCATCATTTGACTCTGAAATAGCATAGATATTTATACATATATGTAAGTCCGATAATCAGGTATTTTTTGAAAAAGTGAACAAAACAGAATGTAGTGAGTAATTAAAAAGAAAGTAGAAAATTTCAATTCTTTACAAAATGCAATGTGTCCTGTTTTTAGTAGTAGTTTTAGTACAGGATATAAGGAATATTTTAATAAGATTCATAAAATATATTTTACCATCAGATGAGAGGTCTTCATATCTGTCACTATCTTCATCAGATTCCACATCACGATCATCTTCATCCTGTGAAAAATCTCCAGTACCTGGACTCAAGAGACCTCCTGACAAAGAGGACACTGAGCCTGCCTCAGCTAGAGAACTGGTAGACAGTAAATGCTTACGGGGTTCACGGCGCTGCCAAATCTGTCAATAATTGTTTATTTAGTTTTATAACACCCTAAAATGAAACTAGTAGCATGTTACGCTGCTGTTATCATAGTAAATCACTTATTTATTTCAACCCATGCCCCATAGTCAAGTGTATTGGGAGTAGTTGTCCTAATGGCATAATTTTAAACATACTTTATTTAAATGCAAAACAATAAGTTAAAATAAAGAACAAATCAATTTGACCATAGACTAAAAAAGGTTTTTTAGTCATCCCCTCTTAGCTTAGCAAGATACTTTGCACATCAAATAAAATAAACAAAATAGTATTGTGTCATTTTTATGTGCATGAGTTTAATATCTTTTTATGTAAATAGAAACACAAACAAAACCTGCTAAAATACCTGTTCCATAGTGAGGTGTGTGGGAGCTGAAGAAGACAGCTGAGTTGGCTGGGGCTTCACTGTAGTTGGATAAGGCGGCAACACTGTGGAAGCAGGCACTGACTGGCCTAAACTTATCTCACCCCCATACCCATCCAAACGGAAGAGCATATCCGGCAATTGGTTTGCCGGAGCAAAACTAGATGATGCTGAACTATGTTGGCTAGCTGGTGAAAATGCAAGCTGAGCCTGACTGTATGGACTGCACGGACTTTCAGCTGCCAGCATGTTGTTGGATTGCAGAGAATTAAGCCCACGTCTTGAGCCACTCATCACACCACCTATCTGTATACAATAACCACTTTCTTCTGGCAAGAGCAAATCATCAAAATTCAAATCCTCCAATAATGTGTCTGGATTTGCATTGAGCTCAGCCAGTGTTGGGCTGTTGAATAAGTCTGACTTGTCCACTTGAAATATATCATCATCATCCATTTTGAAGCAGTCAACTTTAGATGTGTCAGTTTCAAAAGCAAGCTTGCTGTATGGAGTATTTGGTAAGTTGTGGTAGGAGCTTGCTAAATTCTCCTGGAGGCACAGGTCTAGATCATTGTTGAAATCCGTAAGGTCGACGCGGCGCTGCGGGATCGGCACGGAGGCCGACATTGTCGTCCCCAGGTCCAATGTTGTCTCCTGTTTTATTTCAACGCCTGGCTCGAAAAGAAAGTCATGTGTGTAAATAGAATCCGACATCGCACGTGTTTGCGCACAATGACCTTGACGATAATAGTCTTGTTGATAGAGATTGGCGCACGCGTCTTGCGCCTCTATCGATTTATCCACTGCAGAACCCACGTGTTGTATATGATTTTCCGAGTTTATTTACTACACAAATCCACGATATTAACGATGTATAACTAAAATATACGTTCGTAGAAATCTCGTCCGTCGATTACATAACTTTATATCAAAACACAACCCTAACAAAAATCCTTAGTACTCGATATTCACAATGACTTTCGATAACAAAATTAGACAAACAAAAGGATTAGCGAATTATAAAATTCACCCTTCCTGATCACAATTTACTACAAATCATCCGTTATGTTGTTGATTTGTGCATAAATAACAGTCTCTTCGATTAATTCACGTGGAAAATAGACACAATAACAAAAACACACCACTCAGCACGAAGTAAACAAAGATTGTAATAATAATAACGAGTTCTCGTTCGATCGGCCAATTCAAAGGTCAATTGAAAGAGACACCATCATCTAGAGTTCGTTAGTTAGGAAGAGATGACAAATGTTTTCTCAATACGTTTGAAATTGATAGAAAATGTTAATTTGACGTAATGGCGGAAGTAGAAAAACGATGTCTGTCAATCTCATTAAAAAATCTTAGAAAAAAGAAGGTAGCACCAACATTCAGATAATAATTATCAAGCAGGATATATATATAGTGAGACATGTGTACCAAAATAGGCTTATCCTAAAACATATTAAACGATAGCCTAGATATTACACTAATTCTCTTGTTTGACCTTTTTATTTATTTATTTATTTAACAATTTATGTACACATACAAAACATAGATAGAAAACTTGGAAATATAGGACACATTTGTACAAAGGCACAGCTTATTTCTAATGAAATCTCTTCCAGCAGGCCCGGGAGTGGAAACATTGAAATAGAACATATAGGGGTGTAGTGTATACATACATATATACATACATATACTAAATATATATATATAATACATATAATATGATAATTAAAACAAAAATAATCGTATATGTAAAGTAATTATATATAATAGGTACTAACATACAAACTAAAATGCATAATACAATTGATCATCAATGACTAGGCCAAGGAGAGATAAAATTCTTTCACTCGTCTTTTAAAGATGAAAATCGAGTCAGAGTTTCTGATGTCAGCTGGAAGTGAATTCCATAGACGAACAGCGTGCACAGAAAAGGAAAATGAATAGAAATCTGTGGTGTGGGAAGGGAATTGAAGGAGAGAGCGAAGATGATTTCTGCAAGGGACGTCGACAGGGTGGCTAAAGGAGAAGCGTTCACGTAAATAGGAAGGAGATGAAGGGTTATAAAGGATATTATAAAGTACACAAAGTATTCGAGAATTCCTGCGAAGGCGGATCGGGAGCCACTTGAGTATTTTGCGAAAATGAGATACATGGTCGTATTTTTTTAAAGAATAAATGAATCTAATACACAAATTTTGCAATCGCTCAAGCTTATTTAGAAGCTCCTCATTGGCATCAAGGTAACAGCTGTCTGCGTAGTCTATTATGGGCAGAATAAGGGTTTGTGCAAGAAGGATTTTGGTTTCTACAGGCAGAAAGCTTTGGAGACATTTCAGCGAATGAAAAGTAAAAAAGACCTTGCTGCTGATGCTGCTGATGTGCGTGCTCCAAGTCAAGTTGGGATCAAGTAAAACACCTAGATTTTTAGCAGAATCGGTAAGCGCAATAATGGAACCATCGAGTACCACATCTGGAAGGGAATCCACGTCAAGGAGTGAAGTAAAATATCTGCTGCCGACGATGATGGCCTGCGATTTGCTAGGATTGATGTGCAAGCCAAAGCATTTAGCCCAACTACTAATATTGAGCAGGTCATTATTTAAGGCAGATATCGCAACTGCAGCTTCATCCATCGAGAAATGGCGGTAAATTTGTAAGTCGTCTGCGTAGAGATGAAAATGAGAAGATATCACTCTGGTAACAGAGTTAATGTATATCGTGAATAGTAGAGGAGATAGGACGCCGCCTTGAGGCACGCCCGCGGTTAAGGAAAACCAATCAGAGAATACCTCATTATGAGTTACGCACTGCGAGCGGCCTCGGAGATAGGAATCAAACCAATTAATACAAGAAGGAGAAACATTAAGGGATTGAAGGGTACCGAGAAGAATATCAAAGTTAACTGAATTGAAAGCGCTACTGAAGTCAAGCAGTATTAATAGGGTGAGACATTTTTTCTCCATAGCCCATCGGATGTCGTCAGTAATTTTAAGAAGAGCGGTAACTGTGCTATGTCCAGCACGAAATCCCGATTGAAAAGGGCTAAGAAGATTATTCTCATGTAAGTAGGAAGAGAGTTGTCGGTGAACAATGTGCTCAAGTACCTTAGAAAGGAAAGGAAGGATAGAAATAGGTCGAAAATTACAGGGAAGGGTAGGACTAGACATTTTGGGTAACGGTATTATATGTGCTTTTTTCCAACATGCAGGGAAGAGACTAGATGATAAGGAATGGTTGAAAATATGAGTAAGGATGGGGAGTACGACGGTCAGAATAGGAGTAAGCATCCTTGAGCACAAGTTATCACTGCCAATAGCAGTAGAAGAGATGGCTGTGAGTGACTTTTGAGCATCATCAGAAGTGATTGTGCTAAAAGTGAAGGGGGTGCAGTTAGGGATCGGGTTATTGGACAAAGTATGTAGAGTGTTCCGTTTTGTCTCTGAATCAAGGGTTACAGGGGGAATAGAGAAATGTTGATTCAGAGAGTTCAGATCGAAGTTAAGGCAGTCATGATGAGAGGATTTTCCAACACCATTAGCTTTCAAAAAATGCCAAACTTCAGTAGCTTTGCGGTTGGTGAGAGAAGAATGAAAATGGCGCCTCTTAGCGTCCCTACACAGACGACTACAGCGGTTGCGAAGAATTTTGAAACGACTTACGTTGATGTCCGTAGGATTGCGCTTACACTTTTTCTTAGCATTATCCCTTCGTGCCATAGTTTCCTTGATTGCAGGGGTGAGCCAAGGAGCTGGAACGTGTTTTAATTTAACTCGGCGCAAAGGGGCATGCCTGTCGTATAGCTGTATCAGCCTATTGTTGAGATATTGCACCTTGTCATCAGTACAGGTGGCGCAGAATAAGGGGTTCCAGTCAATCTCAGAAGCATCACGCTGCAATATCTCCAAATCAATATTCCTGTAGTTCCGAAGAAGGAGAGATTGCACTTGTCTTTTGGGAGGGCGAATATCATAAGATAAGAAGATGAGATCGTGGTAAGAGAAAGGAGCAGAGAGCTGCCCATGAGTAGTAATCAAACTGGGAGAAGAGACAATCATAAGATCTAATAGTGAAGGGATACAGTGGGGGAAATGGTGAGTAGCAGCAAGACTTAAAACGTGAAGATTATAAGAGCTTAGTACGGAAGTAAGTCTACGAGAACGGACATCGTTTTTTAGAAGGCATGTATTAAAATCGCCCATAATGACTACCTGAGTATAAAGAGAGGCATAATCGTTTAAGAGAGAATCAAATGAATCAAAATAGCTAATATTAAGATTGGGGCAGTAATAGACACCAAGTAAAAATTTGGAATGACGTAACGAAATTTCAAGAAAGAGATGCTCAGCTGAAGCACTGTACTGGGAGGGTGATACGCTTAAAACTTTGTAGGGTATATTGGAACGTAGGTAGATGGCAACACCACCGCCACCCTTTTTATTTGATATTATGCCATAAAGAGTTCAATAGACTGCCTTGTTGATCTAAGGATTAGACATGCCGCCTTTGGTTGGATCAAAGGGTCCCGGGGTCAGCAAGTGTCTTAGTCTAAACCAATGGCACTTGCTCTGAGTCTGGGTGTCATTTGTGTTCGTGAATTACATGTTTGTAAACTGCCCACGCGATACAGGTTGTACATAGAGCAGGGATTTCGTTTATTCAAAAATATAGAATATTGAGTAATAGATCCATGAATTTTGCACCTTAGTCTGTGACCAAAAATGTCGTAACCAGCTGTACGTCAAAAAGTCAAGTGTATTGACAATACTGGCAAAATAATCCAACTATTTTTCAATTTTCAATATTATGGGTGACGAAAATTTAAATTCCAGTAAAAAATGTGAATCAAATAAGTGTAATGTATTAATTATTGGAGCTGGTATGGCTGGGCTGTCAGCGGCAAATCATCTCCAAAAGAATGGTGTGGATGATTTTAAAATTTTGGAAGCCAGAAAACGTATTGGCGGTCGTATAATTTCGATTCCCATGAAAAACCATAATGTTGAGCTAGGTGCCAACTGGATCCACGGTGTTTTAAGTAATCCAATTTTTGAAATAGCTATGGCTAATGGTCTAGTTAATATAATAAATATACCTAAACCACATAAGGTTATAGCTGCCACAGAGGATGGAAAACAGGTTCCTTTTGGAGTTCTACATGAGATTCATGAGGCATATGTATGTTTTCTGCGGCGCTGTGAAGAGTATTTCTTATGCCAGTATTTACCTCCTCCTGATATTCATAGTGTTGGAGAACACATTAATTTAGAAGCAGCTATTTATTTAGAACGATTACCATCTTCAGAAGAGAAGAAACTTCGTCGATTAATATTTGATTGCTTGCTGAAAAGAGAAACATGCATATCTGGATGTAACACCATGGATGAAATTGACCTTCTTGAATTAGGAAGTTATACTGAATTACAAGGAGGGAACATTATGATTCCATCTGGGTATAGCTCTATTCTAGAACCATTGACAAAGAACATAGCTCCAGATAAGATATTAACAAAACACCCTGTTACAAAGATTATTTGGGATTCTGATGAACACAGCAAATTAAAATCCTTAGATGATGTAGGTGAAGAATCAGAAGACTCAGACCAGACTGTGATAGAAGATGTCTCAAGAAGTTCTGCTTCAGAGAAAACTATGAACCTTGAGGAAGGGACTTCTTTCTCAGACCTAAGAAAACCAAAGAAAAAGTTTCCAGAGTATGTGGAGGTAGTGTGTGAAAATGGACAATCCTACTTGGCAAATCATGTGATATGTACAATTCCATTAGGTGTTTTGAAAGACAAGGCTTCAAGCCTATTTCAACCTCCCCTACCACAATACAAATTGGAGTCTATAGACAGATTACTGTTTAGTGCTGTTGATAAAATTTTCTTAGAATATGACCGGCCTTTCTTAAACCCTGAAATCACAGAAATAATGCTACTATGGGAAAGTCCAGCAACACCTGAAGATATGTCAGACTCATGGTATAAAAAAATATATTCGTTTAGTAAAGTATCAGAAACTCTTTTGTTAGGATGGGTTTCAGGCAAGGAAGCTGAATACATGGAAACATTATCAAGCGAAGCAGTTGCTGCAATTTGTACAATGATTTTACGGAAGTTTTTAAATGACCCCTTTGTACCAGAACCTCAGAGTTGTGTTTGGTAAGCATATATTATTGGCCCATGGCCAAAAATAATTTAATATTTTATTTCACTAATAATATGATGCAGACCTCTTCATGTATGGTGTATTCTGGTTGGTCACTGCAATGATTAAAGTCCAAACTGTGTTTGTGATACTAACTGATATCCCTGATAAATCTATCACCAAACAGATAACAAGTCCACACTTTCAAAATCTGTATACATGATAGTTTAAGAGGTTACTATATTTATGTCACAGTAATTCATTGATTAATAGCATATTTAATTACATCTCCAATTTGTTGTAAATAGATTGAGCCCAAAATATCAAATGAAAACTGATCATTTATTTACAGTACAAGTTGGAAAAAGCAGCAGTATACAAGGGGAACCTACACTGCTATTGCTGTTGGAGCCAGTCAAAGTGACATTGAAAGTTTAGCACAACCATTATTTAGGAATGTTCACGACAAAAAGGTATGATTTTCATAATTGCAGCACATGTCCACATTTCATATGTCCCCTTCCATTCAAACTCAAACTCAAAATTAACTTTATTTACGTAGGTTTTATCACAAAACTCTTATAAATCGTCATATTTACAGTTACCATTATCATCATCCTACGACCCCTGTCCCACGCTAGGTGGTAGTCTCCATACACACCTATCAGTCGTCATATCTACAGTCACACCTTTCATACACAATTTCTCATGCTTACACTCCATCCATCTCTCTTGATCTTCCACAACCCTTAAGTCCACCCACATTTATGCTGAAACTACCACCGGTTCGGAATTGTTTGGTGATGAGCTGAACTGTACACTTAGTGTGGATTCAGTTGCGAATTTCTTCTCTTGTGGTTAATCTTCTGCATATTTCAATTGTATAGTCACCAGGGTGAAAAGCATATCATGTGCTCAAAATCTTATTATCATTATTTAGAATGGTAAGGCAGATATTTCTGCTATTGAGGTATAGAATGGGATTTATGCTTAGACTATATACTAATAACACATACTTCTATTCTTTTATATATATTTTGTACTTATTTACTCACTAATTGTCATAACTAAGATGTAGAGTAATTGACTCACTTAGGTAACTACAAGCTCACTTTATGAGTATCACCTATACTTGACGTATTTTTTTCATCACATCACCAACCCGAAGGTATCGGAAGCGAGTGGTAGATCACTGAGCCCCAAGAGAAAGAAAACTTGATAGAAACCCTTTTTTTTTTGGTTTCGCTGTGGAGTTTATTTATGCATACCGCCGCCCAACGGAGCTGGAGTCGGCGATTATGTGGGACTCTGAAAACGACTCGTCTACCCACTAAAACCCCAGCGGTATACCCTCACACGACACGCTTATCTGATATCTGCTTCTATTCCGGCATCGAGATCAGAGACATAGTTTTGATCAAACCAGACATACATGCTCCCATTGTGTTTTTGTGTTGGTGAATAACTGCTTTGGTACCCCCTTAGTGCACGAGTCTTTAAATGGTAAGCAAAAAACCTTTTCCTACTTTCAGCCTGTCTTGCTCTTTGCTGGAGAGCATACGCACAGCAGTTTCTACTCTACGGCGCACGGTGCTTACCTATCGGGACAAACGGCAGCACGTCGTCTTTTGACACCAGAAGAGCCTGCAGAAAACTTCCTACAATGCTCTGCGTCAGCTGACCTAAGCTCATGGATACAGGGTATCCAATTAGAGAGTTAAACCGCGTAGACGTAAATGGTCCTATACGCACAAATTTGCTGATTGGTCAATTTAACGTGAATAAAGAATGTCTAATTTCTGATAATAAGAAACTTTCTCGTAGTAAGCAATGCACAAGTGGATGAACTAGTAAAATATGTGTAGATTACAAACAGTGCAATCTTTTTTAATGGTTTAAAGATTAAACTTTTATTGCAACAGTTTTGAAGAAAACATCGGTCAAACTAAACTTTGACTTTTTTTTAAATACCCCTTTTAAGGACGCACACACTCTCCGAACGACACACGACAGTTCTCGGTATTCTGCCAGCCATCATTTTCTCCAAAATCTGCTACTAAGGGTAGAATTGCTATGACTCCATTTTGACCCACGGCCCTATACCACCTCCCTTCGGTAAAGTTATGCGTGTATGACAATTTGCCTATATAGGAATTTTCATTATTCATGGTATTTATTTACCCATTGTACATGACAGAGGCATTTGCCAATTTTATTCTAAGAATTTATTGTGATTTTTAATTTTAGGTAGTAAATAGTACCTACGCTTCTTTGCATTTCAGCTTGAAATTTGTGTACGAGGTATTGTAAATCACAATTAAAAGGACTTATTTAATTTCGATTGATGGAAATGGTAGCCCTTAGTTAATTCACCAAGAAATAATCTTTTGGGAACAGGTCATTTACAACATGGGTATTTCATGGAATAACAGATTAATAATTATATAATAATTAAGTAATCTTTCCGTAAAATGTATTTGAGCAATACGGACGCGAATGATACCTTTGAATTTTTTTGTAATGTCTTTGTGTTTTTCTATTAATTCTCCAAATAGGTAATGAACATTACCTTAACTTACTTATCACATTACATTAATAATAATAGTACAAGTCTGTTTTCCCGAGGATGTTATTACAGAAATCTAAATTGTTTGGTGCGTTTACAGTTAAGGAGCCAATAGACGCTTAGTTTGTTCTTTTTAATGTGTATGGTGTTTTTGAATCCCCATAAGGCACCCTAATGTGAATAAAATAGATACCGTTGTAGTTCGTAAATTAATGTGATTTCTGTACCATTGAATAAATGACAATTGCATACTTTTTTGTGTACAGATGTACCTGTTTATGTAGGATACCTATACTTAGTTTTTTTAGAGTTAATTTTTATATTTATACATATTTAGAATGCATAATGTGCTGTCTTTATGGTTAAAACCAAATCAGGACGGTTAGGTATGTGAAATCTAAGTAAATTTCTAATGGATTTTCATAATGCTTTTTTTTAAAGCGTTTCTAAAAGGGAGTTTACTTGGCGTATTGATATGGCAAGCTTGACCACAATTATTATAGAGTAGTATTTGTAATTAATGTTATTTAGAACCTAATGCATTTCCAGATTTTAACGTTATGTATTATAAGTAGGTTACATATTCGATTTTCTAGTCAGTGCAATTTTTTTTTGTATCGCTTTAAATAAATCATGAAATATAATTTGAGTTTAATTGTTTGTGCTTCGCCAACGTCGTTATTATAGCTAGATCCAAGGGCCGCTAGAAATCATGTATTTTCTGACGGTAGGTATCGATAGTAGTACATACTAACCATACTCAATCGTCCACATTTTGTCCGGCAGAAAATACGTGATGTCTGGCGGCCCTTGAATCTTGGACTATAACGGTATCCAAATTTCTACAACACTAAAATATATGGATCGCGATTATTCCACATTGAATTTAAACGAGGTCACATGATAAACTAGATGAAAGTTTAAAGGACTACGGCAAAGCATTCAAAACATCGGAAATCAATTGATGTTGAGTACACTCAATAATTCTGTTATGAAAGCAATACACGTTGGCCGAGCTTAGGCCAACGCGAGCGTAGGCAATTTAATACAAGGCAAGTGCTACTGCCTACACGTTCGACAAGTGTATCGAAAACCAATGCAAATGGCCAAAGAAGACGAATTTTGAAGAGATGCCCACACATTGGGCTCAGTCAGTTTGTATTGTGACTTGAAACAAGATGGATGACGACGTAGAAGTTATTGCAGCTGCTGCTATTTATATAATGAGCGCTTATAATTATTATGTCAGTGTATATACCGCACGAAAGTTGTGAAAATTTATAGACAAAAAAGGTGTAGCATTAATTTTTTTTATTGAATTTTCTTTTTACAGGAATAGTTTGAAAAATCGACTATCTGAGTATAGGGTTCCAGACAACCTCTTCATTCTGGTAAAATTTCAAAAATTTTGATACTTTTTTTGGTTGATTTGTTGAGAGTGACATTTTGTACGCGTACACACCGTCCGACGCCAACCGCGTAATGGCGCGCTGGCAAACGTGTGGACACCATTGGCCGAGTGCGCGCGAGCGCCTTTGATCTGTGCAGAAAAACCGACAGCGCTCCGAAGTGCGGCAAGTGGTGACCAGCTACGCCAAATGAGTTCTATACACGTTGGCGCTTGCCTTTACTCGGCCAACAAGCCGAGCGACACCGAGCGATGGACATACTATGCAAATATATATACCGTCTATACGTTGGTATGGCGTTCACTCGGAAATACTGGGCCAACGAATATTGCTGGCTTTACAAAGTTAACCAAATGCTTGAAATTGAATGAAAGATATTGTATTTACTCATGTGACTTGAGTTTATAAAAGTTATCCCGTCGTTAGCAATTTTTGTATAGGGTAGCCTATTCTACTCTCAGTACCTATTCAAATATTAGACGTCGTAATCAAGCAGCAAAATTTTTATGAGAATGTAGGTACTGATGGTGTGGTATAATATTTCATATTTTTATTAATAGCTTTTTCCCTGTACAATCTGAACGTAAATTTGTAATTAACACGATTCGTCTTGCCAAGAAGTAGGTACCTAGCGATACTGCTATATTGCGGAAATCCCAAATTTAAACTTCCAAGCTTAAATACTCGTATTGTGACAGGTGATAAGTCTTTAATATAGAGAACGAAAAAAATCTGTAAATCCTTGCATTTACATAAACCTAGCCTAAACTCTATACCTGCAAACTACTTTACGTTATTTTTGTTTTCTAATATCACATCTTACATATTGTCTAATTAAATTGTCTTAAACAGCTGGCAGTATCACATTGATGGCATATTTACGGTGATAAATACCTACTGTAGGTACCTAGATGTCACATCCAGATGTCTCGACCTATGTAGAAACCGAGTGCATGATCCTTTTCATTACGGGTTTTATGTGTGTAAATCAACAGGACCCTCCTTGAGGAATCGCTGGAACAGTAACAGAGAGGCTTCTCTTATCAAGATAGAGTAGATTTTTTACGACGCACTGGGTCCCACCCCTAATGTACCCACTAGTACGTGTGGAGGCTGAGGACTAGAGAGCATTAGGCTATGGTAGGCTCGCTCGATTCCGTGTGGTGACGGATTTAGAATACGTAGTACCTCATTGCGCCCCGAGGGTTTCGTAAGACAGAGGAAATAATAAGGCCGAAAACCTAGCGGCAAGCGAAGGAAAGCTTGTTACGAAACACTATGCAAACCCGTCTGGCCAGCGTGGCACAGCAGGCTGATTACATTCATATATTTGCAAGAGGCTCGACTAAGCAGTGGGTCATTTATGGGCTGAGAAGTTTGTGTACGTGATACGGTCACGAACCTCCACACTAAAACTGCTCTGCGCCTTAACTGCGCTTTCCGAAATAACAGGCAGTGTGTCGCCCGCTTATTAGAATCACGTCAAGATATAAATTCTCTTTGTTACGTTGCGCAAACTCAAAATCGCTAAACATCTCGCTGAGGTCAGAGAGAACACTTTCCCAGCTGGGACTAAAACACGTAGCCGGAAAAGGTGTTATGGGTAGCGGATGTACTCAAATATTCACCGTAAGTCAGTCTGGAGCCCTAAATAACGCGCCTTAAGGTGAATGTTCCAGGGTAGCCCGCGAAATTCAAATTTTCTTACGTTTTTTGCAATTTGCAGGCCTCATAAAGGTGCAAGAATGACTGAGCTTGAAAAAGTTTTTCTTGCACCTATATGAGCTTGGAAAAAATCATCAATACAACCCGTATTGATGATTTTGATGATTATAATTCTATAACTACATACGTCTTACAGCCGCGAATAACATTTTAATCAACATACAACCTAGCACTGACCTGCAAATTGCAAAAAACGTAAGAAAATTTGAATTTCGCGGGCTACCCTGGAACATTCACCTTAACTCTAACGGCATGGTAGAGTGAAGTGAACTGAAGAGTGAATAAACATTGCACAAAAAGTAAGTACCTAAGTATTTTAACAAGTGGATTATGATAATAAAATAATAGAAATCGGGAGTACACAGTTTAATGAATAATAATTATGTAAAAATAAAGAATAAACAATTCTTATAGAAAATGATTAGGTACATTGGTAGCCATTTGTTATCAACTTTGTTACTCGAATTTCATCAAGAAACATAGATATTTCGTATAAAAAATGCTGATTAAATTATTTGGCTTTGAGATAAATAAATAATAGTAAAGGTATGTAAATGTAAGTCAAGTGGATTGTTGGTACATATTTTCACAAAAAGACTGTTCAGAAAATATTTTAATAGAGTGATATTTGTTTGGATTTCTTAAATATGACTATTGTATTGAGCAAGTGTTAATACTACTATAACAAACACAGCTATAATGTGCTCTAAATGAGTTAATCAATAAACAAGATACATAGGAATTACAAGTATCCCTATAGATTCTACTAAGAATCATAAAGAAAATGTTAAATTAAAAGCTAAAAATACTGGAATGTTAATAATTTAAAGTGTAAATCACTTTTAACAAACTAAGACACATTTAAAAATAAATATTTTGAGATGGTTACAATAACCACAATTGTCATGTCTAAAATTCAATTCCTTTTTCATTGTATTCAATTGTCATAATTAGCAAAAATAATTAACTTAAAAATAATAATAGCACCATGATTTTGGATAAGTAAAAAAGATTGTTCACAGTATTACAGGCCACTTTAAACTAGATTTAAATAGATTTCCATTACAGTAAACAGTAAAAATTTGTTTTACATAATTTATATTACAATGATTACTCTTTAATTATTATGAATAGGCATGAATTTTTTACTTGGATTATTAACTATAGAACAGACAATTAATACTGACATTGATAATTTAAACATACTGTAAAATAATTAGAGTGGGCCTGGATGTTTTATGACACAAATTCTATCTTAAAAGCTACCCTGACCAATAAAAATAATTTAAAATTATAACATTAAAAATGAGTAATAAATATTTAAAATAATAGATTTTATCCTCCAAATAAATAATAAGAGAGATTTAGCTTCACCTGCAACAACATAGTTAGTTCTAAAAATGAAATTACAGATCAAAAGTGTTAGACAATTAATGAAATTCTAATATAGTATAGTATTAGATAGTATCTAATATAGTAGTTTCTAATATAGTACATATTATATTTAAATTATAATTATAGCATGTATGTGTTTTTATCAATTCATGATAATAAAAATATGCATGGAAGAGAGGTCTGATCTAGAATCCTAGAGTATTGATTTTCATAGAGATTTTAGGAGTATCTTCTTGTATGTAATATCTTATATCAATTAAATTTATTGATATTAACGAACAACATGTAATTCAATAGTGGAATATTTATTTGTTATTGTGGCTAATAATCTATTATCTAAATCATGTGAAACCTCTTGCCAAACACATTTCCCAATTAAAGGCACTTCTTCTAATGGTGGTCGGAATGCTACAAGCAATGTAAGGCAACAGCCATCCAAAGAAGGGTCATGCTCTAAATTGAGTAAACCCAATGGCCTGTGCTGACCAACATCAGCACCAAACATTTCAACCATAAACCTGCGCAGTGTTGAATGCACACTTTTAGCAGGATTCATTTCACAAGTGGGAAAATGTATTGCAGTTTTTTCACTCAACAGTACATGTAATTTGTTGTTACTCCTTTTCTTAATCACAATGATTAACCTCAACAAATCTTTAACATGAGGTGTGGGGGTTGGTAGGATTTCCTTGTGCCAGGAACTTCTCTTTTGCCTGTATAGCTGTGCTTTTTCAATTAGATGTAAGATATCATTGGCTCGTAAGGTGATTTCATCTAAGTTTGAAATCCATTTGGCTTGTAAAGACTCCTTGTCAGCTCTGGCTGGGGTTTTTAATTCACCACCAACAACATCAGCAGTCAACACAAATCTGTACCACATTCCACCAGCCGTTTCCACTACTAAAAGAGTAGTTGGTCTACATTCCAAACCTGTTTCCTCAAGGACTTCCCTGACAGCCGCTTGTACGATAGTTTCACCTTTTTCCATGCGACCCGCTGGCAAATACCATTTACCAGCACAACTCTCCTTGGCTTCTTGCATCATTAATACTTCATTGGACTCGTTTACAATTACACATGCGACGACGTATGTGACGTTGCTCCCAAGTACCGGTTTGAAATTCGACGGAGTGGTCGGTGTTATACCTTGGGATTCGGCGACAGAATTTTGATCAGCTATCGTAAAATCACAAATATCATTTTCATCACCATCTAAGCCTCGGCCGTCTAATAAATCTGCCATACAGGAGTCTATTCTATTCGACATTATTGAAATAAACAGTTCTGTTTACTTACACCTGAACTTACGCCACTAACAAAATGACGTCACTAGTCACTACTCTACTCACTCACTGTCTGTTTTGTAGTCTCTTTGACATAGGGTAGTGAACTAGTGACAAACAAAACAACGACATCGTTTAATCGTTGTTCGATCATTCAGTACACAAGTTTTACTAAAGAAAATACTTACTAAATTAAATTATCAACTCAATGTCAATATAAATTATATAAAACACTAGCGACCCGCACCGGCTTCGCACGGGTGTAATGATTCTTGTAATATGCCTTATATTAGGGAACTAAAAGACACGTGTTATGCAGTGTATATTTGGGAATAAAATAGATTATGATAGAAAATATAAAGAAATGAATATTTGACAAATATATGTAAAATATTCATTCAAAATTCATTCAAAACATCAGAGTGGCCAGGGTGTTCACATTGTTAACCAAAGAGGTTTAACAATGATGAACCTCTTTATGCATAAGGGTTTCTCTACATTATTATGCATGTAATATACAATTTATTCCTTCCTCTTGAATAACTCTATCTATTAAAAAAAACACGGCAAAATCCGTTACGTAGTTTTAAAGATTTAAGCATACATAGGCGTCTCTATGTATGCTTAAATCTTTAAAACTACAGACGGCAGTGACTTGGTTTTATAATGATGATGATAAAGTAATAAACGTAAATAAAATTTTCTTCTTCTTCTTCATTTAATTGCTATGGCTTGCATCAAGGGTTTGATGATTTTGCCATTAAAACGTTAGCGAGATGATTTATTGCCTGTCATTGTCAAATTAATTTTGACAGTAAGTTTTGTTAGTTGTCACTTGTCAGGCGCTGGTGCTGGTGTGGTTAGACCCACCGATCGAGATTAATTTGCAACTTATTTAACCAGGTGTCCTCTTGATTATATTACCATGTCGGCTACAACGGGGACAATTTTGGTGAATTTATATTACTATGCACTCCAGCCTGACTGTGTTTGCCTATGAATTTATCACTATTTATGTTACGTAATATTTTAGGTGCGTTCCTTGAGCACATCGTCGGCCACCAGCCAGCTTGTAAAAGCCCCAGTGCAAGTATTTGGACTGGAAGGCAGATATGCATCTGCTTTATATTCAGCGGCTTCCAAGAATAAGGCTTTGGATGCCGTTGAAAAAGAATTGTCACAGTTTCAACAATCGATTAAAACTGATGCAAAGCTGAAGGAGTTCATTGTGAACCCTACTATTAAGAGGAGCCTGAAGGCCGACGCGCTTAAAGATGTTGCCACAAAAGTAAGTGCTATAGTTTATATCCTCTTACATTTTGAAAATGCAAATATCAGGTACATTTAGGGGTGCCCTTGAACTTGATAGCAATATATTTATAATATTTCAGGTGAAGTTGTCTGGAACAACCAGCAACTTGTTGGCTCTTCTGGCAGAAAATGGCCGTTTGGGCAAATTGGAGAATGTAATCAATGCCTTCAAAATCATTATGGCTGCCCACCGTGGTGAGGTTACCTGTGAAGTGACCACTGCTAAACCTCTTGACCCTGCTCAGCGCCAAAGCCTGGAAGCTGCTCTAAAGGTACTATTTATATTTATTAAATGTCACAATTATACACATGTGAAGATTTGTTGTTTGGGTTTATTGAACACACTTTAATTTTAGAATTCTAGCTTGCAATATTTATAGTTTTGTTTACTTATATGAACCTGAGATTGACCAACAATGGATAATAAATAAAAAAATAGATTTTATTGTAGCTATGTTTTGCCAATTAATTTGTTATTAGTAAAACATTGTATGGAATAAAATACATGGTATTAGTCTAAAAGTATTATAACATATGTTCTATATTATAAAGTAATTTGGTATTGTACTTCACTAAACTCCAAATTTAGTGATTTTGAATGGTTATTTTAAGTCATACTTTAGACAGTGTGTATTACTCAAAATAACCATTAACAACACTTGTAACAATTTATACTAAGCAGCTGAAAAATATGTGTTCACAATTTGCTGGCTCCATGGGTAACACCATGTTTGGAATACCTTATATCTATTTTTGGTAAATAACAAAAATAATAAGAGTAGAAATTTGAGTAATCAAAATCATCTTAAATGTATAAGTTTAACCTTTTAAATTTACAACCTAACAAGAATTTATCTAAACAAATTTCAAACATTTCTTTTTTCAGAAATTCCTGAAAGGAAATGAAACTCTCCAACTCACAGCCAAAGTAGACCCGTCTCTTATTGGTGGAATGGTTGTCTCAATTGCTGACAAGTATGTTGATATGAGTGTTGCCAGCAAAGTGAAGAAATACACTGAACTCATCAACACTGCTGCCTAAATATTTAATCAATGTCTGTATATTAGAATCACCTTTAATTAAAGTAATTACTTGTCAGAGACTTTTGGTTTATTCACACCCATTAGGTAATTTTCCTAATTATTTTGTAGGTCCAAAACCCAGCATTCAAAGGAATAGTAATTTCAGGAATCTTTTATCTTGTGTATTAGTTATATTTTAGTTAGACTTATTACAAATTAAGAACTTATTTAGAGGTTGATTGAAAACATCTTAACACATACCTATTGATTTTCTTCATCTAATAATACAGTAACAGAATCTGATAGCTTTTTTATCTTTAAATATTATTGCAGATGTGAACAACAGTTTGAGAATTATAACTCTAAGACTGTAGAAATCAAAATAAGATGGTAAAGGTAATTGTATGCAACAACCTTTACCATCTTACAATCAACAAATCATTATAATATGAATTATTGTATTAAACTACTACTCGGCCCATACATGTCCCACTGTTGAGTCAGGCCTCCTCCAATTTTAGGAAGGGTACATAGCCTACTGTGCCATGCTGGCCAGATGGGTTCGCATAGTTTTTTACCAAGTATTCCTTCTTGTGCGGCTAGCTATTCTGCCTTATCAGTTCCAAAACTAGCCAATTTATATTTAACATGTTCCGCATTAAATATATGATTTATTAATGAATTCAAAACAATGTGGGATAATGAAACAATTGCCAAAGATAAACAAAAATTTAATGTGCCTTCTGCACTGCCAAATTAAATATTCTTAACAAAAATATTACTCTCACAGTAATCATAACACTAAGATATTTCTCTAGAATTAACAAGAATAGGCATCTTTGTTTGAGATCATTAATTAAATGAGATCTTTTAATTGTACATTTCATGATTGTGAGCCAAATTATCCTTCTGTGGGAGCAGCATCACCTTTTAGAAGAGCATTTTCAGCTTCAAGTTCTGCAATACGAGCACGAGCGGCTTCCAATTCGTCGTCTCCCCCGTCGGTACCTAAATGTTTTCGTACATATTCTAAAGCGTCTTCTGGCTTGTCCGGTTCCTCATACAAACTAACAAGAACTTTCGTGAGGGCGTCCATGACGCCAGCTCTTTCCAAATATCTTCTGAATTCCTCTCTTTTGGAGTCAATAGGCTGCAAAATATAGAATGATTGTTTAATTGAAAACAGTGATTGCCATAAACGGTTGTTGATGTAAACAAACCATTTGAAGACATGGGTAAATGTTTTTTAAAGGCACAAAATATTTCACAATATTTGATATTAACTTACCTTGTACGAAGACATTTTAAGGTTACCGAAAACAAAATCCGTCGATACTTTTACAAAGCTTTTATGCAATCAAATATCGCAAATATTGAAATAATATTGTAGTTACACTGTCTGACTGAATGTCTCGGTCTCCTAACCACAGCTCCTTACTCCTACCTAGTCTACCTACAGTCCTTCCTTGTTTGTTCCTTATCCAATTCCATAAACAAATTTCTTTTTTTTCATACATGACAAATAAAGAATTTACTGCCTGTGAGCCATAGAGCTATTATAATGTATGGTATTATATCGAAAAATATATTATTTCAATTCTCATAATTTAATTAAATCCATCATGAATGAATAAATATTTCATTTGAAACAACCTTTGTACATTGACATATTAATATTTATAATAGGTCTCCCCAAAAAGTTTTTATATACGGCATGCAGGGATGCTAATCCCTATACTTAATTTGCGTTAGCGTGTCGGCACGTTCCTTGGTAGGCACTCAATCGGGCGCCAGCGTCATGTGTTTGTTATTATAACCGAAAATTCACTCTAAGTTTCGTAGCACACAGTATACTTTAAGTTTTGTTTCCATCAAAATCAGTTTACGGAATATAAGTTCTATATTTAACATTTTATGTTCCATTTTCACCTTAGATGATAATTTAAACAATTCAGCGTATACAGCCCGTATGTTCTATCTTGATCCTTTGTGGTAACTTAGGTGTCCATGTGTAACACGTTCCAACCTGAGCATTCTATCAAGCCTGAAATTGGTTTTTCTCACCTGCTAGTCAAATAAATGTTAGAAAATGTGCTTACCAAAATTTTGGTTGAAAATAAAAAAATAATAAATAGCATATGTCACTTGCAAGCTATTTTTTTTACGTTGGAAATTCTCATGGATATCGTACCGCTAAACGATTATGTGGCACTACGAGGCGAGGAAAGATGTGGTCAATGCGACCCTACATACCCGCTAATACCAACAATGTCCCTCGACTGCCCGAAACGGGGCCACGGGTTTCACTCCCCAATGGGGATCACGCTCCACGACCCTGATTGGGCCTTCGCCCGCTTTGATTTGAGAGCTCCCCTCTGGACGCTCTCCAACCCATCGAGAGGCACGTACGGGACATTGCACGTGCCCACCTGCCTGGCCACCCCTCCGCAGCTAGCGGCGGCAGCTCTGCCTTCCCCTTCGCTGCTAGCTTCGCAGTCCTGGCCCGCCTGTGTCGCGGCAGTTTAAGGCTCTCGAGGCAACTCTGAGGACAGAGGAGTCCCCGGAGCCAAAAACTAATGATGTTTCGTATCTTTGTATACAGAAACACTATTTGCGAGTGGAATCCACCAAGGTGGTTAAACCCTTTAAGGTGGATATAGAGAGCTAGGCTTCTAGAGTACTATAAATGTTAAACACAGAAATACGTTCATACCAAATATAATATTTTAGCAACAGACATTATGTACATGACAGATAGAAAGAGAACCGACATTAACATTATTTTTCTATCAGTTTAAATTTCGTACGTCATAGTCCAAGTAGGATCTATGTCTTCAATACTTTCCCTAACTGATGAGAAAAGATAAACTTTCTGCTTCAGACCATCCCAATTCTACATCGGAGATCAAGTAGACGAGGTTTGGGTACGGATTTTGTTAGGACATCAGCCAGTTGGTCTGCTGACGTACTCTTATCAACCATCAGTACGCCTTCTTGCACCATCTCTCTCACAAAGAAATGCCTCACACGAATATGTTTAGTTCTTTTGTGAAATTCAGGATTGTGCGCCAATCTTATAGCTGCTTCGTTATCGACTTTTAATGAAGGCATCTCTTTAACGTCTGTTATGCTCTCGAAGATTCTTTGAAGCCTTCTTCACCGAATGAACCGAAACCATCTTCGGTTTTTTCGATTTCTAAACCTAAATAGTATGATGCAGGTTTAGAGGTAATCTTTAAAATCTTTTTAAGATCATTGAGAAACTCATTTGCTAAATCTGCATCTGTAGCAGCAATTAGCCCATCATCAACATATAATGTTATCAAAATCTTCTTGTCGCCCACTTTCTTTGAAAATAAACAACAGTCAGCATCGCTTTGTTTAAAACCCATATCAAATAAAATTTCTTCAAAGCACGAGTTCCAACATCTAGGAGCTTGTTTGAGCCCATATAAACTACGATTCAAGCGACAAACTCTTGGTGTATTATCGTTGAAACCATCAGGCTGTTTCATATAAATTTCCTCTGAAAGTTTTCCATGCAGGAAGGCGGTTGAAACATCAAATTGCATTATATGTAATGTTTCCTGTGCACTTACAGCTAAAAGTGACCTGATTGTCGCAAGTCTGGCGACAGGACTAAATGTTTGGTCATAATCTACTCCTTTTCTCTGTTTGTAGCCTTTTATAACCAAGCGGGCCTTATATTTGTCAATGCTACAATCTGGGTTTCTCTTTATTCGAAATACCCACTTGCAAGGTAAAGCTTTTTTGTTTGGAGGTAAGTCACACAGACTCCATACGTTGTTCTCGTGTAGTGACTTCATCTCACTCTGCATCGCCTTTAACCATTCGGTTTTGTCTGCCCTCTTCATAGCTTCTTGAAACGTTTCTGGTAAACTATCAGTCTCTGACAAACAAATAAAGTCATCGTAGCGATGCGGCGCTCTCAAGGAACCTCGGTCTCTTAAATTGTACCTAGATTCCTGGATCTCGGTATCCTGAGCATCTACGAATTGCTCCTCTAGACTACTTTCATTTCTATTTCCAACATCTCCCTCTGGCTCTCTAATCAATGGATTGTTATATGATTGAGTTTCTGGATGTTCGTTATCAGGTTTCGCAATTTGTAAATCGTATTCTACGCAATGCGGTTCTACACTCTCACCTTGTATTTCAATTTGCTTTTCATCAAAGATGACATCACGTGATCTTACGAGTGAGCCGTCTGGAAGCCAAATCCGATATCCATCATCATCATAACCTATAAGTCTACCTTTATTGGCTTTCTTATCCATCTTCTTCCTTTTCTGCTTTGGAATGTGGACGTAAGCTGAGCTACCTATTATACGTAAATGCTTTATAATAGGTTTATTTCCACACCAAAGTTCGTAGGGAGATTTGCCACAATGTGTTGGACCTGTTCTATTTAAAATGTAAGCTGCGGTGTTTATGAGTTCCGCCCAGAGTTCCTGTGGTAATGGTTCATGTGCATACATCATAGAACGAGCAGTTTCTACGAGTGTCCTGTTCTCCCGTTCACTGGAACCATTCTGTTCGGGTGTATACGGAGTAATGAGTCTCTGTTTAATACCTTGCGCATCCAAGATCTTGCGAATTGACACATTATCAAATTCTCCACCGTTATCGCTCAATAAACATTTTATGGTATGTCCTTGTGCTTTCGTTTGAGCTATCATCAAGGCGAGTTTCTACTTGACCTCAGACTTCTGCTTCAAGAAGTATACCATACGGTAGCCTGTAAAGTCATCTTTAAATAGAACGTAGTACCTCAATTTAGAGACACTTTCTTGAAACGGTCCACATACATCAGTATGTATAAGCTCTCCAGGCGCTGTAGCCCGAGTTCTTGTACCGAATTTAAGTCTGTGAGCTTTTCCGTATATGCATCCTTCGCACGTCTCCTTATCAAGAGGTAGGTCGAGCCCCAATTCGCGTTTAACTGTTGCTTTTACATGCCTCTTGTTCTGATGAGCAAGCCTTTCGTGGTACAATTGCATAGTTGCGGATGTCACACATACTTCGAGGGGATTGACAGGGGGTACGTTCTTAACGTCTAGTCGATACAACCCACCTTGTCGCTGACGTCTTCCTATTAAGCATTCTTCTCCGTTTACAAAGACGCTGCATTCTTTTGTATTTGATGAGAATACGCTTTCGGGAAGTCTGTCATGTGTTGCTAAAACTGAGAAAAGATTCTTATTAATGGCTGGAACATACCATACGTCTTGCAGGGTAATCCGGTATACTTTCCCTCTTACATTTGCTTCGACGATTACTGAACCTTTGCCTTTGGCACAAATTGCATCACCATTAGCGGTTGTTACAGTACGGTTATCTTCAAAATGTTCGAAAGTATGAAATAACTCAGCCCGGTTTGAAACGTGGCTTGTGGCGCCGTTATCCACATACCAATTTTCATAATCTTTCTCAACTTATGAAACTTCTGTGTTCTGTATCGAAAGGATCATATTTGCGAATTTAGACGTAGAAGGATTGTCATTACTGCTTTTAGGAGGTTTTCCATCTTTAATCCACTTCTTGCAGTGTTTTACCCGATGTCCTATCTCTAGGCAATAATTACATTTCAACTTCTTATCTTTCTTAACATTAACAGACGGAGTTCTGTTCATGTTCGTGACGAGAGCTTCTTGATCAAGGTTGTTTTTTAGTGCTTGTTCGTAGCTACAAAGGTGACTAGTGAGACTTTCCACAGTTCTGTCTGTTTTTGGTAACAACAACCAACTACTTCGGAAAGCAAAGAAGGTTTCGTCTAGCGTGTCGAGAATTTTGCATATTAGTAATAATTCTGGCAGGTCTCTTTCGTTACTCTTCTTCAATTCCTGGTTAAGTTGAGTCCAGATATTTTTCAACTTTGACATGTGAGTGGCTATGTCATCAGAAGCATCTTTCTTGTATCCGAAAAAACTCATACAAAGATTGTACGCCTTGTCCTCATCAGTTCCATCATATAACCGATGTAGCTCTAGCCATACGTCACGTGCATTCGTAAATCGCATTACTTTCCTTAACGTTTCCTCTTTCATATTGGTTGTCAGTAGTAGAAGGGCATTTGCATCAGCCTTAATAAATTGCTCCAAACTTACATTGAATGCACTAAGGTCTGCATCACCAGCTCCGACAGTCGGTGCTGTGGGTCTTTGGAACGAGCCATCAACAACTTCAATCGCTTTTGGAACCATACGAAGAAGACATGTGACTTTGTATTTCCAGGTGTCCCAATTGTTTTTGCCTTCTAGGAGACCAATTTGAATTTTCCCAGTAATACTCTCCATTTCCTCTGGGCACGTCACCTAATGATGTTTCGTATCTTTGTATACAGAAACACTATTTGCGAGTGGAATCCACCAAGGTGGTTAAACCCTTTAAGGTGGATATAGAGAGCTAGGCTTCTAGAGTACTATAAATGTTAAACACAGAAATACGTTCATACCAAATATAATATTTTAGCAACAGACATTATGTACATGACAGATAGAAAGAGAACCGACATTAACATTATTTTTCTATCAGTTTAAATTTCGTACGTCATAGTCCAAGTAGGATCTATGTCTTCAATAAAAACTACCACGCCTCTGTGTACCGCTCTTTGTCTGGCCTCTCCCTGTGGGGCCGCCCGGCATGGGTGACCCTAGTGCCTGTTCACGTATTAACATGCGGGCGCGGTAGACGTAGCGAGTTCGTGTACACATTGGCTGCCAGACGTTTGCGCGATATCGTTTCTAGCGACAAGTTCAAACTGTTTGAACTTACCTGACGTCGCGAATGAATCGCGCGCTTCGCCGCTAGTTCGACATGAACACACACATACAACTCACGCGTTTGATATTGCCGCGAGCGCCAGTAGAGCTTGCCCGCTACTTAGACCGCGCGTGCGTTTCATACGTGCATATTACGACATATGTTTGATATTTCGTGACCACCCGCCACCCGCCACCGCGCCCGCGAGTCCGGTATGGCTCCAACTATCATAAGCACAACACGGAGGAGTGAGGGCACGCAAGCACCCTCACCACAAGGTAGCAGCACGGTCGAGGGGGGAGAGATCTAAGCCACTCGTATGTGGACGGTACGCAGTGCAACAGAGAGACGAACAGATTCGCCCTTAAATGAAACTCTGTTTAATTAAACAGTATAAGTCAGTGTCCAGCTTTTCTGAGCTCTTAAATGTGAAAGGAAATATAATTTAAGTTCATACTTGGAGCAGCAAGCTAACTGGTTTATAATTTCGAAGGTGGTTTGGTTTTATAATTTTACAGGTAATTTAATAAAAACACATAATCAGTGTATGAGTTTATTAGTAAAGTTTTTAAAATAAGCTTCGTATTTTCATTAAAAGCTAAGCTGTTTTGAATACACAATTAAGAATTTGAATAGAAATAAATTATTGCACTTTGTAATGCTGAAATAACATTTCTAATCAATATATCATTAAATTAAATGCAGTTCCGTTTGCTTCGTAACTAAAATACTTTGTGAAATTAATTATTGTTTAAACAAATTGTTGTTTGCTGATGAGTGATTAAGATTCATCGTCACTGCCAGCTGGAGCTTTAGGTTTGGGTCCACCAGCTCTCTTAGCCATGATGATTTGGTCCACTTTAAGAATAGTAGTGGCTGCTCCGACAGCATATTTAAGTCCCCAGTACTTCAAATTATACAAATCTAATACATTCTTTTCTTTAGCATCACAAACTCCACTGTTTTCGGATTCAATATCAAATCCAGCATTTTTGTTACCCTCCTGAAACCAAAATTATCATTGTCTTTAACACTAATTTACTGCAACATGGACTCCGAATCAATGTTTGTATTGATTAAGATTGTCATGTCCTTTGACTAATATAAAAAGTGATTTACTACGATTTATAAATTTCTTCATCATTATTTGAGTGGTAGCCCTATTAAATCATAACAGATTGTTTCAAGAATTTTACGGCTTGATGAGGCTGAAAGTATTATACTGAAAGATAAAATTACATTTATCTGCAAAAGGGAAGGGCTTGAATAAAACTGACTATGGTTAAATTCGCACATTCCAAACTGACTACAGCTTAATTGTTTTAATACGGAAGAATATTCTCATGGCTCCATCCTGTCTTAGACTAATCATTTTACTTACCTTATGTGCTTTGTAAATATTGTTGATGACTTCTGTGGCATTAGCACCAGAATTGTCAGCTAAAGCACGAGGTGCTGCCTCCAGGGCAACAGCAAACTTTCTGACAGCATACTGCTCAAGACCTGGCAGTGTGTCGGCATACTGCAGTAGCCGCTGGGCTAACTCAATCTCTGTTGCTCCAGCACCAGGCAGAAACCTTCCAAATAAGTAGAGTTTAAAAAGGGAAGTGTTACTTTAACTATTATAGTATGGGTTGCTAAATTAGCAACATTCAGGGTTGTAAATCTTATTTACACTGTGTGAAGAGGTTCAACTATTGCATGGACATACAGATCAAGACATTTAAAAAAAAAAATTAAGCAGCCAATTACAACACCATTTTGTTAACATACTAATAAAAAAATCGTATTTTCGAAATATTATCGAATTATACCTGCCATCCCTGGCGATTCCTTTGAATGTGTTGACACCATCATCTATTGCTCTCTCAATATCATCCATGTAATTGTCTGTTGATCCTCTGATGATGACTGTTGAGATGCGCGACTCTGTACTCTCCATGCGGAAATAAACAACGCGCGTGTCTCCCAGTTCCTCTACACCAACTACGTCACAATAACCCATTTCGTCAGCTGTTGGTGTGGTGAGCCGTGGCAGGACCTATTAACATTGTTTTTGGAAATTGGAATATGATAATAATTTGAATAAAGAATCTCTTTTGGATGTCAGATGTACTATTGTCATTATTCAGTTGTTAATATCTAAAATTAAAAGCTTTGATGTATATTTAAAAAAATATAGATCTTGATTATACAAAATTAATCACTTACAGTAGCATTCACAGTCCTTGCCAGACGACGGAGATCAAATTTAGAATTGAGACGAACTGCCATCACTTCATATTTGTTCAAGAAGTGCAGTGCCATGTCACCAAACTTGGCACCAGCTACAATAACTTTGACTCCAGCATCAGCAATGTCTTTGATTTGCTTTTCAAGGAGTGATTCCTCTCCACGGCTGAAGTTCAGGAGTTCATCAGCTGATTTGATGAGTACTGTGCCTTTGGTCTCAGTTTGTGTGATGTCTACTGGGCATGAGTAAACGGCAACCTTGGCTTTGGCAGCTGATGTAACATCCCCTTCAATTTCTCTCTTGAAAACCATGCCAGACATCACTTCAGATTGCAGAATACCCGATCCTAATATCTGAAGTAGTATTCAAATATTGTATTAGCACAAAATAGTATAATGTTGTTATATCAAAACAAATTGGCAATTATTATTACAAACCTTACAAATCCTGACATTGTCAACATTGAATGTGGTTTTCTCTGGTAAAATGGCAACACAAGCCTTTGCCACAAGTCCAGCAATAAAATCTTCATAACCATATTGCTTTGACATTATTGAAGGAGTGATACCTTTAGTGACAGCATCCATATTTTTAGGGTCCTTAATCTCATGGCACACAAGCCCAGGGAGGATCTCAATGCATTTTTCAAGTGCATTTTCATAACCATCAGCAATTTCACTGGGTGTGACACCTAAACGTAGGAGTTCTTCTGCTGCCTCCAAAAGAGCTCCAGATAATACAATGACAAAGTTTGTGCCATCGCCAACTTCGGCATCTTGCATCTGACTAGCTAATACCATCAATTTGGCAGCTGGGTGCTCAACATCAAGCTCCCTGATAATGGTACCAGCATCACTTGTGACAAATTGCTTGTCTATGTGGTTGATGATCATTTTGTTCATACCATTTGGACCATAGGCAGAGCGCACACTTTGTGCAAATTGTTTACAGGCATTAATGTTACGATACACTGCTTCTTCTAAACCAGAAAACATCTGAAAATTAGATTATTGAATACATGTGATTATCTATACAAATAAAATTGGAGTGTCTGTTTGTAATAATAAAATAACCACTTTTTACTAAATGTTAGTATGTATACACAATACTTATACCAAAATATCATTTATTTTTGTCTGTCTGACTGATTTTGACGGGACTTTCACTGATAGGGAGCTGATGATTTAAGGAGTAACTTAGACTACTTTTTTTGACTAGCTTCGCTTTGTCTAGTATCGCACCCGTGCGATGCCGGGCGGGGCGCTAGTTAATTATATACATCTCATCACCATCATAGTCTCAGAATCTTGTTAAACTCTGTTGAAGTTATGTTCATAGATTAGGATCAGCTTGACCTACTAAACATTAAACGGCATAAATAAGTGTTGAGATTATTTTTTCTTAACTGTACAAAGCACAAAGCTTGTTACAATAATTCTAGATTGTTCTGACTAACATTGAATTAATTTTAATTATTATGTGGAATGATTCATTTACTAAGAATATACCAAATTGAGGCGATAATTTAAGCTTTATTCTTTAAAATACGAAAATTAAAGCCTAAAATATAAACATGCTGATGGTATTGGTTATGGACATTTACAAATTGATATGCTTACCCGCGCACCATCTTTCATCATTTGAGGTACACCCGGCGCTTTTGGTATATGTAGAGCCATTTTGTTTAGTAATTTCCCAGAACTTTTCACTAACAAGAAATGAAAATTATTTCCTCGTGATTTTTGACGTTCGGCAAATTATAGCGAGTGAAAGATTGAAGGATAATGAATGATTCATTTGACATAAATATGAATGAAATAACCAATCCGAGGAATGATTCCATCTATACCATAGATATATTGTTCATTCCGTTATTTACCTCTGGCTTTATGGCCGGCTGCATACACACGTTTTCCTTATTCGATTTTCGAATTCGTTTTACGTATTCGGACATCCGAACATTTGCGGGTAACATCGCACGGTTGTGATGTTACCCGCGGGTGACGCCGTGTGGCAAAGCTAGTAAAAAAAAGGAGTAGTACTTAGTTACTCCTTAAATAATCAGCTACCTATGAGTGAAAGTCCCGTCAAAATCGGTCCAGCCGTTCCAGAGATCAGCCGGAACAAACAGACAGACAAAAATAAAAATAATGATATTTTGGCATAAAAAATGTATTGTGTATACATGCATACTTACATTTAGTAAAAAGTGGTTATTTTATTACTACAAATAGACATTCCAATTTTATTAACTCGTATGTATATATGATAATTTTGAATATGGACCCTGGGTAATTAATAGTTTAAAAATGATATTATTGGTAGTTTAATAGTTAGAGTTAAATATTGTAATTTCCACTAAATTGGGTTAAATATTTTAGACGGCTTCACATTTATTATATCAGAGATACAATAAATGTGAACGGTCTTTATTACCGCAATCGGTTTTCCGCCTTGTCATTTCCTTCTGTCGGCTAATACGACACCCTCAGGATGGAATGAGGTGGTGAAACTGTGTAATTCCGAATCCGTCACCACACGGTCCAAGTTAGACAGAATTAATAAAATACGGACCGTACTTTTTTTGCGGTCTATAATATTGTATTCAGCAACATCATACTATAAACATGGCGAATGAATAATTAAGTAGTAATCCATTTAACGTTATTTGGTTAAAGGAAATATACAGGTTGTAACAAAAAATCTATACATATGAAATATTTTTAGCGTTTATGGAAAGTATGACGCCATTTTGGAATATCATGCAATCTATCCTAAACGTAGCTGTTGGATGTTGTAATGTGGGCGGTTGATGTATTTCTTAAATATGCCGTTTGTCCAGCTAGCCACATTAAGAATCCTAGCATATTTCCCCTTGCCTTGGTACTTAAATAAATTCCTATACATTTGTTTCATGGACATTTTATGTAATCATTTTCGAGTAACCCCGAGTTTTTTATTGATAAAACATTGTCAAATTATAATTGAAACTACAAAGTTTTAAGATTTTTACTTTAATGTTTATACTTATTAGTGAGTGTGGATTATCATACATTGGGCAAACAAAGAAATACATAAACACAAAGAAAAGACAAATAAAAGAACATAAGTACATAGCTGACATGAAAACACACTTCCAACAAGACTAACCATCTCCACCACCATTTACTTTGATAGACCACATTTTTTGCCAAGAAAATCATTGCTTTCCAAGAGTGACTCGCAAGGCTATTGATATTAAAAAATCATCTAACTTTCAAAAGAGGATGCGTGGGTTCCAATAATTAAATTTATCAAATCAAGCTCAATACTCATTTGAAATCCTCTGGACAGCGAGAGCGATTTTTGCGTGGACAGGAAACGTTATATTTAACTGTGTCTTTGTAATTTTGAAGGCAACGGTGATCAAGTCACTCCCGTGACCATGGTTGCTGCAAAACATTCTAAATATCGGGAACTAAATAATTAACACGCGATAAATCCTCTAAGTCTTTAATTTCAATGTATAATAATCGCGAACACCTAAGACATTTTCAGGAATTTATGTATGTACTTAAATACTAACACTGGGGTATACATTTCCCTTGCTATTTGGCAACATGGCGCCTATTTTAAGTACTACTTATTTGCGGAACACCACAATATTAAGTACATCGTAATACACGTACATTAAGGGTGAGGCGAAACGAGCGTAATTTTATGAGTTGTGAGTCGCGTAATTTCGATCGCATAATTTCTGCTGCATTCGGTTTCATACAAAAGTCCAGTTCGAGCCACACGGCGACGCGAAATGAGTTGTAAGCCGACTCACACGCATAATCCGACCGAATTGAGTTCGCGCGAGGGGATCGAGGAAAGCGTCAGGCAGGTAAAGATGGCGTAAAAGACGACAACTGAATAAAATGCGCCCCTGTACCAGCCCAACAGAATTTCTTTACCGAAATTACGCTCGATTGCCTTCACCCTAAACTATTAATGAGTTCGGTAATTGATTTCACCACAAGTTTCATTTATTGGTGACAATATGATTATAATTTCTTTGTGAGCAATGATTAAGGTTAATGATGTTTTTATTTATCACAACTAAGTTACATTATCACATGTAACGCAATTCCACCACCAACAATTATTAATAAACCCTAAGCTTGAGTTTGTTTTCCAAAACATTAATTCAGTAATACGCTAGCGATTTTCTAGTACTAACATCACAGGAAGATCCCCAAATGTTGAATACAATAGTACTGTACACAATTCAATGGGGTTAAAACAAGTTAAGTTTAAAAGCCTCTCCCTAGACCTCGGAAACAAGAAGGGCTTATTCTTAACTCAAAAATGCCCACTATCAGTAGGGTTTTCTCTAATTATATGGCAATAAATTTGCCCACTGTGCTACGCTAGCCGTTGACACAGGTAAATAGTAGAATAAATGCAATGATTTACCAAGTTAACTATAGCATAGAAGGCAGATTCTCGAAATAGTCACAATATCGTCACTATATAATTTCCAGAAAACATTATTGTATAAATTTACTAGGAAAAGGTGTTTGTAATCATAACAAATAGTATACACTACATTGTATTATTACACAATATATACATACTTGTACCACTATAGCAAATTAGAAATATCTAATACATTTTGTTAAGGAGGCTTTCGTATTGCTAAAATTCAAAATCTAAGTACATGGTTACGTAATATAATATGTGTATAAACTAAAACTATGAGAACATTACTAGCAGTCTCCTATGTATAATTGATGAACTAAAACTAGTAGACCATTTGCATTGGATCTTTTACAGTATTGAGATCATTTACCAATTAATTACATTAAATTTGGAATATCGTCTAAAATACATTCAAAAGAATGTTTCGGAATTCGAGACACCGATGGACTTAAGCGCTATTCATACAAGTACAAAAATACATTTTATAAAAAAATAATACGTTTAAAATAAATTCGCGGAATAGAAATTTCGTACAGTCTTATATAATAGGTAGTGTTATTTTTTTAAGTATGAAGCGTATGACGAGTCTCTTTAGAGACAAGGCGTTGGCTTTCAGATTGTTTTTCACACAAGTTTGAATTACAATGTATCAGTGTCACATAGTGGAGATGGCGCAAAGATCATTCTCGAATATTTTAAATGTTAGTAACAAATGCGTGACTATGTATCATTGCAATCAAAATAAATCAAATCGCTAAACCTTATACTGTATTCCATAGTGTGGTAGAAAGTTGTTTAGTTTTCACTATGTTTTCAACAAAGTTCTTGTTGTTGTTTAGAAAGGTATGTTTTTGTTTAACGAAAACCAGCAACTAGGAGGGGGAAATCTCCGAAACTGAAGTATTTCTTCGAAATATCGCAGAAACTATTGACATGCCCATAATGCAGTGAAAAGTATAAGTTTCAAAACATCTAACTTTAATTAAAAATGTTTCGATTTTTTGTATAGGGTACAAAAATATGTAAGTAAATATGATGCATGTTTAAACTACCATAGATAACTATAGATAAAACTTACTAGAAGTTACATTAAAGTTTATACCTTGATCACATATTTACATAATAATATGTTTAATTTGTAAATTTTTTTTTTATTTATACATACCTACAGAAGAAGTGTTTCTTCGAACTTAATATTATACATAATATTCGTATTTCTGTAATAAGATCCAATGCTATTATAAGTAATCGGAAGTCATTAAGTTACCATGATTCTTCGGTGATCTCCGTAAACTTGTTCTTCCGTACACAATCGGTTTTTCATCCAATCTGTGAACAATCAGACACTGTAAAGATTCTTCTCCAAATGTATAGTAATTATATAGTATCCCCGTATCGCGGGGGCAGTTTACAAACATGTAATTGACGAACACAAATGACACCCAGACTCAGAGCAAGTGTCTTTGTTTAAACAAAGACACTTGCCCGAGCCCGGAATCGAACTCGGGACCCGTTGATCTGCTTACCTTACAGGGCCGTCTCGCGTCTGCGGAGGACACGCGGCGTTGCAATCACGTAAATGCAAAGCTGATGGTGCGCGTATCAGAAAAGGTTTCTTGGCGGTGGCACGGAGACCACAGCGGCGCCCGCTCGGCCGGTGCTCAGCGGGGCCAGTTTGCGCCAGCAGTTAGACTCAGAGTCGTATACTTCAACCACGCATAGATATTGAACGCCGTCGTATCCGCCTGTGTTACAAAAAGACCCCTTATAATCATGAAGTTCGTGTGGTGACGGATTTAGAATACACAGTGTCACCACCCTATTCCATCTTGTGGGTGTCGTAAGAGCCGACAAAAGGAAATGACAAGGCCGATAACCTAGCCGCAAGAGAAGGAAAACTTGAAAGGAAACCCTGTGCCATCCCGTTTGGCAAGAGTGGCACAGGAAGCTAATTACCCTCCCTGTGAAGGGAGGAGACCCAACTCAGCACTGGATCATTTATGGGCAGAGTAGTAATCTAAAATATCCTTGCGCTAAAACAGGTCTGTTGCGCTATTGCTTGTTATGTTACAATTACGTAATTCTTAGACAGAAAATACACTGGGCCTCTGAGCAACCATCTTTAGCTTACATATAGATACTTCCCAACCCTGGGGGCTGAAATCGACACTCTCAGGATGGATTGGTGTGACATGTATTCTAAACCCATCACCACACTATACTGTAGTGGATAACCAGCCTCTTTGATTTTAAATCGAATCTCCTGCACTATGTATAATCTGTACCGCGGGCGCAATTAATAAACATGTAATTCACTAACACAAATGACACCCAGACTCGGAGCAAGTGTCTCTGATTTATACAAAGATTTACACCCGACCCAGGAATCGAACTGGCGGCCCGTGATCTAATATCCAACACCTAGACCAACAAGGCAGACGACGCCTGTTGTGGGTTTGAAAATAAGGTACCGTGACTTACCGACGGCAACAATCCGGTCACCAAGTAGGCACGAGCCAATCGCGTCTCGGCCGTAAGAGAGCCTCGCCAGAAGAACCCAAGAGTCTGCTACCGGATCATACCGCTCGACGCAAGCCAAACGTCCTCCCACCGTGTTAGCTGGTGCTTCATGTCCTCCCAAAGCATACAAGTAACCTCCAGCCGCGCATACCTGATTATTACGACACATATTGCCTATTGATCAAATACATGCAGTGTAAGATGAAAAAAAAAATGATGTTGAAAAGTTATGCTAAAAGCAGAATGTACAAAGAAACTCACCATCATACGGTCCGCGCCAATCTTTATGGCCGGCCTGAATGTAGCCGTGGGTACGACGAACGCGCATCGTACATTTCATAACCAATACGAACGTAGCTCCCTGACACTAACATGCGGGTGGCGAGGGCGCTTGCGGGTGCAAAACGGCGCGCGCGGGCGTGCCGTGCCCCGTGTATGTCCCGCCGATACCTGATTTTGCGTTGTGCCCAGCGTAATGTGGCTACATTCAGACCGGCCATAAAGATTGGCGCGGACTGTATTTTAGTTTACTTTTTTAAACCGGTGTTTTATGTTTAGAAGATATAAGAGTGGAGCTATAGATTCAGTAGTGGGCTGATGATGACGACCAATATGCTAATTTATTTCCATGCCAACTGGGGAAGAACCAGCAGGCCTTGGTGTTGCTAAATTACAAATTTGTTTTGCTATCTCTGATTTTGAATCGAACAATTTGAATTATTCGACCTCTAATTTGATCACTATAAAACGGTTATGATGATAAAGTAGAACAATAAACGGGTTTGGCTCGAAGGACCAAAAAGTAGTGACGTTACTCACTCTTTTATGAAAACCCATTTAATTATATAATTTCCGTAGTACTAATATAGTAAAACTTTTATCGGGCTTCCTAACTGGAGAGAAAACGCATTTGCACATCAATATTTCGCAGTATTTGCTGCTTAGTGGAAGGATAGAAGAAGTAACACACTTAAATAGTACCTAGTTGTTACATAATTCTTATATACAGTGTAAGTTTCTTATCCTATTTTTCGTTAAACCTAAGTTGCAACTTTTACATTTGTCCATCTAAACAATTTACACTATGTATCTATATATGCCTACTTCCCAATTTGTAATAGGAATACTTTTTTTTTTACGTCGGATATCCTCAGGGTACTCGGCCATTAGGGACAGCCTGGGTTATGTGGGACTCCAGGGCGCGTAGAGATAAATGCAACTTACGCTAACGCCACCACGGCGACGCGTCATAGGCGCACAGTTGGTCCAATGGTTGGTAGCAGGGTCATAGCATTCCACTGAGCGTAGGCACGCGCCGCCATCGCGTCCGCCTACTGCGTACAGCCGTCCCCGCAACGCGGCCACCCCGCAAGTACTGCGGGCACCCGCCATCGGGGACACCATGGTCCATGTACGTGTTAGGGCGTCCCACCTGACACCCACAGAATACAACGGTCAGCATCGTCGTCTCAACCCATCATTTTGGCTTGACGAAATCTCCGGTAGCGACAAGGCGGTCCCTTCTAAATCTTACTAATCTTACTAATATTATAAACGTGAAAGTTTGTAAGTATGATTGGATGGATGTTTGTTACTCTTTCACGTAAAAACTAGTGAATGGATTTTAATGAAACTTTACAATAATATAGCTTATACATCAGAATAACACATATGCTACAAGTTATAAAGATATTATGTGAATTACAACAATATAAACAAGTCGAATTCAAAATTTCTAATTGTCAAATTTTCGGCCATATTAAACTATAGACAACATAACGTTTCGCTGTCAGTTGCGTTTTGTTAAAGTAGGTTTTATACGGACGGGATAAAAATCTCAGGTATCCTATGTCAAACTTTCTTTTTGTTTTAAATATTTATAATGCGGAACAAAGTTCGCCGGGTCAGCTAGTTTACCATATATGTAAAATGAATACTTTTGACAATTCAAAATCAAAATGTACTTAATTCGAATAAATTCTTGCGAAAGGTTTCAAATAGTCAAAAATTATAACACAACTTTAAACTAAACACAAAAATTTAAAATAATTAGTCATTCAGTTTTTACCACCGGTTCGGAATGGCATTCCACAGAGAAGAGCAGGCTAGAAACTCCAAGGTTGCTCTTTTATATAAAAGGGTTACAATTGTACGAATAACATGTATGAGTTCCTTTAACTGATCTATCTATCTATCAGTCACAGAAGTCCACTGCTGAACATAGGCCTCCCCTATAGATTTCCACAATGCACGATCTCGTGCAGACCTCATCCACCGACTCCCAGCGACCTTCACAAGGTCAACTGATCAGGCCGGGAAAAATAGAGGGCAGAAGGAAGCGCTAATACGCGCGCTCTTGCAACAATTTCGTGCTGCAAACAAAAACATTCGGATTGCTAATATGATTTCCAACCTTCTATATGAGATGCCACCCCAAGAAGAGACGGCTCGCCGACAATTTGACGGAATATCGTTAGCCTACTTAGCCACGCTGGGCAGAAGGATTGTCACCGGGTTTCAAATAAAGTGTTCCTTCTCTTGCTGGTATAATCGATGACGAACTAATTTAAGTATGTGTGTGCGTGTGTATATAACGGTCTTTGTTTTTGAACCTTGATTATTTTTTAACACCAGCTGTATTCTACAGTCTTGCTATTTCACATAACTGAAAAACTGCCAAGGTATAGGTATTAAGGACTTGCCTTTCCACGGAATTTAGGTAGATCCATCCGTCATGGCCTCCGACGGCATACACCGGTGAAGTCCCCGTGTCTCCCAGTACGGCCACGCCCAGTCCGTGTCTATGTGTGTTCATGGGTGCTATAGTACTCCAGCTCAGAGAAGTCAGATCGAAACATTCCACCTGTGAAATACAATTTGCTGTTGATATCATATATACAGATGGTTTTTAGAAGTCTTCCTTATAAATTAAAAACTATAATGGAAAAATAATAGCCAGTACGAACCTCATGGTGGCAATTCACTTCGCTGTCTGAATGCGCGTAACTGTTATATTTTACATTAGGGGCAATGTGTGAACGGAACATTTATCAAAAAAGATATTAAATATATTAATTAAATCGCAAACTTAGGTGACGCACAAAGATACTGCACACGAATCACGAAAATGAAAGGCCTTGCTAAATGCCAGCATTAAACTTTAAAAGTTAAAAGAGGTAGCAAGATACTACGTGACTGGTAAAAAAAAAAAATCGTTTTTGGAACAATGTGTAGAATTAGTAAATATATATTAGAAATAAGTATTTAGTTTAGTGAACTGTAAAAACTGCCTTCCCTTTATCCGACATTTAGACCAGGAAGGTAGCCAATTGAGCCTTATCAAAACAATATTGAAAATAAAAGGCGATTAAAATAAAAAATACGATCGAAACAAAATTACAAATTAGCTTCTACGACTGCTATGGGCTTTATACACGATTGTATACAATGAGGTTTAGTGTATTTATAATTATTAACGGCATTGAGATATTTCGGTAAAACTGTACGATACTTACGGTATTGAGAGTCTTAAGTCCATCTCTGCCACCAACAACGATGAGTTTGTTTTGCAGTACAGCAACCCCAAATTGGAGCCTCCTTGCACCCATTCTCATGAATGGTGTCCACGAATTAGTTCGCGGGTCATACATTTCCATATTGCTGGCGCCCTAGTGATCATTAACAAAATATAATGTAACCTACAACATTATGGGAAGTTCGCATACCACTAGATTTCTTTGTTTGCTTGTTTGCAACTTGGGTTTGAAGAGCGACCCTGCATAGTGGGCTGAGGGTGGGTTTTAACTCACTGCAATTATTTATACTCGGCATACTTTTCTCGTGGAATATACCGTCAAAAGGAAGTCCGAAAACATAACCTTAAGAGAAGGAAAGCTTGATACCAAACCCTGTGCCAACCCGTCAGGCCAGCGTGGCACAGTAGGCAAGTTGCCCGACTCAGCAGTGGGTCAGTTATGGGTTGAGTAATAGTAGTAGTACCGAGCTTTGTGCGAATTATCTAACCTATATGATGCTCCTTAAACTCCGACAATTGCGCGTCAATAAAGGAAATGATTAAGGACTAGTAGGAGAGAAATTAACACATTCACAAGAATGATTTACCTAATTTACCTTATAGCCGTCCATGCCACCGATGGCTAAGAGACGTCCGATTGTGGAAGTCCGCGGCCTTGTTCTGTGTGAGAACAACAGAGATCGTCTATCGGGCAGGAGATGCCACTTCACTGCTTCCATTATCAAAGGCTGACATTCTGGCACATTGCCGCAAGCCTGCTCGACTTTGTCAATTAAGTACTGAAAAACAAAACACATTGTACCTATATAAAATATCCGGATAGATCGATGTTTGACTTCGAATTGAACAAATGTCGTATATACGTTTTGAATCAGAACAACGTAAGTTTGTTCCTCATACTTCCAAATATGTCTATATGTGATATGTATAGTCTAGGCCCCCCCTAGACTATACATATCACATAGATGCCGCGTTTAGATCACGGGTCCCCGGTTCATTCGGCCAAGTCTCTTTGTGTAAACCAGAGGCACTTGCTCCGGATGTGGGCTGTCATTTATGTTCGTGAATGTCACGTTTATAAACTGCCCCCGCAATACATGTTATACTTAGTGCAGGGGTTTCGCATATAAGTCCGTCGCCTGCGCAAAACAGTGTCCCCCCGCGGTGGTATGGGGCAGGGTATACAGCCCCCTCATATAAAAAAAAATGTCGCCTGGTTTTTGTTATACTAACCTAACATAAATGTATGCTAAGTACCTGTGCAAACCAGCCTCTCAATTGCCCATCTTACAACTGGACACATAACAAAATAGTTTACAGCATTTAATTTACATCAAGAGTTATCACATTATTACACATACAATGGTTTTTAATTCTGGACTTACCTCAGAAGATAGGAGGGGTAACTTAATTAATTTAAGCAATGTAGCCAAGTATTGTTCTCGGACAGTGCTGTCGTGCTGCACCCATGTCATAAGGCTTTCAAAGACATTCTCTTCAGTCACAACATTCAAGTCATCAGACTTCAGCAAGTTGGACAGTTGGTCTGCTTGAAGTGTTAAAAATTCTTGATGTTTCACAACCTATTGCAATTAATTGTTCTATAAATTATTAGTAAATATTCAAACAAGGTTTACGGCTATAATATGACAGTATTAACTTCATTATAAAATCATCAATGTGACTAGTATGAAATCTCAGAACAAATTAAGTACCCTTTTTTCTACTTTAGATTTTGAACAAAGCAATGGATGCAGGCGGCCTAGGGCCGAACATATTTTGGCAAATTTATGATGATGATGATTTTGAACAATGTCTATATTGCACAGTTAAATATTATTATTACATTTAACATTGCAGTTGTATTTGGTCCAAGACTAGGTACAACTGCAGTTCAGTGGCTAAGTACATCCATAGTATCACTACATAGTATAAAACAAAGTCGATTTTGTCTGTCCGTCCCTATGTATGCTTAAATCTTCAAAACTACGCAACGGACTTTGAAGCGGTTTTTTTAATAGATAGAGTGATTCAAGTGGATGGTTTATATGTATAATACATGGATGTATTATACATGGATAATAATTTAGAGAAACACTGCTTTATTTAAATGTTCATAATTGCACCCGTGCGAAGCCGGGGCGCGTAGGTCGCTAGTTACAAATATTACATTCCTCTTTTATTCATTTTCTTGTCCGAGACTAAGTACTTCATAAAATAAGGCTTGTAAGGAAACTTTTGGTACATATTTTACAATCCTTCCAACACATCATATTACATTTGCTACTAATTTGAGATCCAATTTTAGTTATTTTGGGAGAACAAAGTGTTTTCAAAGTGACTCATCAAATAATTCATTGTTAGAAAATTTGTACACATCATTTAAAAAGGCCACATAAAGTACGCAATTAAAACCAAATGGAAGAATATCAGCCTATGACTTGGCTTCATGATTTTTATCAGTCACAGTTTCACAAATATGATACAAACAAAGATTACATTGTATATGCCAAATTGATGATATAGAATAATATCTGCACAACTCCAATTATAGGAAAATAAGTAACTTTCAGATATTAGTGTTCAATACAGATATAAATACAATTAACTGTCCTAAATCTCTGTTTCTTCTCTTCTTTGTACTAAATCAAAACATGTGAAGAAAACCATAAAAAGAATTTCACAAACAACTTTTGTGCAATTTCTTTGTTCAGTAAACTAATGTCTGTGGGGACATATCTGCTACAGATTTTAATAAAAGTAGTATAGGCATTGTAGGCAAATAAAAAATAATAATAATAACCTGCATAAAATGTTGGTATGTGTATTTTAAAGCATTTTTGTGTAAATCCAAACAGGACTGCTGTTCGGCAAACAAAGCTATCCCCAGACAGTTGCATGGGTCCAACTGCTTCTTTAAGAAAGCACAGCATGCATTTGTAACTGAATGAAGCTGCAACAAGCTGGCCGTGGAAAGGAGCACTTCAACTGTTTCCTCTCTCAATTCTGCAAATTAAATATAGAATCAGCACCCACCAAACCACAGAACCAAAAATTTCATTGGTACATATTTTTCATAAAATCCAACTTTAGGCTGTTTAAGGAGTACAATACCAATTAAATATATTCAAGAATGATTATGAACATTGAGCAGCTTTTATAATAAGTCCACATCAAAAGTTATGTGTACTATAAGTTTATTTTTAAAATGTCAATTTTTTATAATATGTATTGTCATTGTTTGTTCATGTAACATCCTTTAGTTTTAAATGGCAAGGATAACATTAAAATCAGAAATTTAATATGTGTGTTTATAGTTGTAAGCTTCACATTTTTTTCTCAGTATGCAAGTTCTTTGGCTTATCAGTGATTTTAATGTAGAAATATTTATATTGCAATCACAATGTTTTGGGACTGTACTTCTTGATGTGAACTTAGTGGTGCTGTTTATTAAATAAATAATATACTAGCCTATGGTGCCTGTGTAGCAATAGTGCACAAGACCCTGAAGTGCTTGTGCATCAACTCTTTCCAGTGTTATTTCCTTTTGATCAGCCTCCTTTAGTGAGCCAGTAAACATTGCAGCAAAGTATTCACTGCAAGATGCTAACAGAATTTTGTGTGCTGGTATCCTAATAAAAATATATTAACACATTATATAAATATGTAGTATTTTATTTAAAAAAAGTGTAACTTTGAATTATGGTAATTTGGAATATTATTTAAATTAGCAGTTTAAACCTTTAAAATTGTTAACCAATGTAGTACACCTGTAAGCAAAATCTAAATTTAAAGATGCATGTATTTGAAGAAAGTATATTAGCTTTACATATTGTAATTGTGTCTCATTTTAATTCTGTAGGGTTTCTTTGTGGCTAAGTGTAGAATCACATTTAATTTAGTAATAAAATGAATCACATTTGGTGAACTTGAATAAATGGAACAAGAATAACAGCATTCGAAAGGCAATCTAATTTCTGGTTCGAGGTTCATGACCCCATGACACTTCCTTGAAACTCATTACCGACACTATAAAAGTTTAACATAAATAAACTACCTGCATCCTCCGGCAATGAGCGTCACGTCGCATAGTTTCTGTGCTTGGTGGTACCCGTATATATTTTTGAGGGCTGTTTCTGAATGTCCTTTATCACAAAAGAATTCATCCTGGCTAGAACTACTTGAGAGACTCAGCTGGCTTAACTCTCTAGGTAGACCCTCGTCGATAGAATTGCTTGATATGTTGTCTTTCGATGTCTCTGCCTTTTGAGAGTCGCAAGCCGACATGATTACTAGTGGAACTAAAGAACTAATGAAACACTTTTCTTTCTTCCAATAATTTAACGTCGCAACTCACAACAAAGCAACAATCGAAAACAAAGACATTCGTGTTTTGTTTGACAGTTGATCACCGTTGACATTGACATACGGCATTTGACTGTCACTGTCAAATTGTCGGTATTTTCGTCAATTCTTGGGCAGGCTAAAGGATAACGCACATTGTCGGCGGTTCAAAATATACATTATACTATTTGCGCTGTAGCATGGTGCGGGTGACAGTTGCCTGTACGACGTTTGTAGGGATGTGACGTTATGCAATTCATTTTCATCGCTAACGATACTCGCGGCATCAATTTAGTTCACTTTAATATTTTTATGAAAATTTGTGTGTTATTCAATTGTCTAGTGTAACTACGTGTATAAACTTGTCAATATACATATTTTATGGCTACATAATTATGTTTGTACTTATATAAAATAATCTAAATCGGGTTTACGTTCTTTTTTCTCAGCAATTTTTTAAGCAACATTACCATATAAATGTTCGGTTGTATATTTATAGACCAATTTTAACAATAAAAATTGACCTGCGCGCAATACACTTTACTTATTATGAAAAATATCGACTATCCGCCGTAGCATACATTCCATCACTAAATACTTATAGGGCGTTACATTATACGCATTTTTTTCGCATCACATTGCTTAATTTTTAATCCAATTTGATTATATTTGTAAACTAGAAAATTCTAGTTGATTTAATTTAATTTACTACAGTTATTAATCATCATCATCATCTTAGCATTGTATCCCGGTTGCAGCCCAAACTCTCGCTTCGGCGCCCGGGGTTAGCTTTCCGGCTTTTTCTTCTCCACTTCGCACGGTCTTCAGCATCCCTGGTAGTGAGCCCATTGGCACGCATATCACCCTTTACGACGTCAAGCCAGCACTTTTTGGGTCTACCCCTCCTGCCGGGGCCCGGCGGAGGCGGCATGGCCAGACATTTGTTTCCCACGTAGGCCGCCGGTTGCCGCAAAACGTGGCCGTACCAACGGAGCCGACACTCCTGCAATTTATCCGCAATGTCACGGACATGAAGACTGCCGCGAATGCGGGAGTTCCTAACGCGATCTTTCCGCGTCACTCCACACATCCACCGCAGCATATTCATCTCCGTGACACGCAGCTCTTGCTTGTGTCGCTCTAACACCGGCCACGCTTCACAGCCGTATAAAAGGACCGGCCTAATGATGGTCTTATAGACTTGTCCCTTCAACTTTACCGGCATCTTGGGGTCACAAATGACACCAGTTACCTCACGCCATTTGGCCCACGCGGCAGCAATGCGTGCCTTGACGTCGCAATCGATGTCACCAGACGCATGAAACACAGATCCCTGGTATTTGACTTGGTCCGTCCGTACGCTCGGCCGTGTTACCGCCTATGCGTACGGGTGTGGGATCTGTGGAGTTACTGGCCAAGTACTCGGTCTTCGCCACATTGATCTTCAGACCACCGTTCTCAAGCGACTCCTTCCACGCCTTCACGCGTTGCACCAGCCTACCCCTGTCCGAATCTGCTAGGGCGATATCATCAGCATACATGAGCAACCACGGGGGCTGCTCATGTGAGTTTCTGATGCTGTCTGACAATACGTCTAATACCACGCTAAACAGAAACGGACTAAGGACGGATCCTTGGTGCACCCCGACGGTAATGGGGAAAGGATTTGTGTCGCCAACAGCGGTCCGAACTACGGAATCGGAGTCACGGTACATGTCTCGGATAATGTCGATATAGGCCTCTGGAATCCCTTTGGACCGCAATGCCCACCAGATTATCGCGCGAGGAATACAGTCGAAGGCCTTCTGCAAGTCAAGAAACAGGCAATGTAGAGGCGTATTCTTCGCCCTGTATTTCTCCGCGACAGTCCTTAGGGCAAAAATTGGGTCCATTGTCCCGTGACCAGGGCGAAACCCATATTGACATTCCGAGACAGTGCACTCCTGTCGAATCCGAGAGTCGATAACCCTTTCGAAGAGCTTCATGGTGTGGGACATGACCTTAACCCCTCGGTAACTACCGCACTCCTGCACCGACCCCTTACCTTTGAAGACGGGAGTAATGATACTCAGTCTCCATTGGCTCGGGATCGTACCGGTGAGGAGTGTACGGTTGAAAAGGTCGGTTAAGACGCCCACACCACGAGAGCCCATCGCCTTCCAGGCTTCGATAGGGACTCCGTCGGATCCAACAGTTTTCCGATTCTTCATGCGGCGAAGACAATTCTGGACTTCTGCAGGCGTTATCGGTGGGACTAGTCCTTGATTCGGAGGAAGGCTGCACCTCTTTGTGCTGCGTGTTCAGCAGCTCGTGGAAATACGAGCGCCATCTCTCCTTCACCGCGAGGTCCTCGCATAGCAGGTTGCCCACAGGATCTTTTACACAGCGGCACTTGGAAATGTCCAGTGCCGCTTTGAACCTGGAGCGCGCCAACTTATAGATGAGCTTCTGCCCCTCAGACGATTCCAGCTTATCGTAAAGTGGTTGTAAGTGGTCTCGTCTGGCTCTGGCAACAGCTCTCTTAGTGGCGCGCTTTGCAACCTGGTATGCGTCGCGGTCTTCAGGAGATCTGGACGCTTGCCACTTCTTAAAGAGGGCTTTCTTCGCTCTGGTCTCCCTCTGGACTGTGTCGTTCCACCACCATGTCTCCTTGTCACACTTGCGACCACCCTTAGACACCCCAAGCACCTCCTTCGCCGACCCAAGGATAGCCGCCTGAATCTTGTCCCAGTAAGCCTGAACTGGATCGCCCATACCACCGGCGCACTTGTCACCGACAGTTAAGGCGAACTTCTGGGACGTGACTTCATCAAGCAGCCACCACCTGATTCGGCGCTGAACGCGCTCGGTATGCGTGTCTTTAGGTTTAACGCAGAGGTCCATGACAAGAAGACGATGTTGTGCAGTGAGACTCTCACCGGGTATGACCTTGCAGTTGGCCACTTTGCTGATGTGGTGTCTCCTAGTGAGTAGGAAGTCGATTTGGGTAGCATTCCTCCCACTCTTGTAGGTGATAAGATGCTCGGGTCTCTTTTTGAAATACGTGTTCACGATGGCAAGGTCGGCAGCCGCACACGTATTGAGGATATCCTCCCCTTGCGCGTTGCGGCTACCGTACCCAAATCCACCGTGAACACGCCCAAATTCCCCACATTCATCACCCACATGACCGTTCAGATCACCCCCCAAAACGATCCCCTGTGATAATGGGATTCCACGGAGCACTTCTCCAAGCAGATTCCAAAACGCTATTTTATCGGCGTCGGCGTAACTACCCTATCGATAAGCACCCTAACAACCATAAGCCGGTCGCTATGACGTTTCACCTCCAAAATGTCGTTCTGGAACCCCTCCGAGAGCACTATGGCAACCCCATTCTCCCCACCAGGTGCACCCGTGTAGATCAGCTTGTAGCCATTCCCAATGAACCGGGATCTGCTGGCCTTCCACCGAGTCTCCTGCAGGAACGCCACGGCCACCCTCCGCCTGGAGAGCACATCGGCTAACTCCCTCGCACGTCCGGTTAGCGTACCTATGTTCCACGTTGCGAAGCGGATCTTTCGAGATGTTTGGGCTGCGTGAGATGGGGCTAACGTCGTTAGCCGTGCCCGCCCATGACACGGTAGCCCTTGTCCACTTCTCACAAGAGCCGAGCGAAGCTCTTGCGCGCCGTTAAGCGGCGGCGCCCTAGCCCTTAGCCGATCTCGTACTTTTACTCCTTCCATTCTGATTTGGCAAATTTGGCTTTTACGGGGGCGACTGCCGTCTGACCCCCCAACCCCAAAAGGACAGCCGTCGTCAGAGCCTCGTCCGTTATTCAGCAGGGTGCGCCGACTTGCAGGTGAGGTTGACTTGAGCCCCAAAGATGTGGTGGGAGCCCCTTACACCCTATAGACCAATTTTAACAATAAAAATTGACCTGCGCACAATACACTTTACTTATTATGAAAAATATCGACTATCCGCCGTAGCATACATTCCATCACTAAATACTTATAGGGCGTTACATTATACGCATTTTTTTCGCATCACATTGCTTAATTTTTAATCCAATTTGATTATATTTGTAAACTAGAAAATTCTAGTTGATTTAATTTAATTTACTACAGTTATTAATGATTGAATATATTACGAATGTGGTACAGCTGAAATACTAAGTCATAATTTGTAAATGGCGGCAACTTCCAAGAGTGAAACGAAATGTTACTGAAACTGTCACCCGCACCATGCTACAGCAGCGCAAAAGACGTTAATGAAGTTTCGTATCTTTGTGTATGAAAATTGAGGACTATAAAAATGTTAACACAGATAACAGATAAGCTCAATACATTAGACAGATAGAAAGTTGCGACACAACATTATTTTTCTATCAGGTTAAATTTCCAACATCATAGATAATAGTCCAAGGAGTATTTATGTCTGTAACATATACATATAACATAGAGGACTACTTTTTAGTTGACCGTTTTTTATAAGTCTATTTATTTATTTTTTCTTTCTGACATTTAAATGTGACAAACTAAGAAAGAGTTAAACTTTGAGTTAATTACATGTTCATTAATAAAAAACATTTTTAAACTCATCTCTTTATTTTTCATAATCATAAAATATATTTTTTAAATAAACTCATCTGAAAACCATGCAGAATCGAAATAGGTACCTCCCTCGTGGCGGCGCCGAAGGCCCAAACCATCGGTGGTCAGGGATCCATTGTGTACTGCCTTTTGGATCAGGTTCTTCACCCACGCCGAGAGCTTCTTTAGGTGTTGGTCGAAGCTCTTCGCAATCAGTCCGTGCACTTATATAACTATTGGTACAATGATTATCGAATCCACATGGCACCAACCTCGTGAGATACATCTAAGTACTTGCTGATCTTCTCATGTTCGACCTTCACGAGGTTGACATCATGGGGAACCGTGATATCAATAAGCAATGCACGACGCACCGCCCGATCCACGATATTACCACGATGTCAGCCATGATGGTTCCATCGGTGACAATAGATCGGTCCCAGTAGAGCGTGACATGGTTATTATTCAGAACTGGTTGAGGTTTCTATTGGTAGGCAAGTTGCTGATGAATAATCTCAGCTACTTAGTTATGCCTGTGCAAGTATTCCCCGTTGGCAAGACGAGAACAATCAGAAATAACATGTCTGATGGATTCACCGGGACAGTGGCATGTCCGACAAATGTCAACTGTCCCGTCCTGTAATGTATTTCCGGTAGTTGTTCGTCTTGACAACTTCTGTGCATAATTGCAAAGACAAACCTAAAATGTTGAGCTGCTTTTGTTGTTTTTTTTCCGTTTCACAAATGACTTGGTGGATCTAGGTTTCGTATTCCGAGAGACATTTGAGTGACGCATGTTCTGAGAATAAAATAGTAAATCTTGATTATTATTGCTAAACTATATACTATCTACTATTACTACTCAGCCCATAAATGACCCCATACTGAGACGGGCCTCCTCCATCATTATATGGGAGGTAATTAGCTTACTGTGCCACGCTGGCCAGTCGGGTTGGCACAGGTTTTTGGTCTTGTCATTTTCCTTTTGTCGTCTCTCACGATGGTGGTGACCCAAGTATCCTAAATCCGTCACTACACGGATTAAACTTTAGTGTCAATTTTTCTTGTAGGACATTATATCATTTGGGCAGAGAATACTGCACTAACCTATCATGTAAAATTGTTGTCCTACTTACAGTTAGTACTGACAACTTTAGTGCTTTAAAAACAGCAGATTGGTTTTCCTCATATTTGTTTCACTTAATTACTATCAAGCTAATTTTTCGTGAGTAGCTTCATTTTGATGAGTCGCCCAACATTTTATTGTCGATAACTCTTGATTGTGGTAGCTAACAGAGGTCGCAAGGATGATATATGTTGATTTTATGATTCTAAAAATTTTATTACTAACCGGGTGCTTTTTGGTATATCTGATGATAATTATCTAAATTATTCGAAAATGTAATTGTCCTACAAAATGTATGGTTTGATCAAAGAGTCGATATCCAGGTCATCAAAAATGATTACTAACCAGCAGTTTTTTTTTTATTTACTTAGCAAATATTTATATTATTTAACCGTCACCTACAAGTTGCGTGGTACGATATCCCAGTCCTACGCTCAGAAATTGTTAATACCACAAGACCCATTTTGTCAGTACTAACTGTAAGTAGGACAACAATTTTACATGATAGGTTAGTGCAGTATTCTCTGCCCAAATTATATAATGTCCTACAAGAAAAATTGACACTCATTATATCACGACGGTATATCCGTCGAATAAATTCGCGTTCTTAATGCAAAAAGTAGCTTCTCCGAATTGCGAAGACTGTGGCTTTATAGAAGATGTAGTACATATTTTGTGCGAGTGCATTCGAAACGAAGCCCACAGGATAGGGCACTTCAATTCCGCTAAAGAAATGGATGTTGGCCTCTGCAACAGTATTTTGGCTAGACCAACTTCTAATGAGGCCAAAGTACTCTTTAAATGAGCAAATCTATGTCTCACTAAATAAGAGGTGACACAATAATGTACCTATTAGTTATTTGTGCAACAAGAGAGCAAAGTCGTTTTTTGCTGCGAGTGCTGATATTGAATCCCGAGCAAGCGAAGGAATCAATGATTGAATCACGAGCGTAGCGAGTGATTCTAAAGTTGATTCCTGAGTTTTGCGAGGGATTCAAAGGCACAAGATGCAAAAAACTTTGGTCTCGTGTTACACACATAACTTTTCACTTCAGCAGCGAGAACACTATAGGAGATGAAATAGATTACGTAACATTTTTGAAACTAGAATTAAATATTTTATAGGTTAAATATCAGTTTTTAAGCAGTAAATACTTATTTTCGTTTAAATACAACAATAAGTAAAAAATACAATAAATTACATTAAAAGACAATTATACAATTCATAAAAGTGTTTATAGAAAATATTGATAGAAGAGAATAGAGATAGAATTTTTATGTACCTATATTTAATCATAAATTTCTTTTTCACTTCAGTAGCTCAAACTGGAGGTTTTGCTCACTGAAAACAGTGAGCAAAATGCAATTTTGCCCATTGAGTGAGACAATAGTTATTTGTGCAATAAGAGAGCAAAGTTGTTTTTTGCTGCGAGTGCTGATGAAAAATTTTGCTATCGTGTAACACACATAACTTTTCACTTTAGGAAATGAAATATATTACGTAACATTTTTGAAACTATAATTAAATATTTTTAAGTTAAATATCAGTTTTTTAAGCAGTAAATACTTATTTTAGTTTAAATACAACAATAAGTTAAAAATTCAATAAATTACAATAAAAGATATAATTATCATTTTTGCTAAATTTCTTTAGTTAGTACGAAATTCCGAACGTGTTTGTCTTTGAGGTCGAATTAAAAATCGGAGTAACCCCATAACGAATTCCTTTCATCCAATCGAACTGTTAAAAGTACGTCTAGTTTGTATTTAATCAAATGTGGTTCCCATAATATTGCTCTATCAATTTAATATTTATGTATGTAACACGAGAGCAAAGCTTTTTGCATCTCGTGTTATAGCGTAGCGACTGATTCTAGAGTTGATTCCTGAGTGTTGCGAGGGATTCAAAGACACGAGATGCAAAAAATTTTGCTCTCGGCTCTCGCGTAATACACATAACTTTTTACTTCAGCAGCGAGAACACTTTAAACGATGAAATATATCACGTAACATTTTTGAAACTAGATTTAAATATTTATAGGTTACCTAAATATCAGTTTTTTAAGCAGTAAATACTTATTTTCGTTTAAATACAACAATAAGTAAAAAAAATAATAATTTACATTATAAGACATAAGACATAATCATTTTTGCTAAATTTCTTTAGTTAAGTACCTAGTACGAAATTCCGAACGTGTTTGTCTTCGAGGTCGAATTCAAAATCGGAGCTGTTGGTGCTGGGCCTTTGTCTCTATCTTATTTTTTTATTATTTTCTATTGGTAGGAAAGAGATAGTGTCAATGTTTCGAAATATAATTTTATTAAAAACTTACCTTGTCTCACTCAGTGAGCAAAATCGCATTATGCCCACTGTTTTCAGTGAGCAAAACCTACAAGTTTAAGCTACTGAAGTGAAATATCTTTTCACTTTTATAGATTGTTATTTGCCATACAGGGCGATATGGTCGCATAGCGACAAAGCCCACAAGTAAATTTAATAAAACCTTGCTACCTCTGTTAGCAACCACAATCAAGAGTTTTCGACAAGAAAATGTTGGGAGACTCCCAACATTTTCTTGTCGAAATGAAAATGAAGCTACTCACGAAAAATTAGCTTGATAGTAATCTAGTGAAAACAATGTACCGGGGATCCCGGACTATACATGTTAATTAGTTATTATTTTGAGGTTGAACATACAAGAAAAATAAAACACGTCTGGCTACTGGCTGAGGCATTCATTAACATTTATTTTTGTTTTCAATTTTTTATCTTAATACAACATACATAGTAATTAACAATACATAATAAATAGTCCAAAAGTATATTACGCCTACAAAATAGCGTAGTCGTTATAGATTATCGCCACATGAGTTGCTTCTATGTTTTGCAATATGTGCAATAGTATGGTATGGTGGGAAATAGGAATATTCTCAGAGAGAACGGCGCGACCGGCAGATGATTTCAGTTCCTACTTGATGGGCCTATTGGAAAGTGATCCACTTTAGAAGTAATAGTATCTAAATCAGACAAACGGGTGCTGTTTTGATATCCATTCACACTACCTACTTAATTACGTGTAGGTAATAGATTCTCTCAAAGGGTATTCCGATTTTCGTACAAGCTGTGATGCAATGAGTTTGATCGAAAAGATTAACTCCGGTAATTCTGATTTTGAATTTTGACTTCAACTATCGGTAATGTACAAACCTGTGCGGTAGAGTAGGTATCTATTTTTATATCGTTTGTCTCTTTGGCAAACACAACACTATGAGAAAATATACATTATGTTAATCTCTATCTAGTGGTAATCAATCAAAATATGTATCTACAAAAATAGTTGCATTTTTAAATTATAACACTTTCATATTTAATTACAGCTGATGAAGTCAGGCTTTTCTTATAAGTCGTGGAAACAGTTTCACGGTTTTTGGTAAGCAATATACTAGACACTGCAAAATTTCTATGAAAATGTGAAATATGTAAATTCACCAAATAAACGTTACTTGCATTACAACAATAAACTACAAGTGTGACATCTAAAAATATTGTTTTTCAACAGTAGTTAAATATCGCCGAAGTTCTGCCCGATAGGGCTGCATCATTTTTTATTTTTTGTAGGTATACTTCATGAGAAAAGATATTATGGCCATAATATCTAATTTGAACTGTTTTCGGAAGATTTAATGAGCATTCTCAAAAACATAGTTAACTGTTTTTATTCGTAGTAGAAAAGTGTCTAGAAAGTTTCTTTTATAAATTATAGATTATAGGCGTTCGTTATATATACTCGATAAATCGTGCTCATAGTATATGTGCTTACATATATGCAACATTCACTAGATATAAATACGATAAACAGGAGGTGCAATGAAGAGGTGACGAAGACTTTCGCATCGTGACGAGTGGACCATTCGCGATGGCCTAACTCTGGCCTCGGCACGACTCACTAGTAGACACACACTGAACTGGACAACGATTAGCATCTTCATTAACCTAGATACACATACGGGTATATATTCATAAAATTGACAAAAATTGCTAAATGTTTCGGAATTGAGGTATATTCACGAACGAAAATGTAACCACACACTTAACTGCGATTGACTCGTAACAATCATTTTAAATTAACTATTCACGCAATGAGATCTAAGGCTGTATTTAATACAGACTAAACAAAAAAATAATAGAAATAGGCATCGCACGCTCATACCCACCTGTAAGTAGGTACCTACGTCAAATTATATTTATTTGAATTAATATTAATCACATCGATACGAGTATAGATAATGGTAATAATAGTCTATTCTCGAGATCATGATTTGCATCTTAATCTATAAGTATTTAAAATATCACAATAAATTGCTGTGCACATACGAAACAGGCAAATTTTGAGTGCAATTACATTAATATTAAGATATTTTTTTTGTTACAATTATACATGTATTAAGTGATGTACATAACAGAAATTCTAATTTACAGAATACATGACGAGCATTTGCCGAATAGTCTCAGGTCCTCAACTAAATCAATCTTACGCTAAGTTTTTTGTGCTAAAAATAAATTGAACGCCTGAATCACGTGACAATATTGGAATTAAAAAATTCATTGGCATGACACCTACCAGATATTCGGCTATAGACAGCCACAGCCGAATATCTTCTAGATGTTTCTTTCTATGATAGACACGTATTAAAACTATTTCTAATTCATAATGTTTAAGTAGGTACCTATACCCTGTTCACGTTAGCGAGCAAATATACCGGTCTCTCTGTCGTACTTTTGTATGCAAATAAAAAGGACAAAAAAAGGGCTGTGGACGTGTTTGCGCCCCTCTAATTCCGTCGCTCGGAATATTTATTTTAATATTCCTTAATTATTTTTGGTGCGGTTTTTAATATTGTAATACAAAAGCACCGTAGAAGAGACAGGTGGTGACTGACGACGTATGGCCGCCTTGTAAACTCACCCAGTGCGCATGAGTCGCCCTTATCTTTGGCCAATTACGCACTCTCTAATATTTCTGGTGTTAGCTCCCTAACAGTGAACAGGCTATATGTATAATCTAGTTGGATTTTGATTCGTATATTAAACGGTAACCGCGGCTCTTATATTTTTGACTTGAATACAAATAGTACGAACATAATTTAAGGATAGTCTTTATATGAATAAAAATGTCTTATTTATCTATTCAACATCCCGGCCCATGCGATGATTGAAATCTGATTAATTGGTTGTAGTCAAGGTCAAAATAAATTATAGGGTCTGTCGTATGTATTACAGGTGCAAGATAATGCCTTATACGAACCTGTCATCAAGGCAAGTTTTAAATTTAAATTTATAACTAAATACCATTTTCAATTGTATTAAGTTAGATTTCATTTTATGTACCTACAAAACAAAACAGAAATGTTATATAAATACCGCCAAGTCTGTTGGCTCAAGAACACGGGTTCTAACAGACTGTAGAGGTATTCATTTGTATAATCACTTTAAAGTGTTCAATACTGAAAATAGCCTTCAAGCGTTGAATCTAAATGTAATAATAAATATTTGCCTTGATGTGCCTCCTCAGTTCGTTAAAGACTTTATCATAACCCATCTACAGTTCACATCACAAGGTGTGTAGATAATTAAATAATAATTATTAATTTATTTATGACGTACAATTTAATTTTCCTTAAACATATTGATTATACTAAACTACTCTAATGACTACTCGGGTAATGGTGGTGCAATATAATTATTTACCATATTTTTGACTAGACTAAGTTTTGTGCAACATCGACTAGATAATCGTTCTAATAAATTACGTATTAATAATCTACAAATTCATACATATCTAAGACACATAATAAGCTTAACACTTATATTTATTAATCAAACAGTACAACTGAAACAGTAGATCAGTTTGAAAAGCGCTACATCTCTACTATAAAGTATATATTGAATGGTAATCTATTTGCTTACATAAATTTCAACAATATAAATAGATTTAAAATAATTTATAGTTTATCTATTTGCTTTTTCAGAAGTTCATGCTAGTTCAGGCTTTAATAAATCTAAATTGGAATTTGTAAACGGAAGATAGCTTACGGCAAATTAATAGCTAACCTATACCTACGAGTATTATATTCTAGAAAGATAATATATTATAATTTCATTGTTACATAGTTTAAAACCCATTGCTTGATGTGGACAGTAGATAGTTTTATTTCTTTGTTCTAGCAGTACATGTACCTGTACTTATTAGCGGATTATGAAATAAGTACATATGTATTATGAAATAAAAATAACTAATACCCGATATTTTCCTTTTACCTACTCATGCATTGATATTAAGTATATTTGAATATGCAGATGTTAGTTTTAGATTTTGTACCTCATCATTTATGCCAATGAATTTATATTTGTCTTTAACGTCACGTACAGGCTCACTACTAAAATACACAAACTTGAATACGGTATGTAGTCAACAATATACATATAAAACAATGAAATATAACAAAAGCAGATAATTGTATATAAGCTTATAAGCAATAGGAACTCACGAGCGACTAGAATGTAGATCCTCAGACTTCTTCGGCAAAAGAGTATTACAATATAATTCAGTCGAAACACTAATATTACACTAATCATTTGAAAACTATTCTCATATAGCTTCATAACTACACAAACAAAATTTATAAATGCATTTAATAATTATATAGATGGATTAACTTTATTCATAACAATATGTAATAGCTGCCTATAGTCGAGATTATTTTATTTAAAATACACAAAATGCTCTCATAATATATTCATAAATGTTTTTGACAAACTTAAACAACAACAAAATAAAAGACGAGAAAAATAATATATAACTGGCGAACGGCGACCGCTTCACAGTACTCTTCGCCCAATGTAAGCAGTAGCCGCTTGCATTATAGGCCGGCTAATTAACCAATTATAAAATAAATTATTAGGTATCTAAGTATATACAACATATTTTAGATTTCTCTTATTTATTTTACAACCCTCATTATAATAAGGAATGTCATAACTTAATATAGATTAAATACATAAATTGAATATCAACAAATCGACAAATATAACGTTTCGTCAAATGAAGTTCCATTCTAAAATATTTATGTATAATATGTTCTACTGTCTAACAATGTCGACTACCAGTCTCACATTTTAGTTTAATAAGTGCTAGAAGGTACGAAATACTTGAAAAATAAATGAGCTGCGGAATTGTTGTATTGGGACGAAACCAGATCGTATCACTCCGTTCCTTGCTCGTTGGGACTCTCAGCGTGTCGGTCTTTCCCAGTCGGAACCTTACACTACACTTTAAGTGGTCATGTTTTGGCATAGGTTGCACCACTACTTGATATGTTTCATTACGTTCGACGAATGTACGAGTTGTGACTGGTTGCGCCCGGATGGTATGGGGATTCGCAGCGTTCACTGTTCGCTTATAAGCACATCGAGTCAGTTGGCATAAGTCCGACTAGCACTAGCGGAAGGAGCACTAATCAGGGTCCGGTTGGGATCTAGCGGCCTCGGGCCCACCGCAACAGCGCGTCAGCCAGTACGTCCAGGTGCGCCTTCGTCTGTAAATAAAGTTAGAAATATACTATCATAGATAAAAATAACATGATTCTCACTATATAACATACTTTTACTCTGTAAAATTTCATTTCAATAGATCAAGTCAGTACAATATTATGCATGTATTATAAATATAAACCTTCCTCTTGAATCTTAAAAAAAACCGCTTCAAAATCAGTTGCGTAGTTTTAAAGATTTAAGCATACATAGGGACGGACAGACGACAGCGACTTTGTTTTATAATATGTAGTGATAGTGAAGTGATATTGTTGTCACTAATGACCTCTTAATAGAATTTTTCAACTTTAGTTATTAGCGTGCACATATTTTGGAAAATACCTACCGCTTTCCTCCCTACGTAGTTATTCTTGTATTTCAGAGGCTTTACATACATACTGGCTTCTATAGTCTGACTCTGAACACACATGTTGTCATGGAAAAACGATGTTGTGCTTACACCAACATCGTTTTTCAAAAGACGATCAATATTTTCTTGGGCATCTTCGTCGATAATCATTATCACTTTTCCAAGAGAAGTCCACTAGCGGACATAAGCCTCCCTAAAGAAACCACCACGACCGGTCCTGAGCCACCGGCATCCATTAGATCCCGGTGTTCTTAATCATGTCGTGGGTCCACCGTGTAAAGGCCTACCAGCACTGCGCTCGAAGATTCGAAGAAACTTCGTGTGAAATAGTTGTAGACTGAAACATATCTTTATTTATTTCAGTGACTAACCGTTTTGTAGAACATGCAGGCTTGCCTATCTTCATCCTCGCCGCTGGGACAGTCTATGAAGCCGTCGCATAATACATGGTCATCGATGCAGCGGTAGCGACCTTGTCGATCGGGTGTGGGACACGCAAACCGTTCCATACCGTCTGCCGCGGGTGGACATTCTATAAAATAAAAACAGATATATAAGACAACAGTTAGAAGTAGCGCTTGACTGAAGCCACTGGAGCATTGGAGGCAAAATTCTAAAAGTGAGAATCACAAGCTATATATAATTAAGTAGAACAGAAAAGGATTACAGTTTTATATTTTACACAAATTTATGCGCACAAACTGTGAGAAGTTCATCCTCCAAGAACATTTTCACATGCCATACTGGAAAAGTGAACTGAGCGCACAAGGTGCATCACTCTATCTTTCCGCCACAAAAACACGGAGTAACGTGGAATGAGAAAGCTTTAAGGTATATTATGGTTTCAATCTGACATATTATAAATAGCGTAACAGATTTGTATAAAGGGTCAGGTGGCGCAAAATTTGAACCAATTAAATATATTCAAATAAGTTAAATTGCTCTACATATTGATCAATTTCTGTAGTAACAGATTCTTTAATGTAGATAACCGTATCTACATTAAAAAATCTGTTACCACAGAGCTTGAATTATTAAGAGTATTTGCATTGGCATTTTTCCCAAGCGAATAAAATTCTCTCATAGACAACTTGAAGTTCTAAATGTTGTTATCAATGTTTAATTTTCTTTCCCACGCTCGGGACTTGCTACAGTAACCATGTAAAAGGAAAACAAAGTTACGAGTTTCCTCCGTCAAACTAAAAACACATTACAATTTTCGACACTGCTTAGAGGAATGAATAAACCACGTATGTTAAATTGTTTCATGAAAGTGTAACAAACAACTACATAAAATAATCCGCTTATACGAGTACACTTTATGTCACAAGAACCGCTTCTCAATAAATGAAATACCTTCGTCTTACTCTAATTTGTAACGTTTTAAAAATTAGCTACATGTTTTTAATTTTTAGATTTTGGTACCTTAAAATGAAGTGGACCAATTTGAATTTGGGATATTTATCGTAAATCACCGAATTTAGCAAGGGAGCTAAATCAACGCAGGCTCAGCCGCGGGTGATGGTTAAATTATAATGCAATCAACACTTGCACACACGCGTTGGTTGTTATAACTCGTTGGTTGTTATAACATAAGTTATTATAACATACGTGCGTTTTACCTGTATTCGCTGTTATCTCAATAAAGGTAATACCATCAAATATGATACCTAATACAGCTGTATTGTAAGTAGGTAAATTTAATATGCTAGAAGGCTTTGGAAAATGCGAGAGCCATTATATTATTGGGAGTGAAGTATTAATGCCCATCCATGACATTTATGGAATGAAAAACGATAAGTAATAATATTCCTGACATTGCTATTTATGTAGGTATCATATTATGCTGGCAATATTTTTGGTCGCGAACATTTAGAGAGAGTTATTAAAGAGTATTTTAAGCACTATGCTAACATAAGGGGCAGGGCAGTATTTATGCTCGTATCTGGGCTCTTGGGCAGGCTACCACACATATTTTTAAACTGTTGTTTAAGATAATACTATTTCTACTTCTCAGCCCATACATGACCCACTACCGAGTCGGGCCTCCTCCAGTTACATGGAGGATAATTAGCCTTCTGTGTCACGCTAGCCAGACGGGTTGGCACAAGTTGTCCTATATTTTTTTCCTTCTCTTGCGGGTAGGTTTTCGGCCTTGACGTTTCCTTTTGTCGGTTTTTACGACACCCGTAGGATGGAATGGGGTGGTGACACTGTGTATTCTTAATCCACGGTCACCACACGGTTTATAATAATAATATGGGGTATTGGAAACGGTATTAGAACCAACGCGGAAAAATCAGCTGATAAAAATTATCAACAAATAAAATAATAAATGAAAAAAAACTGAATGTTAATGTAACGCGAATTAATGGTTTCCTCAGCTATTTCATGATATTACAGACGAAATTAGTCAAGTTTTTAAACTGTGACGGCCATCAGTGTTTTTGTTTATTTTTCAACAATGGTCTGCCTGAGTTGAATGAACCATGACCTCTACTGTAAATAGTCACTTTTGACTTGAGCCGCTTTGTTCAGGTTAGAAGTCGCCCCAGGTCCCCTCATAGCTTTAATGAGCTGTGTTAATGTACACACGCACGACCGAAGTTATTTTTGGGTAATGTATGTAAGTGCGCGAGTTGTGCGTCGCTTTGAAACTTGCAGATTCATTCCCAACTTTGGGACCGCGAACTTCTCAACTAGAAACAAAAGTAAAGAAGATTTAGGTAAGAAGTGCCTGATTACAATTTTAGCACAACAGCTGTTGTTTGTAAGTAAGTACGTATATCTGATTTAGTTGTAGATGATTTTGGAGTGAGTAGTAATAAGTATTAGTTACAGAAGGCCTGATTCAGCATTGGTCATTTATGTATATAACATACTCATGTTAGACGTTAGTTTTTAACTAATTAGGTAAGAGCCGCATGTATGAAATGTAAAGTCAAATTTGCTTATTTTGTTTGCATTGTGAAAGTGTGATGGATAGCTCCACCACCTGCTGTTCCACGTAAGTACAGTAAAAAAACATGTGTTCATAAAAAATATACGTTGGGTCATTTAAATAAAAAATTAAACACGTCATTATGTCATCAACATAACATTAATAAAGTTGCTTCTAAAATAGAGATAGCTGTCTTAAAATTCAGTGTGACATTTAGTCTCAATAGGTTCTATAAACATTGCTATTGACTTGCTTACGTTTTACGAAACAATTGTACTTGGCTCACGCAAATAACAGTCGGGTTAAAGACCTTTTTTGCCATTACTACGTGCGCACAAAGAGCTTAATTCACTTTCATGTGCACTTTTTATTCCATTAAGGTTACCTTTTGGCCTCTATTCAACCGAGTATATTTAATGGGTCAATGTCATCGTCTGTCGGAATATTCCAGAGAAACAAGATAATAAAGTGTGTAGTTGGTTTTGGTTGATTTTACACTTAGTAACAAACATTATTTTGGTTTTACTTTATTTTATTCCTCATAAGTCAACGGTCTTAAATTTTTATTAAATTGTCTATGCAATGTGGGTATTGGCATTTAAAATTTATAATATTTCGACATACTACTAAACCAAACTGCAAGCCAACACAAGCATTAAATTTTTTGGTCCGGTACTTAATCTTTATGTATAATTCTACTGTACGTGTTCACGGCTGGACCGAATTGAATGATTTATTTTGTATGCGTTTGGGTGGCACCGATGATGGTTTAGATTCACAAAGACATCAAATGTGGCAAGTAATAACTTAAGTTATAATAATAACTTTTCTTTTAATGACTTGTTACTAAATTGAGGTCAAGTAAAAGTGATGGTGATCATTTGTAAACTTTGTGCAAGTATCTAGTCTAATTACTACAGACTTACTGCCTATAGGCCTACAGAATAATCTACACTGCAACCTCTATAAGATTAATCAGAGTGTTACCAATGATGCAATGAAAGTCCTGTCGCTGGGAACTATGTAAGTGTTGTTAATAAAAGATCAGTCATCTTTCTAAACCCTGAAATGCAGAAAGTTACGTTAGACTATCTCGTTTAACTAGTGGGATTATATAGGAGCTGGTCGTAAGTATATAATTTTAGTTATCCATAATCTCGTGTATTAGTCTTTCCAAAACTTAGTTTATGACCTAGCATACCTATGTATTTATAGTAATTAATAGAAGTATAATTATTACAAGCTCAGGATGACATTATCCTGAGCTTGCAGCAATATTTGGTCTGAGATCACCATTTCTTTATATGTACTCAGTGGGATCATCTTCGTTTATTTGGAGGGAAAATAGTCTTACTATTCTTGGTTTAAATAGTAAGTGATAATAAAAAGTGATTTGTGATATACTGGACAATGGAAAACGAAAATATTGAACAGGCTGCTTACAGCAAGACGGCTACTTGCGAGCGTCTATTTTTAGAGGGGCTGGGGAATGAGGCCCGCGCCTCGATTGCGACTATACACCTCTATTCTTACCTCCACCTATTCACTTTGTGGGGAGGCTGCGACGTCGAGTGCATTTGTAAGTAGCTTTTAGTTGCGATCATGTAAAACGTTTTCCTGTATCGATGTTTTTCTATAGTTGCTTATTTTGTTTCTTTGGGTGTCTTCTGTTGACGAGTTGTTTTATAGTTTCAGATTTTTTCCGAAAATTAAATACGGCATTCAAATATTCTAGGTCCAAATATAGGTTACATTTCAGATTCGTTGTTTCTTTATTTAATTTCTGAAGTATGTATACGGTGATGATTGGTGTGATGATTAGTAAATTGGAGTATAATATCTTTTAGGGTCACGTGTCACAAATCATGGGTTTCAGTGAAAACCAGTCAGCTAGCTATAGTTATTATTATCCTACAAGCGTAGTAATCCGGGCAGCATAATGTTTTTTTTTTTTTTCGATTTTTTTTACAAATCCAAAGGCGGCATATCTAGCCCCTAGACTTGGGGTTTCTGTGCTTATTTCTTGCGATATGACACTTACGTCACCAGCTGGTCTCCAACATTTTAAGAAAACAATATGCTTTGTTATTTCTGCAAATTTACACACATCATCTATATCTGTAGTCCTATCGAGCCTATTTTTAAACGAAAACCCTGCAATAGGTATAAACTGTATCGCGGGGGCAGTTTACAAACATGAAATTCACGACCACAAATTACACCCAGACTCAGAGCAAGTGCCTCTGGTTTACACAAAGACACTTGCCCGGCCCCGGAATCGAACCCGGGACCCCATGATCCAAAGGCGACGCATCCAACCTCTACACCAACAAGGCAGTCAATATTGTTATGGCTGTAAGGTTTTTGTTATATCCGTATAATATTATACCGATTCTAATGGCGTAAGCCAAAATAGTCTTTAATCGACATCAAATTGGTTTTAAAATTCACCTCAATACCGATTATAATCTTCGACCACTACTACTTCTCAGCCCATAAATGACCCACTGCTGAGTCGGGCCTCCTTCAACTACATGGAGGGTAATTGTTCAACTTTGGCCAGAGGGGTTGGCATAGGATTTCGTATCGAATTTTCCTTTTGGCGGCTATTACGACACCCTCAGGATGAAATGGGGTGGCGACACTAAGTATTTTAAATCTTGAAAATTATAATTATATACATGAAACTGTGAGTCGATTAAAAATATTTATCTTCCTATTTAAAATCTATGTTTGTACTAATATTATAAAGAAAAAAAGAACTCGTTGGTAAAATTGATTGTAAAGAATCAACTCGGAAATCACTGAACAGATTTGTCAGATTTGAATCATTTGCCCAGTAAAAAGCTACATTAGACATCTCAGCACGCTACTACCAAAGTCGTAGTAATCATAAATGTCAACAAACCGAAATCATAGCGGGCGAAGCTGTGGGCAGTATCTAGAATAAAATGGATACGGGTATAAGATAACATGAGTGAATAAGTATTTGTAATTTAAAACCATAATGCCTCAGACTCAAAGCTTCTAAAGCAACCTTAGAAATTGTTGTTCCAAACTTCAATTTCATTCGAACTTTGAATAGAAAGGTATGCTTTTGATCGCAGTTCGGAAATTCGCGCAGCGCCAATTCACAAAATAGATGACTTAGCGCAGTTCCGTTTAATGATACTGTTCGGACCATAAAAGTAGAGATACGCACACTAGGTGAGCCGGCATATCGTATACAGACCGATGTCGATGTTCCTCGACACGCTTCCCGAGCTTTAACTTACTTAAAGATACCATTTTCAAATGCAAATGCGTTTTCCACCTCTATATTTACACAGATGACATGTATTAGTCAAGAACAGGGAGAATAGTATATTTTTTACCCCTGCACTAGGTATACCTGTATTGTGGGGACAGTTTACAAACATGTAATTCACGATCACAAATGAAACCCATACTCAGAGCAAGTGCCTCAGGTTTAGACAAAGACACTTGCTCAACCCTTGAATCGAACCCGGGACCCGTTGGTCCAAAGGAAGCACATCTAACCTCTAGACCAACGAGGCAGTATAGTTAGTAGTTTCAGCCCATAAATGACCCACTACTGAGTCGGGCCCCCTCCAAATTCATGGAGGGAAATTAGCCTACTGTGCCACGCTGGCAAGTCGGGGTGGCACAGGGTTTGTATCAAGTTTTCCTTCTCATACGGCTAGGTGATTTGCCTCTTACGATCCTTTAGTCGCCTCTTACGACACCCTCAGGATAGTGTGGGTTGGTGATGTTGTGTATTCTATTACTTTATTAAGTGGCTATGATTATTAATGACTGAATAATAATAAATTGAAACAAGTTAGGACCAGGTAATTAACCTACGTATTACGATTTCCTTTCCTAAATAAGTACTGTTGTAAAAAAGCACATTGTGTACGAGTTAGTACTTAAGTCCTAAAAGCTACTTTCTTTGTGTTCAAGTGCGCCATACATTTGGAAAGTGTAGCCACAACTGTCTCCAACTTAGTATTATCATTCTTACATGTCTGGGCCGTGTGAAGACAATGATACTCCTTTACTTTGTGTCTCTTTATGTATCCTCTTTTAGAGGTAGGGTCCGTATTTCGGCCTTTACACATTGCAAGAATGTTAGTGGCACAGTAAAAGAATTCAGATCAGTGATTAAATGAGGTTTTCCTTTAACCACTGCATTGATAACAATTTATTTTTCTACATAGACTCCGAGTCTCTATACACACCGAGTCCAACGCTTCAAGGCTCCAATCCCTCTCAAAAAAAAAGTTTTGTCTTGGTCCTGCAAAAAGCTCTCCACGGCATCCATCATCTCGTTATCGTCTTCGTACCTGTTTCTCCTTATGTATTCTTTCAATTTGTGGAACAGATAAAAATCGCTAGGCGCCATATCTGGTGAATAAGGGGGGTGGTCAACCAATTCGAAGCCAGCTTGTTGAATGAAAGCCATCGCAACTGCCAACCTGTACGCAGATTGTCGTGATGAAACAGCACGCCCCTTCGAAGTGTCCCTCTCCTTTTCTCTTTGATGGCATGCCTCAACTTGGGAATTAAAGCTGCATAATATTGGCCTGTTATAGTGGTTCCACGCTCCATTGATTACCATCAATCAATGATATCCCTTCTGAGTCCCAAAATATATAGGCCATAACTTTGCCAGCCGATGCCACGGCACCAAACTTCTTCGGGGTCGGTGATGATGGCCGATTCCACTGCGAAGATTGCTGTTTTGTCTCGGGAATTATGGACCCATGTTTCGTCCATAGTTACGAAACGAGACAAAAAGTTTTTAGAATCTTCTTTAAACTTGTCCAACAATATCTTAGAAATGTCAAATCGATTTTGTTTCTGACTGTTGGTTAACATTCTCGGCACCCATCTTGCGTAGACTTTTCTCATATTCAAGGATTGTTTCAATATGGATTGAGTACTTCCATATGAAATTCCCGTTTCTTGAATTAAGTATCACATGGTAACTCTTCGATCGCCCAATACAATTTTCTCGACTTTCGCAACATTTTCTTGGGTGACTGACGTCGATGGACGTCCGCAACGATGTTCGTCTGCCGTGCTCGTTCTCCCTACTTGAAATTGAGAAGCCCACCTTGTGACAGTGGAATACGACGGAGCAGACTCTCCTAATTTTGTCCAAAAAATCTCTTGCGTCGTTAACATTTTTAAACAGAGGTATTTAATAACGGCTCGCACTTCTTTTTTTATCCATTTTCAAGAACACGTTCCGACACGAAGCAAACAAATGACAACATTCAGAAAAAAACAAAAGAGAATCGAAGATTTATTTTCGTTTTCAGTATTACAAATACGTATCTGAGCTATGCCTGCCAGTATTTTGTTTTTCGTACCAAGGAGTATGTCGTTCTCACTACTTTTTGATCCTCCCTAGTACAACTTCAAACAACAGAAAGCTCAAAGTAAAAGCTAGTAAGTATATACTTCGATCGGGCAGTTGCCGTAACTCTTACTGAGCAACTTAGATTTGCGGGGGATGGCACACGATTAGCAGATAAAATACGACCACATACATCAGCATAGTTTTATGTGAGCAATAATCTCGACTGAGGATATGTTGTGATTGAATGAGTCACGAAAGAAAGAAGACATTTTTAGGTATCCTTTTATAGATTTGTTACGTCTGTCCCAGATTTGTTTTATTTACAGAAAGAGTAGGTACATGGACATTGCGAATAATATACAAATTTGTCCCACAAAGGCGTTTTTACGGCACATTGTTTTTTTCAGGGTAACTCAAAGGCTTATTTATTTGGCGGAAATTCATTTAAACAGTTTATACCGCGCTCATTAAACAGGATCAAACGAGTTACAATAATGTTTTAGTAAGTTGCCAGCCTCGTTTATAAAATTTGGTACATTACTTTCAAAGTAACAAGCGGTGAATTCCGGGAGATATATATTTTTTTAACTATAATTAGAACGACATTTTATAATTCTATGTACATTTTGATATCATTTTTGATTATATTTTTTGTAATATACGGTATATAGCATTGCTTCCGCCCCACATTGCGGAAGGTTTTTAGATGTAGGTAAACATATATTTAGTATTTATTTAGATGCTAGGTAGCCTTAAATTAGGCGCTATTGAGTTCGGGTATCAGTGTATCCTCCGCGACCCATCTATTGCGACTACCGACAACTACTTGCTAATATAAAGTATATACATAGTCAGGGCTGAAGTCTTTTCAAGCCTTCCGGAGAATGAAAGGGTAAGATGTGGTAAAACTATCTGTAGCGGCCAGCATGCTACACAGTATACCCGAAAAATCGGAATCATACATTAGCGTATAAAGTGGTGACCCGACATTGAACTCCAGAACAATTTTCTGACGAATCTGGAACTGCCTCGTCAACCTGGTAAAGACGATTACTCCTCAACAGCAGCTGTCACTTAGCAAGCCATGACGTCAGCCTTAACAGGACGACATGAAGCCGACTCATCGTGCTACCTGGTCCTGCGGCACGACACTCAACCGCCCAGTGCACTCCACTACACAGTTGAGGTGCTCATTCTCGACCTTTAGTCTTGAGGGGGAGCCATGTAGCGACCAGCATGTTACATACTTAACACAATTTACCCGAAAAGTCGGAACTATCGACATTGCGAAGTTTATAGAACAATTCGCACACATAAAAAATCCCCGACGATAGTTATCGGGGGAAAGGCGACGCGGCCCCCTGCTACCTAGCACCTCGTCTGGCCGTATGATCATCCCTTTGCGCGTAACGGTCATAAATCTGGTTGATTTTCATGTACTCTACACTTGTCACTCGGGTACGGCAGCCTCTGCTCATATTAAGACTAATGAAATCAACAATGAACTCTAGACGTATTTAGCTAAAGCAAAACGTCCTTGAACTTCGTGCCTTCCCATAAAAACAAAAGAGAGTTTCTCCAATGTCGACGTAAACAGCTGACACTTAAAACGTTTAGCTTTACAAATGGGCAACAATCACTTAAAGAAGCGTTATATACGTAAATAGATCGATGGTGTGGGCGTTATCCAGGGTTAGGGGTGTAACACACTTACTTAGTGTATCGTTCTATTAAATAAGTAGGATTTGTAAGAATTCTGTAGTAGAAACAGTGTAATCAATCAATACTTATGAATCATATTCCATTACTAGGACGTAATGATGATAAGCACTTCTTAGAACTTTTATTTAGGGCAACATTAACATAAACAAAATACCAATCTTTTTATATAAATATGTAGGTACAAGAGGAAAAGAAACTAAAGTTGTAAAGGCATAAAAAGGTAATAGCAGTCCTTGTGAAGAATTCGCAGTCTATTTAAGGGATGACCATGGCCAAAACTATAACTAAAAGGAGCCTCGAGTTCAATGTGATGTAAAATGAAACAGCTACATTGATTTTTGAAAATTTCTCCTAGACAAAAATAGAACTCGAGGATTTTGAAAAAAAAAAATTCCTTCACTGTATTTTTACATGATTGTATAGTGATCTTAATTTCATATGGAATTATAATATGTAATAGCTCATTTTTAACAAACGATCAGTACCTTCGTTGACGAAATGGCATGATAGGTGACAAAATTTTACTAATGTATTTTTTTATTTATTTAATTGGTTAATTTACCACAGATTGGTGACAAGCGCCAAAAATGCCACAAAGCGGTGTATTCTAATTTATATGTTCAATTCGCTAATACAAAAAAAGGTTATTGTACTTTATTTGTTCGGTATTTTTTCCTAACTTTCTCCAAAGCCCGCTGTTCACACATCTGAAGTGCCCTTATCCCCGTTTGAGTCATGTGATAGCGATCACGGTATTGTACGTTGTAGACACTCCGGCGGCTGATAAATACGTCATCACTTATTATCACGATGCAAATACAGTCTGTGAACTGTTGGTGAACCCCAATTTTCATAGGTTTCAACATTATTACTCGTGGGTGTTATAAGTTCGACGTGTTCATGTGTGGTATCATGGCTCCTGAGATGAGACATCGCCGCATCGACTTAGTTTTTAACCTTTTTAAAGAAGGAGGACATTCTCATTTTAGTTGTATTTGTTTAATGTTGCATAACCTACAGATCAATTGCGGTACGTACAGTCCGCTAGGCTAAGACCTCCTCATCAACAAAACCTTAGTATATTCAAAACACAGACCTATAGCTGTATCATCTTTTGTAAATTGTAATTGTATATTACCAATATCACCATAAAAAGTACCTATTTAACATGTGTTCTTGTTCGTACCTATAGTATCCGCAGGGTATCACACTTGATCAGATTGCTTGCTATGAAATATTTCATATCATTACATATGTTTTCTTTTTCTAATGTCAAAATGAATGAATATCTGAATCTGAATAATAAGTCCGCTAAATTTGTTCAATACATAAAATGAAATAAAAAACTCTCTTACTGTTCCAAAAATAACTAGGTACCGTTATGATACAATATTCAGCTTACTTTTAAAAGTAAGATAATGTGTTCATTGACTTTTATAACAGAGCAGCTTGGTAAATGTTAGAAAAATGTTCAGTATTCCACATAAATAGCTCTGCTCAAATCACGTGCTATGACTTGGATTTAGAGTTCTTCTAAATCTTGGACTTAAGGCTTTAGTTTAAAGTCAGTAAGAATAGTTTGCTTTTATTTGTCTTCTCGCAGTAAAGATAGCACTTCATAAAATTAATAACTTCTATTTTACTGAGCTGGTACAGTAAGAAACTTTTATCACCGGTATTTGCTTCAACTGTTTGACTTGTTTGATACTTTCAGTTTGTGGTATGCTTTATTATGGCAATAACAGATACCACAGTATTCAAGATAAGAATTTTACTATATACAAATATTTTTATTTGTCATTCAAATACTTTTACATAAATTCTTAATTACTTAACCCATGAACAATACAAAAAATAAACGTATTATTTCTTTTACGGGTGCACTAAAACCTTCAATGTATTTCTTTTCTTTGCTTTATCCCAATGAGTAATTCCTTAATCAATTTCAAATATCTTTTATATTATATTTATTCGTTGACGCATTTAGAATAAACAAGGTCAGCAACCCATTCCATCCTGAGGGTGTCGTAAGAGACGAAAAAAGGAACGCAACAGGTAAATTACGTAGCCGCAAGAGAACAAAAACTTGATACAATGCCCGTGCCATGCCGGCTTGCCAGTGTAGGTTAGGTTTCCTCCATGACCTTTGAACTTTGAAAAAGCTCAGCAGTCGGTTATATATGGGCTGCTATGATGATGATCTATTGGTAGGTACATTGAGTGCAACAGTAGCTTTCCTTTCAATGGTAAGGTTGCGGCGCTAGTGTATAGAATATCGGACGCTAATAAATATTTACAAGGCATCACAGTACGTGCCTTGTTTTAAACAAGCGGTCTTCATCATTCACAACGTAGAAGTTATAAGTCCCTCGATAATCCTGATTAACGGTGCTTTTGAAAGCTCCGGGAGGTACATGACAGTATGTAGGTCGCACGCGGTATATTTATTTATACCGTGTTTTGGTTTTGGTTTCAAAGTCGATGTAGGGCTTAACTCAATTGATATGTTTAGTATTGTACATTTATATACAGTTTGTACGGGCTTATTTTATCTTCAGACATTTCCCAATTTCATTTTTGTCGGCACCAGCCTTATTTAACTTGGCTAGTTACCAGAATTTACAAGGACCAATTGCCGTCTACCCTCCGCGAACCATCTAGTGGGACAAGCAGTAAATCTATTTAGACCAGATGTCAGTTTTCACACGATTAGGTACGCTTAACGACTGCCATAGATGGTACAATGACAGCCGCGACTGACAGCTTTACGTCCACTCCTAAGCACAGCGGAAGCTAAATATTACAAATGATGGACATCAGGCCAAAGTCGAGTACAGTCAGACGTTAATTCACCTGCAGATTAGACGTGTACAATCGACACACAGTCGCAATTAAAGTTACTCTATGTATTTAAATGACCCAAATATAGCAAAGAATACCAATTATTACAAAAATAAGTTCACCTATAAATAAATAAATACACCTATAAAAGTATGAGTTACATTAGATGTGCGAAACAATTGGATTTAAAGTGACTGTATTGTGACTCAGAGTTACTGACTACCCACGTAAACTTTCAGCTACGCAGCACTACGACCGCCTACGCAGTGACGCGTCGCCAAATTTCTTAAAAACAACCGTATAGTGATTCTCTAAAGCAGCTGACGTAATATCACAACAAAGAGCACCCGAAACTATCATAAGTCAACTGAATAAGCCACTTGATATATAACTCTCACTGAATGAATGTCATCCATACAATGATATTTTTGTATTTTCTGTTACACTAAATATACTGGTGACTTGAAATTACGCCAGCCTGAATCGTTTTCCATTATTTCAAGTCCGCTATTACTTTAAGATCATGTTTTAATGTTTACTTTTTGATGGTTAAGTGTTCTTATAATGTTATTTCGTAAAATACAACTTCGATTTAGCGAAATTACAGCGGTGGTACATTACTATTAATAAAATGTTTATAATATTATAACCTACAGTGCCACGCTGCCAAGACAGGTTGGCACAGGGTTTGTATCAAGTTTTCCTTCTCTTGGGGCTAGGTGACCTGCCTCTTGATTAGTTTCTTATATCTTCTTAATCATTTTCCCTGTACTAGGTATAGACTGTATATCGGTGTCATCCAGACTCAGAGCAGGTGTCTTTGGTTTACTCAAAACAATTGCCCGACCCCGGAATCCAAGCGGGGACTCGTGATTCAAAGGTGTCACATCCAACCCTGAGACCAACAAGGCAGTAATGGCAAGGATTGTTTTTTGTTAAAGCACAGTAGGTGCTTAAAAAGAAGAGTCATTTTATTCAGAATTGTTTCTTTTCAAGCTTAAGCGATTAGCCGGGCCTCAATCATGCTTTGCATATTTAATGTACTAAAAGTGAAATAATAGATTTAAAATGAATTTTCATGAACTCCATGATAAAATGTACCTGTCATTAACTCAACAATAAACGTAATAGGATAAAAAAGTTGGTTTAATATTAATTAACAAGTTTAGGATATAGATATTATTGTAATAAATAATAGTAATAAAAGATAATGATTTGCGAGAAAGTTTTTGGAAAAGCGTGACGCGACTAAATATTAATTTTCTCAGCATTTATTCAACCCAACAACCTTGACCTTTTCTATAATTTATCTCAACCTAACTTGATATTTATAAAGTTTCATTATTTATGGTTCATTCCTATCTTCACTTTATTCGACCTAATGTAAATTTATCTGTTAATTTCAGTAATTAAAATAATAATTTTAAAAGATAAATATTTTTTCACTAGCTTCTAACATACAAAGTAAAGGCTATTTTAAAATATTTTAAGAAAATATAATATATGTGCTACGATACTTTTAAAATTATATGAAAGTCAAAACGAATACAGTATCTTTTTTATATTTAAGGGCAATTTGTTTATTTCATTCGACTTAAAATACCGTATAGTAATGGCCGCATTCATGGGTGAAATTGCATTTGAACCGTCTAATTTGTTGTCATAAAATGTCCCACACTTATAGTTTATTTAGAGAATAAGTGAAGAATGCTAATATTTATGTATAAAAATATACATTTGATTAATAAAAAAACATTACACACACTGCCATCAACTGCCATGTATTTTACACATATATGTATATATATATTCCTTTGTTTATAATTAGTCTGTTAGTCTAGTCGGCAAGTTGAAAATTGTACAAAATAGAGATACTGCTCTTAAAATTATGAGCGATAGCTTATTGGATCCGGAATGACGCCTAGAAAAATGTGCCAAAAGCGTTTCTAGGCGTCGTCATTCCTATTTCATTTCTAGGCCAATAAATTCGACAAGTTGTCCCGGTTCGATACAGAGATGAATGCATTCATATTTTTTCCGTCAAGACTCACCTTTAGGTGCGTGTCCACCACGTTACGTGATATTTGATATTTGAGTCCTGACCAAGACTTACTGTGGAAGTGAGTGGGCGGCGGGTGGATGCCGGGAGCTCATTAATCATACTATGGCGCTTTATTGCTTCAATGGAGCGCCGATACAGGACGCCCAAGTGGCTCAATGGAATGGATAGAAGAGGTAGCAGTGAAAAAGCGTATTCCGGGCATTCAGTTAAATTAGATACAACATTTTCGTACTAAACTGTTATAACGGACGGGAAATTTAATAATACGCAATTATTATCTACTAGCTTCTTCTTCTTCTTTTAATAATCTCCCATTCCATCATGGTGTTGATGATTTTGCCAACAACAAAGATTGAAAATACTATTACTACTCAGCCCTTATATGACTCTTCAAGTTACATTGAGGGTCATAAGCCACGCTGGCCAGATTGGTTGTCACAGGGTTTCGTATTAAGTTGTCCTTATTTTACTGCTAGGTTATCGGTCTTGTCATTTTGTCGGCTCTTACGACACCCTCAGGACGGAATGGCGTGATGACATTCTGTCTTTTAAATCCATCACCGCACGGAAGTACACGTGTACGTAAATATGAACGCGTGGATGTTGAGCCCATGCAGCTCAACCCTCTGGTCTGCCGGGCTTGAATACTACTTATTATTACTACTTCACTCCTATGGGCAGTAGCGTGATGTTATGTAGCCTTGTTGTTAAGATAATCTATTTTTAAATATTACTGCGTTCAAACGAACATACATTATCCGTCACCTAATTATAACAATCCATGTAAAATAATAGGTATACACGTAGTAATAATTGAAATAGGTTTTAATCCTATGCACTGTGTTGCTAAATGCAATCAGCCGTTTTTAGTTTGTCTAAACTAATATTAATATTGTAAAGAGGTTGAATAGGCTCTGAAATACTGCACCGATTTAAAAAAATCTTTCACCATTAGAATACTACATTATTATTGATGAGCATAGGCGATAGATGTTATGAAAAAAGTATATATTTTTTGAAAATTGTGCTTGTGTAAATGGATACCTAAAGAAATTAAATTAATAATTTTAGTTTAAAATTCGAAGCATTTATTAAAACTAACAATGAAAAAACATTGTCAACATTGTGTAGGTAATTAATAACGATGTTTTATAATGTAGTTCTAATTTTAAATACACTGAGGTAAAACAAAATCTATTTACGCAGTAGGTACAGATTACTGAGCGAGGTAACAGTTTCCATTAATAAATTGACTAGGAACAGTGTGTACAAATAAGCTAACTGATACATTTATTAAATTGGACTTAACGTATTAATATTAAGTATCTTATGTAGTGCAATGTTAGGCATTAACTGATATTAGTTTAATAGCATATGTGCATTTGTGTTAGTTTAGATATTAGTGATAACCTGCTATCATTTGTAACATTCCTCGAGTTTTATTAATTTTACAAAGAGCAACAAAGAAATTAGCTGTTTCTTGACAGATGTTCAAAGAAACTTGTAACTCGTCAAAACTATAAGATCGACGCCCACGTTCCTGATTTCAAGTATCATCACGGCAATTGTTTAATATTAATGTAAATGATATCAAAGTATCGTCAACTTTCCAGAGGCAATTTGAATGTCAGTTTAAGCAAGTCACTATCACTATCACTACATAGTATAAAACAAAGTCGCATTCTTCTGTCCGTCCCTATGTATGCATAAATCTTTAAAACTACGCAACGGATTTTGAAGCGGTTTTTTTTAATAGATAGAGTGATTCAAGGGGAAGGTTTTTAAGTATAACCCACCCCCGCTTTGCACGGGCGAAGCCGGGGCGGGCCGCTAGTAATTTATAAATTGTAAAATATTTAAATATTTTATTTTTGACAATGACAGATACATGTGAAATCTAATGTAGTAGTATCTATTTATAATACTAGTTTAGACACACTGTTTCGCCCGCGTGGGCGTAAATCCGGGCTTATCTTAAACTACGCTTATAGCACATGTTACTAAGGGATAACATTAAGTATTCTAAAGGTGACAGAATTTCAGTAATCGTAGTTTTTGAGAGTACTTCTTAAGCATACAAACATATTTTTTTTAGCTCTTTATAATATCATGCGAGGTCACTAACATATAACATGTTATATATCTCCTTATGTGTACCTACATTCTCATAATACATATCATCTAGCAAGAATGTACTGATAAAGCTAAATAAGACGCGTTCAAAATAAGATACCTAGAGGAAATTGATTTCATCGCCACCTACACGACGTGGCAGGTCGTTACTGAAAGTAAATTCGTATCGTGATTAGGAAATTGAAATATGAGCTCTGGTTTACATCAATTTATTTTACCTCCTCGGCTCCGTGTCAGGTAAAGCTCGGGGGTGCACTGTCATAGCCACAAATTTGTTGGCCATTATGCCAAATAAAGGTGCGTTAGATAAGGTGCCCGACACACCATCGATCGATGACCGCCTTACTAAATTATGTAGGGTCTTTTCAGCCGCCAAGGGATATTTATACCAACATCGATGAACGAGTTGAAGGGTCATGTTAAAAACAGAAAGGTCAATCTTATATTCATTCAGTACAGGAATAACTTATGAACTATTTATGTCTGGTTTAATTAAAAGCGCTGTTTAAAGCGGTTTTAAATTGCTTAACATAGCAATTTAAATAATATCTATAAAATTTAAATTAAGACTCAATATACTGGAGCGTTTATCAACAAAGTATTTCTTAAAAATAAAAAATAATAATCTGCGTACAATTTAACTAGCGTTCAAATATGTGTACTTCGTACCTGTAAAGCAAATACTTACTAAATGAAAAATTAAAGTTTGATTGATTTTAATTAAAATAATAAGTCGTTTTCAGATGTTTCAAGTGATCCAGCGCAATAATTTAGCATACTTAAAATTACGATGTACAATTTTCGGTTACGATACAAATATAATTGGGGTTAGAACGTCCAAAAATTTTACCTACAGATCTCACATCAAAGTTCATTTTCGGTATGTTCAAATTTTCTCCCCAGACAGTGCGCAATGTTAAAATACGATTCCAATAGCTTTATTAAACTCGATAAATCAGGGGAACGTTACCATCGAGTACTGTGAAGTATTTGATCGGATACACAATTACATTCGCTACCATTTGTCAAATGAAGACATCGCAATGGTTCTATTCCGGGGGACTCGTGTGTTAATATTCATATATTATACGGGTAAAGTACTTAAACTGACAGTGCAGTTCAACTTCAAGCCGAAGTTCGATGCCAAGAGTTGAATATGCCAAACAATAGGCAATATGCTTGTGCAGACTGTATAGTTTTCTGTGCAATGAGACCGCATGGAGCTTGCTCCGGAAGTCGTTGGGCCTTCATGGGTCTCGATGGCTCGCGTGCATTGCGGTCTATGCCTCAATACACAATTCGCGTCATCCCGCAATATTGTAAAGATGAAGAAGGATTTTTATAGCTCTTTTCTATTGACTTATATGCGAAGCAGCACCCATTGAACGATATTTGAGGAGAGCTATAAATGTCAATAGGTCTAGGAGGCTTTATTGATATACATATTAAACTTTACATACCTTTTACTCACTTCATTGGATGAATAAGGACTAAATGAAACATATTGTAAACTGATTATTGAGCACACCTTTTATTTTATAACTCATCTCGGGAAGTTAAAGTGTGACATGTGAAACAAGTTTAAATTGATACCCGAACCATACCCTTGCCTCAAGTGCAGTTCCAAAGTTGATACGAACATTTGACATTTTATCAGAATTATAAAAATGTCAGCTGTCTGATTTTTCATTCAAGCAAACGCAACCGGTGACAGTTTTACATCCAAACGGTTTAGCTGTAATACATCAGTTTTAGTACACCAGTATAAGCTTATAAAATGCAAGTATGTAAGTTACAGTCGGTTAAAATAAATTCTTTTTAACACTATGAACTGAAAAGTGAACAATAACTACTTTACAACCATTTGTAGACGGTGCGTTGGGCATAGGTACTTTCTTTTTCTGTGTCCTTTTTTTGATGTCGCTAGGGAAATGCTTTATGCATACCACCACCCCTCGCGGTGAGGTCAGCGATTATGCGGGACTCCAGAAACTACTTATCTACCCACTAAAACCCTCACACGATACGCTTGGGGCGCCACAGGCTCGCGTAAACGAATTTCACAGTGACAGACATACTTATACCTACCCTAACTAACATCGGCGGCAATTTAAGTAAACCTTCTTTGTGAAGTTCGTTAAATAAACAAGCTCAGCAATAGTGATTACTAATAAAGTTAATTACAAAATTCTCAAATGAAATGTGGTTTCCCCTAAGAAAAGCTATCAATCATCACACAAAAGGAGTGGGTAATAAGTTAATAACGCTCTCTGGACCATAATTAGAGGCCATGTACTTGAATGTTACGAGGTTACGCAATAAATTTTAACGTAATTAACCATCATTACAAGGCATACAAACCTTAATTTTTAGGATTACAAGAGTCGACGCTACCATTGGGTTGTTATTTTAAGTGAAGTATCCTTCTATTAATTATAAATGATTTATATTATAATTAATGTCTATTGTTCCTTCTGGGCGTTTAATAAATATAAATAAATATCCTTGGACATTTCACACAACGCCATCTCGTCCCAAGCTAAGCAACTCAATGCTTGTGTTATGGTAACAAGATGGATGTTAAACTACTTAAATACATTTTTTTTTGTAAATACATACATATTATATATAGAAATGACACCCAGACTCCGAGCCAGTGCCTCTGGTTTAGACAAAGACACAAGACCGACCCCGGAATCGAACCCGGGACCCGTTGATCCAAAGGCGGCACATCTAACCACTATACCAACGAGGCATGTTATTGTCATCATCTGCAGGCTTATAATTTGAAACCTCAAATTAATATTTAATCTGTAATAGATACATAGCCGAGAATCAATTTCAGATCAAACTAATAAAGGATTAAAAACTGTCATGAGAAAATACATTTGTTACGCGGCAAAAGTAAGCGTCCTCAGTGCCGCCTGTTGCGTTGACCAGATAAGGGACTGATGTACATCAGTAGCCCTACAATGAGGACATTACGTAAACTACTTGGTAGAAAAACCTTTCTCAATTCACTAATAGGTTACAAAACTACTAACACAGCCCATAAATGACCCACCGCTGAGGCCGGCCTCCTCCATTTATATGCGTTAATGACACGGTTGGCGCAGTGGTTGAGCGATCGACTGCTGCGCAGCATGTCGCGGGTTCGATTCCCGCACGGAAAAAAATTTTGTACGACCTACAAGTATTTGTTCCGGGTCTGGATGTTTTCTATTTATAATATGTATGTATTTACAAAAAAAAAAGTAAATAAGTAGTTTATCATCCATCTCGTTACCATAACAGTTGCTTAGCTTGGGACGAGATGGCGTTGTGTGAAATGTCCAAGGATATTTATTTATTATTTATGTATTTATATCCGTCACCATTCGGATACAATGCGTTAAAATTGTTTACAATAATTTTACGGATACAACTAATGTACCTACTTGAATACGGTGAAGGTTTCCTTATTCTGGATACCGCTGCTAATAGTCGCTGTCGTCTGTCCGTCCCTATGTATGCTTAAATCTTGAAAACTAGGCAACGGATTTTGAAGCGGTTTCTTTTATGTAATAGATAGAGTGATTCAAGAGGAAGGTTTATATGTATAATACATGCACAATTGCACCCGTGCGAAGCCGGGGCGGGTCGCTAGTGGGTAATAAACAGATAATAAAAAAAATGGTTTATTGCTAAACTATCATATGTGAATTAAGAGAGGCACACTAATTGTCAAAACTTTTCTGGGACACAGGAACGTAAGTTGCAAACACCCTTTAGCCTAGTTTCGAAAAATACAAACAAGCAGATGAAATGGTTCTTTTGAGCGACAAAACTATTAGGTCCCGGGATGTTTCAGGAGCTAACGAGTGCGTCGCCGTCTGGCGCGGCGCCAGTGCTACGACCATACATAAATTGCGGTTAGACTAGCCACACGAATCTGGGTAAAGGCCTGACTAAATGATCAGCTGAAAAAAGTTTATAGACGAGTAATGTGTGTTACCAGTGTGGGCGTGATACAAAATAGGTCTCTCACTCATAAATAAGGAATGAGATCATAAGGATCTCATAATTGCAATAAAGCAATCACGGACTACTTTTCTCAAAAATATATTTCCACGACGTAGATAGTAAGTATTGTAGATAGTTAGTATTAAATATTGTAGTACTGCATCATAACTATCGTGTTCGTATTGCCTAATTCAATAAATATTCCAGTACCTACATTCAAATGATATATATGACTTATAGTCAATGAATATCAAAACACAGGCGATATTGACTATACAATTGAACTATGGACTAAAGATTTTTAAGTTTGGATATATATGTGTAAATCATAAAATGCCTGAGCTTATTATAAAAATTAAATTAAAAATTTAAATAAACCCCCGAGTATAAGTATGTACCTATAAAATATACTTTTTATAGGTACATACTTATTATAATGTAGATTTTGTTAAATTGCACGTGATGCGCTTTCATTTGAGACCCCACTCGATTATATTTGCAAACATTCGGTTATTCTTCCCCACTTTCACCCCTCATAACTTTTAAACGGCTCACCCGGTTTTCATCAAACATGTCTAAGAACACTCGCCCGTAACTCACCTTTCATACAAAAAAAACTTTATTGAAATCGCTTCATCCGTTCGCGAGCTACGGTGCCACAGACAGACAGACAGATAGACAGACAGACCGACAGACAGACAGACAGACAGACACGTGAAACTTATAACACCCCTCTTTTTGCGTCGGGGGTTAAAAACAACATTATGTCACCCAGAACAGTACATGGTAGATAGATCCACAATACAGTACTGGATCCCGATTGATGGTACATTTTCTAAAAAGCCATGAAATATCATAAAAAGAAGTTGTGCACATTAGCAAATAATTATGGGTCCTTTAGAAGGATATGTTAAAAATAGATTGACATTTCATTGTCTCATTGCTCCAAATTCTTTTTGTAATATAACTTTATCTAAACCGAACATGCTTTCAGTTATTAAAATAAACGCAAGAGCGACCGGCCACGCAGTTAATCTTGATATCGGTGTCGCGAAAAAGTCACCTCGACTGACGAGGGTCCCCACCAAGTTTATACCTAAGACTCATTTAATACTCCTTAATTATTCATACTAAGTAGATATACTCACTTAGTTGCGCCCGAAACTATTATTTATTTTTCTACGTTCGTATAAAATTAGCTACAAATAGAAACGACTAATCAATAGTTTATTGAAAGATTAATGAACCACGAACTAATATCTAAAAATGCTACGTCAGAAGTAAGGCTTTACTAATAATAGAAAACTCTTTGCTCTAATCAATTGTGCTGAACGTATTATTATATCCATGGGGTGATGGATTTAGAACACGCAATGCTACAAACCCACACTATCCTGAGGGCGTAGTAAAAGGCGACCAAAGAACGCAAGAGGAAGAACACCTAGCCATAAGAGACGGAAACATTGTTATAAACCCTGTACGGTCTTGCCAGCGTGGCGCAGTAGGCTTATTTCCCTCCATGAATTTGGACGAGGCCCGACTCCGTAGAGGGCCAGGTATGGGCCAAACTTTTAGATTAGTTGTCAAGCTGTCTCTATTCTCTCTGCGTGGACGATGCGCTTAACCACTTTTTAACTTATGAACTTTCAACTAAATTAAAATACTATTACGGTCTGAGCTGGTTAAAGCTATCATATAAAAGCTTTTCTCCGTTAGCTAGTCAAGCGATCAAGCTGACTTCAAAGAAGATTGAGTTTTTTTTATTTCTTTGTAGATAGATCTGAGCAAAATCTTGCCTTTATCTGCAACCTAATAGGAAAGCTCGTTTCTTGTGATCACAGTTGCAGATGAGATTTGCTCTCAGGCAATCAGGAATAGTAGCTTAGATTGTGAGAAAATCAGCATTTTATACCGTAGAAATTTATAAAAATAGTTTAGTCTGTAATATTTACTACGAGTTTTGTGTTTTTTTTTTCTTTTTTAAAAAGACATTTCACACAACGCCATCTCGTCCCAAGCTAAGCAACTTAATGCTTGTGTTATGGTATTTTTATAAAAAGTATTGCCAATGGCCGATTTGTGTAATCACTACATAGTATAAAACAAAGTCGCATTCTTCTGTCCGTCCCTATGTATGCATAAATCTTTAAAACTACGCAACGGATTTTGAAGCGGTTTTTTTTAATAGATAGAGTAATTCAAGGGGAATGTTTTTATGTACAACCCACCCCCGCTTTGCACGGGCGAAGCCGGGGCGGGCCACTAGTGTTATGATATAATGTATATTCAAATCAATGAATGTACTTTGGACGCCATGAAAGCACTTCGGACGCCACGGAAGGCGTTCCAAATCTGCCATTCTACCGTCTATAACAATCCATAAACGTAGTCAGTAGCGTGAAAATTGACAGCTGATCTAACCAAATAATTAAAGGGTATCCTACTACATACGTCGTGGAGGTCAAACGCCAATCACTCCGTGTAAATACTGGTCATTGGGTTAGACTGGTAGCGACCCTAATGACATTAGAAAAAAGCGAGGAAATGAAATAGACTTTACCGATATGAGAATCGCTATTTAATATTTTCGTTTCAGCCCATAAATGACCCGCTACTGAGCCAGGCCTGCAAATTCATGAAGCGAAAATAGACTACTAAGCCGCGCTGGCAAGATGGGTTGGCACAGGGTTTGAATCAAATTTTCCTTCTCTTGCGGCTAGGTTACCGGCCTTGCCATTTCCTTTTATCGGCTTTTACGATGCCCTCAGCATGGAATGGGGTGGTGACACTATGTATTCTAATCCGTCACCACAAGGATTAGTATAAAATGTAAATAACCAAAATTAAAATAATTTAACGTATATTGATAAATCATGTCTAAGAACCACTGGTAGAAAATCTGCTTAGAAGATAAAAAGCGTACCGCAATCGCTACTTTAGGAGGTTCGGTGCTACAGATAGGACACACATATACACGTCCAACTAATAACACCCCTATTTTTGTCTAGGGTAAAAAATAACAGTTCTGACAGTATTCCTATCTTTACACGTTCACACTAAAATATAGAATAAAAAAACATAGAAAAAAACATACTGTAAGTGAACTTTATAATGATGACACGAACTGCACAGTAACGTAGGCAAAGAAAGAGCAATTTATTTGTAAACTCTAAAAGCAATAACTGTTTAGGAGTTCTTCCAATCCCTTGTTTGTTTGGATAATATTATATTCCATTCACGATTCTACATAGTGTATGTTAGAGATAACTTGTTGCCTGTCAAATATCACAATAAATCACGATATTTATAGGCACACCGAGCTTCAATTTGTAGAATGGCCATGCTACGACGCTGCCTTAAAATTACCCGCTTAATTGGCCAGATCACAGCGATTTTAGGCCGCATTGCTAGCCTTAATTGGGGTTCCAGGTGTAATCGGCGATCGTCAGATACCTTTGAGCACGCTAAAAATAAATTTTATAGATGCGTGCGTGAGGTCTCGCCTGCCTGAAAATGGTACCGAATGAGGTCGTTTCCCTTTTGCTGCTATTCTGGTTAACATTTATTTTTACCCAATAACTGGGTTACGGAGTAAGTAAACAAGTAGCGCAGGTTTACGGCATTGAAGGTGACATTGTTTTGGCTTTGGCAACATCACGCATTACTGGAAACACGTGTGGAGGTGGTTCGTGATACCACATTTGGGCAAATAATAATCTATACTCTATACTAATATATAAAGCTGCAGAGTTTGTTTGTTTGAACGCGCTAATCTCAGGAACAACTGGACCGATTTCAAAAAATCTTTCAGTGTTAGATAGTCCATTTATCCAGGAAGGTTATAGGCTATATTTTATTTTCATAAGAATTAGGGATCCGTATGAAAATTGCGATTATGTAAACCAAGGTGTAAAATCGAGAACCTATTTATGCGTGCGCTGCAAAAACTATTGACAATAGAACAAAATGATGTACTACGGGTTTGTAGATCTTATAAAAATCTACAAAAAAGTCCGCGAGAGCACATATCTAACTATCATAGTTTAGTCAAAATAACCGATTTTATGTTCATAAAAAAATTCATAGAGATACGCGGGTTCAAAGCCCACGCGGGCGAAGGCGCGGCTTCGCAAAAGCTAGTAATATAATAATATCCTTGGACATTTCACACAACGCCATATCGTCCCAAGGTAAGCAACTTAATGCTTGTGTTATGGTAACGAGATGGATGATAAACTACTTATATGCATTTTTTTTGTAATAACATACATATTTTAGATAGAAAATACCCAGACCCGGAACAAATACTTATAGGTCGTACAAATATTTCTTCCGTGCGGGAATCGAACCCGCGACATGCTGCGCAGCAGTCGATCGCTCAACCACTGCGCCAACCGTGTCAAATGATTTCTTCGAACAGATAAACTATTTACCATGGCATCTATAAGCATGGTTTAGTCTCGGCTAGTATCTATTACTAGCTTCTAGCCGAGACTAAACCCGCATGATTTCCAGTTTTTATGTACTAAAACATATATATTTAATCGGAATAACAATATGTGTTTTTTATTGTCTGCTTATTTAAGCACATAGGTACAAGGGTTGTTGTATATTACGATGTAGATAGTAAGCAGGGACTAATTACAATATATGTCTCATATTCATATTTTAAGATAAGTCTTTCTTAACTAATCATTCACATTCAAATTTGATTTGATAATATTCGTCAAAGCGAGTGTGAAGTCGCCTACACCATTTTAAGTGAATATCAGAGTTAATACTTAGGCTTAATAAAAATATGCCCCTTACATACTATAGTATGTTACGGGGATTGAGACTTAAGACTGTTAGTATAATTAATTTATATTTAAAGCGGCCCACCCCGGCTTCGCACGGGCATTTGACAAAAAAATACAAAATACTGTTATCGTTAATATTAAATCGTTATACATAATAGCATATGTGTTATTCTGAGGTAACATTTTATATTATTGTAGTGTTTCATCAAAATCCAATCAGTAGTTTTTGAGTAAAAGAACACCAAACATAAATTCTTACAAACGTTCACGTTTATAACTTTAGTAGGATGCAGTAGATAAATATATTTTCATAGTTACGAATGATATGATATAGAAATAAGAAGGTTTTGCGATGCAGTTGTTATTGTCGAATTTCGACCACAAGTACCTTGGTTTTTTCTTAACAAAATATAGCATAGGAACAGATATCTATATTAGTATATCAAGTTGTTTACGCAATCGTTAACTTTACAATGTTGGTACAGTAAAACAAACTCCACCAAATAAAGTATGTACTTTCTTATTTTTATGGGTTTACACCTGAGCAACTGTAACTGAGTTAGATTCCTAGCGTAAGTTTCAAAATAACACATTTTCTCACTCAGGGTATTCCCTGGGCTGCGTACATAAGTAGTTCTATTTTCAAATGTAAGGAAATCGCAATTTTTGCACATTTAATTGAGTTACTCCATTTCCTAACTGCTAAAATATTTTCCACCAATCGTAGTTACGGAATTAAGGTAAAACACGTGACATGTATTTCGATAAAACTTCTGAAATTAAAATACATAAATACATACGTTAAATCCTTATGTGTTTTAATTAAAAATATCTGAATATCCCCCTTATATGTGTCGTGTGCCAAAAAATGTTTCGAAGTTTTTAATTGCCGCAAATCACTACTAGGGTTGCATTCTATGCAAATTTAATGTTGCTTTTCTCTTATCGTAACAGCAAGTATGCATTCAAATGAGGTTTTATTGAAGCGCAAGTGTACGTTGGCGGAATTATTTAATAGTAGCTGTTACATGTCCGTATGATGACGGATGTTGAATACACAATGTCACCAACCACAACTGTTAAGAGAACGGAACGTAAGAGGGCGATCACTAGCCCCAAGAGAAGGAATACCTAATACGAGCCCTTCTTGACACCAGCGTGACACAGTAGTCTGTTACACTTAATAAATTTGAAATTTACAAAGCTCTGCACATTGACACAACGATTTCTAATTTTGTAACTTTCAGTATTTTAATATTAGTAGTACCTATAGTAAATGTTGAAAGTGAATGTTATTTCACTCCTTAGCCTAAAGTCAAATTTTATGTTTTCCGTACAATATAGTAGACACTTATAAATGATATGTTACTGAAGTATATTTTACAGAACTGCTTCTTTTTACTACATGTATCACTTCGGCTGGCTACAGGGTTTTTGCTACAACCTGTATATGCATGGGATGTTGGTTATTTGAGCCATATAATCATGTGTGTTTCAGTAGAATTTTTGAATTGAAAGGATTTCTGTTAATTAATCTCAAAGCCCGCTTTACCCATTTGATAAGGCCCTTATATGTAGATTATTACACCATGTCATCTGACAAAAATATCTGTTAATCTTATACTGATATTGCAAGACGTTTCGTCACGAAGTTATCACGGTGTGTGAAACTTGTTGGGAGGGGTAGCACCTGCGCAGGATGCACCCGCGTGCAGCCGGCGCGCCAGCCAGTCTGGCGCCCACAGCCCCCTCTCACAGCCAACAACTCCCACCACTAGGGCTGGTAGATTGACTTCATGACATTTTCAACTGACAATTCTGTTTTCAATCGCAGTTCTCATTTGAAGGCGTCCGCCCGTGACGTCGGCATACTGCAGCCTATGCCAAAACTTCGGGACTTTGGGAGATCTTACGCTTTAAAACGATTCACAATACCATTTAAAAATACCGCAATTTAGTCCGCTATTAATTTAATCATTGTTATCATCTCACTTAAGTCCACTGCTGGACATAGCCTTTCCTTACTGAGTTAGTGCCCATATTATTAGCTTAAAAGGTGTACAAATGTTGTATATTTTTTTTAAATATTTAATCAACAGACTAAGCCATTTTATCCTAAGAATAGAATAGAATACTCAATATTGTACACCAATAATCATGCTTTCTTAATTTACGAAACATCGGCTAGTGTGTTATGATATGATTTATTTCACTACGCCGATTACAATAGCGTTATTATTATTAGTTATAATAAATAGATATTATTAGGGACCTCTCTACTAGTAAAGGTCTCCATTTAGCTTAATCTTGGGCAATTGATAACCAATAATTTACCAATCTTTTTGATTTCGTCTGCCCATCGTTCTAAGAACCTCTTCTTTTGCCAGGGCATTTCCAAATCATAATCACCCATTTCTACTTTAGCTTTTTATAATACGATAAAGCATCTATCGTCTAAGATTGTAGTTTGAATATGCCTCGCTGCATAGGTGACTGACAAGTCTCAAGTTTTATTTTCATATGTATCTATCTAATCTTGTACCTAAGCCAAAAACAAAAGCTACCTTACGCTTTTACCATTCTCATGGTTTGGTTCCTCTTTTGCCTTGTGCCTTGTGGCAGGCATAATTTTATAATTTATAAACTTTCTTATGAAACACGCGTTAGCTTATGAAATTCAATTTATGCGTATTTTTTATTCCTCTTTTTAGTGTTGCTAATAATGGTAACGGATTTAGAATACGTAGTGGCGCCACCACATTTCATCCTGAGGGTGCCGTAAGAGCCGACAAAAGGAAATGATAAGGCCGAAAACCTAGTCACAAGAGAAGGAAAACTGGCCAGCGTGGCACAGTCCTCCCCTCCATAATTAGAGTAGACTCGACTCTGCAGTGGGTCAATTATGGAATGGAAAGTAGAAATAGAGCATTGGAACCAAGGTGTCTATAAATAAACTTATTCTAACGTTTTAATTATTAGTAATACTAATATAACACTGTGACAACCCTAGCCGGTTCCCAATCTCACCCACGTTTGTTTTCAACTTTGATTGATAATTTGTTATTGGAGTGTATATATAGCATTTCGAAAACAATACGAGATTCAATCAGCAGGTAGGCATGGTGGTGTTTCTGTTTGTGTAACTACGTTGAGGTTGTTTTAACGACCTCAATGCCTTTACTAGATAATAGAACTAAAACGATTCGATCGTGGATGTTATTTTCACAATAATGTGTGTTTGTATCTGTGTTGGAACATGAAAGGTGCTTGAAAATTTTTTTCTTCTTTCAAACTCAAAAGAACTTTATTTACCTAGGTTATATCACAAAACTCTAATAAACCGTCATATTTCAAATTACTATTGTCATCTACATTTACACGTTTCATACAGAATTCCTCATTCTTAAAAACCATCCATCTCTTTTGAATTCCCACCACCCGTGCGCTACATTCATGCTGAAACGACCACTGGTTCGGAATGCTAGTCTTCAGAGAAGAGCCGGCAAGAAACTCCGAAAAAAAGTGGAAATGATTCATGCATTGTCGCCTCTTGGGGGTGGGGCTGGCGATTGTGTGGGACTCCAGAACTACTCGAGTCAACCTACTAAAACCCCAGCGGTATACCCTCAACGGACACATCTGAGGCGCCACAGGTTCGCCTAAACGCACTGTGACATACGTTGTTTTACCTGGAAATTTATTGTATCGTAACACAATACTTTTTAAAGTTCACAATAAGGTGACACTATCATATTAGATTGGCAGGTGTTACTGTGACGAAGGGACTTAACAATCTGATACTTGATATTCCCAATTCATGCGTGACATGTTTACATGGAGAGACCGCAGACTACCAGAATCGTGTTGTTAGGTCAGCTGATAGATTACACGCTAGTGATTTCGAGTAGCGACGGTCTTAGATGCTATAACTACAGTCATGGCTTACAGCCCTTACGTGCTGTTATACGGGATTTAGATATAGACAAAAAATATTTTATTTAACTAAAGGCGACCGCTCAATAGGAAAGTTCGGAAAGGGCTGTCTGTTGGCCGAGGAGAGGAAACTGATATATCTACTGAAAACGTTACTTTCAATAGATTTATCTACACGGTAAAATTAAAACAATAACAGCGAAGTGGGTGGGACAAAAATTTCTGATATTATTTTTACGATATTTTCCTAACCCTTTACATAACATTTCATATTTGCAGATATTTTATTTAGATCAAACGTTATATTTAAATACAATGAGATAATATTTAGGAAAGATATTATAGACATTTTGACAGCGTGTATTTAACATGTTTATATGAAAAGAAATGTTCAAAAAAGTTTCAACCAAAATATTTTATAAATACCAAGATCTCGTGACGTCTCATTCGTATTTTCACGTTAAATAACATAATATGGTACCTAAGATAGTAAGGTAATCGATCCTAAACCAAGGCTATTACATTTATTTAGCATGGTGATTTGCGGTCCTTCCAGTCTGTTAGTAGCCTTACGCTATTGGGAAGAAATTATGAAGTATTGGAATCATGATTAAATGCTTAGGGTTTATTGAGGCCATTTTTCTGTAAATTCATTAGGAGCTAGTCTCTAACTGGTGGCAATTAGTATCGATATAATATTATCTGGCTACGGTAGCGGCAACACATATTTGAATATTTGTTAATAAAAATCTTGCTTTAACCAGCCTACCAGTAAGGTGACGTAGCTCGTAGCGTAACTACTACGCCGTAGCACATAGGTAAATGATACGAGCTGGGTGTTATGGGAAACTGACTACTTGTGAATGGACTGAGTTACAAGTGGTGAATATATATTTTTTATAACCAAAAAGTAACGAATATGCGTTAAGTAATATCAAAATGTAACACAGTTCAGCTCCGCCGTACATGTTTTGCTTGACTAAATGTAAACAATTCTTATTATTTGAATATTTCAACTTTGAACATCAACAGCAAGCTACAAACATACCTTTTTGCGTTTACTCTGATAAAGGTCATTCGTCGTTTCAGCCCTTAAATGACCCACTACTGAGTCGGGCCTCCTCCAAACCCATGGAGGGAAATTAGCCTACTGTGCCACGCTGGCAAGACGGGTTGACACAGGGATTGTATCAAGTTTTCCTTCTCTTTCGGCTAGGTGATCTGCCTCTTGCTTCTGTTTCTTTTAGTCGCCTCTTACGACACCCTCAAGATGGTATGGGTTGGTGACATTGTGTATTAAAATATAGTGGCTAGAAAAATCCAGAATGAGAGCATTGCCTCTAGGAATGCTATTTACAAAATAACTGAATAATAAGCTTCTACCTGTGTGAATGTTTGTAATATTTTTTTAGCTGTGACTTTTATAACCATGCCAATAATAAGGCCATACACACGTGCAAAGTAATTATTTCTGGGAGGTTAGCTAAGTATCTCCCTAATCTATGTAAGTTCAAATTCAAATTCAAATCATTTATTTTGTGTGGGTCACGATGGACACTTACAAATAGTCAACACATTGTCATATTATACAATAAAAAAATCGACCGTCTACCACCAGTTCGGAACGCGACCACTGCTGAGAAGAACTGGCAAGAAACTCAGAGGGCTTGTCATTTTTTTTTATCATTGCGGTCCTATTTGACTAGTAACATAAATAAAGAACATAAAAAATACACTGACACTGAACAGCCTAGTCCCAAGCAGCTGGGTCGTTTAAATAATCAGCAATGCGGTAATATGCTTTTTTGAAAAGTTTTGTCTTAACAGTCTTTTTAAAGGCATTGCGAGGCAATTCTCTAAGTTGCATGGGCAATTTGTTATAAAAGTGTATACATTGACCCATGAATGAGTTACTTATTCTGCGGAGACGAGTACAATGGATAGCAAGATTATTCTTGTTTCGTGTATTAATATTATGTATATCACAGTTTTTTCCAAAGTTATTAATATTTTTATGTACATACATCAAATTTTCAAATATATATTGAGATGGCACAGTTAGAATATTTATTTCCTTGAATGTATCTCTGAGAGAAGTTCTAGGAGCAAGGTTGTATATAGCCCTTACAGCCCTTTTCTGTAATATAAATATGCTATTAAGGTCTGCACCGCATCCCCAGAGAAGTATCCCGTAAGTCATGATACTATGGAAGTAACTGAAATAAACTATTCTAGCCGTATCAACATCTGTCAAAAGTCTAATTTTTTTAACAGCAAAAGCCGCCGAGCTAAGTCTATTACATAGCTTTTCTATATGTGAGCCCCATTGTAGTTTATTATCAATGGTTATACCTAAAAATACGGTTGACTCAATCGGTTCCAAAATTGTTCCATTCAGTTGTACATTGGTCGGATTCTGAACAACATTGGGCAGTGAAAATTTGATGCATTTAGTTTTCTTTTCATTTAAAAGCAAGTTATTCATACTAAACCAATGGACAACCGAAGAAAGTGCATTGTTCACTTCGTCAAAATTTTGTAGCTGTCGTTTAATTTTAAATAACAAAGAAGTATCATCCGCGAACAGTACAATACCGTGGTTATTTCTCACATAATAAGGTAGGTCATTAATGTAAACGAGGAACAAAAAAGGACCAAGAATCGAACCTTGGGGCACACCAATAGTGACCATGGATCCTTGTGATTGTATGCCATTGACATCGACCCTCTGAATTCTATTACTAAGGTATGATTTCAGTAGGCTGAGGGCTTGTTTGCGGATACCGTAATGGTGTAACTTCCTGATGAGGATTTCATGATGAACACAATCGAAAGCTTTAGACAAATCACAAAATACGCCGAGTGCATCATGTGAATCCTCCCAAGCCTCAAATACGTACTTCAATAGTTGAATTCCAGCGTCAGTAGTAGAACAATTTCTCGTAAAACCGAACTGGTTGGGATGTAACAAATTGCAACTATTGAAGTGCGTTAGTAGTTGTAATAAAACAATTTTTTCAAAAATTTTGCTAAGCGATGGTAGTACTGAGATAGGTCGAAAATTAGCGGGATCTGAAGTACTACCTGATTTAAATAAGGCTACTATTTTACTGTGCTTCATGAGATCAGGAAATTTACCATGTGCGACACAATCATTGAAAATACCTGCTAAGGCCGGTGCGATTACCTTAATTACAGGTGAAATGGTTTTAACGGACATTCCCCACAGGTCTGCAGTACTTTTCATGTTAAGAGTATTAAAAGCGCTAATAATATCTTTGTTGTTGATCCGAGTAAATTCAAAGATTGTGTTACACTTATTGAGACTGTTTTTCAATAGTAACTCAGCGGATGAAGGAGAGGACTGTAGCGATTCTGTAGTTTTAATGGGAATGTTTGTGAAGAACTGTTCAAATTCAGTCGCAACTTCTAAATCCGCTTTAATGTCCCGATTATCAACCTTTAGGTGATAATCAATATGATGATTCGTATTTTTACCGCTTTCACTATTTATAATATGCCACGTTGTTTTAATTTTGTTCTCTGCATGAATTATCTTATTTTTCAAGTACAATGCTTTTGCAGTGGAACAAGTTCTCTTAAATACTTTGGAATAATTTTTCACATATTCGTGAAATGATGGATCACAATTATACAACTTTTCACCATATAAGTCAAACAGCTTATTTCTACTTATAAAGATACCAGCAGTTGCCCATTCACAAAATGTTGCCCTGTTATTTATTGATAGTAGTTTTGGTTTGAAGATCTTGTTAAACTCCCTACTGATCAGATGGAATAATGAATTATAAAGATGGTTGGGATCATTGTGACTAGGCAGCCCCGGTAAACTTTCAGCAATATTAGATTTAAACTGCTCAAGGCGGCTTGCATTAATAGGAATGAAACTGACATTTCTCTTATTACCGTTTTTAGGATGTCTACTAAATGATGCTATTTGAGCACAGTGATCTGAATCAAGGACGTTTGAGATTCTGCTCTGAATTGGTTTGATGGATGTAAATATGTTGTCAATACAGGTAGCGCTTGTAGCAGTCATCCTAGTCGGTTCAGAGAAGACATTGTACAAGTTGTAACACTTTAGCAAGGAGATAAATTTGGATGTTACAGTTGATTTTTCTAGTATATTTATATTAAAGTCTCCACAGACTATAATCGTTTTGTTACAGCGAGATACTATAAACAAAGCATCTTCCATTATGCTTGCAAAATCATCATATACCGCGCATGGGGGCCTGTACACACTCAAAACAATAAGCTGCTCAGTCTCAATACAAGCAATCTCAATGACTCGTTCAACAGAGAGGTTGACAACATCCTTACGCTCCTTAAATTTATATTTATTACTAATTAAGATAAGCGAACCACCACGTAAAATATTTACTCTGCTGAACGAGCTTGCAACCTGGTGGTTAGAAAAATTGAACATGAATTGGGTGTTTTTCAACCAGTGCTCAGTAATACAAAGAATATCGATATTATTACAATTCATGTACAATTCTATTTCTAATTCCTTGCCTAACATTCCTTGTATATTTTGATGCACCAGGGTAAATAATTTATCTATGCTACAATAATCATTATTATCATAATAATTAACATTCTTGCAAGAGTTTGTCTCTATTGTCGTATGTCGTAATTTAAATAATTGCTATTTATAATGTCAATTTTTGAGGCACCATCAACTTCATTGATGGATTTGTCAATTGACTCAATAGAGTCAAAAGCTTTAGTAGCCAAGTTCTTGGCTGACATATCAAAAAAATAAGCTAGCGATATTGCTATCTGTCGTTTGTAAAATATGGATAGGTAATACCTATCTTTTGTCAAACAATATGGTTTTCCTATCAAATTATTTAAATCTATTACATGAAACTTGTCTTTAGAAACCATATTCTGTTGGCATGTCACATTATGCAAATTTAAGTTAAACTTATACCTAGTATCATTTTCTAGCTGTGGCAAACTACTGCTAAGGTAAGGAAGTGTAAACATTACAATCTTCTGTACATTCTTCAGATTTGCCAATAAATCACAGTAATGTGAGAGATCCCGTTTGTTTACATTTCCTCTGTTTCCCAAAAAAAGTATCAATATGGAATCTGGATCAAACTTACTATCTAAAACTTTATTGATTAACTGTTCATAAGATAGTCCAGGCAAACAATTATTTTCTATGGAATATCCCTGCACACAATTTATTAGAAGTGAGGCCATACCCTTTCCAATTTCATCACTAAACATTACAATTTTGTTTTGTATACTACCACACAGATTAGCAGAGACGTGGCTCTCAAGCAGTAAGCAAGAATTTGTCTCATGAACAGGTGTAGGTGCAGCAGATGGACGGTCCTGTGAAGGACTGGGAAAGCTAGGAGTGTCCTTAGGGTTTTTGTGAACTAATTCGTTCATAGCTAGCACATACTCCCTCATTTGAGCTTGAGAACTATCATACCTCTTAGTCATTAAATTTAGTTTTTCTTGTAAATGTTGTAAATCTATCTGCATACTTAGAGTATCATTCTTATATTTGTCCCTTGAATTATTTAATTTTAAAGAATAAATTTCTAACATATTAATTAACCTTAATCTTTCCTTATTTAGTTTAACATTTTTAATGAAAAATTTCTGTTTTTTTACAAGTTTTTTAGTTTTCTGAATATACCTGTTGATTTTAATATATTTTTTTAATTTAGTTTTACTACAGTTAACCAGCCTTATCCCTGTATTATAAGATTGGTCATAAGTGACATGTAATCATCTTACTACCACTAATGACACCAATAATTATGAATTACCTACAATGTGCTGGTGAGAAAAAATATGAATAGCGAGTAAAATACCAGCTAACATGAAATCCTGTATTTATTTAAAAACGATTGAATGTTGAGTCTGGAGAAAATTTACTATACTATACGGAACACATATTAATTAAAAATGTAATATTAATTAATAAAGTTACATGTTACGGAGGATAATTACAGATTTAAAGAAATATTAAGTTCGTCGGGTTTACTTGTCATTTGCAAACTTTCATTTTATTTGCCACCAGCTACCGTATGCAGGGTTATCAACACTTAAAACTCTCTTATATGTATACTCACATGGCGTGAGTGGACGATAAGTGGAGGTCGTAGTCAAGCGGGTTGTCAATAATACACTTAATCTCAATCTCAATCTGGTTGTTGGATAGGCAATATATTATCAAAATAAAGACATTATAACGTCAGGCGTGGGTGAAAAATACGAGCGAATTGTACAAAGCAAAATATTCAAAACCCACACAAATATGAACAGTCACCAAGTTTTATATTCTGTTCGTTATGAGCCATAAATCATAGTTCTGTAACGTAAAAAGTGAAATGAAACGGCGCCCAGCTACTTTGTATCACAAAGTATCGCTATCATTGTATTTACTTACACATTTACATAATTACGCATTATACGTGTAGTTGGAAGCCCTTGTTGCTGTGAATTTGTATAAAAAATTACTTAGTGTCTTTTATATATCTCTTCACTTCACTTCACTTCACGTTATCGCAGCTTAATAACACTATTGATTAGTAGTATTAATCGTTTATGAGCCAATGATATTACCTGATCTTTTCATAGCAGTTTTAGAGGCAGTCATCAGCAATTTATACTGGGAAAAAATTGGAATAAACATCAAGGGAATATACCTATCACATTTAAACTTCGCTGATGAGTATTTTTAATAGACATTCATAAAGACTTGCAATACATGATCACCACGCCGTATAAGCAACGTAATAGACTTGGAAATAAATATCAATAAGCCAAAAACTTGTAAACATTTATGATATTCACCTAGAATTTGTAAATCACTATGTGAATTTAGGAATACTCATTTCATTTAGCTCACTAAACAACCGCAAGAAGTCGAAAGAAGAGTCCAATAAACCTGGAACAAATTTTGGAGCTATAAGGAAGTAAGGAAAGTTATTTTCCCTGTGATTCTAAAAAGGAAAATAATGAACTCTTCCATTATACCCTCCTTGACATTATGATTGTCAAACGTGAAAATTTACCATACAATAAAAAACAAATTACATCAAATACATCTCAAAGAATTATGGAGAGTAGTATGATGAAAATAAACAAACTCAAGAAAATACCAAATATGCAAATCCGAGGGAAGACAGACGTTATAGACGTCCTGAATTATGCACTGAAATCAAAATGAAGATGGATGGGCTATGTGGCCCGAATGACCGACGACAGGTGGACCACCTGGCTATAAAGAAAGAGGCAGACCGAAAAAACGATTGGCAGACAATATCGCGCATATTGCTAGTCAAGACACCTTGGATATCGACAGCAAGAAAAAGGGACGCATGGCAATCCCTTGAGGAGGCTTTTACCCGAGAGGGATTCTTGCCGACATTCCAAAAGAATGAAGCCATAAATATTTTAGAAATAAGTAATTAACGTATGACATGAAATGATGTGTAAATCTATCATATTGTAATTTGTTTAGTTTCTTTATCATTTTTATGCTATAAATTTATTATGTTATTTAAGTGGTCATAAATGAATAAAACTTTATTATTATTATGAACCAAAGAAAAACCCTTACGTCACTTTAAGCAATTTCTGCCAGGAGTAAACAAAGGTAGGTCCAAAAATGTATTAGAGTACAGCAAGAACGAACGCTTCCATAAAATGAAAGTGCCCGAGCTGCAGAACCTGTATAGAAGCAAATGAGTAAATGCCCATCTGATCTGTGATTGTAACACATTGGAAAATCCCAGAATGAGTAACTTGGGATAACTATACCGAAACCCTAGTGACACCCAAATGTTCTCGTTGATAGCCACTCTGTAATTTGTATAAACGATTTTTGGAGAGAAGGGGATGGAATAAGGATAACCGGACCGGATCAAGGTTAGAATAAGAATATCGATCGTGACGGTAATACTAATATATCTACTACTAATACTAATTTAAGAGTAGGTACTATATTCACATTAAAAATTTCTTTAACTATTAAAAATACCACTATGATTCCTCAACAACATTTTTTCTATATGTAGATTCTATATTTCGTATTTTCTTCAGTCATAATTATTGTAAATTGTACCCATCTTGCCAGCGTGATTTGGAGGCCCATCTCAGTAGTTGGTAATTTATGGGCTGAAACGAACGAACGAACGATTGTCAATTTTTTTAATAATACCTCAGTGATTGTTTATCAATAATATACGAGAAATATATTCTTAACAGACGGACCTTGTATGAGATTACAGATACCTGCCAATAATATATAGGAAGCGTTCTTGTAACAATCACCAATAAACTGTTTTAAAATGACGCATATTTTCCCACGTGGCAATAAATGCGAGTCACTTTCTTCGAATAATGGACGCTTGTACCAATTAGCAAAATGATTTCCCGTAAATCTATTTTCACAATGGGTATTATGTTCTCTACGGGGTTGCAAGATTAATTAATCTTCAAAGGTTTGATTTAAATAAACTTTCACTTTTTCGTTTAGGTAATGTTTATGCGAATAAACTTTTACGCTAATTTTTCATTGACATTCAGTTAAGAATAGATTTTTACGTAGTTTTCAATATTCTTTACGAAAACATATTCATCATCATCATCATCATCAGCCCACATTAGTCCACTGCTGGACATAGGCCTCCCCTAAAGAGCGCCATAGCGCCCTGTCTTCAGCTTGACGCATCCAGCTGCTGCCCGCAACCTTTCGCAGATCGTCGCTCCATCTAGCAGAGGGCCGTCCCACACTACGCTTGCCGATTCGCGGTCTCCACTCAAGAACTCGTCTACCCCAGCGGTTGTCGGTTCTTCTACAGATATGACCAGCCCACTGCCACTTCAGTCTGCTAATTCTCTGAGCTATGTCGGTGACTTTGGTTCTCTGCCGGATAATCTCATTACGGAGCCTATCCTTCAGAGAAACTCCAAGCATAGCTCGCTCCATAGCACGCTGAGCGACTTTAAACTGGTGGACTAGTCTCACCGTGAGTGTCCACGTCTCGGCGCCGTAGGTCATGACGGGTAGGACGCACTGGTCGAAAACTTTAGTTTTCAAACTCTGCGGGATGGGCGACGAGAAGACCCGACGAAGTTTTCCAAATGCTGCCCAGCCCAGCTGGATCCTCCTCTTGGCCTCCCTGTCGAAGCTGCTTCTACCTAATTGCAAAATGTGCCCGAGGTATGTGTATTCTGAAACAGCTTCAACAAGACGGCCATTCACAACGATAGGTCTCGGATGAATGTGATCATTCATCATGATTTTGGTTTTATCCAAATTCATGCCGAGACCCACCCGTCGCGAGGTTGATGCTAAGCTGGTCAGCATCTGTTGCAGCTCCTCCAGCGATTCCGCCATTAGGACTATGTCATCTGCAAATCTCAAGTGTGAGATGTACTGGCCATTTATGTTAATGCCCTTATCTTTCCAGTCCAGCGTCTTAAACACATCCTCCAAAGCGCTTGCGAACAGTTTCGGGGATATGACATCCCCCTGTCTCACTCCTCGGCACAGTTGGATGGGTTTAGTACGCTGGTCCTGTACTTGGACACACATAGAGGCCTCATCGTACAGACATCTCAACACTTGGATGTAACGATAGTCCACTTGGCATCGCTGAAGGGATTCAAGAACAGCCCAGGCTTCGACGGAGTCAAAAGCTTTCTCATAGTCCACAAAAGCTAGACACAGGGGCCGATTATACTCTTCGGACTTCTGTATAATTTGCCTCACTGTGTGGATGTGGTCTATGGTGCTATAACCCCTACGAAACCCGGCCTGTTCCGGAGGCTGAAATTCATCGAGCCTTATGGCGAGACGGTTCGCAATGACTCTTGAAAACAACTTATAGACGTGGCTCAGGAGTGAGATGGGCCTGTAATTTTTAAGAAGGGTGGTATCACCCTTCTTAAAAAACAGTACCACCAAACTCCTGCTCCACGCCTTAGGAGTTCTCCCGCAGTGAATGACGGAGTTAAAGAGTTTTTGTAGTTCCTGTATGACAGGAATCCCTCCTGCCTTCAGAAGTTCTGAAGTAACTCCGTCTTCACCGGGGGCCTTTCCATTTTTAAGATGTTTAAGAGCCAGCACGATTTCGTCTTGGCTGATATCGGGCAGTTCGTCGGTGTAGTGGCGGACCAGGGTGGCTCTTCCATCCTGGATAGAACGTTGAGGGCGAGTAGCATGTGCAGCATAAAGCCGGCCATAGAAATCTTCGATCTCGGCAAGAATCCCCGGCTTAGACAAAACGGTTCTGCCATCGCGTGTTGTGAGCTTCGCCAGGTGGCTCCTCCCAAGCTGCTTAATGAACACCTTGGACCCTCGGTTTCGCTCAATTGCCTCTAATATGAGGCGGGTATTGGAGCTCCGAAGGTCACGTCGTGTCATTTTAGCTATAAGCCGGTTGAGATTTGCCTTGTCTGACGAAGTGGCATGTGTAGCTTCCCGTCTTTTTGCCATAAGCCGTAGAGTCTCGTCCGAGAGTCTAGACTTCGTGCCTTTACGCTGCGTTCTGTAAAATTTAATGCCCTCACCCCTTAGTGTATCCAGGATGTTTTGCAGGGTCTCGTCGATGTCATCGGTAGGCTCTATGGCAGCAAATCCAGAGTCCAGTATGTTCTGGAACGATTCGGTTCCTGCCATGATTTGGAGTAGGTCCGGTCGGAGCGTGGACTTCATCAGACGGTTTCTTTCAAGCTTTAAGTCGATATTCAGAGAGCCTCGGACAAGTCGGTGATCAGATCCTGTATTAAACCTGTTTATCACCGAGACGTCTCTGAATATGTGCTTCCTGTCCGTCATGATGAAGTCGATCTCGTTTTTGGTCACAGTATCGGGGCTTTGCCAAGTCCACTTTCTGTGGGGCTTCTTCTTGAAGAAAGAGTTCATCAAGTAGAGCCCCTCTTTCTCTAGGAAGTCGACAAGCATTTGCCCCCTGTGATTCCTACTCCCATAACCATGGGGTCCCACTCGAGATTCACCACCAATCTGAGCACCTACCTTGCCGTTAAAGTCCCCCATAACAATGTTAAAGTGGGCCTTGGTGGTGTTGTGTAAGGCCCTTGAGATGTCCTCAAACATATTCTCAACTTCATCATCCGAATGTGCCGAGGTCGGTGCGTAAACCTGGATGATCTTCATGCTATATCGTTTCGATAGCCGAAGAATCAGGTACGCTACCCTCGTCGACACACTGGAGATTTCTTCCACATTGTTAGAGAGGGCTTTATTGACAAGAAACCCTATGCCACCCTGCGATTTCTGCTGTCCTTCGCGGAAGTACAAAAGGTGGCCAGATTCTAGGGTAATGGTGTCCTCCCCCTCTCTACGGACTTCACAAAGACCCAGAACATGCCACCTGATGTTCTCCAGCTCCACTTCCAACTGCGCTAGATGCTCGTCAAGCCTTAGAGTACGTCCGTTGTACGTAGCCAGGGTCAGGTGTTTCAGGTAGCCAGATGTAACCCGGGGATTCTTCGCACCCCTTGCCCCGCCGTTACCGTGGCCGCTACCTGGATGACCAGGAATAGCGGGGCTGCCGGGAACTGGGGGCCATCTTTTTGTTTTGCCTATCATTAAGGGGGATTGCCCATAATCCCCACGCTGGGCATGCGGGTTGGGGATCGCAGTTAAAAATAAGGAGTTGGACCAGACGTTGCTGCTGCCCAACGTCTGTAATTAGTTTTTTCCCTTAGTCGCCTTTTACGACACCCATGGGAGGAGATGGGGTGGCGATATTCTTAATCCGTCACCACACGGTCACGGAAAACATATTAATAACTACGTATTTCATTCCTCAAGGAAACCAATGTTGTTAAGTATATTTTTGTACAAAGTCAGTGACAATAATAACCCACGCAGTGCGTTCGTTGAGTGCTCAGAACACTCTTGATACAGCTATAAATTAAAACAAAATCAAATGTAACTCTTCCGTCCTTTAGCTATCAGCCAGACGCGCCAAACACCATTTTTGTATTCTATTTACATTACCATATTCGGCCCGAAATTATGCTGATCAATGAATGTTACTATATAATATTTAGCATAATTAATGCACAAAGGAGATGAACATGTCACATTATGCAAAACATGCACATTATCCACGTCCCTAAGGCAATGAAACTAATTAACTATTGCTATAGCTAGAAATCGCCCACGTAGTGACGGATTTAGAATACGCAATGTCACTAACCAAACGAACCCAATCCGTCTGACTAGCGTGGCACAGTAGGCTAATTTCCTTCCGTGATTTTGGAGGAGACGAGATATAGCAGTTGGTCGTTAAAGGGCTGAGATAGATGGATAGAATAAGTACAGTCCTACCTAGATATAAAATTAACTTTTTACGTCCTTATATTTTTCCGGCCTTTGGGGGCCAGCCGTGTTATGTGGGACTGTGGGGCGCGATAAGATGGAATTGAATGCTCCAACCTACACTAAAACCAACGGCGTCCTTCGACTGCCTAAATCAGGCCCACGTGTTTGGCTCTGAAATCGGGGAACTTGCACCGCGTGCATTTCAGTTTTTTGGCCCCCAATCCTGGCCACTACTCCGTTCTCGCTGTAGGCGGGGGTTCCAAACCACTATCGTTATACTGGAACGTACCAACCCACCACCACGTTATGTGCCGCTGCAGCTGAAGGCTCCCAAAGCAACTACCCAGAGCCAAACACACCGCGACACAGCAAGGTGAGCTATAGGATAAATTGGTTATCCTACAACAACCCAATCATAGAGCCCATCCAATTAACTTTACTTACCACAAATCCGCATGAATGTTATATTTTGCTAAGGCCACGCGTTTTACTGCCGCTAAAAGAATAAATGGGAACGCTTTGTATATTTTTACTGTAGTTCGTAAATAGTTTCTTTAATGTCGGAAATTCTATCTGAAACTAATTCTATGAGAGCGTCGTCGCATTATGGTTTCTTTATTGTAAAAAACATTGGCTATTAAGTTCTTCTACCTGGTTACGGCAAAAGTTACCTGATTTAGAAGAATTTCTTTGAAACCTTCTTAGGAAGTAAAATGGTTTGCAAAGGTCAACTGACCTTCTCTTTAACCATAAGTACGACAATAAATTTCACCAAGTGTGAAAACATTTTCCTGTCTCTTTCCTAGATTGCGAGTAAAACTTTCGTGCTATACTGCAGTTCTAATAAAATTGTTACAACTCCACGTCAATATAAATTTCCGCTTTACCTGGAATTTTCTAGTGTTTAACTCGGTATATCATATCATTAATATAGCTCTTTATTGTATTTTAAAATGTTGATGAAGTATTGTAGTGTTAATCACACAAAAAAACTTTAATGATTCGCAATAACGTAAAATTGTATATTTGTAAACGTAAAAAAATTACTACTTATTTGAAGTTCAGTACACATTACAGACCTGGACCGTAAATACTGAACATTTAGTTTTCTACCTAATGAATTTGCAAAAACAGTAAATCATCTCATGAATTACTATCGTCTTGTTTTCGTATAAATATGAATCCATTGTTTTGCTCCAGACCTAGATTAGATGGGAATCAGCACAACTTGCAAAATAAAGTGAGGCAGACCTTGAGCGACCGCTAGAGACGATCGCGGGAGGCGATGGCGCCTGGCGGCAAACCCACCTACGCGTACTTTAAACAATTATTCACCAATGTTGCTTCTTATTGATTATTAGCTTTACCCGCGACATCGTCTGCGTGCTATTTAACAATGTGGAAAGCTATGGGCTCCTGAAAAGCCGGGGGGCTTACATCATCTATTAATATACTAGTGGCATTCCCGTCTAAATTGGTCTAGCCATTTCAGAAATTCAGAAATCGGTCTCGCCAAAACAAATAGACAGCAAAAATATTAAAAAATGCTGTTTTGGTATATGTAGCGATTATTTAATACTAGTTGCGCCCCGTGCTTTTCCACAGATCCTCCAATTTTATTTATTTGTATAGACCAGCAGTGGGTCATATATGGGCTGACACGAACGAACACTATAGATTAGTTTTATTTTATCGGAGGATGTCCGATTCTGCGGGCTTAATAAAAGTCGCCAAGTGAGAAAAAGGTTCCTCAAAAAATGTTGCTCAATTTTAAAGTAAAATTTTACACTGAAGTTTGAACGTATTTACAGTCCCGTTCTATCATAAATTAAGTAATGTTCTTTCGGCATTAACAGTTAAAAGTTTGCTTTTTTTAAACCATTGAGCAATTTACTATCATAAGTAGGCAGAATGAAATATTATAGATGTTGTACTGTTTAATACGTAATGATAAAATTAAAATCCGATACATTATGTGTTCTAGATTAACCTAGTATTAAAAATAATTCAGTGCAATATCATGCTTACACAAAATCGTGCATAAACATGAACGGTATATTTAAAGTTTCAGCGCCGACTTATTCTATGAAACCAACAATTTGAATAACGAATCCAAAAGTTGGGCATGTTCTGGAATGTATATTCAAATTAAATACGGTTCTTTTCAAATTCATAGCCGTTCTGTTAAAAATACGTAAGTCACTTTTAAGTAAGAATTCTTAGATTTGAACATATGCAAAAAATCTGTCAAATATGGACTCAAATTAAGTAAAAGAAGAATATTAATCGCACACCCAATTTATAAACACAGTTTGTTGAGTTTAATATTTTTAAATAATAATAAATAATAAATATCCTTGGACATTTCACACAACGCCATCTCGTCCCAAGCAAAGCAACTTAATGCTTGTGTTATGGTAACGAGATGGATGATAAACTATTTATATACATTTTTTTATAGTTCCATTTATACTTCAGATAAGCGAAATGATCTATGAATGATTAGAAGCCCACAAGCAAGCAGCAAGAGAAGAATAATCTAAATATCCTTACTACCATTGTTATGAGAACTTATTATTTTGTTTTGTTTAAAAATGGTTACTTCAAGTACTTTTCACGTTTATACCAAACTACTGCACCGATATCGATAAAAAAATTGATTGGACCTATCTTAACATATGTATACTAAATAGTTACCCCATAATTCCACCCTAAATACAAACGAAGTAATTAGCGGTAATAACCATTAAAAAACGACAATCGAATTAAGGGAGGTCCTTATTGAAGTCGGTTGGTGGAAATAATTAATTCATGCGTCGTTGGACGATTGCAGCCGGTCATTCATTTGTGTGGGACCGAAATGGAGTACTGCGCGCGGCGATTTTACTTTGAAATTCAACCACAGACCGAAATAGCGTATACTTCGCTCAAATCTACACAAAGTAAACGCGAAAACACACAGATACGGCGGTGGAGATGTTTTTTGTCAAATAATATTTAATAAATGTCATTTCATAAAATAAAATAATATACGCTCCGAATTGTTTTGTTTTTCGTAATCTACGTCACCACTCGTCGAACAAAAAGCCTCTCCGGTAATGCCACCTATCCACGGTCGGTGTGTTATCAGTCTTCAGTTGGCCGACAGTTAAGTAATTTTGACTGAATGAACTTGAATGAAAGTAAGAATATTGTGAGTAAAGTTTTATTATTTACTAGCGGACCCAACAGACTTCGTCCTGTCAAAAAGATAGCGGTATTAAGGTACGAGCACATTATGCCGGGCCGCAGCGTGCCGGGGCGGAGCGCAAAAATCTGCTCAAATCGCTAAAATACAATTTGTAAGAATTATCGCACACTGTTTCGGGCCGCAGCGGCTCGCATTACTGCGACGCCGATTTGCGTCCGTGCGATGCGGCCCGTCCCGCCCCGCTGCGCCCCGTCAAAGTGTGCTTTAAAGCCAGCGGATTGGTGGGCATATTTTGGTATTTCCGTGTTCCTGTGGTGTGCAGATATTTTTTTTTTATCCTTGGACATTTCACACAACGCCATCTTGTCCCAAGCGAATAAAGAACTCAAAATCCGTCAATGCACTGCGACCCGGCCCGTCACTAATGTGCTTGAACGTTTGAGTGCAAATTGACAGTTTGACATTAGGAACACACCTACATTGCTTAGACAACAGTGAGTGGTTGTCATTTAATATGAACTTTATATAATAGCAATAAAGCTCAAATTATCTTTACATTTTAGTTAGTAAACGTTTGTATGGGAAAAAGAAAATGCCTGTTATTAGGGGGTTTCCGGAAATTATTCCATCCTTGAACTACAACGAACATTTCAAAAAAAGAATTGGCCAAATTGGTCCAGGCGTTGTTGAGTTATGCGGTTACCAACACATTTTGCGATTCATTTTTATATTATTAACCCCTGACGCAAAAAGAGGGGTGTTATAAGTTTGACGTGTCTGTCTGTCTGTGGCATCGTAGCTCGCGAACGGATGAAGCTATTTCAATATAGTTTTTTTTTGTATGAAAGGCAAGTGTCTTGATGAAAATCGGGTGAGCCGTTTAAAAGTTATGAGGGGTGAAAGTGGGGAAGAATAACCGAATGTCTGCAAATATAATCGAGTGGGGTCTCAAATGAAAGCACATCACGTGCAATTTAACAAAATCTATATTATAATAAGTGTGTACCTATAAAAAGTATAAAATAAAAATTAAATTAAAAATTTAAATAAACCCCCGACACAATAACTTTTAAAAAGTAAAAATAAATACTTCGCGTTGGGGGACCAGGGGTCAGGTAATAAATAAGTGGGAGTGGTCCCCCAACGCGAAGTATTTATTTTTATTTTTTACTTTTTAAAGGCTATTGTGTCGGGGGTTTATTTAAATTTTTAATTTAATTTTTATAGAATAATAATTTTCGCGAGTGTAGACGTGACCAAGTCTGGTCGGTATTGCACAACAAATAAATATTACCATAAACCGAGACAGCTGTTGGCTTTTAAAAAGATATTCTTTTTAGTTTAAATTTAAATCAAATTATAGTTTGTTATTTTACTTAAAAATGATTCTGTTTTATTTCAAACTACCGCCGCGGCTTCGCAGAGGTACAATTATGCATGTATTATACATAATAAACCTTCATCTTGAATCACTATATATATAGAAAACTGCTTCAAAATCCGTTGCGTAGTTTTAAAGATTTAAGCAGCGATCAACTGCTGCGCAGTATGTCGCGGGTTCGATTCCCGCACGGAAGAAATATTTGTACGACCTACAAGTATTTGTTCCGGGTCTGGGTGTTTTCTATCTATGTATGTATTTACAAAAAAAAATGTATATAAGTAGTTTATCATCCATCTCGTTACCATAACACAAGCATTAAGATGCTTAGCTTGGGACGAGATGGCGTTGTGTGAAATGTCCAAGGATATTTATTTATTTATTTATTATTTATACATAGGGACGGACAGACGACAGCAACTTTGTTCGAAACTATGTTTCAAATAAAAAATATTCAGTAAAAAGGATTGATTCTTATTTAAAATATGAATGATAATTGTATCGTATTGTGTATGTACTTAACAAAAAACGGCTGAACCGATTTTGAAGAGATTTTCGCTTGGAGCTAGTAAAAAAATGATTTCCACCTAAAATAACGAGTTTGCGATCGACGAAGATTATGTAGTTTAAATGACAGTGTTACATATAGAATATGTTATGGTAAACGTTACGTAAATAACATAATAGTTTGCACATAAGAGAGAAACGCCAGAGAACGAAGATCCCCTCGAACATTTCGCCTGTTTATTATTTCTATTTCATTACAAGGCCAATTTTGCGGTATATTGAAGATATTAATGGAGTATTTTATCTGGAACAAGTAATAAAGTTTCATTCGATGCTACCACCTACTCTATACGGTCGTAAAATTTTCATCATATAACCGAGCGTGTTAATATTGGAAAAATAATGAAATTGTATTTATCTAGTCTACATAAGTGAACACATAATTAAATGCAGTTATGCACTTTACGGCTACTTGACCAATAATTCGATCGGACCTTCTCACCTTCTTTCACAGAATAATCGTGGAATGACTATTATCAATACAATGTTAATACATCTTTTGCATACGCGGGTCTAAGAAAAATATATAAATAAAGAGAAAGCGAGACAGGGAGAGAGAGAAAGAGAATTCAGTTTATGGGAATTGCTTTATACTGAAAAAGTATACCATAACTTTGTCAATACCGTCCGTCCAGTTATTACGTAATGGGGATAATCATCGCGTGATAACCGAAGTAGACTGGTTGTCGCCATACAATAAACCGTGTTTAAAAGCGTTATTTTCTTTATTGCTGACACCCGCGACTCCGTGTTTAACAACTTTAATTGGGTAGTTCTTTTTTTGTAAATAAGTGTCTGTCCCAATGCTTAAAACGATATTACTATTTACAAATTGTTGCTGATGACGGAAATAATAGTTGTTCAGTCACTTTCAGAATAATAATGTCAGTTGAAACGAAATAGATAATCAAGCATGTCATTAATATTGTTTCTTTTTTATAAACGGATAATTACGACAATCTTATGTAAAATAACAACTGTTGCAGGGTAATTGCACGCTTCGGTAGATTTTAAAGACAAATGTATAGCATGTCGCCTAGCATATTCCCCCATTGAGGAGTGCAACCCGGGGCCTGAAGCGGACCTTTCTGCGTCTCAGGACTCCCTTTTATCTGACTAGTTACTAACGGACAGGTATTCATGAGGAATACCAACAGAAAAAGGCCCAATACATTTGATAGGTTTCTAAAATGACATATTTGCATAGAAAATTATTTTCAATTTACTCGTCATAAATTGAGAAAACTTTAGGGTATCTAAGAATATTCAGAATAGTTATAAACAAATACTCTTCTTCTTCTCAGCTGATAAATGACCCACTGCTGAGTAGAGCCTTTTTTTTTTTATCGCCCGGGGTAAAATCCTTTATGGACTTCGTCGCCGGCCACGGGGATGGCCAGCGAGGGGAGTGTGGGACTCTCCCCCATAGTTGGGGCCTACCCACTAAACCTCCCCGGGGTGCTCCAACTCGCGTCCTGTTGCGGCATTGTGGGATGAGCCTCCTCCAACTACATGGAGGGTAATTGTGCCACGCTGGGCAGACGGGTTGGCACAAACAAATACGCGGATGAAGCCAATTAAAATCTATACTCTATACTAATATATAAAGCTGCAGAGTTTGTTTGTTTGTTTATTTGTTTGTTTGTTTGAACGCGCTAATCTCAGGAACTACTGGTCCGATTTCAAAAAATCTTTCAGTGTTAGATAGTCCATTTATCGAGGAAGGTTATAGGCAATATTTTATTTTCAAAAGAATTAGGGATCCGTATGAAAATTGCGATTTTGTAAACCAAGGTGTAAAATCGAAAACCTATTTATGCGTGCGCTGCAAAAACTATTGACAATAGAACAAAATGATGTACTACGGGTTTGTAGGTCTTATAAAGATCTACAAAAAAGTCCGCGAGAGCACATATCTAACTATCATAGTTTAGTCACAATAACCGATTTTATGTTCATAAAAAATATGCACGGGTTCGAAGCCCACGCGGGCGAAGCCGCGCGCAAAAGCTAGTAAACAATATGAGTGCTATAGCATTAAATACATTAAACATGCCACTTTTACAATAACAATAAATTTTAACAACACTTTGCAGCAAGTAATTCGATTAAGATATTTGTGATTTTCTCTTAGAGTTATGGCAAATGTTAATGATATATCTCCCTCACATTTTTCTCACTTTCAGTGGAGATCGGTCTAACCTGGTTTGGCTAACTACCAGATATACACGGAACGATTGCCGTCTGCCCTCCGCGACCCATCTAGGAGTGCTAATTGTATGATCAGATTAGCTGTCAGTTTTCTCGCTATGGACTATACATAATGACTGCCATAGTAGAATGGCAGTCGGAAGCGAGCAGCGGATCAGATAAAATATTATCTAAATATTGGTCATGATGGACACCCACTCAATATCCAGCAGAGCCAGACGTTGCTTAACCTGCAGATCGATTGCGTGACACATAGTACCTCACGTACGCATTTACGAGAGATTACTAATTAGTCGAAGTGGAAATGATGAAACATTAACTATCTGTATAACCTTATTTAATATATATATATGTATGTATGTAGTGTAAATAAATAGTTCGCTAAGCTATGACGATTGTCTCCTGGTAAATGTCAAAGATAAACCATTGAATTATGTTCATTGATATTAGCAAATCTTTACCGAAGTATATTTTCGTAGAGAGAACTGGGTATAGGAAAATAGTTGTGAAGGAAAACAAATATAACTTTCATAATATAGGACTGCTAAAAGAAGTAAGTAGTAATCCGTGTGCTGACGGATTTAGAATACCCATTTTATCCTGAGGGTGTTGTAATAGCCGAAAATGAGAAATTATAAGGCCAAGAGCCGCAAGAGAAGTAAAACTTGATATGAAACCCTATGTCAGGCCTGCGTAGCGCAGTAGGCTAATTACCCTACAACTAGTTGGAGGAGGCCCGACTCAGCAGCGAGTCATTTATGGGCTGAGAAGTAAATAAAAGAAGTAAAGTAAATAAGTTATACACATATTTTTATTCCAATATCTCGTCATATAATTTTAATTTCATTCTTTAACAACGTGATTTCGCTTCAGAAACGAATATCATGGTGGACGTTGATATGATATCCTAAAATATGTAAGTAGATTTTATTTCCGGTTAGTGTCCTAGTAGGCCTTGTATAAATGTAGCAATTTGTCGAACATTAATATCCTACCTTAATGATGTCTTATGTTTCATTTAAATGCTTCCTTACTTTTTGTATTATGTCAGTTTAAAGGTCCAAATAAAAATGGACAAATTTGCACACCTTTTTCCTTTATCAATATGAATGACGTGAGGCCAAAGTCAATACGTATATTCTCAAAAAGTCGTAGGGGAGCTTATATTTACCGAACGTGGTTCGTTTGTCCTTATTTGTTGTGCGTATTATCGAACGGTGCCGAAATTCCTGGTACAGCGTACTTTTCATATGTGAGTGTACTACTATCAAAATTTAAATAAATTAAATTAAGTCATTTACATTGAAGCCTTTTTCAATCGACAATGTATTATAATAAATGACGGAATTATGTATTTTCTGCTAGAACTTTAATTGCTATACACGTCTGCAAAGTTTAGTTTCGACAAGCTCGTTTAACATAAAATAACTAAACTGTATGTTAATAAAATAAGTCGTTAGGCGGTCGGGTTAGTTTGCTCAGGAATTCACCAAAGGAAACCGTTCCATCATCATATAACAAGTAAGAGGAAGTATATTAAAAGTATTTGGAACGTTATGAAAGTAATAAAAGCGAGAACAATGTCCAGACGTGCGACTCATAAGTAGGTTTTAACAAATATACTGGCAAACGTTAAAATGAATTTAGGTGGCATTAAAATTATTAATAGTTTTGTATTGCTGTTACAATGTTACGTCGAGATGGCACTTATTGCCTTTGAATATAATCTTTTTACAAAAAAATACCTGTAATGATTTCTTAGGATTTCGCGATTATTACACATTGAAATTAATCCGTTAAAAAGTGTTTAATTTCAAAATACCTGTATCCTAATTAACGTAGCTGTCAATTAAAGTTGGTGACCGATCGATTTCAAGTAGTTTTGGTAGTTGGTGGTCAAAATGAAGGTATTCACGTCTTGATTGAACTCCAGATTGATCAGATTGACTAAAAAAGCCTTAACATAAGGACCACAAACTAGATAGAAATAAACATATTTTGAAATCAGTTGAATACCTCTTCACATCTCCTACATTATTCATAGAATTCGGTTTTCATGTCAGCCAACGAGTTGCTGACTCAGAGGTGCAAAATATATTCATATCCCTCAAATGTTCCGGTCCAGAGCGTTGATTTCGTGACGGATTTAGGATACGAATAGTAAAGTGAAGTCCAACAATATATTACCAATATACGAACAACAAAACAGGTAACAACTAATAAAAAAAGAAATTCTATTGTACAGTTCCGATCTTAGTTGGAACCCTTAATTATGTTGGTGCATCATGTCATAGGACTACACATAATCCCCCTCAACCGTGCTGCCACCTTGTTGTGGTGAGGGGGCTTGCGTGCCTTTAGGATCCGTTGGGGCCATACCGGCTCAGGGCCACCCATGCCGGGCGGGGCCCACGGGGAGAGGCCAGACGAAGAGCGGTACACGGAGGCGTGGTGGATTTTGGCTCCGGGGACTGCTCCGTACTTAGAGTTACCTCGGAAGCCTTAACCTGCCGCGACCAACGGCGTGGATATGCAGTGGAGGGCGGCCAGGCGCTAAGGCCAGGGCTGCCGCCACTAGCAGCGGAAGGGCGGCCAGGCAGGCGTGCCACGGCTGCCTCCGCAACCGCGTGGATCGGGCGCCACTTCATTCGGCGCTTGACGGGGGCACCTGCAATGTCCCGCACGTGCCTCTCGGTGGGTTGGGGAGCATCCAGAACTCCTCAGAGCATGCTCCCCCATCGGTTAAAGTGAAACCCGTAGCCCTGTCTCGGGCAGTTAAGGGACACCATTGGTTAAAGTGGGTAGGTTGGGGCGCAATTACCATCTCTTACTAATATCTATGTTATACATTATATTGTTCAGTACTACTGGCCTTCCTATAAATGATCGTTTCAAACTCCTTCATGAATCACATTCATTCTCCTTGAGATCGTTACAGAATTTGAAACTACATTGCTGCACTCATACCATCGATTTCTATTGTATCTATTGTTAAATTAATAGGTAATAGTGTTGAGCACACTTTGACCGCCAGTTAAAATTGTCTATTTTATTTATACAAGGTTTGTCTGGACTGGAAGTGATCGCGGTATAAGGTCGCCCCATGTACACTTTAAGAATATTTCATTTCCTGTATCTTTTTGTGTTTTGGTGTGCAATAAAGAGTTCATAAATAAAATAAAATAGATAATTGTATAGGCGACATATTATTGCGTGGGATTATAGAATGGTCTATTTGTTTCATAAATATTGTAACAAAAATGTCCACTATAGTTTCTGCGGGTGTTAAACATTCAATAAATAAGGTGAATCAAATCTAATCCTTCTTCATATGAAGAACTAGATCTTCCACCTCCGTTCCTGTAAACGTTATGTTTTTAATAAATTATAGAAATTATAATTTTAATTCCGATTAGAAGTTCGGATGATTAATTTTGATAAATCGGTAAACATTATGACTGTATACATTGTCATTTTGAAACTGCCTAATATCGAATCTTACGACTAAATATGGTTACATCTAAACGTAATAATTACAGCTCTTGAGATTGACTACTAGGGTATAAAAAGATACAGCAAGATTCTGTCAGCGCACAATTTCCATTGGAAAGACTTTGTTCAAGCGTATACAAAGCCATTTTTAATGTCAGAGATTTAATCTAAACGATCGCTGCAGCTTGTTGTCTAGAGGATATAGTTTATATTAAATGAGATCACCTATTTACTAGATAATACAACAGAAGTGGTACTACAGGGTTGTTTGATCCATGATTATGTGGTAAAGTCCATTTATTTATTACCCCGCCTTCAAAAGGATAATCTTTTAACAGATTCATTGAGGGCACAGTGCTTCCGATTAGTCGCTGTCAAAAACAGGGACGGATCAATTACATTTGTTTGGTTAAGATGTAATACTTTACTTAAAAGCCGTTTTAATGGATATACTATTTACTGAATCGATGTTTTAAATTAATGTCGATAAGTGACGGCTTATTGTTATGATAAAGATAAATAAAGATGACGATGATACGATTTCGCCGTAAGAGACGGCAAACCTGTAACTACGTCCTACACCAACCTATCTAACCCATCTAAAAGTGTTAGATTCAGTTGTATGAAGTAGATTGTTTAAATTCTTTGTTTCCCAAAGTGGTCCGGGTGGAACCCCAGGGGCCCACGGGAGACCCGACGGAAGTCAACGTTGGCGTGAGAAAAAAGTAAGGGGTTCACAAATCTTAAGGAGTCCACGAAAAGGTGTTTCTATCTTGTAGTTATTAACTACAAGAATAATATTATATACTAATATAATATTGTATTATTTTTTAATGGAATACAATTAATGTGATTTTATTCCTGTATATCAATATGATATACATCGTTAAGAGTGCTTTTTATATTTCCGAACGTAGGATTTATTATTAGATTATTCTCACACTAGGTATATGGAAACTAGAGGTCAGAGCAATTTTGTCGGGACGACAATAGTCGAGCCCTCGGGAATAGGTACTACACTTCGTATGTTCTTTGTTGTGATTCGCTATCCTATCGGCCGCTTCTATTGCGTCCTCTTGTACCGTATTAAATCCACGGTACCGCCTCGGGATTTGTCGACTACTAATATTCCAATTCTGAATTTAATAAAATTAACAGATATTGTGTATCGCTGTTCAACGCGGGAAGGCGGCCAGACTTTTGTAAATATTTATTTTTTAAAGTATAGTATCAAGTTATATTTTCTAATTGTGATACGTTGTTGATTAATGTAATTTCGTATATTCATATTTTATTTTATAGTTAGTATATTGTAGTTTATTTTTTCAGATAATATAACAAATAAATAACAATCAATATAGCACACAATCAGATTACACCAAGCTAACAAATGTATTTTAACATTTAAACACGGGTGCATATCCATCGCAGTTTAAGAAATGAACTAGTGTTCTTTTTTATTGGACTATACTACATGTGCTCCACTTAAGGCGTGTATAAATTTTATTGTAATCTGTAATTGCCAAAAGTGTTTAGTGTTGAACTGAAGCAATTTCCCTTGATATAATTAATAGATCGAGATAAGAGAAAAGAATATCGCTTAGTCTTTGCCTTCCAGGGGTCCTCGCTAACACGTCCGCGCTAGGGGAAACCGCTAACAAGTGGTCGCGTGCAGAACAGTAGGGCTGCCAAAGCCAGATTTGGTCTTTATTAATTAATTAAAAACCTCCAAGTACCGTGTCAGGCATAACTGATATACAGAGTATAACAGAAATTGTCTTTACAGACCGATGATATCGATAATACTATTGACACAGATCTGAAGCGCAAAAACTTAGCAACGAGTAAGTATTTTTTCATTAAATTGTTATAAAGTAATCCTACTAAGATAACTATTTCACGGACAAATACACGGAACGTAATCTTATAGGAGAATAATCACGATATCTAGTCAGCTTATTGCCAATAGACTACTTACATTTCTCACTCACTCTTTGAGGATATCTACCTCAACACTGAATTGCTCTTTTTTTTTGGTTGGCTATATTTCCTCACTTCACACGTTTTTAGATTGTTTATTATGCGTTTGGATACGCATGGCTATGTTGGGATAAATTTAATCCTCAGTTGCGTAAATAGCATACTTAAGCATGGTAGTTATGCTAAGAGAGGTAAAACAATTTCGTGATAACAATGAAACTCAGAATAAAATTTAAAACGTTAAAATAAAAATTCAATACTGCTGAGTGGGATCAATCCTCCAATTACGTGTGACGGATTTAGAATACACAATGTCTCCCACCCACTCTATTCTAAAGGTGCCGTAAGAGGCAACTAAAAGAACGCAAGAGCCAGATCACCTAGCCACAAGAGAAGGTATATATCTTCATACAAACCCTGTGCCAACCCGTATTACCACAGTGGCACAGTAGCCATGAACAACGCCCGACTCAGTGGGTCATTTATTAAAGGCTGAAATAAAGATGATATCGAGTAATGCACAAGGTTATAATTTCTGTTGTATATTATTTAAAAAAACAACATTAAAATCCATCTTATAACCATTTACAAATTTAATCCATTGTCTTGGCGTCAATCATCTCATATAAATAAAATCTAAAATAAAATCTAAATTTATTCCTTTAAATGGAAGCCAAATCCTACTAATTAATACCATAACCATATTTAGTAATAACATGCCCTTCTCGAAACGTCTTGTAAATTCCGCCCACTTGGGACCAAGGTGTAAAGCGGATTTTCTTATACATGCTAAGCTTTGCGATAAGCCCCGTCCTTAGGAACATTTGGGATATACAGTATGCGATGTATACGCCATTAATTAATACGAATTAGTTTTCACATGGAAAAGTATGTAAAGTGGAATTAGAGTAAAATTAATAGGTGAAGCAAAAACTTTGTAACCCTTTTTACGAAAATAACATGGACGGAGGGGTATGAAATTTCCCACTTTTATTATTTATATAGAGGAGTACAGATTTTTTTTAATTTACATAGAATACATTAAATCTATAAAAAAAACATTACACACACTACCATGTATTTGACACACACACGCATATATACTCTTTTGTTTATTGTTAGTCTGCGGTGAAATTGGGATAAAACTTTAAATTCAAATTCAAATTCAAATAATTTATTTTGCATAGGACACAATGGACACTTACAAATTGTCAACATATTAATAAAATTTTATACAATGCAAAGTAATATTCTTTACCACCAGTTCGGAACGCGACCACTGCTGAGAAGAACTGGCAAGAAACTCAGAGGGCTTGTCATTTTTTCTTACTTTGCGGTCCTATTCATAATCTAATATGTATATATTTACCCAACAAATTCCTTAAAACAAACTGTTCAATCGAATCTGGAAGGCGTCAGCTGAAATCTGAATATTAAAACAAAACAAAACAAACTTTAATGAAATAAAATAAAATCTTCCTTGGTCCAGTGAGCCGACCAACCCCAAACAGCAGCACCTGTTCACAAGTATAACGCATGTGACAGCCATCGGTCTCCTCAACCATATTAAAGGGAAGTGACCGACCCGTCACACGTCGCTACCGCTGCTCAGAGTATTTTAGTGAGCATGACAACTCACAAAACCGAGCCCGATCACCGATAAAGCAATAAAAAGTAAAGCTCGAAAAAAATCAGTTCCAGCAAGACTGCAGTTTCAGATCCAAAGATACATTTGTTCGTATATGTATTCATAGTATTTGAGCTCAGCAGCTCAATCCCAAGCTACCGGGTCATTTAAATAGTCTGTAATACTATAGTAGGCTTTCTTACAAAGTTGAAATTTTATAAGCTTTTTGAATTTATTAATTGGAAGTTCTCTTAACTTCGTAGGGATTTTATTGTAGAAGCGAATACATTGACCTACGAATGAGTTACTAATTCTATGGAGACGAGTAGCATGTAGAACAAGATTACTTTTATTCCTAGTATTAACAGAGTGAGTATCACTTAATTTATTGAATTTTACGACATTCTTACGAACATACATTATGTTTTCGTAGATGTATTGGGCAGCTACAGTAAGAATGCCCATTTCTTTAAACTTGTCTCTAAGGGATGTCCTGGGAGCTAGGTTATAAATGGCTCGTACTGCTCGTTTCTGGAGAACAAATATTGTATCTATGTCTGCAGAGCATCCCCAGAGTAATAAACCGTAAGACATAATACTATGGAAGTAACTGAAATAGACTATTCTGGCTGTAGCAACGTCACTTAACTGCCTAATTTTTTTAACAGCGTACGCTGCCGAACTTAGCCTGCTTGCCAGTTTGTTAATATGAGGTTTCCACTGTAATTTTGTATCTAAGGTAATACCCAAAAAGATAGTAGAATCCACAGGCTCCAAATCTGCTCCGTTTAATTGAACATTGGTTGCCAAGTGCTTTACATTAGGTGTAGAAAACTTTAAAAATTTAGTTTTATTGCTATTAAGTAGCAAATTGTTAGTGTTAAACCAATGAACAACTTTGGACAGTGCGTTGTTCACATCGTCATAATCTCTGAGCTGTCTTTTCACCTTAAATAATAGTGAAGTGTCATCCGCGAACAACACAATGTCATGACCATCTTGAGCATAAAATGGTAAGTCGTTAATATAAATAAGGAACAGAAATGGACCGAGAATAGAGCCCTGCGGGACACCAATGGTTACAGCAGAGCCTTGAGAACGCTTACCATTGACCTCAACCATCTGGACTCTATTACTCAGGTAGGAGTCGAGCAAGGCAAGAGCTTTACCCCTAACACCGTAATGGTGGAGCTTCCTGACCAGAATATTATGATGAACACAGTCAAACGCCTTGGAAAGATCACAGAAAATGCCGAGAGCATCTTGTTTACCCTCCCAGGCCTCGAATATGTGTTTCATCAATTCGATTCCAGCATCTAATGTCGACAAATTTTTAGTAAAACCAAATTGTTTAAGGTGAAGCAGTTGATTGTTGTTAAAGAAAGTTGAAATTTGGGATAAAATAACTTTTTCAAATCTCTTACTTAATGCTGGAAGCACCGATATAGGCCGAAAGTTTGACGGGTCATCAGCGCTGCCAGCCTTAAATAAGGGTATAACTTTACTGAGTTTCATCTGGTCAGGAAAAACTCCACTTACAACACAATTATTAAAAATAATAGCTAAACTGGGAGCAATGATCTCGATAACTGAAGAAGTTAAATATACAGATATTCCCCATAAGTCAGGAGTCTTTTTCATATTTAAGCTTTTAAAGGCAGTAATAATATCCTTATAAGTTACTGGCAAAAAATTAAAAGTATTCTTACATGATGCAACACTCTGTTTTAAGATCGACTCAGCTAAACTCGGAGATGCGTCCAGAGCTTTGGTTGTTAATAAAGGAATATTAGTAAAAATACGAACTATAATTTAAATTAATTATGGTCGAATGTCGACCGCTGGGCGACCACTAGTTTAGAGTAAAATTATGAAGTACATATTTTAAAATAGAATATAATAAATAATTATGTGTTTGTATTTAATTTCTAATTAACCGGGACAGCTCATATATAATAGCGAACCCACTTCGTTATGCCAAATTTAATTTGTTGGGGGTTTGTTCTTCAACACACTATTTTGTTCGTCACCACAAAATTCCCAGGGGGAATTCCCAGGGTGAAACTCTAAATTGGTAATACCGCAAATGATATCATGAGTCTGCATCGTCACAGCTTATAGTGTCATCACTATCACTATCACTACATATTATAAAACAAGTCGCTGTCGTCTGTCCGTCCCTATGTATGCTTAAATCTTCAAAACTACGCAACGGATTTCGAAGCGGTTTGTTTTGATAGATAGTGTGATTGAAGAGAAAGGTTTATATGTACACTGGGCTGCAGAACTAAGTATCACACTTTTAAAATTGCAATAACTTTTACGTATACAGTACACAAGATATACTTTCGAAATAAAAAGGAGTCGAAAAAAAGTTGTAGAGTTTGCTTTAATTACATAGAAAGCTGATAACATTTGCTATAAAACGTTTTTTATTTTAAATCTCTAACTTCTATAGTTTAGAAAAAATTGATATATTAAAAGTGTAGTACTTAGTATTGCACGTCCGTGTATACATGCATAATATTGTAGAGAAACACTGATAAATTTAGATGTTCATCATTGCACCCGTGTGAAGCCAGGGTGGGTACCTAGTATAAAATAAATGTAAAAACCTCATTTTTTTTATTGAAGTTACTTCAAAATTGTGGCAATGATTTCCAGCATTTTTAACACACAATAGAAAAGGGGTGTAATAAGATTAACATCTCTGTGTATTAACGTATTATGTCGCATTTTATAAATAATAAATATCCTTGGACATTTCACACAACGCCATCTCATCCCAAGCTAAGCAACTTAATGTGTGGTCTGTGGTCGGTGGTGGAATGGCTAGTGTTATGGTAACGAGATGGATGATATACTACTTAAATACATTTTTGTAAATACATACATATTGAAGATAGAAATGACACCCAGACTCCGAGCCAGTGTCTCTGGTTTAGACAAAGACACTTGCCCGACCCCGGAATCGAACCCGGGACCCGTTGATCCAAAGGCGGCACATCTAACCACTAGACCAACGAGGCACGAGTTACTTACTTGCGATCTATTTCATGTTGAGACTATTTCGATGGATAGCAAAACCTAGCCACGATAGAAGGAACCTTGATACAAAACCTATACCAACCCGTTTTGCCAGCGTAGCATAGTAGACTTAATTTCCTCCATAAATTTGAAGGAAGCCTGATTCAGTAGTGGTTTATTGCTGAGTTAAAATTTTGATGATTAAAGGGCAGCTCTTGATTAGTTTTCAGATAGAGTATCTCGCAATTTCACAGATCCTTAGCTGGCGATTGGGCTTGTTATTTCCTTAGTTCTCGTCTTGATAACGATAATCATTTCTGACGCACTTTGGACGGGCTCAGAGTCGAGAGTTTGGACTAACGTCTTCACAAGTTTATTGGGTTAATGGTCTGTTGTAAAAGTTAGAAACGCCTACTGAGAAAGCCTTTGGAGGCTGACTTTTATAGACCTGTACTTCGGTACAAAATATGTAGGAGCTCGGTATTAGGTGCCTATCTATTTTGTTTTTATTTTTAAGTAGGTGTTTTGGGTTTTGTCTTTTTTAGTATCACCTGTAGGTTTTGCTGAATTTAAGCTTGGTTAACAGTGTGATTAACTCTACTAGTCAGCTATACCTTTCTTGATATTAGTATAAATATGTAGTTAATGTTCGTGTGGATTTAGAATACATAGTGTCACCACTCAATTCCGTCCTGAGGGTGTTGTAAGAGCCGACAAAAGAAAATGACAAGGCCAATAACCTAGCCGTAAGAGAAGGAAATGTTAATACGAAAAGAACCGACAAACGTTGGGGTAGACGAGTTCTTGCTTGAGTGGAGACCGCGAATCGACGAGCGTAGTGTGGCCCTCTGCTAGATGGAGCGACGATCTGCGTAAGGTTGTGGGCAGCAGCTGGATGCGCAAAGCAGAAGACAGGGTGCTATGGCGCTCTTTAGGGGAGGCCTATGTCCAGCAGTGGACTAATGTGGGCTGATGATGTTGATGATCATGAAGAATGTAGCTGGAAGCACTGAGCTGTAATACTGTATAATATCTTATATAATGTGCATGTAAATTGTCGGTTGTTAGTTTTTTTATTTATCTTTCATTAATTAGAAAAAGTCATACCTATGTACTTACATTTCATAAGAATAATAAAAAATTCCGCTGCTTTTAAATTTTACCCAAAACTACATTCGAAAAGACAAACTACATTTATAATTATACGCGAGGACAGAGGTTTTCAATTTACGCGTTTATTACATTTTAAGAAAGTTCACTCGTTTGCCAAGTGTATACAGTTCTGCTTGTTTAATTGAAACGACTTCATTCTGCGAAACTCCAAGTTTAACTTAATAGCAGTAGTATGATACTTTCAAATTTTATAATGGTTCATGAAACCAAAAACGCAAGAGACGCGAATTTTGTTTATGACAAAATTATTTGCTTATTAAGAAAACCAAAATGATTGGTACCGGTAACCCGTCTATAATAGCAGGGCAAATTTGATAGTGCGAGATAGGTCTGCACTATGTTTATTTAACCTGTATCGCGGGGGCAGTTTACCAACATGTAATTCACGAATACAAATGACACCCAGACCCAGAGTAAGTGCCTCTGGTTGACACAAAGACACTTGCCTATCCCCGGAATCGAACCGGGGACCCTTGGTCCAAAGGCGGCGCATCTAGCGCTCATACACACGAACGGAATGTTGTCAACGGCACAGATAACTGCAGCCGTTGGCTGCTGTTGACGGCACTCGCCGACGCGTCGACGACTGCCGCCAACCCGCGTCGACGGCTGCAGTTGTCTGTGCCGTTGCAACGAGGCAATGTTAAATACAACTAGGGTGGGGCTCAAGCATACGACCCGCCTAATGGTATGCGATTTCCGTCACCCATGGACCTAGCAAATCGTGACGGATTTATTATAGTGTCGCCACCCTATTTGATCCTGAGGGTGTTGTAAGAGCCCTCAGTTACAAGGCCGAAAACCTAGCCGCAATAGAAGGAAATCTTGATACGATTGCTCCTATGCCAACCTGCTGGCCAGCATGGCAATGTAGGGTGTAATTACCCTCCATGTAGTTGGAGGAGGCCTGCGACTCAACAGTGGGTCATATATGGGCTGACTAGTAATAGGAGTATTACAAAAGAGCGTAACATATATACCGTTATTTATATAATGCATTGGACGAAAGAACTTTTTAAATACGCTCAATCTACTTCAGTTTAGGCTTATCAAATTGTCAACTTCGGGCATACTTCGAACGTCAACAAATTTGGGTCTGAGGCAACTAGCTGAATTAAATTATGTACAAAGCTTTTCACTTGAATAACATATATGAAGAGCACTCCAGTCCCAAATAAACTTCCAGGAATTGATTCGAATGCAGGGATGGCCGTTCTTGTGTGACGATACATTGATTAGGTAAAAAAGTTGTTGGGAAAAATGTTCCTTTCAGTAACACGTAATTTGCCACATTTTTTTGTACTTTGGAAATCTTCCTGGATAGCCAATAGTAATTGCGCGCCCACCCACCCACGCGTCCCGCAATTGCCCAAAAAAGAGCCACGGGTTTCTCTTCCCAACGAGGGAACATTCTCCGCGACCCTGATGAGCCTTCCTTGGCCCGCCTGTTTACGGGTCCCACGCTTTGATGGGGAGATCTGGACTCTCCCCAACCTGACAGAGAGGCACGTGCGGGAAATGACACGTGTCTCCATCAGTTCGGAGTCCAGTTTCGGCCGCTCCATTGCTATCGGCGGCAGCCTTGGCCTGCATGTCTGCTCACCCGATCGATTTGACAGATGGGCTAGTGATGAGAAAAGGAAAATATCTTGTAGTCCTAAAAATAACATTTTAAAATACCTACTTGTAACAGTGACAAGTTGGCGTGGGTGTATTTTGTGTGAAATTCTTTATTGCACTAGCTAGACATATAAAACATTGGGTCGATAAGCGATGGTGGGTAAATATTCATAATAAGTTCCTATTTAATATTACAGGGTTATTTTTTGACCTTCCGCCAAATTTAAATAGGTGGTTCAGACCATGAAAGTAAACAAAAAGAAAAGAAAATAATAGTTGTAAAAGTGTTAAATTTTATTTCAAAATGAAAATGTTTTTTATTCGAATATTGTCTTATAAAGTTAAGAAAAAGTGATAAAGAATTTCACACATGAAACACCCATACCATCTCGTCACAGTTGCAAGTTTTTTAAACCGTTATTTTTGGACTACTAGATATTATCTGTTTCCCACCACTATTCGTCATTGCAAAGTAAAGGTTTGATTCCGAAGTAGGTACGCTGCACGCAGAAGTGCTACCACGGCACTACTGGTCGCCATTACCGCGACGTAGTTCGGAATCATACCTTTATGTCGATCAGAAAAATTGACATCTGTCAAATCGATCAAGCTATCTTGAATAGGGTATAGTGACAGCAGTCCTGACCTTAATGGCTGGCCGCCCCTCCACTCCCACCCCCGAACTGTGCATTGCGGCAGTTTAAAACTCCCGATACAACTCTGAGGACAGTGAAGTCGCCGGAGCCAAAACCTGCCACGGCACTCACGATCCTGAGCCGGTGAGGCCCTAACTCACCCCAAAGGCATGCAAGCCTCCTCACCACAGCAAGCCAGCCTATATAAGGGTAGCCTGGACGACATTTTAATGTATATATGTATTTTATGTTAGTACCTACATACATTGTAATAATTATTTATAGTGTACTAGCTGTCCTGGCAAACGTTGTTTTGCCATATAAATATCGCTATTAAAGAATAGGGGTTGATCGTAGAGGGGTGAACATTTAGAGTTGTATGTATTTTTGTATGCTGTATCACAAAAAAATTAAAACAATTTTTTATAAGGAGTTCAATAACAAACACCGTGACACCAGAATGTTATATATTAGATAGTATTTTAAGTATTTTAAAGTTTTATTTAATTTTCAATCGGTTTAAAAAAAGAGCAGGTGCTCAATTCATCAGTTCGTATCATTCAGTTTATAAACATAAATATCTAATTAAGGAAATATCATTTTTCACAAATTCAGTTCGAATAATCATATCTATGTACTACAATCTATGTTCAAAAGTTTCCATTTTTATTAAATACACTACACGTTCAGCTTCAAAAGGCCCTGTGCCAATAATACCTACAGCTGGACACAGCAACTGTATTATTGCAGCACTTTAGCCAGTTTAATTAGCAGTTACGAGCAATTAAGGATGCTTAACGAAGATCCCTAGTTTGTGTGGTGTGTCGGGGCGACCGGACCGCCACGCCGCGACACCTAAAACGTGCCTTGATTCCGCCACTCCCTCGATTGTTCAGGCCTAATCTCTATCTGTCAATAAACGCCATTTCTCTAGCGGCCCACCCGCGCTCTGTTATTGTTGTTACGAAAATACGAAGCCAGCGCCGCAATAAGGCATTTAATAAGCGATCCTTTGACATCTACGGTACTGACGTCTCCGAAGCCTGATTTATTAGTATTTTGATGGGTACAGTGAACTATGTACCCGGGTCATGGCGCGGAGGTGACGTTGACACTTTTCTATTTTTACAGGAGTGTTGTGCATGTGTATTGATAGCACTTGTGTGCGGTGGTGTGGGTAGATTTGGATGTGTGCGTGTGTGAATGGACGAGGGTAGCACCGGTAGGGCGAGAGAGGGGTCCCCGGGGCGAGGTGCGGGGCGTGGTATCGACGCGCGCGCCACGCCTGCGCCGAACTACTCACCTGTTGCCGTGAGGCCGTGGAAAGGTACTCTTTCAAATTAATGTGGACACCTGATACCGAAATAACAGTAAAGTTTCAAGCCCAAGTAAGCCAACGATTCTTGGTCCTGCAATCTGGCTAAAACACACGCCTTTTTTATAATCAAACAAAATATTGTTCAAAGTCAGTTAAAAGTTGTCAAACAAAAAGCTTAGTAAAAAATGTTGTGTACCATTTTTGATATCTTCAAATAATAATTTTTCCGTGCTCCTATACACTTTGCCAGATTGTTTATTACCTACTAACTTTCCACTTTGTGAATCTTCGAAATCGACTTTCTCAAACCTTACTGTCGAGTTAACCGTTTCTGGATGTGACACAGATGAAATACACTATGACACTTTATTAACTAATCTGCAAGAGAATTGAGTCGCATAATGAAACTTTAATCACAACTAAATTCGTCTCTCACTTCGGTCTGAGCTTTGACTAGTTATTATCGTAATAACTGTTATAATGTATAGTTGGATAAGGGAAACCAAAACATAGTTGACAAAATACAACGCCTAGCTGCTCACGTCATAAATGTACTCGTATATTATGCTTTTATTACACCGTGTATAAGTTAGAGATATGGAAATATCTTGCTGATTTTTGTATGAATGAATATGGATCGTCTCGGTAATGGACGGTCGGTCTGGCTGGTTTATGGGCCGGGAAAGTGCACACACGTCTTGGCCAAATTGTACTTTATGAAATTAATATCACTCTGCGTACGACGGTTTTGATGGTAATCGACGGTGTTGCGCAATTGTGTACCTTAAAGCTCAGTGTTGTGTCCGTGTGATGACGGATTTAGAATACACAGTATCACCATCCCATTACCCCTTAGTGTGACGTAAGGAAATAACAAACCGATAACCTAGCCACAAGATAAGTAAAAGCTGATAGGAAACCCTTGGCTAGCCCGCCTGGCCAGCGTTGCATAAGGAAATTACCCTCCATGTAATTGGAGAAAGCCCCCAGCGATATTCCACCACGCACCTCCGACGGGTAGCGTCTATTGAAGGGCATCCCGGGTAATTTGGAGGAAGTCCGACTCAGCAGTGGGTCATTTATGAGTTGAATAGAAGTAGTAAGCGTTATGATGGTCCACCATTTTGCCTAGGCGTTGAAACAAAGTGGGTAGGTACTCGTATATCGTTTAAATTTATTGTTAACAGAAATATTTATGTGGGCTAAGCACCAAAACTTATAAAGGACTTAAACTATCAGCACATTTTGTGTTAAGATTCATTTAAAGAGTATATTTCACACTAGTCTATTAAGTGAACTTGATAGAATAACGTGGGTTTCGTCGTTTCAGCCCTTATATGACCCACTATTAAGTCGGGCCTCAGGGTTTGTATCAAGTTTTCCTTCTCTTTAGGCTAGATGATTTTAGTCGCGTCTTACGACACCCTCAAGAAGGTATGGGTTGGTGGCATTGTGTATTCTAAATCCGTCACAACACGCACAACGCGGATGTGATGTTAAAATTTGCATGGAAGTTTGATTCTTTGTTACTCAAAACAGCTAAACAGAATTGGATGAAATTCAGCATAAACTTGTTTTCGGAGATACAAAATGTATTCCCTATGAAAAACGTTCGTATTTCTTTTTCGTAAACTGACAGCTTGAAATGTTCTTATGTGCGAATGTAGTTTTATTATCATAACAATAGCAAACAAATATTTACTTATATCACGTAAAATGTTTGTGACACTACAACAAAGATAAATATGTAAGTATTCTAATCTAATGCTGATACGAAAATCTAGCCGCGACAGAATGGATACTTGTTAGAAGCCCCGTACCAATTTGTGTGGCCAGCACAAATTGGTTTGAGTGGCACAGTAGACTCTCTTTTTCCTTCATCAATTTAGGGAAAACTCGACGCTATAGTGTCAATGCACTGATGATGATAACCGATTGTTACGCCCGCCTTTTACTAATCGATATCTTATACAAATTCCTGTGAACACCTCAATAACTGAACTTCAAATTCATGGAGGGAAATTAGCCGACTGTGTCACGCTGGCAAAATGAGTTAGTACAAGGTTTGTATAACGTTTGCCTTCTTTCGCGCCTAGTTGATCTGCCTTTTGCGTTCCATAATTAATCTTCCGACAACCTCACTCAGTATATAGGTTGGTGACATTTGTCACCACACGGATCATCGACGGACGATCGATACATTGATTTCAATAAAACAGCATACACAGTAAAATTGACAAGCGGTGTTTTACGGAGATGGCAAAACGGTGTCTGGTATTTTACGTGATCACATTATTTCTTTTTTACCGCATTAAAAAGCTTTCTTCGGTAATTTACTATGCAGGCAAGTAAGTATTCTATTATTAGACACCTTGAATCCCGAAGGCTGGTTAGCTGGCAAAAGTCTTTTAATATAACAGTAAGAAGCGTGACAGACGTTATACTCGTAAATAAGAAACACAAAGGGAATTAACTTCCTTCACCTTACTTTCCTTTCATGATTGGCCATGTCAAAGGAAACGTGATTGGATTTTTATTTCTTCATTCAGCGCATTGGTCTAAATACGAGATGACAGGTTGGAAATCATTGACTTTAGGATTTTGGAGGCAATTTGGAACTTTTCAGGCAATTAGGACATTCAATTCGTGGTATATATATGGATATATTTAAAATTGGTGACGCATTTAGATACATAATGTCGCCAACATAGAAATTGTATATAAAAATCGAGAAAATATAGGCAAAATTAAAAAAAAAAGTTTGGTCTCGCGGCTAAAGTACCTACTTGTGTTGTCAGTCCACTCCGAACTGGAGGTTCTAAATATCTAAATAACCGTGTTATAGTAAACTTTCTTACGTTCCCCAAAAGTTCGTTAGTGTGACGAATTCACTAAATATTTACTAATGCATGAATCAAGTATTCAAGTACTCACATGTTCAAAATCAACCGTATAGCCTGTTTATTTCTTCATGCGGATTTCTGGAAAAGTAGAGAGAATCGTTTCTCGGATCCTTTTACTGCCATGAGTGATTCATGGAAGGAAATCTTTTACTGTTCGCCATATATCACGCACTTTTGGTCAGACATGATCTGAGAAGATATAATTCCTTTTAGGCTGTTGAGGCGAACATACAGAAATATTTTGAAACTCCTCCCCTATTGGTGGTAAAATAGTAAATGTAAATTATATGATTTGTCATTTTAAAAGTGCGAAATGAAATAAATATTTACTAGCGTTTCGCAATATTTCAAATCTTCATGTACGACAAATTGGTCACTTTTGAAGATCATACGTTGAACATTTTATAACTGGGGACTCCACGGGACACGAAGACAAAAGCTTTCGATTAATGTGTGTTGCCAGTAATGACGTGGTACAGAGACGTGGAGGCTCACTATGGGCCCCTTTGAAAGGCTCAAGGTCAGGTCACCCAAAGGGCAATGGAGAGGGGCTGTGCTCGGAGATTCACTGCGAGATCAAATCAGAAATGAGGAGATACTCAGGCGATCCAGTTTTACCGACATAGCCCACAGGGTTGCCTAACTAAAGAGGCAAACATAGCTCACAGGACTGACATCCGATGGGGCAGAGAAGTCCTCGAGTGGTGACCGAGTTCCTATAAGCTCAGTGTGTCCCACACCACACACGGAAAAACGATGGATTCGCGTCGCCTAGGACCGGCCTTCATGGAAATCCGTAGGTTAGGTGACGATGACAAGCTTTTTACTATAAAAAGAAACAAGCTCGCCAATTATTAGTATACTTTGTTTATTAGCTTATTTAATCGTTGTTCTATTTTAGGTCACATTTTCCTTATGCAAAATAAAGTTTGTGTATTATATTCCAAATTATCGGATAAACTTCCATTCTGGAAACATTATTCTCTAATTTCTGGCCCCTGGCTGCGGTGTATAAAGAGCTCTCTGTTCATTGTTAGAATAATGACTGAGCCATGTTGGAATTTCTTAATGAGCATTTTCGGTACCTATGTTTACCATTTTCATTTATCGTAGACCAAGTCTTACGTATGAACCAAGAGAATAGAATAGAATAATCTATTCTTTAACAACGATGTCTATTTTATGGAGCTGATGGTAATTCTGCTAGGCATAGAGTCATGCACGACTATTCTGCACCACAAAGGTTATAGTTTTTGGGGTTATACATGGTTTAACAAAAACCCGTCGTGAGGGAACAGAACCAAAACCAGTAGCTTTGTGTATAAATTATTTTACTATTGTGTTGTTTGAAGCTAAAGTACCCTCCGTGTAATGGGAGGAGGTCCGACTCAGAAGTGGGTCATTTATGGGTGGAGTAGTCGTAGTATGAGGCAGAAATTTCTGATTCCATTTTTAAACAGAAATCGAATCTTCACACCTGTCTTCCAAAATTATTCTTGGGGTTTCGGTGCTTCTTTCTATCGCACTATCGTAACCAGCCGGTGGCCCACATTACAAAAAAAGCTTATTTTTTTCCTGAAAATTTGCAGAGGATCAGGCAAGTGACTTCTCTTTAACTCATATGATAAACTGCAACTTTCGACACTACCGGACTATTTTAAAGCCCTTTTTAATATAATAATAATATCCTTGGACATTTCACACAACGCCATTTCGTCCCAAGCTAAGCAACTTAATGCTTGTGTTATGGTAACGAGATGGATGATAAACTACTTATATACATATTTTTTTTGTAAATACGAGTATATACATATATTTCGTCCCAAGCTAAGCAACTTAATGCTTGTGTTATGGTAACGAGATGGATGATAAACTACTTATATACATTTTTTTTTGTAAATATATACATATTATAGAAAGAAAAGACTCCGAGCCAGTGCCTCTGGTTTAGACAAAGACACTTGCCCGACCTCGGAATCGAACCCGGGACCCGATCCAAAGGCGGCACATCTAACCACTAGACCAACGAGGCTTTTGAAGTCGGTCAACAATTGCTGTATGCTACGGAGGATTTTTTATTCAGTCACATTCAGAATTAAAATATTGATAGGATAGTGCACTTATAAATTACATTGGTAGGTGATATGATCCGAACATGTTGTAGAGTACATTTTATTACTTCAGCATTATACCCACGAACTACAGTCACAAGCAATTAAGCCGCTCGTAAAGGCTATTAAAAAACCGCTCGAAAGCTTCGGGCTTACAATGAATATTAAACTAGTTATATTTAGTACGCTCATGATATCGTATTTTTCATTGAAACCAAGTTTTAATCGAAGCTGTTTTTGTACAAATATTTGGAACTTTTATATTTGCAACCATTTGTTGTGTATAGAATTGTGGCTGCATTCCGAGTTGCTATCACAACATCCAATCTAAAATTGGTGTTATGATGGCAATTCGCATCATTTCTGTTCGCTAATCGTATCTTAATTTTTCACTATCCGTGTTCTTTTCTTTCATATTCAATTAAAACGCGGATAATTCAATACTACTATTACAACTAATCAGCTACAGGGTTTCGTATCAAGTTTTCCTTCTCTTGCGGGTAGCCTTGTCATTGTTCATTTTATCGGCTTAAGGATGGAATGGGGTAACGACAATATGTATCCTAAATCCGTCACCTCACGAAACTAGCTAAGTTACGAGTACTGATTAGCGAAGTAAGAGTTTTTGTAGATATATTGCCTTCTATGGCAAATTAAAACAAGATCCTGTGAAAAATGTTACGCAAGCTTTTTATTTTCGCGACTAAGCTCCGTGACAAAGGTTTATTGCTTTACCACAATGTAGCAATATTTAAGCTGCAATTTAGGTGCGACTCCAGAAAACAAAGACGATTACTTAAATGTTATACCGATTAATTAAATATATCGTTTTAAACTTCAATATTTTAATACCACATGGTTTTTCTAATGAATAAATAAATTCGTGTAACAGGGACGACACGATTTATACAATTTGTACGTAACCTCTTTGCGTGGGAATATTTGCATGATAATTTAGAACGGTGTTAAGCTCACGTCGAGTGAACGTGGCCGTACCGTACGGCTTAATTCAAAGTATTGTGTTTCCATTAAAATGTGAAGCGGTGTGTAAATTTGGATTTCAAAAGGCACTGCTCCTGTCAAGCTACATTTAAATTGTTGCAGAGATCACAGTGATGTTTTGTTTCCGAAAATAGGACTAGGGTGAATAGGACAGTAAATAAATGTGTTACTGGGTTTTGTGTACTTTTCTGAGTAGTGCGCAATGAACTAGACAATTTTCCATTTGTAATGGAGTAGTATTTCCGTGTGATGTCGGATTTAGAATACATAGTGTCGCCAACCCATTCAGCCCTGAGGGTGTCGTAAGAGCTGACAGCTGAGCCTTGACATTTGTACATGATAGAATTCCACAAAGATGTTCTTTCATAAACATATTATTTTTCGTTAAATTTAAAAAGATTGAAATACCAGTAGTTCAAGCTGATATCTACATAAGAAATGGCAATTAGAAGTAACTTTTCGTAGTGCCTCGAATTTGTTACGAGACTTAGCAATTCAGATTACAACTGCGGCGAAGAAATCTGTAAACTCAATTTACCATTCTCACATTCTACAATATTCTAACAAATGAACATAATGTAACAAATTAGACAATTCGGGTGGAGTTTTATTACCGGACAGACCTTGACAGTTTGGAAGGGCCTGTTTAAATTTCGCTGTTTACGCAGAAGCAATAAAATATCGGTGCGAGCGTTTTTTATTGATTAACTGCCTTTGCCCCATAATACTTTACTGTATGGTATCATTCGTTGTAAATTCGTGGAAAATTTATATAAACTGGTGTTTGTGGCATACGTTTATTAAGCCATGTTCTTATTTTAACGGTGCGCCCTTCATCTACGCAATTTATATTTAGTTTTTATGTATGTACTTACATTAATTATTTTTATTTTAAGTCTGCTTAGAAATTACTTCATCTATTACTTACTCGTACTTCTCAGCCCGTATATTACCCAATGCTGAGTCGGGCCTCCTCCAACTATATGGAGAGTAATTAGCCTACTGTGCCACCAGTTTTCCTTCACTTGCGGCCGGCCTTGTCATTTCCTATAGCCACCTCTTACGATCCCCTATGAAATGGGATGGTGACACAATGTATTCTAAATCCGTCACCACACGGAATAGAAATTGCTACGACTTTAAGATAGTAGCATACTATGAGATATTGTCACGAGTATGAAATTGTATTTACTAGATATTCAAATCGATCTTTTGATTCGCTATACCACCTATAAATAAGAACGAGCAAGAATGAATTAAAATTAAGTTATTCCAATTAAATATATCCAGAAACGCCGCCATCTGAAGTTACTTAATCGTATAGAAAGTAATATCAAAGGATCTCCACATTAAATTGTCATTGTATTACAAGTTATCAAGAATATTTAGGTAGTGGCAATTTGTATTTATAATCATTAAACTCGAACTCAAGACTTTAAATTCAAAGACAGTTTCTTTATCCTGACACGTAATCCGCATCGGATACAAAGAACCATTTTATTTAATGTGAATGAAGAAATTCGATTACCTATTTTATTCCTTACGTAAAACGATCAGAGCCTTCTATTGGCTCAATTACCGAAGAACGCAGACGACCGTCTGCAGTCATTGCCAATACGAGACTTATTCCGATAAAAAAAGTGACGGCGTGACCGTCCAGACCGCGATCTATTTTTAGAAGAAAACTTTCGGGAGAAGGAATAAATATGGGCGGAGTATTGGTAAGGCTAGCACGTCTTCACTGTGTACGTGTTGCGTGGGTTCTCAGTCGAAGAATCGCTACGTGTCTGTCGGCCTACTACGCTCCACTCGACTCAGATCTCGGTTTCCATGCATCTTCGTGAGGTTAATATTCATTTCATTGCGGATAGTGTGACGGATGAAGCAGCACCTGGTTCTGCTGGGTATTGGCATCATATTTTAATAACAGAACTCATGCGGGCGGCACGTAATGCCATTCTTACACACGTGGCAGAAAATACACACCAAACCATGACTGGTAGTAGATCTTTTTTTTCCGTGGGGAAATGCTGCCCCTCGGGGGTTGGGTCACTGGTTATGTGGGACTCCGGAACACTCGACTACCCACTTAAACCCCAGCGGTATAACCTCATACGTCTTGTTTGAGACGCCGCAGGCTCACGAGGACGCAATCTTTTGTGGCGCCCCGATGGGACCGGTAGTAGATCGGTAGTAGGTCAGCCAGCAATTGCTCAATGTAAATACTGGTTAGCCAAATAAAATTTGACTAGTGCCAATCCCAATGTGATTGGATAAAGGCGAGGTAGATTATAATGACGTACATTATTGTACATACGCTCAATAGATACTGTAACGTTAGTCCACCTTGGTTAATTAAGTGTGTGATGTTCTTATTTAAACTCACCTCAGACATAACAGCATCATAAAATTTAATTAACAAACTGTATTAAGCTAGTCTTATATTTAACCTACGGGCCCGTTACTCCAGTCATGGTTATTATAGTAAAGTTGAAAAATGTACTGGTCGGAGAACCAGTAGGTATGTATTTAATCATTTTAACATTTTCATTTCAAAGAAAGCCCTGTATTTTTTTGTAATTGGTTGTAAACATGCAAATTGTAACAATGTGAAAATGAATAGGATTTTCCTGAAAACGTTGACTTCGTTGTGAGAAACGACATTTGTTTAATTATGTACACGAATGTTTTGATTTGTATTCTTAATATATTAATATTCCAATCTCAATTGGGAACATTGTTATATTTGCCACTAGCTTCTGTGTATTCAGATCCCGTACCTCGATCTTTAGCATCCGTTGGTATAACAGTTATATTGTCCCGAAAAACTACGCTGTTTGTTATTTTCAAAATTTTCAGTAAAATAAATTTAATGACATGTAAAAAGGTTTCTCGTTATTTCCCTCTCCCCTATAGATAAGTTACTTGCTATTTCTGGCGTTGGTTCAGCCATTTCTGGCGTTCATTAATCAATATGGGTCTATGCCTGAAATAAATGATTATTATTATTATTATTATTATTATTATTAATGAGTGATTATGTACACTTTTTTTGTTCCGTGTGGTGACGGAATTGGAATAAATAGTGTTACCACCCCATTGCATCCGAAGGGTGTCGTAGGAGCTGACAAGGCCGAAAACCTAGCCGCAAGAGAAGGAAAACTTGTCACAAAACCCTGTGGCAACCCGTCTGGCCAGCGTGGCACTGTAGGCTAATTACCCTCCATGTAACGAGGGCGGCCAGACTCAGCAGTGGGTCATTTAAGGGATGAGTAGTAGTAATAGTAGTACACATTTAAAGTTATATTCGTCAGTCCGTTTTGGATGTCAGAGCTTCCCCACCGCACGCTGGGAAATAACGCGTATTGTAAAAGTCAACAAAACCCAGCACGCTTGGTGGTAGGATCTAATGGTCCACCCGGCTAGCTACCACCAAGCAGTTTTACTGTTTCGTCGTGTGTATGCGAAAGCCGGTGCCCGATTTCCTTGAATTGCCTTTTCTATCTTAGACACTGGCGTTGCTTTCCATCACGCAAGCTTAGGGTCAAAGGCATTCAAGTCACTGATAAAAAAAACGAATCGTGTAACCTGTCGTGTTTGTGTCATTGTCAAGTCAGTCCCCGTCCACGCTGAAATGGAGTAAGACGCAACGCAGGATTTGCCGCTTGCACTACCTCCACCTCTTTCAGGAATACCTGTATGTCCATCGGCTTCTTTAATCCGATAGTAATTTTCTGTATATTTCCTTCTGTGCTCGAATTTAATCCATTAAACCTAGATGCGTTTAATGATTTCGTACTCAGCTTTACATCCACGATTGTTTTTGTATTATTATTTTTACAGTAAAGCGATAATTATTTACCGCAGCACATGACTTTTTTCTTTATCCTATATTTCTATTCTTTTATAATATTCTATTCTATGTCCATACCAGACAAGGAGACTAATGGCTATTGCGTTCTTTGTCCAAACGAAGACTGTCGTATTTTTATCAGTTGTCAGGCCGGACTGATCGTGTAACCGATGCGGGTATATTAGAACCTCTATTGATTAATTAATTAAAGCAAGGAATTAAAAAAAAAGTTCTATATTGGTCCACCCATTCTCAAGCTTTTCGCTTATCATCACATTATTTAATCTTTTTCCATAATTAAACTATACAATGTATATTACTATCAGAAACTGATTACAGGATGGGTTTTTGAAGTTTGTATAGTTTCCTGATAGAAGGTCACGTTACATGGAGTAAGTAATATTGCCGCATTGTCGATGAACTATCGGAACTATTTGAAATTCAACCACGGTTTCCCGAATTTCGGGGTGCTCGTCCCATAATTGGAGGTGGCCGAAAGGCAGAAGTGAATATGATAGCTATTGGACTTTGATACGGGGATGTTGCCAATACCCGTTTGTGGAAAGTGGATTTTCGAATGGATTTTAACATCAACGAAGGGAAGGGTGTTTTATGATTGATGTTTCTGTCTGTGGCTCCTGAATAGATAAACTGACTAAGATAAAAAATCTAGTGTTTTATACCACTACCCCATACATGGCCCACTGCTGAGTGAAGCCTCCTCGCGGCAGACATTCTAAAATCCACGCCAGTCGACACGTAGTCAGTAGAGTGAAAACTGATAGCTGGTCTAATCAAATAATTATCCGTTGTTCCACTACATATGCCATGCAAGACTGACAGTACCTAATTGCTCCGTGTAAATGACAGTGACAGTATTCGAAATAAAGCAACTAAGTATTTGAATTCGAAATATATCAAATATTGAATTTGTACTGTACAGATACATTGTATGCTTTTTATAGTCGAATTTTCGTACAAATCAATATATTTTTCACTTATTTTATGTTTTATATGAAATTACTGGACTGATTTCGATAGAAAAAGTTAGCCATAAATTACGAAGTTACCTACCTATATGAAAAACTTACAACTGAATTGAGGACCTTTTTGAAGTCGGTTACAAAAGAAATTTAAGAATAAATTTGGTTTATAGTATGGCTGCGATTTTATACAAAGTTTCTCGTTCATTCTTAGTCAAAAAAATCATCAAATAAAAGCTTAAATAATTTTGAAGATTGTCTTACACAAATTATTGTAAAGTCCGTAAAGAAACTTTGTTGATTAACAAGTCGAATCATATACGGTTTTTTGAACATCAAAGGTTGTTGAGCATTGATGGCGCGATTTTTATTTATAATTTAGATAAACTCGTAAAGTTTTGATGAAATATTAGGCGATGTTACTCATCGTCGTTTCAGTCCATAAATTACCCACTACAGAGTCACCAGTCCAAATTAATTTAGGGAAATTAGCCTACTGTCCTACGCTGGCAAGACGGGTTGGCACATGGTTTAAAGCAAGTTTTCTTTCACTTGTGGTTACATTATCAATCTCTTGTGTTTATTTAGCCGCTTTGCGACACCCTCATGGTATGGGTTGATGAATTTGTGTATTCTTAATCCGACACCACATACATAATTAGTGATTGAAGCTAACTACATATAAGGATGATGAGACATTGTAAAATCCAATTTAAATAAAATAGAATGAAATAATGTGGACATTTATTTTTACTTGCAATTAAAAAAACCTATATTAATATTTGATAATGTAGTATACAAATGGTGATTTTTTCCAGTACTTTATCAGCCAATTCGGTACAAACATACTTACATACAAATCTTTGCTCTCTACAATATATGTATAGATAATAAATCTTGTAATATAAAAATTTTAACTTATATTTATTTTATATTGTTTTTAATATTTTTTAACTACGTATTTGCTTACATCTAAACAAAATCTAAAAAAGTACCTCAATAAAAACCTTTCTCAGTGGAGAAAACTAGCGACACTTTTATATTTTCTTGCTTTACGGGTTAGACGAAGTACTTAGTAAGAAATCTTTTTCATACTTGAAACTAAATTCATTTAGTGAGGCACCTTTCACCGTGTTTTTCTCTTTTGCCAGTGGTTTGAAATGTTTTTTGAGAAAAGAACTGCTATTTGTATATCTAATCAGTGGATGAGAGACGTCTTGGGAGCAATATTCTCTGAAACTTTGTTACTTTTTGTAAGTGCGCGCGATTATCACGAAGTTCGAATTTTAATGAGTATGTCAAAGTAAATATTTATGCACAGATTATATTAAATGAAATATTTGTTATCTGGAAGCTATACATCAATGGCTGCGCTATGTTTTTTGAAGTGATTCATTAAAAATATATGAATATTAATTCCCCTCGCCTCAAAGAGATTTGTTGATTACTGGTACACGACATGGCAAATAAGAATCTCTTATCTCCTCTCCTCCTCTCATAATATACCCACTGCTGAGTCGGGCTTCCTCCGATTACAGGTAGGAACTTAGCCACTCTGGCCAGATGGGTTGGCACAAGGATTTGTTTCAAATTTTCCATCTGTTGCAGCTACGTTTTCTGCTAAATAATTTTCTTTCGTCGGCTCTGACACCTAGGGATGGAATGGGGTGGTGACATTACGTATTCTCAATTTGTCACCACTACATCCTTAATTGATGATATGATTGATATATATTTATGCGGGCGAACTTAACTCAGAATTGAGTTCTCTTCCACGAAACCTTGTGTTTAATAAAGTGATCCGAACTTTTGTCCATTTTCGGAATAACAAAGTTTTACCATATTATTTTTATATTATGTAAGAGTAATTACTGAACCTTTGTTTTGTACTAGGAAGGCACCTAATATTATAATGCGAAGCAAATATTACATTGTTTATTTTTATTTTTAGAATACCGATGATTGGAATGAGTGACACGTGAGTGAGTGTTACTATTATCGAGCTAGCAGACCAGAAACTTCACATGTCTTTCGCGAAATTCAGTGGTAGTACCTGAGCATAAATTTCCCCAAAAGTTTAAGAATATTATTTATTTATAATAACGTAAATAACACCTCAACAGCTATAGCGCCAATGCGATGTTACTACCAACAATACAAATGAAAAAAAAAACACAATTAAAAATACATTTGAATTACCTACCTAAAATGAAAACATCTATGTACAATTAAAAATACCTTAATAAATTATTAATTAATTAAAATACTTACCTATTTGGGGCACATCGTAGGGTCGATTGGAGCGCGAGGCTCTGAGCATCATCTGACTGGCGATCTCCGAAGGCAGCTGGTGTGGGGCGCGCTTGTTGTTGCGCGAGCGGCGACGTGGCACGGCAGGAACGTGCACCGGCGCAGACTCCGGCTCGAAAAGCTCGTGAAGAGGTCTGGCTCGAGCCACCTCGCGGTTGGCGTTGGCACTTGAGCGCCACTCTGCGCCGTAGCGCCGCTCCGCTGGCTCGGCTGCCGAACGAAGAGCCAGAGCCGCTAGCACCGTAGTCACGCAGCACACGCGCATGATGAGACCCCGCACCCCCCACCACGAGCGCATCCCCCTCTACTAAGTACACCACGCAATGTCGACACCAGCAGGGCGCGTGCCCGACCACATTATTCGATCTTCACACTTTGACAGATCAGCTCTCTTTTGTTGCTAGGTCAGACTTCTTACAGGATAAAGTTTAGGGGCTGTTCTGGAATCTGAAACAAAGAGAATTTCTTCAATTTAATCAACTTTCTAGTTGTACGCATAGTAAGATGTTATGAAGTGGGCGAGCTTTTGTTATAAACATGAGATGATTCATGAGATGAACATATTCGTATTACATGTATATTGATGTAATACGAATATGTTTGAATTCATCAGCATCATAAAACGCGTTTACGTATGCGTATGCAATTAAATACATTTCAACGAAACGAAAATAGTATATTTCATTACAAGTGTCTACCCGAGCCGAGGCGCAGCCGAAGGCGAGTGTTGACAGTCGGAACAAGTTGCAATGACGGTTCCGCACGTGTACTGAACGACTACTTTTAATACAGTTGCGAAAAAATGAAGCAATTTAATAAAATAATAAAAACACAATAAACTCAACTAACTAATCATTTCTGAAAAATGGCGCCGACCGTAGAATATAAGCAGAGATTTTTTTTTCTTCACCCATTCTGGTAGGCAAAAGGAACAATGCCCATACAGCCAAGTCTTCAGTAGAATTTTTTTATTGATAAGAAATGAAATTTAATCAGATGAAATCAAACTCATTCAATCAAATCATTAAATCTGATATTGAAACAAATTAGTACGTAGTTTCTTTTTAGAAATATACGTATTTGCATGAAACATAAAAACTTCTATGATTTTTTTAGTAAAAACTTCATGGTTGGTTTTTCCTTATACTAGACATTATTTTGACAGTTGAGAAAGAGAACGCACTAGTGCGGGAATGGTAAAAAAAAAGCACGCGTGTGTAATAGCCCACTTCCCGGACGCTATACGTCCCTGCAATATGCACTGCACTTTTTGAGCAACTGTATTAAAAATAATGTTTATGTTAAGGCACAATATCAAATTTGAGCCTCTTTTACTCATTTTTAGAGAATATTTTAGGTGCCAAATTCTTTCAAAGCAAACTAATTGGCTATATTGGATTCATTTTGTCCTATCAAAAGAAAAGGTGTTTTGCACTTCAGCTACGCGACGGCTTTGATTTCTATAAATTTGATTTGTACGACCATTATAGGAGGGCACTCTGCCATGTAGGTTTCATTTACCTCAAAGATTTCGGAAAGTTTAACTTTCAAATTTAACTTCTTTTTAGATAAATTATTTTTAGAATGTTTCTAAAAATACTTATGTGATAAAGTTGGTTTAATATATACTGTTCTTCCCCAGAGTATCATCAAACAGGATTTACGAAATTGTGTAGGCAGTACGACAATAATAACTTACTTAGCCTGCTAACTTAATGTGAAACTTTATAGGCAAAATAAGGTTTTTAGATTGACACCAACCCACATTATCCTGAGGGTGTCGTAAGAACTGCTGAAGAACGACTGTAGGAACGCAAAAGGCAGATCACTTAGCCGCAAGGAAAACTTGATACAAACTCTGTGCCAACCCGTTTTGTCAGCGAGGCACAGTAGGCTAATTTCCGTCCATGAATTTGGAGGAGGCCCGACTCAGTAGTTGGGCATTTATAGGCTGAAATGACAAAGATGACGATGACTTATTTCAGAAATACAAGCATTAACGTCTCTCTTCTGTAGAATGTAAGAAAAACCTTATAAGTATACATAACAAAATGATAGATAGTAGCATAGATAGTAGTACTAATGTAGATACTGTGTGAAAAACTTCTGAGTAAATAGGCATCATCTAGTGAAGAATTTGATTTTTATTTATGAAGCATTTTATCAGACAAATAAACACAGAGAACCCAATAAACGTTGTAAAATAAAGATTAAGCTTGTAGGGTAATAATCACAATTGATAGACGGTATATTTTTGATGGATGCTTTTTGTAACTTAAAAAATGAAAAGAAGACAATTTAAATACAATACTGCTCCCTTTGGTAAAGCCTTCACTTCTGATATCAATATAGGTTTGATAGGGTAAGGTAGGTAGATAGTTAGGTAGGACCGTCGGATATAACCTATCCGACGGTCCTACCTAACTATTATTATAATTTGGCATGTAAAAAATATCTGATGCATATGACGATTGAAAATATAATGCAATCTAGCTTAAAATACCGCCATATTCAACGAAGATACTGTAAACTTCGAAAGTTTTACAATAAAAACAAATTAACTGTATTCTAAGTACCGTCCTTGCTTTGGCTTCGCAGTGACTTTTAATGCAGAACTTTTACATTAATCTGATTTATAAGATTGACTTGGAAAATTCACACAGAATGTTATTTATAAGAGTGCTATAAAAATATTTATATTTTTTATTTATAAACTCTTATTTGCACATTAAAGACAGAAATAAAACATACTCTAAACAATGACTGATTTGTGTACGTTTTGTTGACATTGTATTCCATATGAAAACCAATGTAATATACATTATATTTACAAAGTTATATTTGGGTTGTGCCGAAATTAACTTTACAAATCTTTCTTTATTTTCCATACACTTCAGTTAAGTTATGATTGCGTGTAACTTGTCGTGTTCGTTTTATTTGACAATTTTATAGTTATTTGCTTTTAACATTCATATTTTATCAAACATTCCCAAATTTGAATTGTGTTTCGAAAATACTATTTAGAAAATAAAGGCCCCTGCATACGTGACGGGTTTTTATACGGACGGGACGGGACGGGAATTATTGCAAGCATCGTTTTGATACAAAATGTATATAAAATCGTCTCCATCGATGTTTAGCACGTCCCGTGAGTGCCACGTTCCCGTCCCGTCCGTGAAATATGCACTTTCATATACATTTTGTATCAAAACGATGTTTGCTATAATTCCCGTCCCGTCCCGTCCGTATAAAAACCCGTCACGTATGCAGGGGCCTTAAATGTTAAGATCGAATGAACATCAACCGAAATTAATATTTAGTGGTGCGTGGCATTCTTATCTAACATTGTTATATTCTTAACGCGTACAATAATTTAATTAATAAATAAAATAAAATTAATAAAATTATATCTATGTATATAAAAATCAATGCCACTTTTCGTAGTAATTTTATAACTTTGAACGGCTGAACCGATTTGAATGATTTTTTGTATGCGTTTGGGTGGTATCGAGAATGGTTTAGATTTACAAATCAGCCCGACAGATGGCGCCGCAGTCGGTAAACGAATATCATGCAGGACAATGTCTGCCCGGTCAGCTAGTCATCTATAAAAAGTTAATAGACGGATCATATTTAGTTATATAAATTTTACGGAATTTACATAATTTCATTAGCATTAGGCTTCTTTTTTAAACGGGGGGAAACCTTTTATAGGTCCCCAGCCGTGGGACTCGCTGGGGTATGTGGGAGTCCCGACCGCGTGAAGATGGTAAGTTGCGGCCGGATTACTCACTAAAACCTACCACGTTGCGTCCTTACTGGAACCGTAAATGTTTTCGGGAAACTACCATACGTCTCGTTTAGCATTTGCTTAGATGAGGGGAGTCTGATGCTCTACCCTCAGGTGCTTTGATCTTATTGACTTCACTCTATCAGCAGAGTAATTTCCCTCTTTTGGACCTGCTTGGAAGGGGACACCTACTGCCCGTAGGTGTCCCCTCCTGCGCGCCTTAGCCCTGAGCATGGCTCCGACTACGAAACCAGCTTCTACACGGCACAGCTGCTGATGTTAGGACTAGCAGACCCGTCATTCTCGGGAACCAAGTCTCCAGTGGGTGGGGGTGTTCCCTTACCCCTCACCAACCTTCAACTTAACACCTGAACTGATATCATATAGATAAATCTATATAATACAACATATGCAGGAGGCCAAATCAATTTCGAATCGAAATTGATTCGGTAAATCAAATCGAATTTGTGGGCAGATTGATAAAATCCTACGAAAATAGACGTTTAATCTTTATTTTTAAATGAAAATTGTGATTATCAAAGAAATCTGAACTTGAATCGTTATCATAATTCTTTTAGCGGTGGTAGGCACCTTAGCCCAGGGGCATGCCACTGAACTTGAGGCTTGGCTACTAAACAAGGCGGCCAAAGTCTTCAGAGTCGCTGAGCATGTTCTCCTGCCGGAGAACCTTGGCCCTGTTTCGGGCAGTCATGGATCGTCGTCGTTGGTTTTAGTGGACAGATCGGGGCGCTAATTTACACCTGTTCGTGCCCCGGAGTCATAATCCGGCTAGATCCCACGGCCAGTTATCCATGCGGAATTCCAAAGAAATAAGGGGTCCTTTACCTAAAGTAGCTCCTAGAACTAAGCTATCCTAAAGATGAAGAAGATAGTGAAATCATTGCGCTCCAATCTCTATAATAAAAGTGACCCAAATAATCACTACATAGTATAAAACAAAGTCGCTGTCGTCTGTCCGTCCCTATGTATGCTTAAATCTTTAAAACAACGCAACGGATTTTGTCGTGGTTTTTTTTAATAGATAGAGTGATTACCGAGGAAGGTTTATAAGTATAATACATTCATAATTGCACCCGTGCGAAGCCGGGGCGGGTCGCTAGTTAAGTAATATAAACTTTCCCATAAAAAAACAATAATTATCATTATCCCATAAAGAACCCACTGCTAGGTGAGCTGGGAATAGAATGGATGTGAATCATTAACTTGCTTCATTACACACTCTTTCGCAATTTATTGAGGATGTCATCCGATTCGAGGTATTCATCCTCCGAGAGTATGGGACCCGTTCCGTGATATAAAACATCGTATAACAAAATGCAACTGACCTGGAATAACAAAAAGTCACTGACAGCGAAACGTTATGTTGTCTTTAGTTATACAAATTTGTGTAATACTTAATGTCCTATGTGACTGTGTTTTAACATTAAATATACTATCTATCTCTTGACTAGCACGGAGGGTAAAATACCTTGCTATTTGCTTTTGAATCGTCTACGTCTTTCACCTATTGTTCCACTGGATATCTTCTAGTATAGGTATTCTACTACTACTAGTAAGCCCATAAACGACCCACTGTCGACTCAAGTCACTAAATCAAGGGTAGTTAGACTACTGTGTCACGTTGGCCAGACCGGTTGGACGGAGTTTCGTTTCGGCCTTCTCTTTTCCTTTTGTCGGCTCTTACGACACCGTCTCAGGATGAAATGTGGTGGTAATCTATATAAATCTTAATATATATATTTCTTGTGTGCGTGTGTATGTGACTGAACTCCTCCTAAACGGCTGGCACGACTTGAATGAAATTTTTTGTATGCGTTTGGGTGGCACCGAGGATGGTTTAGATTCACAAATCAGCCCGACAGATGGCGCTGCAGTCGGTAAACAAATATCATGCAGGACAACGTCTGCCCGGTCAGCTAGTAATAAATAAATATCCTTGGACATTTCACACAACGCCATCTCGTCCCAAGCTAAGCAACTTAATGCTTGTGTTATGGTAACGAGACGGCTGATAAACTACTTATATAATATTTTTTTTGTAAATACATACATATTATAGATAGAAATGACACCCAGACTCCGAGCCAGTGCCTCTGGTTTAGACAAAGACACTTGCCCGACCCCGGAATCGATCCCGGGACCCGTTGATCCAAAGGCGGCACATCTAACCACTAGACCAACGACCAACTGTTCTTTAAATAGCTTGACTCATCACAATATCTCTGGAACCATAAGACCTAGAGACTTGAAATGTGCTAGGAATATTCTTTTCACCGAGTAGAGGTCAGCTAAGAACGGATTTTACGAAATAGCAAAAAAATAATAATAAAATCTTAATTATTTAGCAAAGCAACGTTTTCGGGGGTCAGCTAGTACTGATGATCTGAATCCATCTATAATATACAGAGATCTCAAGCAGTTCCGACGCGGCAGCGGGTTATTTATGGGCTAATCTGATGATGTTGATACTACTACTACTAAGCCCATACAAGACCCAGTGCTGAGTGGGTCTCAGCCAAATGTATGGAGGGTAAATTAGCCTACTGTATCACGCTGTTTAGACGGGTTGGTTCCGAGTCAAGATTTCCATTTCTTGTACCTAAACTGTTGGCCTTGTCATTTCCTTAAGTCGGCGCTTTCGACACTCTAAGTATGAAATGAGGTGAGGACCTTACATTATTAATCCGTCACCACACGCGCGTGATGATGATAACACGACCACCAACTGACTTGATAAACGATTTTCTGAACTAAGATTAGTTTTATTTTTACTTTTCCTACGAAGACTAGAAGATAGTAAAAGAAATAAATATATACCGCCTTTGCGGTACACCAAGGCGATCTTTGTTGTTCACTATCCTATTTAAACAGGTTGTGAATTAAAAATGTTGTGTTAACTTTAATCTTAATTACGAGTAAAAGTACGCTTGAAGTATTTTATAAACCACTACGGTGATGCTTAAGCATACGGCCTGTTTGATGGTAAGTGGCTAGAGCCGCGTCTATGGATGTTTGCAACCCCAGAAAAGTCCCTCACGTGTCACTGACCCTCTTAAATGTGAATTTATGCCTCTGGGAGCATGGCAAGTGAATAACTTCAGCTGCCCACAGTTCCTCTTAGGGTGAGGCCAAACGAGCGTAAATTTGTGAGTTGTCAGTCGCGGAATTTCGTTCGCGTAAGTCCAGTTCGTGCTACACGGCGACGCAAAATGAGATTTGTATGAGTTGTCTGTGTTGATGAATTGTGAGTCGACTCACATGCATAATCCGACCAAATTGAGATTCGCGGGGGGGGGGGGGGGTAAGCGTGAGCCAGGTAAAGATTACGTGGAAGTCGACAACTGAATAAAATGCGCCTGTCTGGCAGCCCAACAGAATTTCTGCTGGGCAGAATTTCTGCGACCGAAATTACGCGACTGACAGCTCACAAAAATTACGCTCCTTTGTCCTCACCCAAATAGAGATCACTTCCTCATGCGCAGATACACAACACCAGTCTATACAGTAAGGTCTGGTCGGGCTCTCAGACGTTACTCGTGCACGTACACGATACTCGTGGGTAGTCCACGAGTACCGTATACGTGCACGAGTAACGTATACTACTACTCAGCCCATATATGACCCACTGCTGAGTCGGGCCTCCTCCAGTTACATCTAGGGATGGCACAGGGTTTCGTATTAAGTTCTCCCAATTTTACAACCTAGCCGAGCTCTTGAAGCTATTGTTGTCCATTTGTCGGCTCTTACGACTCCCACAGGCTGGAATGGAAAAGATAATACACAAACCATAATCACTACATAGTATAAAACAAAGTCGCATTCTTCTGTCCGTTCCTATGTATGCATAAATCTTTAAAACTACGCAACGGATTTTGAAGCGGTTTTTTTTAATAGATAGAGTGATTCATGGGGAAGGTTTATATGTATAACCCACCCACGCTTTGCACGGGCGAAGCCGGGCCGGGCCACTAGTATTACAATATACCTCTAGACGAATTATTTAAGTATTAATTCAAACTAATGATGATGAATACAGAATGAATTTTGAGTTGCCAGTTGAATACAATTCATTCGTAAACATCTATCCATCAGCCGTAATTGTTGCCAACTCGCTCCTTGGACTAACGATGGATGATCCGCGCAACGGAGTTTCGTTCAATCTACCTGTATTTCACGACACTGGAAAATTTTAATAACGTAGGATAATAGAGATTTTTAAATACGAATCAAAATTTGTATCATACTAACAATCCATTCCGGTTCATTTGCTCTAGTGTCGTCTACTGCCATCACCCTGCTTCCCATATTTGCATGTAGGAACCACCATTGTGTGCAGTAGGTATATGGAAAGGCCGCAGTCGGACAGTCTATCCGCAGAGTCCTTAATCTATACTAATATATAAAGCTGCAGAGTTTGTTTGTTTGTTTGTTTGTTTGTTTGAACGCGCTAATCTCAGGAACTACTGGTCCGATTTCAAAAAATCTTTCAGTGTTAGATAGTCCATTTATCGAGGAAGGTTATAGGCTATATTTTATTTTCAAAAGAATTAGGGATCCGTATGAAAATTGCGATTTTGTAAACCAAGGTGTAAAATCGAAAACCTATTTATGCGTGCGCCGCAAAAACTATTGACAATAGAACAAAATGATGTACTACGGGTTTGTAGGTCTTATAAAGATCTACAAAAAAGTCCGCGAGAGCACATATCTAACTATCATAGTTTAGTCACAATAACCGATTTTATGTTCATAAAAAATATGCACGGGTTCGAAGCCCACGCGGGCGAAGCCGCGCCCAAAAGCTATATCAGATATATTGAAAGGAACCACAGTTCTTGCCGGTTTTTTTCTATAGAACAGCTTTCTAAAACGTACTTCACATTTGTCTAAAGCGTTTTAACTCAAACCTACATCAGTAAAGTGGAATTTGAATAGGACTGTCTGATAGGTAATCATTAACTGGATAGTACGCTTTTTTAATTAATACTACTCATAAATGATAGATGGCCCACTGATGAGTCGGGCGTCCTCTCATCACAGGGAGGATAATTAAGCTACTGTGTCACACTGGCCAGACGGGTTGGCACAGGGTTTCGTATCAAGTTTTTCTTTTTTTTGCGGCTAGGTTTTCAGTCTTGTCATTTCCTTTTGTCGGCTCTTACGACACCTTCAGGATGGAATGGGATGGGGTGGTGACACGATGTGTGCTAAATCCATCACCATACAGATTTAATTAATTATATTATTAACAAAATCTTAAAATTTACCGAATGAGCAGTCCAACATTGTATTCGGTAGTTATTGAATAGGTGAATATCGAGCCCCATAAGCACTTAGGTCTGCTTATCGCAAACGGTGGAATGGTGCAGCAAGTTTAAGGCTATTTCGAGTTTGTACGGCTGAGGAAGTGACGTCACTATTTTTTTAAAGACTATAACTTTGTGTCATAAAGATTTTACTACCTGTAGTTTTAAACAAAACCTGTGGTTTTAACCAAACAGGATTTTTTTAATTAGATTGATTCATTGACATTTTACATATTTATCAACAAAAAAATGAATGTCGATTAACGGCATTTTAGCTTGAGGACGACAGCTATTAATTCAAGTAAATATTCATCTTATTTTACAATAGACCGTCACTTTCGATATGTAGATACCAATAGTGTCATGTTTATTGTGAAAGGCGTATAGTTCTTAATTAGGTTTGTAAATAGTTATCTTCAAACCTAATTAAGAACTATACGCTCAATGGTTTAGCGACTAGTAAATGAATTATTGCCGTTGTTCGAGCCCTGTTTGGTTTTGACGTAGTTCCACGGAAATCGTCACAGGGTAATTTAATAATACCCGACCCTAAGACACTGTGAAGGTCCAAACGAAAAGGGTCAAAGGAAAAAAGATATGCTTTCTAAAGGGAGACGAACAAGAGTTTTGATAAAGGTAAATCAAATTAGCATGGCAGATTGATTAATTTACTCTTAGTCAAATTAAAACCTACGTAAAGTCGAAACCGACTTTTTAATGACTGACCTTTTGTTTACTCTGTTTAATGTATTGTAACTATAACTATTGAATAAGAAAATATATACGTAGTTTTATTTGATAAATAAATTTTACCACAGATATTTCATTGAAGCCATTTATTAATATTATTTTTATTAGGTAGCTCTATTATTCATTTCAATTTAAAGTAAGTGCCATTTTTTTGATACGTTTGACAAAGTATTATCGTCACATTGAGCGTAATAGTAATTAAAATATTGATTTTACAACATTAATTTATTTAGGTGCATATCTACTTACAACATAAAAGATGAGTATTTAATTCGGTTAAACAGCGTGGCATAATGTAGAGAAAAATAAACAACAGCAAAGAGTCCCTGATCACTCACGCTTGGTAGTAGATGATTTAGCAGAATATAAAAATAAAATCATAACACTACAAGACATTGAACAATAAGACATTCCATTAGAGACAAGAAAATACGAGAGTAGCGAAGTTGAATGAAATTGAACACGCAACTAATCCCAGGTAAAAAAAAAAATAGTCACATTTCAACTTCTATTATGAAAGGTGGATAGTAAAGGGCCGAAACCTGTGGCGTGCTATCGGCGTGGCTATATTTATAATCGGGTGGCGTGGTGGGCTGTTGACGTCAGCGATAGGGCGAGGACTCAGGTACAGTATATATGAAAGGTACAGTAGGCTATCTCAGTACTGAAGCCATGAACAGCAAATTCTAACAAACATGTGCTATCGCAATGATTTTTCAAGTCACAGCGCCAGATCATGTAACATAATTTTAAAATAAATATTTTTGTATGTAACTGGCTTAGCAGATAGTTCATGGTTGCGTTTACTGTTTTTAACAAACATCATTAAGTATTATTGATTGTTTGATCGATGCTGATCATGGCACCACAGGGCGTGATATCGTATAATCATCTTTATGTCTAATCCTTATCTTGCCTAAACGTAATGTTTCAAGGTAGCCTGAGTAATTTATATTTGAGAAGGTTGAATAAAGGTACTGAGTAGTTATTTGTATACTGTGTACCCAGGCGTCGCGAGGCGGGCGGGAGGCGGCGCGGCCCGTGGCGCGCCCTCAGATACGCACTTGCAAATTCGCACCTAGGGACGCGACACTACCATGAGCTATCGATTTTTAACAATTTAATCGATCTCTACAAGTCCTTCACTAGTTTTGAGCGAAATATATACTATATTCGGAAATAATCTATACTAATATATAAAGCTGCAGAGTTTGTTTGTTTGTTTGTTTGTTTGAACGCGCTAATCTCGGGAACTACTGGTCCGATTTCAAAAAATCTTTCAGTGTTAGATAGTCCATTTATCGAGGAAGGTTATAGGCTATATTTTATTTTTAAAAGAATTAGGGATCCGTATGAAAATTGCGATTTAGTAAACCAAGGTGTAAAATCGAAAACCTATATATGCGTGCGCTGCAAAAACTATTGACAATAGAACAAAATGATGTACTACGGGTTTGTAGGTCTTATAAAGATCTACAAAAAAGTCCCAGAGAGCACATATCTAACTATCATAGTTTAGTCACAATAACCGATTTTAGTTTCATAAAAAATATGCACGGGTTCGAAGCCCACGCGGGCGAAGCCGCGCACAAAAGCTAGTTTTACTTATATTTTCCTTAGTTTTCTACTTCTTATTCATCATTATTTCAACCAAAAGACGTCCACTGCTGGACATAGGCCTCCCCCAAGGATCTCCACAAAGGCCGGTCCTGGGCCGCCCGCATCCACTGCTTTCCGGCGACCTTAACCAGGTCGTCGGGCCACCGTGTGGGAGGCCTACCAGCACTGCGCCTTCCGGAATTTTCTACTTCTTAATGAATTCAAATTACCAGCTATGGTAATAAGATGTAAGTAGTATCAATAGTTCTGGGCTAGTAAATTTAAATAGTAAATTTTATATTTTTTCGTTAATTTGTTTTATTGTACTAATTTGTTAAACTTAGCGTGATTAACTGCCGAATGTAATGAAAAGTTAAATATGTCTTTATGCTTCTTCCTATTTAAACGAATGACAGACATTTTATCAAAAACTTTCCTTTCAGTTCGGTTGGTATAAAATTTAAGTAATTGTTCAACAAAAATTGGATTGTACGGAAATTGTGTATTCGATGATTTTGTCTCTTAAAGAAAGCATACATTCAAGAAAATAAATTACAAATATATTCTACTAGCGACCTGCTCCGGCTTCCCACGGGTGCAATTATGACATATAAACCTTCATCTTGAATCACTCTATCTATTAAAAAAGCCGCTGCAAAATCCGTTGCGTAGTTTTGAAGATTGAAGCATGCATAGGGACGGACAGACGACAGCGACTTTGTTTTATACTATGTAGTGAAGTGATAACGTCAGTGATAATTTAAGTTGGCACCGACCACAAACGGTTGTTTATTGGTTATTTCAAAGCTGGTTTACATTTTATTATAACTCATCAAAATGGAACTAGTGTAACAATTAAAAATGCCATGATTTTTTTTTAAAATAATATAAACTTGTATGCTCTTCAAAAAGTTTGTGGGTGTACTGAGGAATTAATTCACACAGCTAAAAAAGCTAAAAAAAATCAAGCAGCAATCTCACTTGTATGTAAAGGGTAAGCTCGTAAAAATCGATTTATAGCTGCACAACCCTATTCGCACCTCCATGAATGGAGGAATTAAATTATCCTTAGCCGCGAGCCGAATTTGCACAGACCTGACTTGAATCCAAATACTTTTTTAATATGTATACGTTCTATTTTACGGCTTTGATTCTGTTTACTGCCACCTACGCCAGTTTTCATCCATCCAGACGGTGTTGTAAGGCCCGTAACATAGGCGTAGCTACCGCCGTATCTGCCGTATCAATTATACAGTGCCCCCGGACCAAGGGGGCCCCCGACGTGCGGGAAGAATTATTAAAAACATCCCATTTTTTTCATTATTTCAGAAATTACAAAAGTAAACAAAAGTAATCTTTTTTTTCTCGTGTGGAGCGTGCGTTACAAAGTTGGCAAGTTGGCCTACATCGGTTTTTTTTACACACAATTTTTTTCTTTTGTGAGAAATCTTATCCTTCATAAGGTGCATGCAAATCCCCCTATGCAAATACATTTTTATACGGGGCCCCACCAAGGCACACTACGCCCCTGGCCCGTAAGGAAATGACTAGGCAAAAATCTAGCCGTAAGAGAAGGAAAACTTGTTAAGAAACTCTGTGCCAACCTTTCTGTTCAGCGTGGCACAAATGGATAATTTGTCTCCATGTAATTGGACCCCACTCACTCAGCAGCGAGTCTTTTATGAGCTGTAATATATACGTAGTTAAATAAATATCCTTGGACATTTCACACAACGCCATCTCGTCCCAAGCTAAGCAACTTAATGCTTGTGTTATGGTAACGAGATGGATGATAAACTACTTATATACATTTTTTTTTGTAAATACATACATATTATAGATAGAAATGACACCCAGACTCCGAGCCAGTGCCTCTGGTTTAGACAAAGACACTGGCCCGACCCCGGAATCGAACCCGGGACCCGTTGATCCAAAGGCGGCACATCTGACCACTAGACCAACGAGGCAGACGAGCAGAGTTATGTGGACTAAGTGTTGTACAATAGGTATTGTGTTAATAAATTATTCTGATAACTGATATTCTGTTTATAAGCTTTCAAGTTGGATTTGCTAAGCATCCAAACTGAGAAAATGAAAAGGTCGATTCTAAAATTGTAAGGCGTTCTCCTAGAATCCGTTTATTATATAACGGAATTTTCGTATGGTTCGGTTTGGGAGTTATAAATAGATTTGTAATGGTTACCTGAAAATCATGATACCAATGTGATTTAGAAACATAGAATCTGAAGTTATTATTTGGAACTCTGGCAGATAAACAAGATCTTAATTATACCCAATACACAATACATTGTCAACATAGATATTCCGTTTCTGTTATTCTTCAAGGATATTATATGTATTAGACGAATATCGTAAGTCAAAACATTCGTAGTTACTCCAAGATATATGTGCTGGCGTAACATTTCCCTTATGTTTATAAGACCAAATAGCTAAACAATAAAATTGTTGTCTCACTTAAACTATAGAAAATCTTTAACAAAATTACGATCTTACGATTAATCTGTTTTGTAAAACATGGTTTAACTGGCAAATAGTAGCACATTTTTTCTAAATAAATCGTGGCTGCACCAGGCAACACCGTATTCAGGAGTTTGTATGCCACAAACAGACACCACAAAATATTAAGGTACAGAAGAAGCAACGTACACTTAAAGATCGCTCACGGACACCGTTTCAGACACACATATTTTTGGGCAGAGAAGGAAGAAACAAAAAAGAGTTAAACTGTTCAGCATACGGATGTTTCGTTCTTAACAATGAAGAACACAACATTAAATAAAAGTGCCACTACCACGATTGTATTTCGCATAAGCCAGACTTGATGAGCCTTTTTTTTATAGGTCAAGGCCTCCAAGGCAACTCTGAGGACAGAGGAGTCCCCAGAGCCAATACTCGCCACGACTCCGTGTGCCGCTCTTCGTCTGGCCTCTCCCCGTGGGCCCGCCCGGCATGGATGACCCTGAGCCGGTATGGCCCCAACGGATCCTAAAGGCACGCAAGCCCCCTCAACACAACAAGGTGGTGGCACGGTACAGGGGGAGACTTGATAAGCCTAGCGCGTCGGCCGAGTGTATGTATGAAAAATAACGTATGTACATGAGCTTGATTTCTGTACCTAATTGTTTTGTGTCGATACGACAATTTCTTTTCGGTTACCTTCTAAAATGTGGGTATTTATAGTATCTTCTCTTTTATAAACCTGAATAGTTATGATGACATACTAATCAGTTAGTATACCTGCGTGTGCCCCAAATTGACCTATTCATGTCCCTCCAACGGGTCTCAATTCAATTAAACGTAGGTATCACGCAATTCTGCACTTGATCACGTCCGGCGCAAAGAACTTTTTTGTTTGCGGCTTTCGCTATAATCGGTTCCATGAAGGGTATCAAACATGTAACAAATTTTATGTTCGGCTTGCTATAGTTGTGCATCCTATCTCGTACGCTATATGCGATTATGATATCTGTACACGAGATTTGTACACGTGCAGGAAAGCGCAGTGCTGGTAGACCTTCGGATTCAGGTTGGCCGGTGGCACAGAACTGGCCTTCGTAGAAATCCTTGGGTGTACATAACACAATCTTTTAGGTGATATGATGATTATGTGGAAGTAAATTCGCCTCACCAGCGGCTCATGTATAGCCTGAGATGTTCATTATCAATATAACAATACATAATGTTGGTTTATCAAATAACTCTGTTCTTTAAGTAATTTACGTTCATCCCCGCATATACACGGTGATTGGTAAAATATTGTGCATAATGAAGGACAAGATACTAATTATAGTAAAAGATAATCATCATCATCATCATCATTTCAGCCAAAGGACGTCCACTGCTGGACATAGGCCTCCCCCAAGGATTTCCACAAAGGCCGGTCCTGGGCCGCCCGCATCCACTGCTTTCCGGCGATCTTAACCAGGTCGTCGGTCCACCGTGTGGGAGGCCTACCAGCACTGCGCCTTCCGGAACGCGGTCGCCACTCGAGGACTTTTCTGCCCCATCGGGCGTCGGTCCTGCGAGCTATGTGCCCTGCCCACTGCCACTTAAGTTTGGCAATCCGGTGGGCTATGTCGGTGACCCTGGTTTTCCTGCGTATCTCCTCATTTCTGATTCGATCTCGCAGGGAAACTCCGAGCATAGCCCTCTCCATTGCCCTTTGGGTGACTTTGAGCCTTCTGATGGAGCCCATAGTGAGCGACCACGTCTCTGTTCCATATGTCATCACTGGCAACACACATTGGTTGAAGACTTTTGTCTTCAGACACTGCGGTATTGTGGACGAGAAGATCTTTCGCAGCTTCCCGAACGCTGCCCAGCCGAGTTGGATCCGACGATTGACCTCTTTCTCGAAGTTGGACTTACCTAACTGGACAGTGTGTCCCAGGTAAAAGATAATATTCATTAGTAACTTACTAAACGCGCATATATCCCGTGGGAGAAGGAAAACTTGATACAAGCCCTGGGTCAACCCGTCTTGCCAGCGTGATACAGTCAGCTATTTTTCCTCCATGAATTTGGAGGAGCTCTGATGCATTATTGGGTAATTTATGGCCTGAAATGGCTTAGTTAACGTGAGCTTTGACTGACACGTCACACGTGCGGCGCACCCGAAAAGTAACGGTTATGATTGCGTCAAATCGCTGCTTATAAGGTGATTGCTCCAGGGTAGCCCGCGAAATTCAAATTTTCTTACGTTTTTTGCAATTTGCAGGCCAGTGCTAGGTTGTATGATGATGAAAATTTGATTCGCGGCTGTAAGAAGTATGTAGTTACAGAGTTATAATCACCAAACTCATCAATACAACCCTCCAAGCTCATAAAGGTGCAAGAATGACTTTGACGTTGAAAAAGTTTTTCTTAAATAACATATTTTTGAGACACATAGTCTTAAATGACACCTAGGTAAAATTTTAAGTACCTATTTTTTATATTATCGGTAGCGGAATCAAGTACTGAATATTCTCCTACAGTATGTACAGTCTTTTACCAGTCACTTTGTACAGACTCGATAGATAGCGGAAGCAATTTCGAAGTGATCGAAACTTCAACTCGAAAGAGTTTTATTCAATTAAATGTCAAGAGGATTTTACATTGAAGAAGGTGCTTTTGCAGAATTGCTTTTACTCCGAAGGAATTTCCTCGGGACGTCCTTAGAAAAGGTTGACAATGAAGTTCAATGTTGCGAATTCGCCAAATTTAATTGTGCCTTTTATTATGTTGTATAAGTTTGTTATTATTCTCCAAAATGATATTTATTCCACAACAGATCATTTACTAAGCCTTTTTGAAAAACGGGTCTTATTTCTATCATGCCGGTGGTATAATTACTCGTAAATGGAATCCAAAGCTTTATCAAAAATTAACCAAAATCTGTTTTAGTTAAGTTTTTAAAGAGCTTTGTATAAAAAAAATCCTTTGTATTTTCTAATTTCGTAGGTGTCAAAAGTCGAATAAAAGCACTGAAAGAAATTAACGGATTTCGGCTACGGTGTTTTGTTTAATTGTTTTGTTTAATAGGTGTCTTTGCCTTCTTCCCATTTATTTTGGGTCACCAGTCTATCTTATGGGGCCCCGGTTATAATTGGATTAGTCCACGTGACAGGTTGCACGTTACTGACTTAGTGTCAGCTGCCATAGAGGTTCGAATGACACCCGAGGCCGACGGTTTTACGTGACCTTCGGAAATCGAAAGTCAGAATTTATCATGGGGGTTTAACGTTTTATTGGAGACGTTTTGATAAGTTCAGTGAAGTATGTAAGAAAGTGAGTGTCATAAGCTTTTCACCAATTCAAGACTTGGCTGAGCCACACATTTTATCTGCTTGGGTACGACCTCATCTACCCAATATCTTTTTACCCTCTCAGATATGTATAAAATGGTCCATTTATTTGTACATTCATTTCTTCACTTAAGGACTAAGTATATAATTTGTTTTCTGGGAATTTTATTTTTACTTTTTATAAGACTTCCATACAAAGGTCGCGAAGAATCGATGCGTCCCTAGAGTGCGAAGTTGGCGAGATTACATTTTAGGAATGGCGCTCATTCCAGGATTTCATCATTCCAAAAATGACTAAGAGAAATCCTATATACTTGTCTAATTTGGTTCTAAGCTATTTTTAGCAGTGGACTTGTATTTCCTCATTTAAATTATTAGGCCAAGGTTAATTTAGGTGTTTTCTATTTCTGTGTTACTCAGTCAATAAATTACCCACTGGTGAGTCGGGCCTCCTTCAACTCTAAGGAGGATTAGCTTACTGTGCTACGCTGGCTTGACGGGTTAGTATTTCGTATCAAGTTCGCCTTCTCTTGCAGCTGGGTTGTAATTTCGTCGACATAAGAGTCGTAAGCAATACCCTCACTATGTACTATCATACTATCATACTATGTATTCTAAATCCGTGACCACACAAAATAATTTCTGTATTGAAACCTGGTAGTAGCCAAATCAGGCTAGCTTGAATAACAAAATAGACAAGGATATTTCTATTTTACCCACTCGTATGTCTAGATCAGGGATGTCTTATATTTAAAGCCGTTTAATTAATTTATTTGCGCATAACCGCAGATCTCTCTGCGGTTATGCTGACCGTCTCCATCACAAGATAGTATTTAACTTATCTACTGTCTAGCATTGTGGAAATAAATATATCCATAAGAATTTTAATATGTGATGTCACGCTGGGCATAATTCAGCACAGTATTGGATATTTTGTATTCAGAAAATTAAAATATACTGTCTTTTATTCATCATACTATCACTGGCCATTAATCTGAATGTGTAACAATTTCATTACGTTGAGTGAAGCACACACAAATTTATATACGAACAAGTTATAGCAGCTTTTGTACTCAGTAACGGCGAAAATTGCACTAAAAGCTGTGTTTTAATTAAAACAAAGTAAGAGCAATTCATGTTGTCTATGAAAAATAAAGCAATTTAAGCCTTATTTGGTAATACTTTAATAATATGAATAAGAGCCTCACGAGGTTACCGCCATGTGGCAAAGTTGATTCAATAATCGTCACACAATGATTCGGTGATATCGGTTTCAGTAAACGGTCTAATCGCGAAGAGTTTCGACCAAAATGTTAAAAAACTCTTGCTGAGTTGCTGAGCTTAGGGCATAAAAGCTGTCATTTACTGGATCCGGCAAGTATCGTGAGAAGGTTCCTCTCTCTGGAGCGCTGAATCATCGGCAGCTTAGGTCCGATGATCTAAGCTGCCGATGATTGCCTTGGTTTAAAAAAATATATACACGTATTATACTGTTTAATTAAACTTTTTTTTTTAAATAAAAAATATGAAGATAATAGATATGTGGATAAGAAATGCCAGACACACACAAGGAAAGCACATATTCGATAAAAATTGTTTGAACTCATTTGGCTTAATATCAAAATTACAATGAATATGAGAGATTTTACAAGTACCTAAGTTATTTTTGTTTAATCAGACATTTAATACTGCGTTAATTAACAGAGACTGGTTGTTTGTCTTGAATTTGTTATAATTGATGAAATACCCGTTTCCACTTTTAACAACTTTTAGAGCTTCGCCGGATTCCGGCGGCGAAAGCTGGAGACCGACTTGTACCGTTTGCTTGTAATGTATATTTCGCGGCGAATCTGTTTAAAATGCCGATACACCAAACGCATGTTCGCGTTCGCTTGCTACTAAAATGCTCGGGTTATCATCACCTAAACGATTTTTCGTCCTTGAATTCTAAGTGATATCGAGTGACGTAGCATAGTCATTTTGTGATGGTTGCGTATTATGATGAGGTACTCAACATATAAATATCACTATCACTATCACTACATAGTATAAAACAAAGTCGCTGACGTCTGTCCGTCCCTATGTATGCTTAAATCTTTAAAACTACGCAACGAATTTTGATGCGGTTTCTTTTAATAGATAGAGTGATTCAAGAGGAAGGTTTATAAATATAATACATGCATAATATTGTAGAGAAACACTGATAAATTAAGATGTTCATCATTGCTCCCGTGCGAAGCCGGGGCGGGTCACTAGAGCTCTATATATTCTTTTTCGTTTAATTTTACGCCAAACATATATACAATATATTTTCAATTTTGTTTAACTTTAAATAGAACCAAAATATCACCCTCAGTTCAATTATTACCACCCGCTAGCGGAAGATGCCCGATCTCCATCTTAAAGAATACATGATCCTTGGGTGGTGTAGTGTTACTACACGTGATTAAGGTCAACAGGACATATCCGGGGAAGAACGGTGCGGGCAGCTGGAGAAATCCACATTTCCCTCTGATGACAGCATCAAAATCAAAACTCATTTTAATCAAGTTGGCTCATTAGAGGTCTTTCGACAAGTCAAACAAAAAAAAATATTTCAAATTTACCATTTAAAATTTCAAATTGATTATTTACCATCTACCACCGGTTCAGAATGCAGCTCTACAGAGAATAACCGGCAAGAAACTCTGTAGTTGCTCTTTTAAGATCGCCTACTGTGCCACGCTGGCCAGACGGGTTGGCACAGGGTTTCGTATAATTTTCATTCTCATGTGGCTAGGTTATGGGCCTTGGCATTACTTTTTTTTGGGCTCATACGACGCCCTCAGATGGAATAGGGTGGTGACACTATGTATTCTGATCAGTGGCGTAGCTAGGTAACCAAGGGCCCTGGGGCAAATTAAAAAATGGGGCCCCACTGCTATGTAAACTGATTAGGTCTTATCAAATAAAATTATGAAATATACAAATACTTTAAAAATGCTAGTAAGCTACATAGGCTAGTGCACTGCAGGGCAGGTAATATAAAAATATTAAACAGTAAAAACATAAATTACAATTAATGATTGGTGTAGGTTTGGCTAATAAAACGAACCTTGAAAGAAGATTCAAGGGTTTATTATATAAAGGTCGTGCCTACCAACCAAGTTTTCGCAAAAGTATCAATGACTTCGTTTAAATCCAGGCTTGATGCAGTATTGTTTTCAATTGCTATTAGCTATAAATGTCGGAGTCGAGTTTGGCCCATATTATTTCTTCAATATTTTTTTATTATTTTTAATTTGCTAAATGACTTTTCAGCTGCTGCAGAGGTGACAGTATCACTCCATATTTGCTCATTATTTCCTTACATAATTGGTGAACAGTACATGCTTGAGTTAGTTGAGGTAAAACTAGGTGGCAAATATTAATAAATTGAAGTGAAACACTAGGGCCTATTATATCTGAATATTTTCTTTGGAATTCGTCACACTTTTGCAATAAAGTTGCTTCTTCAACATGTAATAAAAATGATGGTGTTAGAAAATCGAATATATGACATGACAGACTGCAATGCAGTCATGACAATAAAATGTGTATCTAATTAAGCCATTACTGTGTCTAGTACATTATTAAAAATCTCAATTTTAAATAATTTCAATCAATTCATCAAAATATTTTTGAACTTTTCTTTGCTTTTTTTCTTGAAAACGTATCAATACCTTATTTTCTTGCAGTTTCACTGGCTTTGCACTTGAATAATACGAAATCATTTCAATAAATTAGCAACTTTGCTTTGGGCTCTGCTAAAACTTTACTTGCCTCGTCGAAATTGATGTCGCAATTTGTAAAGTTTTGGATTTTTCAACCAACACTGCAGTTACCACATTATTTGCGTCACTATTAATATAAATATTTTGGCCATGTGTATTTGCAGAAGGTTGACTAAAAAACTTGTCAATTTTTATTTACTATCTTCTCTTTCTTGGCGTTGTTTGCGTTTAACTACACTACTGGGTTTCTTCTTTATAACAATAATTTTAATGTACAAATTTATTTAAACAATACAATATTAGATTGTGCTCGACTATGTAGGTACTCACTGTTCATTGACGACGTTAAAAGTAAAATAAAAGGTAATGATGACAATGATACGCTACAAGTGGGGAAACTCCGGAAAATAATTATCACTGTTAGTGTTACCACATTTATCGGTGGAGACCATGACCGATCTCCTGCCTGCGGGAATTAACGTATCAACTGCAGGGGACTTGCATTTTTTCACGAGATTTCGCGTTATACAATGAGCTGTAGCTAAAATCTATAGATTTGACACGATTTAGTGACCTAATGGACATCAATATGAGTGATAAAATCTAATAAATTTAAACCATTATATTGACCACTACAAAAAAGTTTATTGACATTAGCTTACTTACTCCGTTCCTGATACACAGTGCCGGATTAAGCAAACGCGGGGCCCGTAGCAAATTCTTTCAAAGAGCCCTTGATATGCTATGGGTGATAGTGGTAAAAATACAATTCAGGTTTATTTGCTATCTATAAGTTAAAATTTTTTGGGTAATTAATACATACCACATCTTAATAAGTTTCACTCAAAAAAATACGCTCAGGCAGAGATGAGTGGGTTTAAATATGCGGGGCCCCCTTTCGCGCGGGGCCCGTTGCAATTGCTACTCTTGCTACGTGGTTAATTCGGCACTGCTGATACAGCATTAATTTTTAAACCGTTCTCGAAAAAAGTCTTAACTCTAATTCACAATAAAACGCACGTCAATGAATAATAAAACGCACATATCACTATCCGTCAAATTGACAACACTGCCAACCTACAGAAATTTAAGGGAATTTAGGGGAATCCCTTGGCATAACTTTTGAATTTCTGTCAAGTGAGTTGTCATGATTAAAGTGGAGTTGCAACCTGTCATATTTATTTTGAAAATTCGATCGAGATTTCTGATAAGGATTCGAGGGCCCCCTGAGCTTGAGGGCCCCGGGGCACTGCCCCGCCTAGCCCCTTGGTAGCTACGCCACTGATTCTGATACCGTCACCACACGGAACATGCTTTCCCTTTATACACGGTTAGCGACACGTTAGGGACGCCTCCAGTGTTATGAATGTGCGTAGGCGAAGATAGCGCAACGTAAGGTTTAGCGCAACGCCTTTATTATAAAAAATGACCTGTTACTAAGTCGGACCATGCAAATGATCCGACTTAGTAACAGGCTGAGGGTTTGTTATCTAATAATTGATATACATCGTTCAAATTAGTGTCCGAATACACGTAAGTACCATTTCGTACTGAAGTTAGACGGAGGATAAAACGTAATGGAAGCTTATTTTCTTGTTTATATTCTTGTCAACATTAAAGCAATAGAAATCCATGTAAGTAAATGGCAATTTCAAATTGGAGTGATGTGTAAATATAACCGAGTACGGGTCGCCTAGAGCGCGCCAGCCAACCTACACACTGTACTGCTAACCTAATTGGCGACGATTCTTCGAAAAATGCAAATTTTACGATAGCTACGCGCGTTGCTACGGTCGAGAACCTTTTAAACTACAAATATCAATTGTTAATTCAATTTGCAGGATTAATTTGCGTGATAGTATTATTGTGAAACCTAAGTGGGAGTAAATGTCACATAGGTGAATTCGTAGCACGTCGAAGGAAATACAGTCTTTTTTTTTTTAATTATTTAACTTTGTGCACATAAAGTATACAAAGGTGGACTTAATGGGGTGGGCATTTTCTACCAGTCAACATATATGTGGTGCAGATAACCAAAAGACAGGTGCACAGTAGGCATACATTTAATTTCGGTCGATAAATTAAAAAAAAACTGTTATAATAACCAGATATACGCATTGGCATGGCCAAGAACACGATGTACCAACTCGATCGGATCTGGGCCGACAGAAATATATCACCAAAATACGACCATTATCCACCCTGGTCTTCTCAATTTTCCTGTATGGCTCAGAAATATGGACAATGAGGAAAGCCGACAGAACACGAATATATGCCTTCGAGATGTGGCGCTGAAAATCAAGACCAGACTCCACACCACATGTCTCTGTAAAGTGTTCGACTTCTATGGCCACATAGCGCGCAAGAGTATCGAGAACCTACTGCTGACCGGAAAGGTGGTAGGAAAAATACCGAGGGGCCGTTCCCCCATGCGATGGTCGGACCAAATACGCTCCGAACTTGACACCACCGTATGTGACGCAATTCACACTGCAGAAGACAAGGCGTCATGGCGTGAAATAGTCCAAAATAAAATACTCCATAGAGGTCACGATCCTCAGCACTGAGGACACACGACGCAAGGAGGAAGGGAAATTAACTATTGCTGATTCTTCCTCCAATTCAATGACCATCACATTTTACAACCAATACCACTCATCCTACTCTTACTCGCCTCTTATTTATAATACACAGTATCAACAAACGGAGAATATGAATTTAGTATGCTTGTGTATCCTAGCCAAATTTTAAAAAATCTAGTGACGATAGGCGTTGAATGATTGAACACGTGTTGGGCGGCTAGTTTGGTTAGAACGTGGGAGTATCGCTTGCGGATTTTCGTGCGTTAAGCGCCTCCCGCCTTGTTTGTGTCGGTTCCAAACCGCGAAGCGAGAACTGCGTCGCCGCTATCACTATCTGTTTCTGGATATTCTCACGGTCGGTAACTTTGTTGAATATTAACAGAATCTGTCGGGATTTGTCTTCCCCTGTGAGTTGTAAAAGCCAACGAGGAGTGAAACGGGTTGAACACAGATAAAAAAATAATGGCTTTTGTTTTATCAATGGTGTTTCGGTGGTATAAAGTATGATTTGTGTAATCGTATGGATTTATATCATTAGTTCCAAGTTGTTTTTTTTTCAATTGAAATTAAACATTCGTGGGATGTGCCATACTAATCTTATAATTATGAAAGTGGCTGAACTGAATGCAGTGTGGCATTCTACTTTTTTAATAATTTGTAAAAAGTTATATCGCGTTTATAATGGAAGCAGTGACCCAAAATGGAACTAACTCAATTCAAACACAGACGAAGACGCAGGCAACATTATTTTTATTAGATTTATTTATTATATATTTATTTATTTATTATTTATTAGATTTTTATTAGACCGAAAAAGTAAAAAAATATTTACGTCACAAAAGTCGCTGTATGTTCTAGGTCGATAAAAATAAAGGACTCTTCAATCAATGCTATGTTAGATTGAAACTCTCTCTAATAATGTCTATCATTGTTATTTTTTTCTGAGATACGTTAAATATTTGATCCTCTGTATGTTTTTTATCAAAGGGATTTCAGTAAAGAAACACGATGTATTTTAACTGTGAAGTCCATGTCCCAACTCGTTTTGAGTGGGAATTTAGAGGGTCGCCCTCATTCACAATACACGTGCGGGGTGATTGTACCATTTATTTTCGCATGGTCGGAGTTCGCTTAGTAGGAGCGATTCTGTTTTCCACTTTATGTCATACCCAAAATAGTATTACAAAATAGTATTAACTAATCTCAGCTTACATAAGACCGATTGTAAGTCAAGCTTCCTTCAATTTGATGAAGGGAAATTATCATACAACTACACGTTGACAGGTTGGCAAGTAAGCGGCCTATTTGTTTCCCCTTTAGGAGACTTTGAATTATATATTTTATAGGTCTGTAGTGAGCCCGTGGAGCTACAGTTATGACTTTAGGATCCTTGTGCATCCCCCCGCCAGGCATACCATCTCGCTGGGCCTGATTAGCACGCCTTTGCGTATGAAGGCCTTTTACGATACGCTCGATGATATGTGACGATGTATTTATTATTGTAATATTAGATATATTGTAATATTATCGCACTCATGACGTCAGTAACATTATAATTTATTATGTGTAGCCTCTTTGACTAAGAATGCTTATAGATGGCAGTTCTATCTCGGATAAAGGACGTCCAGTTTTTGTTTGCGAGCTTACAAAACCACAAATCACTTCGATATATCGGAAGATTTAATGGATGCAAAAGTTTTCTCTTTTTACATCGTTACGTTTGGAGTGCTGGACTTTTTTATTTGCTACGTAAATCAACAAATCTCAAACTCACCTTCGATTCGCTGACGACATAGTCGTAATGGCTGAAACCATGGAGGACCTCACTACGATGCTCGATGGCCTCTGTGGAGCCTCCGAACGAGTCGGCCTTAAGATGAACATGGAGAAGACGAAGATCATGTCTAACATCCATGTTCAAGCCACTCCTGTTAACATCGGAGGTTCTACCCTCGAAGTTGTTGACCATTACATTTACCTGGGACACACTGTCCAGTTAGGTAAGTCCAACTTCGAGAAAGAGGTCAATCGTCGGATCCAACTCGGCTGGGCAGCGTTCGGGAAGCTGCGAAAGATCTTCTCGTCCACAATACCGCAGTGTCTGAAGACAAAAGTCTTCAACCAATGTGTGTTGCCAGTGATGACATATGGAACAGAGACGTGGTCGCTCACTATGGGCTCCATCAGAAGGCTCAAAGTCACCCAAAGGGCAATGGAGAGGGCTATGCTCGGAGTTTCCCTGCGAGATCGAATCAGAAATGAGGAGATACGCAGGAAAACCAGGGTCACCGACATAGCCCACCGGATTGCCAAACTTAAGTGGCAGTGGGCAGGGCACATAGCTCGCAGGACCGACGCCCGATGGGGCAGAAAAGTCCTCGAGTGGCGACCGCGTTCCGGAAGGCGCAGTGCTGGTAGGCCTCCCACACGGTGGACCGACGACCTGGTTAAGGTCGCCGGAAAGCAGTGGATGCGGGCGGCCCAGGACCGGCCTTTGTGGAAATCCTTGGGGGAGGCCTATGTCCAGCAGTGGACGTCTTTTGGCTGAAATGATGATGAAACAACAAATGGTATGTAGCAGAGGAAAATATCGTCATTATTATTATTCATTGACGGAAAACACGCACAGGGGCTGTACCAAGGTTTACTTCTCTTTCAGCAAGGTGATCTGCCTCTAGTGTTGCCTTCTACGACACTCCCTCTACACTCTTGGGATAGTGTGGGTTGTTGACATTGTGTATTCCTAATCCGTTACCATACGGATAATTAGATTATGTTAATCTATAAGGTACCATCCTCAGAATGCCCTAAGAACGCGAGAGGCATACCACCTCGCCGCAAGAGGAGGAAAACTTGATACAAACCTTGTGCCAATCTGCCTTGCCAGCGTGGCACAGTAAGTGAGTTTCCCTCCATGAATTTGGAGGAGTCCTGACTCAGTAGTGCGTAATTAATGGGCTGAGATGATGATGAATAATGAAATTAAAATAATATATTCAAATATCTCTCACACTTTCTCACCTAATCAGTTAATCGAATTTTCATATATTGATTTACAAATGTATAAACAAATCATACAATTATGATTGAAAATCCGTAATTTTATTTTAAACATTTATAACGATGAATTTTGTGTGCTAAACATCGCGGCACATACGCGGCCTATTGGCCGCCGCGACCAATCCGCGCATTATGCGGCCAGGCCGCCTAAATGCGCGGGGGCCCTTAGAAGCTTTGTCTCTGGTCGTTTATCTACTTTCTGGTACAGGTCCGTAAGTTACGCTGATCAAACAACAGCCGAAAACTAGTTCAAGTAATATTCATCTGTTATTCATAGGTTTTCACACCCAAATCACTGATCCATTTTTAATGAGTCGTGGAATTAACGAGCTGGGAGAAGGGCACACTTTTGTCAGCAAAATAAAAGTTGAAGGGGTCGAAATTGGGCAGGAAAGTTTGCAAGTTATTCTGCCATTTTCAATATAATTAAAAAAGGTAGGAAATGACATAGGATCTAAAAGAGCCAATTAAGTCAGAACCCAGCAATATACAGTGTTGATATGACAAAGGGGCATTAAATTACACTACGTATACTATATGTGATTAGTATGAATTCGAAACAGAAAAAGGGCAGTAAAGGATCGCCGTCGGTTTTAGTGGGTAGGTCGGGGCGCAATTTACTATCTATACGCGCCCCGGAGTCCCACATACCCGGCCATTTCCCAACGGCCGGGTATCCATGAGGATCTCCGACGTAAAAAAAAAGGCATAAACATCTGTTAGGAAAGATACATCATGTTCATATGAAACAAAAATTTAAAAATCATTTTCGCCTAAACTATTGCTGCAATTTAATTGATTTTTGGTACAGAGCCTGGAAATGATACCTAGTATAGGCAGTTAAGAAATGCCCCTATGTCTTTATCAACCCTGTATAAAGTGATACAAAATCCCTATATCCATCCGATGTGACCGCATAAAGCTTACGCAAGGGCGTGGCTCTGTGTATTTTTTTAATAAAAATCGGAACCCTGCACTAGTTATGATAACCAGGGGCAGTTTACAAACATGAAATTCACCAACACAAATGTCACCCAAACTCAGAGCAAGTGCCTCTGGTTTACACAAATACACTTGCCCGACCCCAAAATGGAACCGGGCCTCATGATCCAAACGCAGCATCACGTCATTTACTATTTTAAAGTTTGATGGATAAACAGCCGATTTTGTGATCCAATTTCTTAATCACTAATATTATGTTCCAACGGCAACTAGCTGTCTAACTATCGTGTCCGTACAAGCTCCCTAGATTGTGTTCCGCAATACTCCTTGGGGTTTCTGTGCATATTTCTCTAGTTATAGCACTTTCGTCACCAACTGGTGACTCACATGTTAAGCCTCGCAACTTGGTAAAAATACAATTGTCACGAAATTAGACGGGTCTGAAGTTTACGGATGAATAATCCTATTGAGTTAGAGGCTTGGCTGGGTCTGAGAATAAATTCGTGGAAAACCTTACCTTGAATGAGGTGTATTATTATGTTTTAAACATAGATCCTACATTCATTCCCTATTAATCTACGCCTACACTTTGTGGTTATTATAAGAACCTAGTTAATAGTCTGGATATCTGATGTTTGTTGAGGGTTGTTGATTTTTTACTTACTTCTACTTCTCGGCCCATAAACGACCCGCTGCGGAGTCGGGCCTCCTCCAACTATATACTTTACTTTTCTTGCGGATAGGTTTTTAGGCCTTATCATTTTATTTTGTGCAGTGCTGGTAGGCCTCCCACACGGTGGACCGATGACCTGATTAAGGTCGCCGGAAAACGATGGATGCGGGCGGCCCAGGACCGGCCTTTGTGGAAATCTTTGGGGGAGGCCTATGTCCAGCAGTGGACGTCTGATGGGGTGATGATGATGATGATTTTATTTTGTCGGCTCTTACGATACCCTCACGACGAAATGGGGTGGCGACACTATGTAGGTGGATTGAATGAATTAATACTCGATTTGGAATTGGTAAGTTAGTATTTGGGCCTCAGATACAAACAGAGACCTACTAGATCTACTTCCTAAAGTCTTTAAAACACAATTAAGTTTCGACGTGGGGAATAATAAGTAATACTAGTGCAATTGTATATTATAAAACTGTTCAATCAAATATCACACAAAATACTAATAATGCAAAATTAAGAAAAAAAACTCGCACTCAACTGTGAATAATTTTCAAACAGTAAGGATTTTTAATTATATTTCTGCAAATATAATTAATAATATTATCGATTAAAGCCCCTGTCAAACTAAACCAAATTGGTTCATAGACACTTAAAAACATAGACCCCTGTCTATGGCTCTATGTGTATGTACGTATGTCTCTATAGCGTCACGCTAGCAAGTTAGCACGTGAAACTTATAAAACACCTCATTTCGTTAGCGGCTAAAGCCAACTTAAAAATGAAAGAATCTTTTATTCTGTTTAAGTATTTTGAGCTAAATTATTTTGCACTATACTATTTTAAGCCATATATAATATCTAGAGTTAGCGCTCCCTAGAGTATAAAAGATCTGTAATAGAGCAATCTGTATGCACGCCGTCAAAGGCTTTTACGCTTCAGTGATGCAATCTGGCGGTAAAAATCGTGTGAAACATGATTGTAGAAAGACAATTTAGAGTTTCCTAGAAGATATCCTTAAACAAATTTATATTTCGCGACACGGAACACGGTGATTATTGTAGCATAACTGTACGTAGTTTATAAATCATAATCATGATAAGTAATATAGCTTTAATGCAAAACCAGATCGTTTACAATAAGTCGCACTGTAACTATCAACAACCGTTGTTATGCATAGAGATGTGACACCAACCGTAGTGATGTGATACTACATATTGCCCCCTTTCTCTTTAAAAACCAAAGAAACCAAAACGCACCGGTGGTTTTGTTGGTCTCCCAGATCTTCGAGGCGACTCAGGAGCAGATGTAGGTAAACGTGAGGTACCGGAATCTGTGATAACATGAGAAGGTCCAGCCTCATAGCTTTTACTCTGTTGATTTTGTGGAACATCAATTTCCAAATGTTCCGGTATAGATGTCGTTTGTTGTTTGTCCATGGTGTCACCTGTAGACATACATTTGTTTTTATATAATGAATAGTTTCGGTCATCAATGCTGCTATCACGTCTGGGGCGTAGCTGATCTGCATGTTTGCGTTTGACTTCACCATTTGAAACCTTCACCTTGTAAGAATATGTTCCCGTTTGTTCTGTTACTACACCCGGTTCGGATCCTTGGACAAGTGGTCTATTTATCCAGACTTTGTCTCCGTGCCGGTACTCAGGTGGGAGACATGCCTTTGTTGTTGGCTGAAATTGTTGTTTCAACCTAGCTTTTTCCAAATTGTCTATAATACTGGGTTTCCATGACTTATTGTAAATTCTTGCACCAGGTGGCATTGGCAACTGGAAACTTATGCACCAGTCCAAGCCAAAAAGTGGTATATCATTTTCCATTATGACATACACATCTAAATTCTTTTGTTGGTTAAAAGCTGTGACTGATATTTTACATTTTCCTAACGTTTCAATTTTCATATCAGTATACGCCACTAAATCTGGACATTTCTTCAGAAGTGGTCGACCGATTGCTTGCCATAAAGTTTTTCCGATGACCGAGTGAACAGCTCCTGGGTCATAAAGCATTTCTGTTTCTAAGTTATTAAGTTTTGTCATTATCAATACTTTGCTAACCTTGGTTACAGAATTAACTTGAAACGTGTGTACGCTATCATCATCCGAACTCCTACGATCAGGATCAATATGTTGGCTGTTTGATCGCACTAACCGTGTTTGAAATCGTTTTAGTCTACTGTTTCCTGATGTTATACAAACGCTGGAAAAATGATTTCGTTTTCCACAAGCGCTGCATGTATGACCTCTGGCAGGACATTGGTCTAGATTACGGTGAAAACCTTTTCCACAGAATGCACATGCTTTGAAATCTGTCTGTTTGTTTTTCCATCTGTTTGTTTTATTTGAAACTTTGTTTACATTTAGGTCTTCGCCTCTTTGACTAGTTTGTTGATGTTGTTGTTGATGGTGGGTGTTAATGTTTGTTATTCTGATGCTTTGTTTTTCGGCTAGTTCTAGTTTTTGTGCTGTAGCTACTACATCAGACAGTTTAGATATATTAGTAGGATGTTCTCTGATCAATTCTTGTTGCCAGTGTTTGTTGTTTATTCCTATTACCAATTGATCTCTAACACGTTCATCAAATGTTGTGCCAAATTCACAGTACCCTGCTAAGGTACGTAATTCGAGGACGAATTCGGAAATTGTTTTATCTACGTCTCGTATTTTTGTTGAAAATGATAGTCTATCTGCTAAAATATAACTTTTCTTTCCGTAAAAATCATTTAATACGTTTACTAGCTCTTTGTATGACTTGTTCTGTACCGGAATTGGGCGAAAATAATCCACGAGTATTTTAAAAGCTGTTGGCCCAATCCGTGATAGTAAAAGTTGCTTACGTTTTTGTTCGGCTTCTTCATCGAGCCCGTTTAGTTGTAATGCGATCTCAAAACGTTGTATATAGTACTCCCATTCTTCATTGTTCTGCTCAAAATTTTCAAAATAGAAGCGTTCAACGGACGACATTTTTTTTTATCCTCGTCGCCAAATATGTAGCATAACTGTACGTAGTTTATAAATCATAATCATGATAAGTAATATAGCTTTAATGCAAAACCAGATCGTTTACAATAAGTCGCACTGTAACTATCAACAACCGTTGTTATGCATAGAGATGTGACACCAACCGTAGTGATGTGATACTACAATTATGTTACTAAGAATTCACGAATACACAGTTGACATGTACGGCCTTATTACAAAACAAACACGGATTTATGAATAACCTCGGACTGCAATAGTTCTTATCACACAACGCAGACTAACGCCGTTTGTCCACCGCCGTCGTCACCGGCACGTCACCGAGAACGAGATGGCGGCGCCGAGTTAGCGATACATACATTACTATGGCCGTGTGTCCACCGGCACGATTTTATGACAGGCCGATGTGCCGGCAATACAATAGTAGATTGTATGACAAGGGAGTAAAGTAATATTTTTACGGCGAGGGCGCTATTTTGAATCCAGAGCGAAGTGAGGGATAAAACGATCCTGCGGTGTATCGTTCACGTATTAGCGGATGAATCAAAAATTCTTTGCATCGCCTACGCCTTCGAAAGTACAAAAGAAGAAGCAATTGTCGCCGGTTGAAACTAGCCATCCTCCTAGTTTGTTTATCTATACAAATAAATAAAATTGGAGTGTCTGTTTGTAACAATAAAATAACAACTTTTTACTAAATGCGTAAGTCTGTATACACAGCACATAGACTAAAATAACATTTTTTTTAATTTTTGTCTGTCTGTCCGTCTGTCTGTCTGTCTGTCTGTCTGTTTGTTCCGGCTAATCTCTGGAACGGCTGGACCGATTTTGACGGGACTTTCACTGATAGGTAGCTGATGATATAAGGAGTAACTTAGGCTACTTTTATTTAGTCTATACATCTATACAAATAAATAAATGCGTAAGTCTCTATACACAGCACATCTATACATCTATACATCTATACAAATAAATAAAATTGGAGTGTCTGTTTGTAACAATAAAATAACAACTTTTTACTAAATGCGTAAGTCTGTATACACAGCACATAGACTAAAATAACATTTTTTTTAATTTTTGTCTGTCTGTCCGTCTGTCTGTCTGTCTGTCTGTCTGTTTGTTCCGGCTAATCTCTGGAACGGCTGGACCGATTTTGACGGGACTTTCACTGATAGGTAGCTGATGATATAAGGAGTAACTTAGGCTACTTTTATTTAGTCTATACATCTATACAAATAAATAAATGCGTAAGTCTCTATACACAGCACATCTATACATCTATACATCTATACATCTATACAAATAAATAAAATTGGAGTGTCTGTTTGTAACAATAAAATAACAACTTTTTACTAAATGCGTAAGTCTGTATACACAGCACATAGACTAAAATAACATTTTTTTTAATTTTTGTCTGTCTGTCCGTCTGTCTGTCTGTCTGTCTGTTTGTTCCGGCTAATCTCTGGAACGGCTGGACCGATTTTGACGGGACTTTCACTGATAGGTAGCTGATGATATAAGGAGTAACTTAGGCTACTTTTATTTAGTCTATACATCTATACAAATAAATAAATGCGTAAGTCTCTATACACAGCACATCTATACATCTATACAAATAAATAAAATTGGAGTGTCTGTTTGTAATAATAAAATAACAACTTTTTACTAAATGCGTAAGTCTGTATACACAGCACATAGACCAAAATAAAATATTTTTAAATTTTTGTCTGTCTGTCCGTCTGTCTGTCTGTCTGTTTGTTCCGGCTAATCTCTGGAACAGCTGGACCGATTTTGACGGGACTTTCACCGATAGGTAGCTGATGATATAAGGAGTAACTTAGGCTACTTTTATTTAGTCTATACATCTTCTATACAAATAAATAAAATTGGAGTGTCTGATTGTAATAATAAAATAACAACTTTTTACTAAATGCGTAAGTATGTTTAAACAGCAAATAGACCAAAATATTTTTTTTTTAATTTTTGTCTGTCTGTCTGTTTGTTCCGGCTAAAACGTTCAGTACTTTGGAGACATTGTTAAAAACTTAATTTAAAACAAAACATCATTCAGCTGATTCAGAATTTAGTAAAATTCTTCTTGATGTTGGAGAGGGAAAGTGTCTAGAAGTCAATAGTAATCATGATATAGAACTTCCTACCAGTCTTTGTTAGGTTGTGGTGGACACTGAAACTTTAATACATAGTATTTATGATGATATTCACAATCTCAATATCAAAGAAGATTCGATAAATAAGCCAACAAAAACTGAAAATAAATGATAATTAAAATAAATGCAAAAACCAAAAAAAAATATTAATGAACTAATTAACTTTTTTTAAATTCCACGCGGACGAAGTCGCGGGTATAGCTAGTTTCTAATAAAAAGGGAAACGCGACTACCATGCGCAAGAAATCTCTAGAACTGAGCCACCGAGATATCGGCGCGGTGGACAAACGATCGCCGTCACGTCATCTTAATCTCGGGCCGAAATAATCTCGCTCTCGTTGACGTGCCGGTGACGGCGGCGGTGGACAAACGGCCTTACGCCGTTTTACGAGTACAACGAGATGACGGCGCCGAGTTAGCGATACATACATTTACTATGGCCATGTGTCCACCGCACGCCCGTCACCCGAGAACGTCATCCCGGCCGCCGATGTTTCGTGTAGTTTGGCGTGACCGCTAGAACTCGGCACGGTTTTATGACGGGCCGATCTGCCGGAAATACAAAACAGGTTTGTTCCGTCGCACCGCGCCGTTCGACCGGCTTTTGTTTTAACTGAACCACCGATATATCGGCGCGGTGGACAAACGGTCGCCGTCACGTCAGCTTAAACTCGGCCCGAAATAATCTCTTTCTCGGTGACGGTCCGGTGACGGCGGCGGTGGACAAACGGCATAAAGCTAAACCGCGGACCGAATATAGTACTAACAACAGAACATGGTTTACTGGCGTAATGATAATCAAAACCGCTAACTTTGGCGCAATACAAATACGTTAGGTATTTTTCCTTGTGCCTATAAGTAAGTGCCAATTCTAAGAGTAGGTACAATATGTGCTGTAAGCTGTAATTTTAAATATATAATTAAAAATTTGAAACGAGTTCCCGATATTTTCTAAAGGTCACAAGTATTTTGGTTGGTATAGAAAAACAGCAATTAAGTAATTGAATAAGTTAACTGAATATCATACTGCAAGAAACTGTGACCTCGGCATGAAACTCCATGCTTGGCCATCGTTGCACTGTAGGCTAATATGCTCATCAAATTGGAGAAGGTTGGACTCAACAGTGAATTGAGCAAAGAATACATGAGATTAGACACAATTTGTGTAGATCAAGTTGTGCCTCTGACAGGAACTAGAAAACCTATTAAAAAAAAAAAACCCTATTTTCGTTAAACATCGAACACTCAATTGTCGCACTATATAGATACTGAATCCATATAGCAATTGTTTAACAGTTTCGATGCCATAGACAGACAAACCGTACATTAAATATACAGATAGAAGGACTGACAGTCAGATACGTCTAAACTATAACACCCCTATTTCTATGAGGGTTAGAAAGAGAAATGTTACAATTGGATTGAAGGGAATGGCTTAAAAATTGTATTCTAAATACAATTTCGAGCTTGCTAAGCAATTGCAAATGGAATTGCAAATGGCTATTAAACGAGCAGTGTTGGCACTTGGCAGTCGCATGCATTCAGTGGTACTTTGCATGTGAATGGCACCGGTTGTGCGTGACTTGCGAAATTCTCGCGACTCCATTATTAAGGTGCATACGAGCATAAGCATTTATACGGAAGACCATGTTCTTGCCAAAAGGTTAAGACGACTAATGTCAAGCTTTAGTGTCTGCAAATAGTAACTATACCTTTGATGTGTGAATGTAATACATGTTCTAACTAGCGGAAATTTCTACGTGAGAGATTTGTGAATTATTTGTTTGTAAAGGGAAAGTTTTCGATCTCGCGGGGAATCTCCGCGCATAGCTCTCTCCATTGTCCTTTGGGTGACTTTGACTTTACCGCAGTGCTGGTAGTTCTCCCACACGCTGGACTGACGACCTGGTTAAGGTCGCCGGGAAATGATGGATGCGGGCGGCTCAGGACCGGCCTTCGTGGAAATCCTTGGGGCAAGCCTATGTCCAGCAGTGGACGTCTTTTGGCTCAGGGAAAGATTCAAGAATACATAGTCGAGTTCGAGTATGAGGCAAATTTAAAAAACTATATTTTTTATTGCCTTGCGTAACACTCACATGCCATGTGACTATTTTAGCTTACATACGTTAGAGTTAATACTTTGTAAAGTCTTTATATAATGATGAATGAGAGTTGTTCTGAAGAAACATTTCTGAATACTACCAGAAATTTTAGTGTGAGATTTCCAAGTAAGCTTTAGGAGTGACGTAAAATGGTGGTTACAGTCGGTGACACCGACATGGCTTCTAAACCTAATACTTCTATGGCTGTAGAGTAATATTTAATGTCTTCTTCTTACCAGGCCATATATATATTTTTTAATTAATCGAAATCCCTGCACTAGTTATAACCTGTGTCGCGGTGGCAGTTTACAAACATGTAATTCACGAGCACAATTGACACCCAGACTCCGAGCCAGTGCCTCTGGTTAAGACAAAGACCATTGCCCGACCCCGGAATCAAACCCGGGACCCGTCGATCCGAAGGCGGCACATCTAACCACTAGATCAACGAGGCAGTCCTAATAAATGACCCACTGCTTTGTCGGGCCTCGTCCAACTACAAGCACGCTGTGCCACGCTGGCCAGACGGGTTGGCACAGGGGTCGTATCAAGATTTCCTTCTGATGTTTCGGCCTTATCGTTTCCTTTTGTCGCCTCTTACGACACCCTCAGGGTGAACTGGGGTGGTGACACTTTGTATACTAAGACCATCACCACACGGAAACGTAATGTACTTATATTAAATTGAGAAAACTGCGTGTAAAGGTCAAGTTTATGTATTTCGATCTTCACACATTTGGAATGCAAAAGTCAATGGACGAAGTAGCAGCCCCGAATTTACTTTATATCTACATAATTGATTTACATTGATTTTCTATGCAAATTTTACTTACTTTCGTTCAGAAAGTGTTTACATTAATAATATTGCAGAAAATACTTACATTTAGAAGTTAGGTAAATAGTGGGCAGCATGATAGGGTGGCTTGTATTTATTATTACAACAAATACTTCATTTTTATTCATGTAAAAAATACATGACTAGGGGTTAGATGTGCCGACTTTGGATCATTGGGTCCCGGGTTCGATTCCGGGGTCGGGCTAGTGTCTTTGTCTAAACCAGAGACACTGGCTCGGAGTCTGGGTGTCATTTCTATCTATAATATGTATGTATTTACAAAAAAAAAAATTTATATAAGTAGTTTATCATCCATCTCGTTACCATAACACAAGCATTAAATTGCTTAGCTTGGGACGAGATGGCGTTGTGTGAAATGTCCAAGGATATTTATTTATTTATTTATATTATAATAGCTGTAGTGTATCTTATCATTTCAACCAGTGAATAAAGCCGAACGTTCACTGCCAGCTAAAATAAGTTAGTTTAGTTTAGCTTGCATAGTTAAGCCAGTTTTTCATACATGTGCGTCCACCGACGGTGAATTAACATTTATGAAAAACTGGCTCGACTATGCAAGCTAAACTAAACTAACTTATTTTAGCTGGCCGTGGACGTTCGGCTAAAGGCCTCCGCGGCTAAGTCGCTGCGGCCAACTAATTCTGCCACGATGTATGTAGATGCGCGCATTAGGCGGCCAACGAAAAACATAGCGGCACGTACGCGGCCAACCCGCGCATTTTGCGGCCAGGCCGCGCGACTGGCCGCCTCATGCGCGGGGGCTCTTAATGCACGACTGAGTTGGGCCGGGCCTCCTTCAATCACATGGAGAGAAATTAGATTATAAAGTATCAAGGAATCTGCTTGCCATATGCTGCTGCCAGCAACCTTTGTATGACCTTTTATAGGGTCGGTGACACATGAGTAACTCCTCCGGTATAAAATACTCAATGTCACCAACCCACACTATACTGAGGGTGTCGTGAGAGGTGACTAAAGGAGCGCATCTCGCTATATGAGACGGAAAACTTGACACTGCGCCAACCCGTCTTGCCAGCGTGGCACAGTAGGTTAATTTCCGTCCATGAATTTAGACGGCCCCCGTCTCAATAGTGGGCAGCATGATAGGGTGGCGTTAAAAAACTTCTCCATAGTATATTTTTTGTATAGAATGGATTGCCCAAGTCGGTCAAAATACGCTCGTTATTTTTAATAAAAATTTCTATTCTGCGACCTCTCTGAGGACACAACGGTTAGTGGTTTTATTTTCGTTTGATTATGTCTCATATAAACTAAAGGTAAAATATTTCAGTCACACTACTATTTAGCTTTAAGAGCGGGGTAAGTAAGTATCTAAATAGAAAATAAAAGTTTAAGTTTTCAGAAGCAACACAGCTACTACATTACTAGTAGTACTTAGATACTATTAGAAGACATACTCGTAAGTATACTGGAGGTCGCCCAGGGTTCGAAATTCGACTATAATTAATTTAAATTACCTAATATATAAAATAAGATAATTTTATACCACTATCACTACTTAATATTATACAAAGTCACTGTCATCTGTCCGTCCCTATGTATGCCTAAATCTTTAAAACTACGCAACGGATTTTAAAGCGGTTTTTTAATAGATAGAAAAAGAAAATATTTGGGTCAATTTCAACAAATGCCATTTTTTTTATCATATCGGTGAACTTTTTCATTTAAATATATTTTGTATATTTTTCAGATTTTATGTAATCTATAGGACATCAAATATCTTCAAATTTAATACCATCGACTTATCATTTAAGAATAGGGAGAAAATTCAGTTTGAATTCTGGTTTCCACCGACATGACAAACCGCCACCGATGATTTTTTCTGTACACCGATATGATAAGTTTATCCACCGAAATGATTTACATATCCAGCGATATGATAATTTATCCACCTTTGAATATAAAAAGTAAATAGTTAGTAGATGCCTATATATTTTTACAAGGGTGACGTAGAACTGAAGACCTGAACTCACATCACATGCAAAGAGAACCGAGTTCTTAGAAATCCAATCAAAATATATTTTTTGAAATAGGTACTATTTTATTATATGTATTTATTTTCTTTTTATTATATTTACTATGGGTAGTTAGAATTAAAAAAGAATGTTTATTTTAGCTTTTCGTATTCGTTCCAGCAACCTCTCTCTTTTTTTCTCCTCCTCTTTTAGTTTGGGTCTTGGCGTTCTTAAAAAAAATTAAGCTAATATAATGTTTTCTATTTTTTATTTTTTATTATGTACTTTATATGTTTTAACTAGAAAATATTTTCTAGAAAAATCTTTAATGCGTTCTATTGCTCCACCTCACCATCATCACCTCAGTCTATAGACGTACGTTACCGAGTACAGACCTCCCATAATGATACATTTATGCATCTTCTACTACCCAGTGATATCGTGGTAATGATTTTAGCAGTCTATGTAGGTAGTATGTATGTTTGTATGTTCCATTGTTTCTTTGTATACTTAAAGAAATGACACGGGATCTACCGATATGATAAAGCAAGCCACCGATGTGACAAAACTGTGCGTTGATCATGAATCAAAACACCGATATTAGATAAAAGACACCGATTGACTTTTTCTTATAATTTAGGTGTAAATTATCACATCGGTGGTAATAAAGCCCACCGATTACACCGATATGTGAACACCGACGTGAAAAATAACACACTTTTTAGGAAATTAGAAAAAAATCATAAAATATAGGATAAATTCAATAATACTCAATGAAGCTAATACACTTACTACCTCTGCTAGAACCAAACAACAACAATAAAACTACTCATTACACTAAAAAAATGCAACCACCGATAGTATAAAATAATTGTCCGGGAGCAACTGGAATGGCGTACTTACGTTATTTGCGGGAATATGAAGCGATTTGACAGGCATTCGTCCTGACTGCGCAATAGCACACACTAACAAGAGAATTAAAATTGGGGTTGAGACGCTTTCGGACTCGTCGATGTAAAGTTAGGTTTAAATTACTTTTGTCCACCGATATGAAATCATATTGCAAGACAAGTACGTTTGTGCCTCTCAGTAATAATAATCATTAATTATGTAATAAAATATGCTATATATTATTAACAAAACTAATATTCTATGAAATAGAATAAGTTATATACTTATCTTACTTATTTTTATTCGTGTATAAGCTGTTTTGTTTGTAAAAAAAGTAGAGGGACAGCACCGATTTGAAAAAAATGGAGGTTTATAATTTTTTTTCTACCTTTTGTAATAGTCCTATGCAAATCATATTTTTGCCACAGCCCAATAACAACCTATTGAATACAAAAAAAAAAAATTCAGAACAATATTCCTTTTTTCCAATACTAATTTCACCGAAGACAAAAAAAAAAGTCATTTGGGAAATTAACCCATTTACAAAAAATATGTATTTAAGTAGTTTATCATCCATCTCGTTACCATAACACAAGCAATATGTTGCTTAGCTTGGGAAGATATGACGTTGTGTGAAATGTTATTATTATTGTTTACTAAATACATTTCAGGAGTGCTTCGAGTAATTTTTCAATTGCGTGAAGCAATAAGGGTAGTCAATAATGTTATGTCCCCTACCTGAGCGGCACAGGTATTCTAAGAAGAAATAATTCTCTTAATTGCATCAGCACTACTATCGAATACCTAAGCTATCCAATTACTACACGCTCAGTTAGTCACGCGATGTATTGATATGGGGTTTGAAATTCACTCGAAATAAATTGGAACCAATTAAGCCTAAATGTACCCATCATTTCGTTGGGAAATAATATAGCTCAATACTTTTAAGGTTATTCATAGTGAATTATTTCATAGATTGCAATGAATAATCTTTCTTACTAATTTGGCATGTAGCATTACTTCTTAGAATATATCACTACATATCACTATCATCACTATATATTATAAAACAAAGTCGCTGTCGTCTGTCCGTCCCTATGTATGCTTAAATCTTTAAAATTAAGCAACGGATTTTGAAGCGTTTTTTTTAATAGATAGAGTGATTCAAGAGGAATGTTTATATGTTTATTACATGCATAATTGCACCCGTGCGAAGCCGGTGCGGGTCGCTAGTTTCTTATAAGGGACGCTAAATAATTTGTTAAATCCAGATAATATAAATAAATATCCTTGGACATTTCACACAACGCCATCTCGTCCCAAGCTAAGCAACTTAATGCTTGTGTTATGGTAACGAGATGGATGATAAACTACTTATATATATTTTTTTTTTGTAAATACATACATGTTATAGATAGAAATGACACCCAGACTCCGCGCCTCTGGTTTAGAGGCACTGGCTCGGACCCTGTACGATACGAAACCCTGTACTAGCCCGTTTGGCCAGCGTGTCACAGTAGGCTAATTCTGCTGCTCAATGTAATTGGAGGAGACCCGACCCAGCAGTGGGTTATGTATGGGCTGAGTAGTAGGTAGTTTAATACAGGACTTCTACTTCTTAGCCCATAAATTATCCAATGCCGAGTAGAGCCTCCTCCAACTACATGGAGGGTAATTAGCCTAGTGTGCCACGCTGTCCAGACGGGTTGGCGCTGGGTTTAGTATCAAGTTTTCCTTCTCTTGCGGCTAGGTTTTTGGCTTTGTCATTTCCTATTGTCGACCCTTCCCTTAGGATGAAATGGGATGGTGACACGATGTATTCTAAATCCGTCACCACATGGAGTGGTATAATACAGGACCCTATACCAAAATTCGTCGGGGCCAAAAGAGATTTATTTTTAAATGATTTAATTGATGCTCCTAAACGAATCAATTAGGCTATTTATTTTATTTGAAAGCAACTTTTCGAGCTGTGGTTCTCAGACATGTTCAGCCTATTCAAGGTAATTCCTTAATATTTTCAATTTAGGTTATTATATAATAGCATGAAATTATTTATTTATTATTTAGGTTGCTTAAGATAAAAATTAAACTCTCGTATTTAAAATAATCATGCGAATATCTATGAATTGAAACCGCAACGTGAACATCTTAAAACTGGGTAACCATCGTCTGGATTTACTGCCGTAATATCCTCCGAACGCTTTACATAATAGTTGATCATACTACATAATAAATCCATCATAGATAAAAAATAATCATTTAACAGAAATATAATTATCGATTCATACATTTGTAATCTATTAGTAAAATAACTCATACCAATAAGTTTTGCGAACACGATCGACCACGTATTATTTATCAGCGTAAGGAATATAGGGCATGACCTAAATTACCCCTAGGGGCACGTACTCTTCCGTATATCAACCCAACCTCAATGTTTGAATAATGAAAATAAAGGGACGCTGTCCTTGAAATGTTGCAGAGACGCTTTGGCGACTCCTGTTGAAGGTCGCCTGCATTAATGTACCAGATGTTGTCTAGATATTATACAGGACTGTATGAGTCAGTACTTTCAGACCCAAATCCACACTCTCGAGAGCAACTTATTATTCTGAACTGTAATCTTACTAGTACTTACCTATAAATGTTGCAGGAAGATTCAATTATCGGGCAGTTTTCCTGAAATGATTCAATTCAGTTATTCTGCTGCTTGCTGACGTATAATTTGGGAATTCCAACATATCGCTTTGCAGCAATTGGAAAGGGAAGGGCGCCGGGCGCTTCCCTCTCAAATGATTCAGCAAATAAATGTGACTGTAATTGTGACAACGTTAGTGATGTGTCAACTATTTCTAAGAGGAAGATGCTGAGGAAAATAGGCAAAGATAACATTTTGTTTTCACTGCGGCAATTGGACTGGAAGCGAGTAATATTATCCAGTGTTAGAAATATTACATTAACCGTATAGACTTATTAGACATTAGATTTTATATTGTATAGGCAAGAATTTCATTATGCTCGGAGCTACTCTACTCTAGAGAAGGAACCAGAGGTAACGAAAAACTAAAAGAACCGTCATGTCATGAAGAATTGTATTGGTAGACTAGATGTGCTTCTCAACTACCGGATGGGTATTTAGGTAGGGAACTCGGTGACGTGTAGGAAGGAATAGCGTGATACGATTCAGACTAGATGCACGGATCTTATAAATGCTGTCAATTGATGCTGTCTGCGCAAACCGCGTTTTGAAGAATTCGATAGGGAAGGCCATCAGCGGTTAGTAGTAGTATTGGCAAATACCCAGCCCTAACATTTTGAACACAGCAACTTAAGAACCCATTTTTTTTTGCGACACGTATAACTAAGACTATAGCTCCCCAAAGTAACTGTGAGCAGCTACCCACATAAGAATATTCCTAGCGGTAAAACGTCAGTACACGCCGGGACCCTGTGGGTAGTGAGATTAATAATGATGAGGTAAAAGGAAAAACCTGTTTTCCAGTTTCCTGACCTTTTCATTTACAATACCTCGGAAAATTCATAGCGATAGGCGTGATGTTTCATGATAGGTGATGTTTACGGATCACATAATACTAATAACTGTTCGATTTACATTGTTAAACAATACTGAAATCATGTCCGCTTATTCATTTAATTTTCACAATTGGAATTGCAATTGGATTGATTTAGCGCATTAATGTAGTTGATTTAATATTTGCAGTATGTCAGGGAAATAATAACGATTTAAAGAGGACCATGGTATGCAGGTATGTATCTGTTGTATAATTTGAATTTACAGGTCATTTGTAAAATAGAAAGGTGAAATTAATGTACTAATTGTAATAAAAGATTGGAAGAGGACTAGAATATTTATATCTGAAATGAATATAGATCTGAATTGTGTTAGAAATTTTGAGGTTATCTTCCAAGATTTCACATCATAAAGATGCTATGAAGTTTTTCTCTACCATGGGAACACCGGGTAAATAAAGGATTTTAATGTGTCCCGTGATTCAGAACCGAGATGATATTTATAAGCGGACAGATAAAATTAAATTCATGTCTGTGAAATTTTAGTGTTCAAATGGTAAAATATTATATTCATGTATGTTCGTATGCCAACTTATAACTTGGGATCAGTTTTTTATTCACGCCTATATGACAAGTTAATAGGTTTTAATATACATATTTTTTTATAAAATTAAATTAAATATCTCGGACACGATGTGTCCGCGCGGTAAAGCGGCGATAAGGCTGGCTGCATTTCTACGCTGAATTGCAATTTTATTTTAGTATGAAAAAGACTGCCTTATTGTCACCAGGAGAGATAATTATGACGTGTTGAACATTTTGCTACATAAAGTCTACAGCTGTAGAAGGCTTTAGTTTATACTTGTCTCTTATTTGACTTATTTAGCGTAATTGGTATTTGTTCAATGTAGATACAAATAGGTCTTTATGATTTAAGTTAAAAGAGTGTTAGATACATTTAGTAATTAGAAAAGCTTTTCTTTGTTCGTAAGTTGTCCCTATTTTAGCTCGACGACCAACTATGTCTATTAATATTATTAAAACTACAGATTGAGGTTACTGAATTAGATGAAGTTCTAATCCAACTTAACTAATTCCACCTAAGTCCAAGTGTTCAACTTGCAGGAATAATTTAGGGATGTTATTGTACTTACGTAAAACGGTATCGTAGATACTAGACTCTGCGGTTGAGGACGCTTGGGGACAAGTTTCATAGTGTTCCCACAAACTATATTAGCTCCTGGATACCATTCAGTAAGTAACACCCACTCAACACTGCATTATAAAGCTTTAATACGTAATTGATTTTGACAAACAATGTTTCTACTTCATAAATGTATTTAACGCTGCCATGCTTTACCGCGTGATGTCATTACCAGTATTTCAATATTCACATCTGTCGAAATTCACCGCATGCAAAATCTGAAATAATTTTCAGCATATCCAATTATGATATTGCAATAAAATATGAGAGATCAGATTTATTTCAATCATAACAATATTTTCGTTTTTGTGATTGTTTACCGCAGAAGAAATTGTAGCACTGTAATAAAAAGGCCTTCACAATTTGACCAAATATGATTTCATCAATGTAAGCTAACATATAATTGTGACTGTCAAATAAGAGACAGAATTTGCAATAAGTTAATATTGCGAATATAAATTGGAATGTAACCCATCCTACCTTCCAAGATGGATCAAACTGCACACGGTGTGAAAATTTGATTAATATCGGTTAAGTAGTTTATGAGTCCATCGCGGACTAACAACGTGACACGTAATTTATATATATTGAGATAAATCTCGGCGTGGTTTCCAATAAATAAATTTTGTTTTGTCCTATTGACTGTCATCATCATCATTTCAGCCAAAGGACGTCCACTGCTGGACATAGGCCTCCCCCAAGGATTTCCACAAAGGCCGGTCCTGGGCCGCCCGCATCCACTGCTTTCCGGCGATCTTAACCAGGTCGTCGGTCCACCGTGTGGGAGGCCTACCAGCACTGCGCCTTCCGGAACGCGGTCGCCACTCGAGGACTTTTCTGCCCCATCGGGCGTCGGTCCTGCGAGCTATGTGCCCTGCCCACTGCCACTTAAGTTTGGCAATCCGGTGGGCTATGTCGGTGACCCTGGTTTTCCTGCGTATCTCCTCATTTCTGATTCGATCTCGCAGGGAAACTCCGAGCATAGCCCTCTCCATTGCCCTTTGGGTGACTTTGAGCCTTCTGATGGAGCCCATACTGAGCGACCACGTCTCTGTTCCATATGTCATCACTGGCAACACACATTGGTTGAAGACTTTTGTCTTCAGACACTGCGGTATTGTGGACGAGAAGATCTTTCGCAGCTTCCCGAACGCTGCCCAGCCGAGTTGGATCCGACGATTGACCTCTTTCTCGAAGTTGGACTTACCTAACTGGACAGTGTGTCCCAGGTAAATGTAATGGTCAACAACTTCGAGGGTAGAACCTCCGATGTTAACAGGAGTGGCTTGAACATGGATATTAGACATGATCTTCGTCTTCTCCATGTTCATCTTAAGGCCGACTCGTTCGGAGGCTCCACAGAGGCCATCGAGCATCGTAGTGAGGCCCTCCATGGTCTCAGCCATTACGACTATGTCGTCAGCGAATCGAAGGTGAGTGATGTACTCGCCGTTCACGTTAATGCCCAGCCCTTTCCAGTCCAGAACCTTGAAAACATCTTCCAGTGCAGCGGAGAACAGTTTCGGAGAGATAACGTCTCCCTGTCTAACACCTCGCTGCAACTGGATCGGTTTCGAGGTCTGGTCCTGGAGTCGGACTGACATGGTGGCGTTTTCATACAAGCACTTCAACACTTCGATGTACCGATAGTCGACTTGGCACCTCTGGAGAGCCTGCAATACTGCCCACGTCTCGATCGAATCGAAGGCTTTCTCGTAGTCCACGAACGCCAGACAAAGTGGCAGGTTATACTCCTCGGTCTTCTGTATAACCTGCCGTAGCGTTAAAATATGGTCTACGGTACTGAAGCCTTTTCGGAAACCGGCTTGTTCGGGAGGCTGGGAATCGTCAAGCCTGCACGCGAGTCGATTCGTGATGACCCTCGAGAACAACTTGTAGACATGGCTCAGAAGTGAGATGGGTCTGTAGTTCTTCAATAAGGTGTTATCTCCCTTCTTGAAGAACAGCACCACCACACTTCTGTTCCATGCCTTTAGCGTTCGTCCTTCGAGTATGACGGAATTGAATAACTTCTGAAGGGCCCTAAGGATCGGTTCTCCACCCGCCTTCAGAAGTTCTGCGGTAATTCCGTCATCACCCGCCGCCTTGTTGTTTTTAAGTTGCTCGAGAGCCATCCCGATCTCACACAGGCTGACGTCCGGGAGGTCTTCTGTGTAGTGCCGGGTTAATCTAGCTCGTGGGTCGTCTGCTAGATTTATGACGGGTTCCTGTGTAGACTTGTACAGTTGTCCATAGAAACTCTCGACCTCACCCAAAATCTCGGACTTCGACGTGACGATCCTGCCGTCATCAGTCTTCAGCCTGACGAGCTGGCTTTGCCCAATAGACAGATCCCTGGCAAAAACCTTGGAGCCCCTGTTACGTTCAATAGCCTCTTCAACACGATTCGTGTTGAATCGGCGTATATCACGCTTCAGGGACTTTGATATCTGTCTATTGAGCATCCGAAGCTGCGTCGCATCATCTGTAGACTGCAGAACCATTTTCCGTCGCTCGTCCATGAGATTTAGGGTGAGGTCCGAGAGCTTTTTGGCCGTTTTCAGGCGTTGGGTCTCACAGAACTTCGACCCAACTTTGCGGACAGTCTCCACGAACCCGTCATTATAATCGTCCACGTCAACGCCTAGGCTTATAAAGCGGTTTTGCAGTTCGAGCTGAAAGCTCTCCGGGTTTTGAATTTGAACTGGCACGGGACGCAGCGTAGACCTCACCAGGCGCGACCTTTCAAGCTTAACGTCGATATTCAATGTGCCTCGTACTAAGCGGTGATCGCTTCCGGTTTTGACCATATTGATCACGGAGACATCATTGAATATGTGCTTTTCCGTCGACATGATGAAGTCTATCTCGTTTTTTGTGGTGCCATCCGGACTCAACCAGGTCCATTTCCTCTGTTCTGGTTTTTTGTAAAAGGAATTCATCATATAGAGTCCCTCCTTCTCCAGAAAACCAGCCAAAGTCTGGCCCCGTTGGTTCCGGTGTCCAAACCCAAATTGCCCCACTTGCAGCTCATCTCCGCTCCGCTTGCCCAGTTTCGCGTTAAAATCCCCCATGACAACGGTGTAGTACGGTGTATTGACTGTGTGAATAATTAAATATATTTAAATCAGATTTCTTACTAAAAGTCAAACGAATGGATCAGGAAAGGCTTAAAGCTAAAATGGCGGTTACTTTGAATTTCCATGCGATTTATTTCAATTAGTGAATACTTTCAGTTTTCTTTGTTTAGTAAAATCTCATTTGTGGTGCGTCATTATTTCGCTAAGAGAAGTAATTTTAGGCAAACTTTTTCATCAAACGTAAAATTATACACTTGGCAAACATAATTTAGGCAAGTCTAATTTTGTTTCGACTTTAGAAGTTTCATGGAAGTTAATAAATTAACAATTTCAAATTAAAAAATATGAAGCTGATCTCACACATAAATATTGATACGAATGGACAGTTTAATTTATTCAGAACATTGTTGCAATACAACTAAAATATGTAAATTTTAAAACCAAGGCAATATTATTAAACAGTTTTATTTAAAAACAATGTTAACTGAACTTAAATTTTGGCATTACCTTTTAGGAGCTAAATTAATGCTGTCAGGTTAGCTACGGGGACTCCTCTGTCCTCAGAGTTGCCTCGGGAGTCTTAGGCTGCCGCGATACACCGCGCGGTGCGGAGCGGAGCGGAAGGGTGGCCAGGTCTGCCGCTAGCAACGGAGGGGTCGCTAAGAATACAAGCCAATGCCTGGCTTGTATTCCAGAGGCCAGGGCTTCCACCGCAACTGAGCGCTGCGGGGTTCGGGCGCCACTGCATCAGGGGCCTGCCGGAGGCACGTGATGTCCCGCGCGTGCTTCTGTGGGGTTGGGGAGCGTTCCTCAAGCTCCCCATTAAAGCGCGGGCCCCTTTTATAAGCGGGTCAAGGCTCATCAGGGTCGCGAAGCATATTCCTACATTGGGAAGTGAAACCCATGGCCCTGTTTCGGCAATTAGCTACTAGCTCTAAGCGGTATGCATGAGAAATTCAAACGTAAAAGATTTTTTTATATTTTAGGGCTAGAAATATGGCCCTGCGTAACGTGTACATCCAATACAGTTCATTCAAGTGACGCTTCGGATGTAGATAACAAGCACTTTTTGATAAAACATGCAGTTGAATAAATTGAGTCGGTGCCTGGGTGATACCTATATCCTAATTAATTAAGTTGGAAAAATGATTAGTTTTTTTCTTTTTTACTGTTTGTAAAAAGTGCCTAACCGATTTCAACACAGTTTAAACTGTGTTGAAATCGGTTAGGCACTTTTTAGGTTACACATTTTAAATTATATGCGAATATACATTTGCAGTTGTAAAAGTTCTTAAAAGTCGCAGGGAACGCCGTGGCCAAAAGGTAGTTGTTTATTTAAACCCTTTATTTGCGAAATAAAATCACGGTATCATTCTCATCAAATCAAATATCGTTTGAAGAATAAAACCATAATTCCGTTTTGTTTTAGAAAATTAGTTTAACTTTTCATTTCGAGGACTTATTTCACCCCTGTTGAAAGGTATCCCTCTAGGCCGCGTTCAATTTTGTTAATCTTGTTTTTCTTAATTTTAGATAACGTTGAACGATAAATTTATATTTAAAGTAAATATCACTTTATTTACCACAATATTCAATTCCACCAATTCTATGAATTAGGGAATGATAAATGAAGATTTCACCAAAATTAAATACTGAATAACTAAATAATTTGTACCTGCTTTTTTTTATTTATACAGGCACACAATGACATTTCAAAATACAACAATATCTCACAAAATTGCTTATGCAATGAGGCCGTAAGATCGCATTTTTGAAAAAACAAAGACATGATATTTTATAATGGTCCTAAGTACGAATTTTGTTATGGTAACATATAAATTAAGTATTTCTTCTATTCTAATTTGAATTAATTTGTACACTTTTCAGTTTTAATATCTACGGGTAGGCTGTTCAGTTAATACGGTATCCGTTTTCGCAGAGTTCTATCTCCATAGACATTATTTACTCCTGGGTCAACATAATTACTCATCTCATCGCTCTAGTATTGTATTTGATACTTACATGCGATAGGACATGCTCCCGATTGTTACATAAAAATACTTATGTTTTACTCTATCAGGTAATATTTTTCAAATTTTGAAAAGTCTGTAATACTAGTAATCATTTTGATATGTAGTTATATGTGTATGTCGACTGAAAACCAGTGCCGGGTGTCTTGCACCCAGCTAATGCTGAGACGGCGACCCTTCAGCGGGACATACAAGGAGGTACAGTCTACATACTGGAAACTAACCTGTATTCGGTACCATTTTTTCTTTTTTAATTATTATTATTTATCCTTTCCAAAATTTTAAAACAAAAATAATAAATAAAGGAGACTTCCTTTATTTTTGTTTTAAAATGCTCTATTTTTCCGCATTTTGCACTCCTTGTGCAAGTTCTGCTGAATAAATGTGTTTTCTTTCTTTCTTTCTTCTATTTCTGATCATTTTGTCTACCAATAATTTCACTATCCTTAGCTGAATATTCTCTAACTTACTTTTAAGGGATTTGTAAGTAAGACCATAACAATCGAGGGCGTAGTCCAGTAACGGTACAACTAAGGAGTTGTAAAGTAACTTTAAAGCTCCCTTGGGCAACTTAAACTTAAATTATAGAATTTGCCTAGCTTCATTCTTAGTTTATTACATACCTTATAGATCAACGTGTTCAGTCCAAGAAAAATGTTATTTTTGTAAAGTACGGAAATAGCGAACGAATTTCAATTACAATCAAATAGACTACTTAAATATGGAATATCTTAAAATAAACATAATTGCTGCTTGAATTGCATGGGCTTTGTGATCATCTATAAATCTCTTTGTTCATCGCCCGTATTCTTAAACATTCAAATAAAATTACGAATACAACTTGTTTTTATTCGTGAGGGAGACAATATGACTATAAAAGACACAAAGAAAAACATGGTAAATGGACCTATTAAAGTATCTATTTAAATTTCGTAACTCAATGAAAGACAAATTCACAGTGAAATTTATGCATGTGTAATTTTAAATGAACTGTCCATATTGATACTGCGCGATGCCTATTTGCAAACCATGTTCAAGAAACTCCAATCCGTGCATTAAATATGTTCATTAAACAATTGGAAAGATTTTCTTAAAAGAATCCTATGTTTACCAATTAAAATAAAGTCGCCTACACACATTTATAAATTACCAAGTAATTTAACCTTACTAACGACCTCAAGACTTCGCTTTCAAAATTCTCCACAGTAACATTATAAGTTCGTTGTAGTCTATCCAATTTAATTAAAAGGGAATATGATATAATTTTAGGTAGGCGGAATATGACTAAGGCTATTAAGATGCCGACGATCTGCATGGTAAATTTAATAACTTAAGAAAATGTAATAAGAGGCTGTATTTACTTTATGCACCCAACAATATTTGTGGATTATGAAGTAGTATATCAGTCCGTGACGAATTTAGAATATATAGTCTCACCACCCAATTTCGCCCTAAGGGTGTCGTAAGAGCCGACAAAACGAAATGTCAAGGCCCATAACCTAGCCACAAGAGAAGGAACATGGCTAAATCTGCAGATATTATAACTAAGAAGAAAATATTATAACTAAACTACGCGTTAGCACTTACAATGAAACCTGAAATCTCAATTACAATGTCAAGAGCAACAAAGTCGTCTAAGATGGAAACATAAAATAAATATAAGATTGAACGAACGTGCAAACAATTTTCTAAAAGAAAATATGGTACTGACGGCTACGCTCCAATAAATATAAACCTATGATTATTATATTATCACATTGCATCGAAGTAATGCATGTAGCCGCTGGTCAGATTTATATTATAAAATGTCTCGTCTCGGATCGTATTTTAGTGTACACTATTTTTGCAACGGTAGATGTTATAACACACTATTTTTGGATTCAGGCTTCATCTAAATAGATAGAGAGAAGCTGTAAGGTGCAATGTGGGTTGATATTATAATGTACACTAAAATCAGAATGAAATCAAACTTGCTTTTTTTTGTTGAGGGGATATGTTTTTACTTGAATTATCTGCCATGCAGGCGCGGTCTGGTCATGTAGGAACCAGGTAAGAGGTATGAGAGCACCTAGACAACTGACTGAAACCTGTTGTGTTTCCTGTCGCGGCCATCCACGTTACTGCAAGAGTGTATCTACAGCGAGAGATATCTTTTACACAACTCATGCTCGTCTTGACTTTCCGATCTGTCAGATTTGTTGATAATTATGATAACTGCTCCGGTCCCTGAAGTAGTAGAATGATTATATATATATATATATAGGTAGCTGTTACCTGCAGTTTTGTATACATGCTATGGAATAAAAATATTGTTTATACCCAATCAGTTCATATACTTTTTTTAAGGAGGCCTGAAAGCTTGTTAAGGCATTATATAGACCACCATCTTTATAAGATACCATATTTAATCTTCTTTAAAAAAAAAGTTCGTTACGCCCTTACATTGAATCACTAAACTGTACCTGCATATAGACACAGGTAGAATTAGTCGATAACACGAATTTCTCAGAACGCTCAGTTGAGTCAGTACTCTCAGTAGGACAGCCAGAGGGAAATGAATTAACTATGACTTTGAGTGTTAAATGGCAACCGTTTGTAGTACACAGACACAAAACAAAGGAGTCGGTCTCATCGTACACATAAAAAGAAACGTTCTCAGTACTAAGACTGAGCATTTATGCTATTTGTCGCTGACTTTCTTGCTGTGACTGTAAACTTTGAATATTTTGTTCCTTGGAGAAACGTCTCGAATATCATTGGCTCATCCATTCAGAAGCGTTTCAGTTTCATCTATTTCTATATAATATTAACATATTTGTATTTACACTAGTTGAATTTGAAAGTGATTGAACAAAAATTAAGTTCTTTATATCCAGCCATTTCTATATTTCGAAATGTCCACAGAGCTGATGACGAATTTTGAAAACTTTGTGTTCCGGGAAAAGCTCTTCGCCAGACTCACCATACGCAGCTCAGGGACTGGAGGATCTTCCCAAAATTCGTCATCAGCTCTTCAACTAATATGCATAGTTATTATAGAAAGCAGTTTGGATGTTTGGTCGAGGTTTGTAGGTAGTTTTAGATCTCTTGTACTATGGGGTTTCAATAACTAAGTTTTTAAGTGGTTATGGGCCCACGCTACCACCTTGTAATCGAATCATAGTATTACTAGTATGTAGGTATATGCGCAAAGGGATGATCATCCAGCCAGATGAGGTGTTATGTCTGGCTAGGGGTCGCAGCGCCTATCCCCCGATAGTTGTAGTCGGGAAATTCTTAACTATGCGAATTGCTCTTGAAATTTCGCTATCGCGGTGTAGGACTTTTAGGTAATCCTCGTATTTGTAGGCGATATTTCTTAATGCAATTAGTTCAGATTTTTCGGGTATACTGTGTAAAGTGTGTAGCATGTGGTCGCTACACCTATTATTAAATTAATAACTTTTATCCCCATTTCTCTATGAAAACGAATCATTATGAAATTTATTCAAAATTGAACACCTGATTCCAAATTTTAATTAGTCGGTGCAAATAATTTTCATACTCCTAGAATACATCAAGTTTATTAAAAAACTGCCCGGAAGAAACCATGACCCAATTACGTTGCCCATGACAAGCTAAACTCAAACTATGTTAATGACGATATAGCACTCGAATATCCACACATAATCCCAAACTTATAACCCGATGGCAAATAAACTGCTGCAACCTAGGGAATAGACTTAACGTCAAATGCTGAGATTTTCTTCAAGCTACTAAGAACACACTCAGTAAGACATGTTTCAGAAACAATCAAGATTTATTGTTTTAGGACTAGGCTACGGACAGGCCAGTGAAGAATATGACCCATGTTCGATGGGGATTAAAAGATTGGACCTTCCATAGCTTTAGGGAAGAAATTCACATGAAGAGATTACTTTCTTAATATGTACTAGCGACCCGCCCCGGCTTCGCGCGTGTGCAATTATGCATGTATTAGACCTAAAAACCTTCCTCTTGAATCAGTCTATGTATTAAAAAAACCGCTTCAAAATCCGTTGCGTAGTTTTAAAGATTTAAGCATACATAGGGACGGACAGACGACAGCGACTTTGTTTTATACTATGTAGTGATAGTGATGATGATAATGATATAAAATTTTCTTGTCACGTTTTTTATTGTTAAACTGCTCCGAAATGGCTCGACCGATGTTGATGAAATTTTATATTCACATTTGGTAGGTATGGGAATCGGACAACGTCTATTTTTCATCCCCCTAAATGTTAGGAAAGGGTGGTCCACTCCGTTTTTGTTTTTAATTTTTTGACAAATTTGATTGTTATGTTTTCATTCCAAAATTTTCACCCCTCTATGATTGACCCCCATTTTATAATAGACATATTCTTTATTGCGGCAAGAGCCAAAAATACATTGACAAACATACACATGACATAGATCTTAAAATTAAAATAGACCTTTCAGTGGCAAAACAACGTTTGCCGGTTCAGCTAGTATTTCTATTGCAACTATGCAGTATCACGTATTGAAGTTTTACAAACAAAGGTCTGCGTGATGACAGATTTACAATACATAGTGACACCACCCTATTCCATCCTGAGGATGTTGTAGCCACAAGAGAAGGACGTGAGAAGGACCCTAAGTGCCACACTGGCACTTTATTTCCCTCCTTGTATTTAGAGGAGGTTCGATAAAGAGGCAGTGGGATATTTAAAAACTGTGATGATGATGATTTTTGTGGTCCCTGCCGGGATTTTAACATTCTAAGCGGCGTCCCCGTTTTATTTATCCACATTTGCCCATGGATAATATAATAATGATAGTTGAAAAGGGTATTTCGCTGCTTCGGAACCTTTTCTCGTTCATTGTACCTACGTAAGACTTAACTTGAATGGACCACTAACGAGACTTGCTTTTTAATTCCGGTAACGCACGTACATAAACGTGACGTCATTCGTTTTTCATGAGTCTCTAAACAGGATGTAACAAAACCTATATACGTAACCAAAGGATAGATCATCATCAGCCTATTTCAGTCCACTGCTGGACGTATTCCTCCAGTCCTCCCCTATGGCTCGCCACTGAACCCAGACTTCGGTTCTATGCATCGAGTTGCTGTCGGCTGCCCGTCGCAGATAGTCGCTTCATCTAGCAGGGGGGCGTCCCACCCTACGTTTGCCAGTACGTATGATACTTTTTTTTTAATTTTTTTTTTATGGAAGAGTGAGGCAAACGAGCAAGCGGGTCACCTGATGGTAAGTGATCACCGCCGCCCATGGACACCCACAACACCAGAGGGGTTGCAAGTGCGTTGCCGGCCTTTAAGGAAGGAATAGGACCTTTAAGGAAGGAATAGGATAGGGATAGGGGGGTAGGGCCTCCGGCCCTCTCGCTCACCGAACGAAGCGCAGTGGCTAAAAGCAACTACTCAAAAGTCGGTCTTCTGCGAATGTGTGGTACTTACCCGGTCGAGCCGGCCCATTCATGCTGCGAACAGCGTGGCTCTACCACACAAGCAGGATAAGGATAGATAGTAAGGATAGATAGTAAAGGATAAAGAAAATAAAGCTTATTTTTTCTAAATTTTTTTGGTCTCCAACCTGGTGGCGAATATATCACAACTAGAGAATTAAGTACAAACCCGCAAAGAAACATTGTGCAATACAAATTAGTAAGCTTACTACTCGGCCTATAAATTACCCACTACTGACTCGGGCCTCTTCCCATTACGTAGAGGGTAATTTGCCTACTGTGCCACGCAGGCCGGACGGGTTGGCACAGGGTTTCTTTTCAAGTTTTCCTTTTCTTGTGCCTAGGTTATCGGGCTTTTTATTTCCTTTTATCGGCTATTTCGACACCCTCAGAATGGAAAGGGGTGGTGACGCTATGTGATCTAAACCCGTCACCACACAAACAAGTACTTAGTAAGCTTGTAAGATTATAATTAGTATTATCTAGACAGCTCAGCTTTTAAAAATATATAACAAACTTTTAAAAATATAATCAGAAAAAAAACGATTTCTTCCTATATTAAATATAGATATGTGTTTTACTATACTTTTGATATGTCACCTCGCATACTGATAACACTCCTGGAATACCTACTAATTTTGAGTTAACAAGATTAAAACACAGATGTACTTTGCGGATTCCTGTCATCGAATATTGCCACTTTGAAGGGTAAATTTAAAGTTCAATAAATCACATAATAGACATATCTCAACCTGATTATTTATGAATGCTAACCTTGTTATTTTACTTCACTTTGCTATTCTTTGCGCGTATTTGCCATATTTGACATTAAGCGATGTACGTAAGGCACATTTGTCAAAAACGTCGTTAAAAAATATGGCGCAAAGAAATACTGCATACGTACAGCGATCATGAATGACCATATAGTGCCGGCGGCGGGCGGGCGGCTTCGGTGTGTAGACAGCTTTAGTCTGGGAGCTTAAACCCATATTAACTAAATTAAAGTTTTTAGACTAACGCGATTTTCACACATTTTAAATAATTATGACACGGGTCTTAATCGCGGAAATATTTTGAAGGTGAGCTGAGCTGAGCTACATCCATCAGTCAGCCTGTGACCACGGCTGGTGTAACCCACGCCGAAACGTCAGGCAGTATAAGGTATTTACCTTCAAAATATTTCCGCGATTAAGACCCGTGTCATAATTATTTAAAAAAATTAACTAAATTATCAGGTACTATCAATTAAAATTTGATATTTATAAAAAAAACCCGCTTAATGTATTAATTAAAAAAAAGTATCCTTTTTATTGTGTTTTCTTCCTTCTCGCTTATCTCCCAATTGCATTGCGTCGTTGTTCCAGTCTGACCTGATTCGGCTAATTAACACAAACCTATTGCCCACTTGCCCCTGCGGCCCACTTACTGGGAGAACCGGTTATTAATTGGTTAGACCAGCTGTCAGTTTTCACGCGAATCACTACGTGCATTGACTTTTATAAATTGTAGAATGGCAGGCGGGACTTACGTGCCCCCGAGGCAACACCTGACATAACTACAAAGGAGCATAATCTTCAAATGACCAAGCAAAAATTATTCAAGAACGCTCCAATACACTATTCAAACAAAAGAGAACTAAATGAAAACCAATTCCGGAGGTGTAACAATTTAGCACTCCGCTTTTATTAAGTTTAAAAATAAATGTAAAGTCTAGTAGAAATCAAACGAAAGATAGCAACCCTATACATAAACAGTGGGACTGAATGAAAATAGTAAACGACTTGAATGGATGTTCCGTTCACTGAACAAGAAAATATCAGAGATGAAAAAATCTGTGCTTACGCCAGTGAAATATCTTATTTGTATAGTCTCGCTTACAAAGTGAAAATTATGGACCAGGTGGGAAGCTTCTATAAGCTTCGGGCTAACAGTGTTAAATAAAGGCAGATACATAATTAAATCTAAGGTACCAGTTTCACTGTTAAGTCTAAGTCCTATACCTTTTTTTCGATAGAATTCCTCATGGATACCCGGCCGTTTGTTATATCCGGGGTAAGTGAGAGTCCGGGAACCGGAAATATGGCAATTAGCGGCCGATCTACCCACTAAAATTGTGAAAGTATTTCCTTAGTAAAAAAAAAGCGGCGCAAATTATAATAGGTACGACAAAAAATTAACAAACTATCGACTATCCATTCCACCCTGGGAGTGTGAACTGTCGTGTATTTGGTCAATATGGTCTAGGGTTTACAAGCTATGCCTTATAAAAAACGTTGACATTTTAAAAGTTCTTGTTAATCTAGGCCTGATTGAACTAAAAATATTTTAATTTTATTTTATAATTTTGACTTTTGATAGAGCCTGCTGATGGAGTTTCCCCTGAAGCTACCTTACTCATAATCCAAAAGTTTTCACTTGGCTGCAGTATTCTCTAAGGCATTCTCTAAGGCAGCTAGTCCTTATCAGTTATACTATCCTTATCTCTCTTAAAAAGGAAGAACGTGTCTTAGGATCATCATCATCCTCAGCCGACATTAGTCCACTGCTGGACATAGGCCTACCCTCTTCCGCTGTCTTAGGATGAAAGATACTTATTCTGAATTGAAAACAAGTTGTAACATGTCTGTTAGGAGCCTCCGCAAAACCGGAATACTTAGTGCCGAGGAGTTATTTTGTTACTACAACTACTACACAGCCCATATCTGACCCACTGCTGAATTTCTCAGCTCTAACGACACCATCAGGATGAAATGGGATAGTGACACTATGTACCTACTATATATTCTAAGTGGTTAATCTAATATTGACATAAATTAGCTAAGGAGTAACTTGGCTGCCTTTTGATAAGTAAATTAATTTGTTTTATTATATACACGTGCCGTGCGCGTTTCACGTGTAACTCCCTTTTTACCAACGAGGCTTACGTGGAAACTGGTTTAACAATAAGAGAAGTCTTAGTAAAAACATATACGCTGCGAGGAATTGTGTATGAAAGTACCTAGCGTGACAGGGGCCGTAAGATGATAATGGTAATTTTAAATATGACAAGTTTTGTGATAAATCCTACGTAAATAATGTAAAAAAATGATTGCTGCTAATCTTTACAGGCTAAATTAAGGCTAAATACGGAATATTCATACCTATCTAAATGGTAGTACACCTAGTTGAATACCTTCTGTATGGTTAGATATTTCCCGCAAGCATGACAAGCACTTCTTTAAGTAATTAATCATCCCCGATTCAAAACTCGTACATCAGCTGTATCCAATATTAATTACGAGTATACAGGGTGTAACAAAACTCTAGCCATCCGACCTCATTAAAATCAGTTCTATGTTTTAAATGCATATATCAGTATCATTCCGTGTGGTGACGGATTTAGAATACACAATGTCACCAACGCAAATCATCCTGTGGGTGTCGTAATAGGCGACTAAAGAAACGTGAGAGGCAGATAACCTAGCCGCAAGATAAGGAAAACTTGATACCAACCCTGTGCCAATCCGTCTTGCCAGCGTGGCACAGTAGGCTAATTTCCCTCCATGACCTTGGAGGAAGCCCGACCCAAGTGGGTCATTTATGGGCTAATGATGTTGATGATCTAGAAGTATGTTAATCTGAACTTGATATTTATCAGGAAAGATGGGTTCCGGTGAAAACCAACCACGTTTAACCGTGTTTATTATCCTACACGCTTAATCATCTGAGTTCCACACGTTTCTGTGCATATTTCTCTAGATATACCACTTTCGTTACCAGCTGACCAAATAGTATGAGCAATGTTTAAAACTATTAGTTTAACCTAGTGTTTTTAAAATGGAGAATGAAATTAATACAGTACACTAACTACACCAAATACACATACAACGTAGAAGGCAACTGCAAATACAATCTATAAAAAAACTATCCATAAAACCGCGTTTGATTCGATTCTGTTCGAAACGAAATACCAACAAATCAATTTTGAGGGTTCTGTTGTTATTCCAATGTTCCCTACACCTGGCACGAAAAGCGCAGTTTTATTTGCCGCCGTTTTTATAACCTTTTTACAAATAAAAGCCCTACCTTTTCAAACATTCAATTTTATTTTTGCCGAATGTCCATAAGTGGTATTGATGAGTGGCTATTTCAATTATTCGGGACACATTTAATAACGCTGACTTTAAAATGGAGAAATAGACATCTCTTTTTAAAAACGAAACCCTCGCTCTATGTCGCACACACACATGAAATTCACGAGCACAAATGACACCCAGACTCGGAGCAAGTGCCCCTGGTTTAGACAAAGGTCACTTGCCAGACCCCGGAATCGAACCCGGGACCCGTTGATCGAAAGGCGGCACATCTAACCCCTAGACCAACGAGGCAATTTGTAGGTGAACATCACTGACGAATTTATTTAGGTACTCCTTTTCGAGAGGAGGTCGTAATCTAGCGGATAATGCGGGCAATTGACCTGCAGCTTCAGCAACAACTACTACTCAGTCAACCACTACTCAGTCAACTCAGCAAACTGCGACTCACTGATGAGTCGGGCTCCTCTCATCACAGGGAGGGTAATTAGCCTACTGTGCCACCCTGGCCAGACGGGTTGGCACTGGGTTTCGTCTCAAGTTTTCTTTCTCTTCCCGCTATGTTTTCGGCCTTGTCATTTCCTTTTGTCGGCTCTTACGACACTCTCAGTATAGAATGGGGTGGTGACACTATGTATTCTAAATCCGTCACCACACGGACAGCAACAACTGGCTGTACTTAATGTAGGGCGCGGCACGTGAAGCTGTGGGTCCCGCTTCCCATTAAATCGTCATTGATGGTAAGTGACAGGTGATTTAGCCAAGTGATGACCGGTAATCCCAATAGGTGGGTCGTAGGTCAAGCGGCAATCGTTCCGTGTAAATACAGGTAGTAACCCAAATCTGGTCAGACTGGTATTTAAAATTAGGAAAACGGCAAGGTAGAAAACAATCCTATTTTATTCTAAACGCTGACATTTTAGTACTTCTTAGAAATTGGCAATTTGTGAAGAGCGGTAAAATGCAAATGAAGTATAGTAGTTTATAAAGCTTTTATCCCTTAATAATAAGCTCGATTACTTTTTCAAATAGATAATAATTTAAATGACAACACAATTACTGATATTACTATCATTAATTCAAAAACGTTTTGTATTTTGATAGCAACGAATCTCGGATTACTATTTAATGCTCCCTCATTTTAGAAAGCGAGTTCTAAATCAATCGTACACTATCCTTGTTAAGTCTACAATCCGTATTTGAGTTAAGTCTTATGAAATCGTAATGATTAAAAAATCGATTAAAAATATAACTTTTTTAAGTTTCTTCTAAATCTAACTATATCTATATATAAATAAAAATGAATAGCTGTTCGTTAGTCTCGCTAAAACCCGAAAACGGCTGAACCGATTTGGCTAATTTTGGTCTTAAAATATTCATGTGAGTCCAGGGAAGGTTTAAAAGGTAAGAAAATATGAAAAAATATCATTCAGGTTTTTTATTTATTGATTCTGAGGCGGTACGAAGTTTGCCGGGTCAGCTAGTATACAAATAAAAATGAATTGCTGTTCGTTATTCTCGCTAAAACTCGAGAAGGGCTGGCAAATTTTGGTCAAGCAATATTCGTGGAAGTCCAGGGATGGTTTAAAGGATGAGAAGATATGAAAAAAAAAATGATTCTGAGGCGTTACGAAGTTGTACGGGTCAGCTAGTATAGAATACTACTCAGCTCATAGATGACTCACTGCTGATTTGGCCTCCCCCTTTGAAATGGAGGGTAATTTGACTACTGTGCCACGCTGGCTGGACAGGTAGACACAGGGTTTCGTATCAAGTTTTCCTTCTCGTGTCGTTACTTTTTGTCGATTCTTACGTCACCTCCAGACTGGAATGGGTTGGGGTCACAAGGCATTCTATATCCGTCACAACACTGATAATAGAAATAGGACTCATCCTATTTCAAAGATATTGCAAAAGTATGCGAATATATTTTGAATTTCACCACATTTCCTGTCCAGGTACTCAGTCTAGGAAATAAGGTCAAGATTTGCCGCCATACCTTAATTTATCCGCTGCCTAGTTAATCTATAATTAAATAATAGTTAAAGGGTCTAGTTGTAATCTAATTGATAAACGACTTCAAAAAACGAAGAGGTTCTCAACTTATCCCTATGTTTTTTATTGCCTACTAGCTGACCCGACAGACGTTGTCCTGTCTGAACTATGAATATTGAATTCGAATTGGAATAATTAATAATAAATTAATATACCGCCTTTTCTTATCGATTCCAATCCCTTATTTAATGTAATTAAAAAAGAAAAAAAGTAACTATGCCAAAAATAGCGAACCGTCGGGACGAACGTCAAATGTTTGACAGGTAACAGTTTGTATGGGAAAATAAAATTGTTGTTTTTATTATTTTACTTACAATATCAATGTTTTCTCTAGACTCTTAAACCTTCCCTGGACTCACACGAATATTTCAAGGCCAAAATTAGCCAAATCGCTCCAGCCGTTTTCGGGTTTTAGCGAGACTAACGAACAGCTATTCATTTTTATATATAGAGATGATAATTTGAAGGCTATTGCCAGAAATACGATAAATAATGAAATACGGTTAATTCAAACTCTTTCTAACTTTAAGTTCTCAATTTTGCGAAATTAGCATTTAAACAGGGAGAGACTATATGCTAGGATGCTCTATATGCTAGGAAAACTAGAGTAAAAAACATACATTACTCGTTTTGCTATCGTAAGCTAAACATACCATATAGGCTTTGCTAAAAATAGATCCCTAGTAAGTCGTCAATATCTTTGAATAACAGAAGACTTTATGATACAACTAAATATTAATCCAGGGAACCGAATTCCTTACGTTTTCGCGATTATTACATCTTAATGTTCCGATTCGAGGTTCTACCATTACCGTACGAAGGGAAACTGTAATGGAAAAGGCACAGTTATTTGTAGCAGGCAGCTTCCTGCCCATGTGTTAGGTAGAAATTTTGGAGTTGAAAACGACCAGCAAAATATTTTATTAAATAAAATAAATATGAAGCATGCCGCAAATAGAGAATTTCATTCTGCATACCCAAGGGTCTTTTGGATTGGAAATTTGTCACAGACCCTGAAAACGCACGTGCAAAATAAGCAAAATAAAAAAAAAAACATTTTTTTTTAACAGCAAATCATAATCGGAAGCTGTGCTCAAACTTACCGGGTGGCGCGTCCTGTGATTAGGCACAAGTATCCACGGGCACCGTTTGTTGTGCCGGCAGCGGTTCGGCGCGGCGCGGTAAGAACGGTTCTGCCGGGGATTCCGGAGGATTTGCGGACGCGAGTGTTCACCGCTGAGGCTCCGACCGACTGAAGGCAGCGCGTCGCTCACCCGCCGCGCAGCTTGCCCGCCCACATCTCGCTGCCCACACTCACGCCACTTACCCCACAATCTTTACATCACACGGGGCCCACACCGTTTTTTTTTCAAAACGAATTCCTCCACTTTTGCCTGGCCTAGTTCTTGGTCCTTAGAATGCTATCCTCAATTAATGAAATTATAATATCATATTTTAAGGGTAGTATTGGTGTACCTACACATAAAAAATAAATTATTAGAACGGTAGGTGATTAAAAGAATGTACACGCTATATCTCCGTTAAAATTATTTACCTTTAATTTGATTAATTGAAAAAAACTTCTAGACTTTGATTTTATTGTGCTTCTTAATTGAGTTTTAGGCGTGCCAGTTTCCTCTATAAATAGTCTAGAAAATAGTATAATATGACGGCATCACCGGATTTAGAAAATACAATGCCACCAACTCATATTATCCTAAGGCGACACCCTTAAGCAGCGACTAAAGTTGTGTAAGAAGAAGAAGAGAGAGCTTTCCTTGTAGAAGGAAAACTTGATGAGAAACCCTTGCCAACTACTACTACTCAGCCCAAAAATTACACATGTACAGGGTTTCTTTTCCGTCTCTTGTTTTCGGCCTTGTCATTTCGTTTTGTCGGCTCTTACGACACCCTCAGGATGGTATGTGGTGGTGACACTATGTATTCTAAATTCGTCACCAGACGGACAAACCAATATTTCCGTGTGGTGATAAATAATATATGAATAATATACGTCATGCATAAAAGTTACTATGACTAAAATTTTATCAGTTCCCATTAGCAAAAATAAACCTAGGTTAAAGTCGGGTATGAGTCACATGTTTATGCGTCAAGTTTTAGGACAAGCTTTCTTCGAAGCTCAGACTCCATGACTATAATAATAAAATTCGCTTGTCACGACACTCTTCATTTCTCCTCCCATTGGTTTTGTCATAATATTGTGAACAGCACTATAACAAAGCCGTTTATTGGACTAACGACGATGCAAAATCTTTCACAAAGAGGAACAAATCAAAATTTTACTAAATCGTTTATTCTATTGAGTTCCTGCAAGGGTATTCAAATTGGGTACAAATATTTATTATATCAGGATTAAATGTTTCGTATGTGGGTTTTTACCCTTGATTCAAAAGGTAGTGTTTTAAGTTATCTGAAAATAGAATCAAGGCCCATTCGATATTGTCTTTTTATAACGATTCGAACATATCCATACAAAATAAAACATATAACGCGGAGTCTCTTTACAAATAGTAGATTGTTTGACAAGGGAGTAAAGTAATATTTATAAGGCGAGGGCGCTATTTTGAATCCAGAGCGAAGTGAAGGATTCTGGAATAGAAACCTGAGTATAGCGAGGGATTCTAAAATAGAATCCTGAACGTAGCGAGAGATTCAAAGTACATCGCCCGAGGGAAAAATATTTTTGCTCCCGAGTTATACACTCTAATGGGGATGAACCCCTTCTATGAGACAATAACTAAGAGACCCTATTAAGCAAATAATGAGTAATTTTAATCTAAAAAAAATACATATACGTTATGGATAATTCTTGAAAATACGCCAAAATGCACTTTCACTAATTACACAAATTATTCCATAGTATGAAATTATCATAGGCATTTTACATATATCTCCCGGGATTTCATAGGTATTAAGTTTTGTATAACGTTATTGGGTTCTATTATTATTGTTTCAGGAGTTAATCCACTATCACTTTCAGAACTCGACATAGAACTCATTTTTTTGCAAAATTCAATAAAGTCCGTACTGATTACAAGACCGCACCGTACGGCCACCAGTAATCTAAACCCACTTCAATACTGCTTTGAAACCATTTTGAACTCTATTCTTCATAAATATAATCTATACTAATATATAAAGCTGCAGAGTTTGTTTGTTTGTTTATTTGTTTGTTTGTTTGTTTGAATGCGCTAATCTCAGGAACTACTGGTCCGATTTCAAAAAATCTTTCAGTGTTAGATAGTCCATTTATCGAGGAAGGTTATAGGCTATATTTTATTTTCAAAAGAATTAGGGATCCGTATGAAAATTACGATTTTGTAAACCAAGGTGTAAAATCGAAAACCTATTTATGCGTGCGCTGCAAAAACTATTGACAATAGAACAAAATGATGTACTACGGGTTTGTAGGTCTTATAAAGATCTACAAAAAAGTCCGTGAGAGCACATATCTAACTATCATATTTTAGTCACAATAACCGATTTTATGTTCATAAAAAATATGCACGGGTTCGAAGCCCACGCGGGCGAAGCCGCGCGCAAAAGCTAGTATAATATGAACTTCAAAATGGTTTCAAAGCAGTATTGCAGATAGGCCTTTTTGTCTTCGGAACAGTCGAAACAATTTGCGTTCGATTTCAATGAACATGAAGTTCCAAATTCAAATCCCATTATTGCCCGCTAAAAGTCTAGAACAGAAAAGAGCTATTTTAGGCCCGTTTAAAGAGGAACAAGACGACTTTTTTTTAAATAGAAGGGATGAAAACATAAACTAACGCACCCCAATGAGCATGACGCATCCAAATGACTGTAATCGAACCAGAGAAAAAGCGAAGATGTCAAAACGTTCTCCAACATCATATCTATCCCTATACCAAGACTCACCAAATTAGATTAGCGGTTTACAGTTGAACACATAAATCATTGCTGTCTAGAAAAATGCCGTGCCAGTCCGTCTGGCCAGTGTGGCACAGTAGATTAATTACCCTCCATTTAACTGGAGTAGGCCCGACTGAGCGGTGGGTCATGTATGGGCTGAAAAGTAGTAGTAGTAGAAAATTGCTATATACGGTCTTATACGATTTTCACCCGTGTGGGGACGGCGCAGAATGTTACACATCCCCACCGCACGCTAGGAAAAAACGCGTGTTGTAAGAGTCAACAAAACCCAGCGCGCTTGGTGGTAGAATCGAATGGTCCGCCCGGCTAGCTACCACCCTCACACGTAAGACCGGCGCCAAGCAGTTTCACTGTGTTCCGTCGTGTGCATGGGAGAGCCGGTGCTGGACAGGGCAAATGCTAAGATCTTAGACCCTGGCGTTGCGTTAACGTTAAGTCGTATAATACATGCATAATATTGTATAGAAACACTGATAAATTTAGATTTTCATCATTGCACCCGTGCGAAGCCGGGGCGGGTCGCTAGTAAGTTTTAAATTAGCAATAATTACAGTACCTTTGTTTTGTATTTTTTTTCTATGGCATTCTGTTTTTGGGATAATTATTGACACAAAAGGTAGCAGTTTTCGATTTATTCAAAGACTTACTTTTCCTGCAGTTTATTTTTCCTAATCCTTGAATGTGTTATCGTCTGAGTAATTATTTATTTAGTAGAAGGATAGTTTTGCTAACACTTTCCGAAAACACAAATACTGGATAACAATTTACTGTCTAGGGAGAGCTGGAACTTTAGGAGCCTTTCGAAATTCCTGGTAAGGTCAGCATTATAAAAACCAACTTCGTACCAACTTTTATGATTTGTGTGGAAACAATCATTATCTTTTCTTCGGTCAATACTGAAAGAAGAAAAAATAATATCTTCAAAATTTTGTTTGTAATCTCCAATTTCCTCAAATTAAAATGGGTAGGTAGACTTTTCGTTTCTTGGAGGAAAAGTTTGTTCTGTGAACACAGTTACGAAAAGGTCATTAGATATTATTGATACGGAGACGACATCATATTTTTTGCCAATGTTATTCGTCTTTTTATATTTGTATTACTTTGTATAACTTGTGTAATTTATTATAAAATTCATACTTCAGTTCAGCGCCTTGCGGATCTAAAGAAAACAACATTTATTAAATATTCTTCTTCAATTTATTGTTGTGATCAAGCAATGCTGTTGTCTAATTTAATTGTTGTTGTTAATGTAATTTTGTCGTTATTGTTAGTTAATTGATAGCAGCGTCTACCTGAAACCTCTGTACCTTCACTTTCACTTTCATCGCCTATTATATGTCACTTCATTTCACTTCTTTCATAATGGCTTGCCATGTTAACATATTAATATATTTACACCTTCATGCTCTTCAAGTTGCTATATCATATTTGTTTCTCTCCTATTTCAATAAAATTCGGAACTTTTTCCAGCCAGCCAGTTACAAAAAAAAAAAACAAAATGATTAATATTCAAATTAATTCGAAAAGGACGTACCTAAGTTAGTTTTTATTTAAACTAAATACGCTTCTCAGCCATGTTTTGTTGTTAAGAGAAGGATATTATAATGTTGACGTGTACATGGTCAATTATAATACACATAAAATGAAATTAAATAATTATTAGGTACAGTTCATTATTCAAAAGCAGATGTTTTAGTGCTAGTTTTTAGACATGCTTAGACATGTTTTATCAAAATCGGTTTGGCGGTTTTAAGGTCATCAGCCATTTTCGAGTTGCTGTTTTGTTTATGTATTTATAAATATTCGTTAATTAGAACCACCTCCTTCATCAGTAATTGTACTACGTTTTATTTAAAAGAGCAACCATGGCGTTTCTCGCTGGTTTTATCTCTGTGGAATGGCATTCTGACCCGGTGGTAAAGACTAAATGATACATTATTTTAATATTCTTTTAAATTAAGGTTTTTTTATTATTTGAGTATTCGAAAGCATTCCTATTAATCTATTCGAATAAAAGACGTTTTGATTAGATCATTATCATTATTATTTTAAATTAATCCATTTATTTTTCTTCTTTAATAAAATAAAATACGTGTAACTAAATCTTATGAAACTCACCATACCACTCGAATTTTAAAATCACACGACGCTTTTGAATGCCGTAGACAACGTCGTAATACGACCTGCATTAAAGTAATTTTATTGTGACGTCAAAGAGTTTACAATAAATTATTTGTCCGTAGATAATGGTCTGAAACCATAAAGTCTGTCGTTCGTAAAAGAACTGAGTGACAGTTCGCGTGTTTTTGCACAACAATAATATGATCCACAAATTATGAAGTAATTTTCAACAGGGACGTAATACGAACTCATACATAATTATGTAACTGTAATGACCTGCGTGAGTAGATATCCAGAAGTACAAAGTCAGCAATAGGCATAATCAAAATACGACCTGCTCAAGTTTGGCAATTACTTCGCCGTAATAATATGTTTAACAGCACAAATATTAAGGAGTCCAATAAAAAATAATTCCAAATATAAAACATATACTTGAGTTTGTATTGGTAAACTTGTTATATTAAAAGTACATGTCACTTTTGCGGTCATGGGTGCTACTAAACTCGAAAGCGGCTAACGTAATCGTCGGATAGTATACGAAGTCGGATAGTGTACAAAGTACCACATAAATATTTTACTATACAAAATATGTTCAAACATTAGGATTCATATCTTTTGAGGCGCGAGTAGTACTGTTGATTCTATAAACGATTGAAATTGATAAATAAAAAGTAGCGCAAAACGGTCAGTGGCCTTCGTAAGACCGAGTACAGAGCGCGTGTTGTTCGTACCAGATACCCCCCTCCATCGCGTTTGCCCCTTGTCGCCAGTTCGAACCAGACCTTTCTCTATTCTTGGACACAGTGACACAGTGAGCGCTGTGGCGGAGGGCTCATGCCATGCACCACTATACTGTCGTTTTACCGCTGGTGGTCGTGTTGTGGTACGCGGCCGCGGTACTGGCCGCCGGTGCAGCTCACGTGCGTCAATCCGAGCCCGACCTTACCTTCGCCGAATCAGTTTACGTCAAGCTGTCCGGTGCATGTGAGTGACCTTCACCTCTATATTCATATGTGTATTACTCCAAATAATCACGGCAACATAAAATACACACCATCTCGTTTAAAATGCAATGTTACTTTTGCAGGTAGGGCGATCATGGACTTGCGATATAACATGATGAACGACCAAAATCAGTTACTGACGACGATGAAAATTATTCAGCTAGATGGAGATACGATACGATCTTTTCCAATCAATGAAGCCTTCGTAAATTTGACGAAACCTGCAATATACGACATAACAAAGCAGACGAAGATCATAATTCATGGTTACAAGGACAATTCACAGTCTGCAGTGCCGTTAGACTTGGCACGTGCTTATAATGAAAAGAAGATGTTTAATGTACTTCTAGTCGACGCAGAAGAATTGATAAAGCAGGGATATATCCTTTCAGCTCACAACTCACGCATTATAGGCAAACGTCTTGGGAATCTTTTGGCGAATCTTGAGAATTTCGGAGCAAATGCTGAAGACTTTCATCTATTGGGGATCAGTCTTGGTGCTCACATTGCGGGCTGGGCTGGCAAATATTTTCAGCAATATAGAGCAAGAGGTTTGGGAAGGATAACGGGACTCGATCCCGCTGGACCGTGTTTCTCTTATGCGTATAGTGGCCAAAGATTAGATAAATCTGACGCAGTATATGTTGACGTGATCCATTCTAATCGCCTTGTACAAGGAGTGATAGAGCCCTTGGGGCATGCAGATTTTTACATCAACGGTGGCGGCCCGAACCAGCCAGGATGCGTCATGCCTTCATGCAGTCATTTAAGAGCAGCGCAAGTGTACACAGAAAGTGTAAGATTTCCAAAATCATTTGTTGGTGTTCGTTGTCAGAGTTGGAAACATTTTGAGGCAAATGCCTGCAAGAAGAATGATTATGCAGTGCTAGGATATGGGTCATCAGTGGCATCTCGAGGCTTATATTACTTACGTACTACGGCTGACCCGCCATTTGGTCTCGGAATGGATGGAACTAAAAAGGCAATAACAGTAGACAATTTGTTAAGTTTGAATTTAACATGATCAGCAGTGATTAGTTAATAATAGTTTAAGGTTGTATTATTCCCAAATGTTGCCATAAACTTTTTATACTTTGGACTCGTAAGACCAATAGAAACCGGGTAATGCTTTTGGTATGTATTTTCCCAATTTTTCATACAATATTAAGAAAGAACTTTGTTAGCGGAGCTAGATATTAAATCAAATTGCGGATTGTGGTTTACGTCACAAGTTTGTAAGTGCTCCGGTAAAAGCCATGACGAACAGATCAGATGATCAACGTAGACATTGCCAAAAAGTGAAATCGTATTGTTGAATTTGTTCCTCAATTAGCTGACAAATAATGGGCATTTTGATTCACTTTAAAATATGGCAATGAATTCGCAATTCCACCGCGTCACAAATTGTGAAAATCGTTAAGGTGACCAAGTGAAACATAATATAGTTTCTATAAAATTACGAGAATTTAATTAAGTATACTTCAGTGTTTTTTTTTCTGAAATAAAAAACTGCCAAAGATATTTTTTTTTAAACTCTTTGTCTCTCGTCATATTATGTTAAGTCTTAAATGACCCATCCCCGAGTCGCTGACCAGACTAATTGGTACAGGGTTTATATTAGGATGTTCTTCTCATGTACTGCCATGCATGTTTTTTTGCCAATTAGATTCTTTACGTGTCTTTTACGAAACCACTAGGAAAATTGTGTTGGTGAGACAATGTATTCTTGATCTGTCTTCACACGGGATTTATTCATTTGCTTAAACATTCATTAGGTACTGCTAAATCAAATCAATGAAATCTACATACAATATTTTAATTAAAAACACTGTACCACAAGCCTTACAAAATTTATATATATATATATAAACCCTAGCCTTTTCTGATTAATGTTAGTGAAAAGGTCAGCGGTGAGAGAAATTACGAAACAGGTATTTTGTAAAAATCTTGCCTCCTCCCACATCTAATCTAAATATCTTTTGAGAAAAAATTAAACACAAGCTTATTAAGTTTTCCCCTTAACAGGTCTACTTTTATAAAATTCATTTTTGGGGTGAAAATTATGAAGACAATCGTTTGTTTTACTTATTTGGAGATGCTCAAGAAGATACTTTTACGATACTTTTGGCATACTTTGTCACCCGACTTCAAAAGGAGTTTATTAATTCGGATGTTTGTAACCCCTTAACTCTTAACCGGTTTTGTTATTCGAGTTTAATTGCATTAAGAATCTAAAATTCTCAACCATTTGAAGTCGCTGTCTTAGCCTCTGTACGCACTTGCGGTTGAACCGCCTAGGCGGCTAGCCGCGCGGCCTGCCGCTTTTCTTATTTAATATGCAATCGCTTATGTCTGTACGCACTGGCGGTTGAAATTTTGTGGCGGTTTAGTAGGCCAGCCGCTAGTGCGTACAGAGGCTTACGCGGTTTCATCGCGGTTGCATATTAAACTGGAAAAGCGGCAGGCAGCGCGGCTAGCCGCTAGTGCGTACAGGGGCTTAGCCATACATAAATCCTCAAATGGTAGCTTATTTTTCGCTTCGAGCCTATTTTGAAGTCGGTTTAAATTTTATATGATACTAGCTTTTGGGCGCGGCTTCGCTCGCGTGGACTTCGAACCCGTGCTTATCTCTATGCATTTTTTTTTTATGAATATAAAAGTGGTTATTGTGACTAAACTATGATAGTTAGATATGTGCTCTCGCAGACTTTTTTGTAGATTTTAATAAGACCTACAAACTCGTAGTACTTCATTTTGTTCTATTGTCAATCGTTTTTGCAGCGCACGCATAAATAGGTTTTCGATTTTACACCTTTGGTTACAAAATCGCAATTTTCATACGGATCCCTAATTCTTTTGAAAATAAAATATAGCCTATAACCTTCCTCGATAAATGGACTATCTAACACTGAAAGAATTTTTGAAATCGGACCAGTAGTTCCTGAGATTAGCGCGTTCAAACAAACAAACAAACAAACAAACAAACTCTGCAGCTTTATATATTAGTATAGATTTTTTTCCAGTGCAATGTGGGATCTCATGGCCCAAATGGTTTCACGACGCGGTTGGTACGAAATCACATAAGTGGGAAATCTTAATCGAAATCTAGTGCGATTCCGCTTGACCAGCGTGGCAGAGTTTCCTATACCCTCCATGGAATAGTAGGAAGTCCGTCATATGAGTGAGCCATTTACTAACTCATTATTTCGGGGATGCTTTCGCAGTAGCAGGATAGTGGTCATCATCATAGGCCCACTCAAGTCCACTGCTGGACATGCTCAAGGGTAGTGTAAGATGGTTTCTACCGTCTGTTTACTATGGGTCCAAATAGCAGTTTGTATTCACATTTATAATTAGTAGTTAAGATAGTTAAATACTATATTTATATATAAATACGTAATATGCAGAGAACAAATAAGGTGCTATCAATTGAAACAGCGTCGTATTTATAGTGCACTTTGAGCAAGATTGGTCTGTTCTAATACAATTAAGATTGCAAGTTGCTCTCAAATTCATTGGTTTGAATAACAACTGATTCTACTAAAGTTTCGATTGGGGATGTAACCTTTATGGATAGTTGTATTAAAAATGTAGACAACATTGTTTAGTCCTTTTATATTTATTAGCTTAAGGGTCTTTTACTTATTATACTATCAGATCTTAATGATTTAAATCATTAAGTAACTAATACCTTAGTTACTTAATGATTTAAATCAATACTTCTTGCATATTATAAGTTTTATCTCTTGTCAATTTTAAGTAAAATAGTAAAAAGCTCACCACGAGCTACAGGAGAGAGACTGTCCAAAGCTTGTCGTGATCTTCTTGAACCGAAATATAGTTCGCCTATCGGGACACCTACTGTATTACAGTTTTATTAATACAGTGTTCTGAGTAAAATCTTAACTTAAAATTGTAAATAACACAAAATATAAAATGTAAGCATGCACTGTTTTTCTTTTCGTTAAAAAAAATATTATTATTACTATCCATTTAGACAAATTAATAATTTTCTCACTCATAGTTATCCATAATTTGAAATTTATATCACCATGTTTTAAATACCATTTGATAGTTGCGAGCGAAATCTACTCGTATTATCAAAACATGAAAATTTTCGTGGTAGCTATTGCGAATGTTTTGGAGGGTGTATGATTAACATATTTGAAACTATCAAGGAAATCGGGAATCGGCAAAGAAAGAAAGAAAACATTTATTAACGGTAAGGGTCCAAGCGAACGCCGCGGGTAGCAACGACCTAGCTCATATAAGTAACCCACCGCCGATTGGAAGCTTGTCGAATGAGCTGGTCGGTTCAACCAGGCAGACGCGCAGGTTTTATTTAAAAAACTTTGCAAATTATATTTTCTGGACAATTCATTGGTCAATCAGATGAAGACACTGCATTTTAAATCCTCGACATATAATCTGATTCATATTTACTGTGAAGTGCTAACGTGCAGAAATAGTCCCTACTTCCTTTTTATAACTGTACAGCAATTAAGTTTGCCTTTTTAACTTCCTAGAGCGTCGCAACATACGCGTCGAAGCGGAAACCTCTCGTAACCAGTAAGTCGGAACTGACAGTTAACTTTGCTGTTTCCCTTCTATCTGTTAACTAACATGGCGTGCACATTTCATGGCGCTAATTGAAAGCGTCTATTACAACGCCGTGGCAACCTACCAGCACCGCCATACAGAACACATTTACAGCCATGTGGTGTTGGATTTAGAATACACAATGTCACCAACCCATACCATCCTGATGGTGCCGTAAGACGTGATTAAAGGAACGCAAGAGCAGACAAATGGTCTGCCGCCGCAACTGAAGGAAAAGTAGATACACACCCTGTGCCAACTTTGCCAGCGCGGTACAGTAGGCTTATTTCTCTCCTTCAATTTAGAGGAGGTCAGATTCAATAGTGGGTAATTAATGGGCTAAAATAATATTTTATTATACATATATCATCGTCACTATCACTACATAGTATAAAACAAAGTCGCTGGCTCTGTCCGTCCCTATGTATGCTTAAATCTTTTAAACTGCGCAACGGATTTTGAAGTAGTTTTTTTAATAGATAGAGTGATTCAAGAGGAAGGTTTATATGTATAATACATGCATAATATTGTAAAGAACCACTGATAAATTTAGAGGTTCAATGAATGAATGGTGGCGCTAGTAATACTCGTAGGTAAACAGAAACACAGCGCTGCGCACAGCGTGAGATGGTCTCAGAGCGCCTCCAATTGCCATGTTATAGTCAAAATGCAATCACTGGATCCCGGCCCACGCTTCGGATCACTACTACTCAGCCCATAAATGACCCAATCACATGGAGGGTAATAAGCCTACTGTACCACGCTGGCGAGACGGGTTGGACAGACATGACTTGCAGGAAATGATGTCTTCACGGTTATGATCGTTTTTTTTTTTGTTCCCAACGTTTCAGACACTTCGCAGTGTCCGTACAAAAGGACTAAACACTTTGCAGTCGTCCCGCGACCACGGACACTGCAAAGTGTCTGAAACGTTGGGAACAAAATAAAATCATTTCCTGCAATGTGTAAAGATCGTGAAAACGTAAGACATCAGACAGGACTTGAAACGAGACAGGGTTCCGTTTCAAGTTATTTATTGTTAAAAAATATGGTCCAACAGGGCCAGTCGTTTCTTAGGTAGCATATCGATTGCGTTCGCCACTGTCCGTTAACCAATGTTCTTGAGTAAATAATTCATCAATTATTTTAAAAGCAGTGAAGCAATAAGGCCATTTTGTATTTACTAGAGCCGTACAGTTTGTTTATAGTTCCGCGTGGTGGTGGATTAAGAATACACATTTTCACCACCCTATGCCATTCTGCGGGTGTCGTAAGAGCCGATAAAAGGAAATAACATGTACGGTAACCTAGCCGTAAGAGAAGGAAACCTTGATAACCATAAACCAACCTGTCTGGCCTGCGTGCCACAGTAAGATAATATCCCATAAACCTACCCTCCATATAATTGGAAGAGGCCCGACTATGCGGTGGGTCATGAATGAGCTGAGTAGTAGTATTAGTATTAGATTTCTCTAATAATAATTGCTTTAAGATTATGCTTGTATCACGAGTAAACGGGGATCCAATTAAAATTACTTCACCACAACAAAGAACGAACATTTCTAAGCTTTATTCATAAACGAAATAGGTTTAATGACTTTATTTGCCGCGGGCTTGTTTGTGGGCTCTTATTATATTTTTATTGCTTTTCGAAACGTGGCTGACGCAAGTGGAAGTGAAAATACAAAAAAAAAACTTGGCCTTTTCAGTCTCATTACAAAAAACTAAATAAACCTTAGTTTAAACCTGTACTATCAAGTCCTGGCTTATCTGCAGAACCATGGTCTAAATTTTGTCCGTATTACAAAACATAAATAAACCATGGACTTCTTAGTACCGTCATTTGAACCATGGTCTTTAGATCAACCACAGATTAATACAAATCTCATTCATTCACCATTATATCATTCCATTGCAACGTTCCTTATGCCCAGAAAAGAAAACGTTTTGATTATACGATAGGGATTAAATGATGTTTAGGAGTGTTAAAAATATTCAGAGTATTATTTTGCACGAATATAAACATTAGTTATTTCATTAGTTGCAGTTTTATCTAGGTTTAAGCACATTTTTTAATGTCGTATTAATTACTAATAATACATGAACGTACGTGTAATGAAACGTAAAAACCTGGCGCGTTATATGAAACCATAACATTAAACAAAACCATCGCAAGTTCTTACGATAACGAAGTATAATATAACAATTGCGTCTTTGTTAATAATAATAGATTTTATTGTGATGGACCAACAAAAGAAAAAACGATCTGAGAATTGGAGTACCGAGGAAAAAGTAAGTAAACATAAATTACTTCGATTAACATGAAATCCGTCTCTAATTTATTGATTTTAAGCTAACCCAAATTTACAAATCTTCCCTTAATAAGTCCAATATTCTCAGTGCAAAACGTTTATTGAACCTATACTTTTGCCTGAAATCTTCATCGGATAATTCCCTAAAGGGATTGATGCGAACACGATTTCGGTTATGCCGGCGTGGCATTTCCAACATTTCAACGTCTTCAATATCCTCAATATCAATTAAATCGACCATGTTAATATCCATTTTCGGTTAAACACAACACAACAACGAAAAAGATGCTTTATCTTAGAGAAGAAAGTTTGACAGATACGATTTAGACCATTGTTAAACTAGGGGCAGCCGAGGTTTAGCGTTAGACCATGATATAGTCTATGGTTTATCGCTAAACCACTATTTGTAATAACATTTTTGTGTAAACCACGGTTTATAGAAGTTTAAACCTGGGTTTTTAGTTAAACCGCTTTTTGTAATAAGACCGTTTGAGTTTGTATCACAAAGTCAGAGGAACAATTATTAAAATATGATTCGCTGTTATGAAAATGTTTACTCGTCTCCTCAATTTTAATGGAGATTCAAAATATTTTACCCTTATCATAAAATAGTGACATTACAGTTTTTATAGAGGTTTTTAAAAACGAATTATCTCGTTGAACGTATATTTCAAAACGACGGTTTTCAAAATAATATAAGGTTTTAAGTAGATCGCGATAATACAGCTTTAAAAAGTATTGATGATACTTGTCACAGCGGAAACTGAACGTTAAATCTGCTACTACTACACAGCCCATAAATGACCCACTACTGATTCAGGCCCTGGCCTCCCCCCATGAAAGGGAGGGTAATTAGCCTACTGTGCCACGCTGGCCAGACGGGTTAGATTTAAATGGCGATAAATAGATTTTAAATTTTACAAACTGGCTTAAAGCTTGGATCGTTTTAGCATCATGGTTATTTTTGTTGATTTCACGCGCTCCTCCTATGTATGTATCAAAATATTTTTAAGATATAGAATATTGCCTGCAACCTCTTCTAATATTGTAATTCTGTAAATTACTGAACAACTGTTATATCCATTCATTGCGTTTTATGCAGCAATTTATAAATTACTTTACAAAAAAGGAACTAACCCAATTTAAAGACAACCAGTTCATCAGTTCATCAAGTTGGTTTTATAAACCCATAAAAAAAAATTTAAAGTGAAAAAATCTTTAATACCTAAGCTATTTTTTAAATAAATTTTTTGAGCATTTTCCTCGCTAGGTGAACCCGTTTAAATAGATGAATAATAGATAATAGAATGGCTTTTAAAATAGATGATGGAGACAACATTTATTGACTTAGTATTTTTTATTTTTAGATATGTACAAGGGGAGAAAGGCTGAATGAGGTTTCCTTTGCATCTGACGCTAACATTCGATCGTCACACATGTTGGCCCCGTGTAGTCTGAATATATCTAGTGTACGTCACGCCAAACGCGCGTCACCGTCCTTGAAAATATACTACGTTGTAATGTCGTGTGGCGACGGATTTAGAATATAACTCCTATTCAATCCTGAGTGCAAGGCGATTAAAGGAACCAGAGAAGCAGATAATGAGAATCAAGATAATGGAAACCTTGCAAGCCGCCCGGGTAATGGCAAAGTAGGTTAATTTCCCTACCATAAATTGAAGGAGCCGAAAGACCCGAGATAGGTGCGGGTCATCTGTAAGCTGAGATGCGGTTAATTGCGACTGAAACAAGATACAAACTATCACAATTTGTTCCCTACATCACATCTTATGAAATAATCTGTCAGACTTGTTTGTACCACCATCATTGTAACCCTTTTATTTAAAAGAGCAACCATGGAGTTTCTTGCCGGCTCTTCTCTGTGGAATGGCATTCCGAACCGGTGGTAAAAACTAAATGATAAATTATTTTATATAAATTTCTTTTAATTTTGAGTATTTTTTTTATTTTTGACTATTTGAAAGCATTCGTAAGAATTTATTCGAATAAAAAACATTTTGATTTTGATTTGATGGTGATGATGGGATGAGATGATGGGTTCCGTGGAGATGGATGTACTACTATTACTAATTAGCCCATAAATGACCTACTTCTAAGTCGGGCCCCTCTCATTACATGGAGGTTAATTAGCCTACTATGCCACGCTGGAGGCGGGTTGGCACAGGGCTTCGTATCAAGTTTCTCTTCTCTTGCGGCTAATTTCTCGGCCTTGTCGTTTGCTTTTGTCGACTCTTACTAAACACTCAGGATGGAATGGGGTGGTGTCACTGTGTATTCTAAATCCGTCACCACGGGGTTTGGAACGGTTTTTTACTATTTAAATAAACACATCTTTTAACACGATAAGATACGTTGTATTCGTATTCACTACATTTCGGTTTCACTAGCTTGTGATCTCGCATTTTCTTAAATAACTTGTTCTTTTTCTCAGCCCGTAAACGACCAACTTGCTGTGTCGGGTCTTATGCAACAGTAGGATAATTAGCCTACTGTGCCACGCCGGTCAGTTGGGTTGGGGGTTCGTTGCTAGTCATTCTCTTGCTGTTAGGTATTCTCTGCCATGTAATTTTCTTTATTTGGCTTTTACAACACCCTCAGAATGGAATGTGGTGGTGATATTAACTATTCTAAATCCATGTATCCAAATAGGCTGTGTTAAACTACAGGTTGATTTTTGGTTATACCAGCTGTCGGTATTACCGTTACTCAAATAGTGCATCGATTGTCACAGTTAGAGTAGCAGCTGAGATCGACGACTTGTACGTGCCCTCCAAAGCACGGATAAGGTCACGATGTGACGTTGTAGTTACGCATCCAAGATTCGACTGAATCAGATTTTGTTTACTCTTCCAACCCTCCGTTCTATTGCATAAGTCACACTATCCTTTTTTAACCTTCTAGAATCTAAAGTTCCCACCTTCAAACTTTTTTGCTTCCGCAAACGATCCAATCAGGAGTGAACCTTAAGCAGGGCAATCGAGAAACGTCGTTGATTTTGGTGGTTTTGGTATAACCCGACTAATCCCAATAACCGAGTATGAGTATTTCTAATAAAATAAAATAAAAGGACCTTTTAGGTTGGTTATTTATGCCTGTCCTTTAACAACTAGATTGACTTTGTTTCATCATATCGAATACCTAAACAACTATGCACTCCACGATGTAGGTTTCTATGTTTGTAATAACAAAGTATGTTCTCCTTAGATAATTTAGGTCAAGGTATTGGATGAATTGTGCTCTTCTCGTACGTTCTCGTTTTAAAAGGCTCATTTTTAAACAACTGAGTATTTCATGAAGGGATTTCAATAGAACCTGTAAAACATCTTACTAATATTATAAACGTGAAAGTTTGTAAGTATGGATGGATGGATGGATGGATGGATGGATGTTTGTTACTCTTTCACGTAAAAACTACCGAATGGATTTTAATGAAACTTTACAATAATATTGCTTATACATCAGAATAACACATAGGCTACAAGTTATAAAGATATTATGTGAATTACAACAATATAAAAAAGTCGAATTCAAAATTTCTAATTGTCAAATTTTCGGCCATATTAAACTATAGACAACATAACGTTTCGCTGTCAGTTGCGTTTTGTTAAAGTAGGTTTTATACGGACGGGATAAAAATCTCAGGCATCCTATGTCCAACTTTCTTTTTGTTTTAAATATTTATAATGCGGAACAAAGTTCGCCGGGTCAGCTAGTATCCTATATAGTCAAAGGCGTGACATTTCTGAATATTTATTGACAGTTCTTGAGATATTAGTAGGAGTAGGAGTTTTTGAGATAATAACGCAATTATTACCTAAGCAAGAACTGGAGTCGAGATAATGTCCTGTTTGTACATGTTTAGGCGCAAAGGGATGATCATCCAGCCACACGAGGTGGTATGTCTAGCAAGGGGTCGCAGCGCCTATCCCCCAATAGTTATAGTCAGGGAATTCTAAACTATGCGAATTGCTCTTGAAATTTCGCTATCGCGGTGTAGGACTTTTTGGTAATTCTCGCATTTGTAGGCGATATTTCTTGATGCAAATAGTTCAGATTTTTCGGGTAAACTGTGTAAAGTACACATATTCTACATGTGTGCGGTCGCTAGACATGTAGAATATTTTATTAAAAATTAATAATTTAAATTATTAAAATTTTACTTATAAAATAAAGCTTATCACGGCTGATATTTTTTAAAGTGAAATAAAGTTAGACGTTTCGAAGAATCAAGGGAATTTTCTAAGAAATTTGACATTTTAAGTTGCATAACGTTTAAAAGGAGTGAGTGAACTTTTTATCCCAACATAACAAAAAACTACTTATAAATGACGACACGGCGTTGAACCCGCTATCTGTAGCACGCAACATGAATTGCTAAGGCGATCGGTCATCATCATATACAATATCATATACATATCATCACATCAATATCATATCATATACAAGATGTAAACAAAAATACTATAGCAATCCAAAGCCTCTGGTAATCCTCCAGTAAGCCTCCAGAATAGAGCCTCCAGTAAGAAACAGCTTTATTTTGTTTTTTCTATTTCGAAATATAAAGGTAACACCGACGTCTTTCTGATCCAACTTTTAAACAGATAACATAAGTTCCACTAACTAATGTGCCATCTGTATAACATGATTTAATGATAGGTTATTAGTAGTAGTTCAGCACTTACATACTCTCCGCGTGGTGATCGTCGTCACCCCATTCTATCCAGAGCGTGTCGTAAGAGCCGCATGAGAAGGAAAACTACATACGAAACCCCTTTCTTGGTGACGCTGGGGAAATGATTTACTCATCCGGCTCCTACTCCGGAAACTACCCACTAAACCCCAGCGGTATACCCTCACACGACACGCTTGGGGCGCCACAGGTTCGCGTAAACGCATTCCACTGTGACGCCCCGACGAGGTGCCCGCTACGCGGGCAAGCGACCGTCAAGAGGGAGTCCCGAGCAACTGGGACGCTCTCATTCAGTGAGGCTTTCGTCGGTGGCGAGTCCCCTGACCCACCAGGTGAGCCAGAGCATCCTCCTCCCTGACCCGCTCCACCGCCGCCTTCTATAACGTCTTCGCAGAAGGAGACCATGGCTTCCCAGCTCTTCTCGCCATTGAGCATCCGTCCATTTAGGCTGTAAACCATAATCTTGTGTTATACCTTTAGCCTTTCACAATATCTGTACAATTCCCCAAAGATAAGTTTGTGTTGTTAGTTTTAACTTTTCAGAGAGCTCGGTAAACTCACGAGAGAAGCCATATATCTTATTTTATTATGGATACTATTTAAAATATATTACAAAGATCGAATCGTAAGAAATATTTAGTCTTGATTTTAGATAATAAATTTACCTTTAAATACCATATTGAATATGTAAGATCAAAAATAATTCCAATAACTGGTGCCTTACGAAACATCGCAAAATGTGTACCTTTAGGACTGCGTCACACTTTATATAACACCTTAATTATAAGCCTCTTCTTGAGTATTTGATCCAGATCTGGGGACAAACCGCAAATACCCACTTACAAAACTTACACATTACTTAAAACAAAGTTATTAAAGTTTTGTTCAACTTTAATTACTTAACACCAACAAAGGAAATCTATAGTAAAACTAAACTACTAAATATTAAGCACATTTATTTATACCAAACATGAAAATTTTAACAAAAAACGTACTTACACAATAACTTTTAAAATTTAAACTCAGCGCTATTGTACTAGAAGACAAGGTAACATATTATGAGGGAGCACAAGTTTAGTATACTATACTTGGTATACTATACTTGGTATACTATACTATATTAAACTATACTACAAAACCTTTACATGTTTTGGTAAACTATTGTCTAGTTACTATTCAGTGGTTTACCAAAACATGTCAAGGAGTCCCCATCAATTAACGTATTTTAATAAAAGACATAATATGTATTTGTTAGACAAACAAAATGTATAATTAGCCAATACTGATTTAGCAGGAAGTTGGCCAGTTGGAATTTTTAATGTATCTTCTACCTTTAAGATAGTTATTAAGTTTCTCATAATAAAAGTGAAGAATGTAATGTTCTTTTGTGAGAAATAAAGATTTTTTCGTTTCGTTACAAATCACTACTACGAACCTACATAAAAAATATATTTAAAAACAGTAACAGCTTTTTTCACGATTAACCTACGCATTAATAAATGTATCATCACGATCATAATTTCATTCTCAAAGTTTATAGCTTTCCTCTGACGATTAATATCTGAAAATTAATATCAAATGATATATGCCACCCATAAAAGGGGCTCTAATTAGATTTTGTCTTACTCATACCCAGAAAGGTGAGAGTAGAGGTAAACATTGCGTGCCGTGTTACGAAAGACCTTAAAACTCGATTTAATGTTATAACCTGTCTTATATTGTGCATATGCATGAACTTTTTAACTCACACGGTTCTTTTTAAGGTGTATGTTCCAGGGTAGCCCGCGAAATTCAAATTTTCTTACGTTTTTTGCAATTTGCAGGTCAGTGCTAGGTTGTATGTTGATTAAAATTTTATTCGCGGCTGTAAGACGAATGTAGTTATAGAATTATAATCATCAAAATCATCAATACAACCCTCCAAGCTCATAAAGGTGCAAGAAAAACTTTTTCAAGCTCAAAGTCATTCTTGCACCTTTATGAGCTTGGAGGGTTGTATTGATGAGTTTGATGATTAAAATTCTGTAACTACTTAAGTCTTACAGCCGCGAATCAAAAGTTCATCATCATACAATCTAGCACTGGCCTGCAAATTGCAAAAACGTAAGAAAATTTGAATTTCGCGGGCTACCCTGGAACATTCACCTTAATGTAGAGAATATTCCTACATAGATATGACAACAAAATGTGAGAGGAATAGATGCGAGAAACGGTATGAAAGGATATTAGACTAGCATAGGCTCTGCTTACGGCAGAGGTATGATGTAAGATATTAAAAGCCTAGGGACCAGTGATCTTACGTTGTACCAAAATTTTAATTTTTCATTTAAGTTCATAATGAATATTAATATTTATGTCCAAATGTTTATTCATTGCATATTACTTCTTTTTTAATCTAAACCCATTCCCTAGTTAGAACCTGTCTTCTCCGTCTACAAACATGTAATTCACGAACGCAAAGGACACCCAGATTCAGAGCAAGTGCCTTAATTTTACACAAATACACTTGCGCAACCCCGGAATCGAACCCGAAACCTAAGACCCAAAGGTACACTTAACCCATAGACCAACAAGGACCAAGTATGAAAAGAAATGTATGTCATTTTATTTTAAACTAGCTGACCCGGCAAACTTCGTGCCGCCTCAGAATCAATAAATAAAAAACCTTAACTGGGACAAAAATAAGGCGTATAAAAAAAAATTATTAGTTTAAACCTTCCCTGGACTTACACGAATATTTCAAGACCAAAATTAGACCAAATCGGTCCAGCCGATCTCGAGTTTTAGTGAGACTAATGAACATAAATTAATTTTTATTTAAATAGATAATCAGCATACGTAGTTTCACATAAAATTAGTCAAATGTACAGCGATATATACATTTTTCGCCAAGTTTATGTAATATTATTTCACGGATTTAGAATACACAGAGTCACCACCTCATTACATCCTGAGGGTGTCGTAAGAGCCGACAACAGAAAATTACAAGGCAGATAATCTAGCCACAAGAGAAGGAAAACTTGATAAAAACCCGTCGGGCCAGCGTGGTGCAGTAGGCTAGTTACCCTCCATGTAACTGGAGGAGGCCCGACCCAGCAGTGGGTCAGGTATGGGCTGTGTAGTAGTAGTATGTAATATAAGATGATGATTATGCACGTTGTTATTGCAAACAAGCGTTAAATCCTTTTTTATATTGACTAGGTAATTTAATTTTTTGTACGCGTACTCACTCATCATTCGCAAATTACTACCGTAAAGTAAAATAAACAGACATTTCAATCAGCGACGTGCAGTGAGGGCACGTGAGGGTGCGCGTGGCAGTATAACTTCTTCCTATGATTTATTTGTATCTACTGGTAGTCGTTGTAACCGATTTTTTTTGTGTGAAATTCCGTTGTTATAAGCGTTCGGTCGTTGTAATAAACGGATGCACTATAATAGTGGCTCATATTACCTACAACCTAACACATCCTATACTTACGCCCGCTGAGAACGGTTGGTAGTTACATGCGAAGTTGTGCACTGTAAATACTAAATTAACACTTCAAAATGCAGATCTGTAATAGTAGATCTTACTTCTTCACCGGTCTTAAAGTTTTACTTAGTGTTGTAATGATTCAAGAAATCTTCTTAATCACTATCACTACTTCACTATCACTACACAACAAGTCGCTGTCGTCTGTCCGTCCCTATGTATGCTTAAATCTTCAAAACTACGCTACGGATTTTGAAGCGGTTTTTTTTATTAGACAGAGTGATTCAAGAGGAAGGTTTATATGTCATAATTGCACCCTTGCGAAGCCGGGGCGGGTCGCTAGTATTGTATATTTTCTATTGCAAATTGGGTTACACAACATTAAATCTTCCATATCAGTTGCCGATGGTTAGGGGCGCCCTTGACTCCTGGCAGTAAAAGCCCCAAGATGTCCGCTATTCCACCAATATTTGATCTCGCTCTAACCTAACCTGCTCTTGAACCAGTACCATGGTTGATGAATTGTCTTGAAATATTTACAGAATAAGTATTGCATTTATACATATAGAACAATGTTTTGATATACTTTCTGTTCTGAAGGTCCATTGAAAACGGAAAATTAATATAAAACTTGTTGGCATTGATTAACCTATCGTAGGAGGCGACTAAAGGAACGCAAGAAGAATCGATACAAACCCTGTCCGACTGAGTAGTGGGTAATTTAAGGGCTGAGATGAGTGAGAAAAAGATTAACATAGTTCTAAAGTGATACTCTTTGTCAACTGGCCTCGCTGTGTACCACAGGAGTACAATCTTTCTCCTTGAGACGTGACTCAACTAGAATCGATAAAATCTAGTTAAAATACAGAAACTTACTTAATATACATACTAAATTTTGTAGTCAGAAACCTAATTTATTTTTCTCCTAAAACAATGGAATGAAAGGTAATTTTCTGTTCGTAACCTGCCTTAGGTACTTGTAGATTAAAATGTCGCCTCTCAGGGGATGTGGTTTTCATTTCTTCCCATCTTCTGCATTGACATTGTGAGAATACAAAATACGATTGTTCTGGGCTTATAAATTCGTAATATACCTAATGGATGCGTATAAATTGTCAATAGCAAAGTCGGATGGCATTTATAAAACAATGCACGCTTTGCAGAAACACATTATACGATAATTCTCCGTCCCCGTCTACTGAAATGTAATTTTGTATTTTTTTTATTAGGGCATACAAACAGTTACCATTAGGTACATTTTCTACATACAGTATAACAGTGTAATTGAAGTACCTAAGTATAAAGTAATATTCTCGTAAGATTAAAACTCAATCTAACAATTGATTTCCGAAATTTGGGAGCAGGTTCACCTAAAAATATGGTTTTATAAAGTATGTAGAACATGCGGTAAATCCATGAAGTGATTCGAGTAAAGAAAGGAAAAATGGCTTGTTTAAGTGAAGTGTCTACTGAAACTGAGGTGTAGAGCTAATTAAAATGAGCAGTTCTCTGTAGGGTATTGGTTTTGAATTTTAACGACAATATTTTTAATACAAAACATGGGTTCCGTTTCACAAAAATCAACCACCACAAAAAACATAATTGTTATTACTGTTCTACAAGCTTCGTGATCTGACTTCGGTGATGTTCTTTTGTTATCTCCGCTTATTTCTCAACTTCGATTTCGTGAGCAGTATGATAATGATGATGATCATATCCTTCATATTATAAATCCATAAAATAATACGTATTTATTTCTTTAGGATTGTGACTTTCGGCACTCGCTGGTCTGATGAGGAAAATTGAAACATTTTCTTGGAACTCGGTTGCTTGAAGTCAGGACCTTTACTAACGAGGCTGACATTTAAACGGCTATCCCATAATTCTGCGTCGGTCGTAAATACAAATATACACGTGTGGTGATAGCGTCTGTTATTAACGCCTACGTAAGCTTTGTAAAACGTTATAACGTTGCAAGGGTAACGCGTGCAGTGTGCAATTTGTAAGGGGCTTATTTTATTACTATGCGAGGTCAGAACGTAATCTGTTGGATTAGCAACGTCTCGTCATCTTAATCATCATCATTTAAGCGAAATCAATTCCAATCCGGGTCATATCATCATCATCATCAGCCCACATTAGTCCACTGCTGGACATAGGCCTCCCCTAAAGAGCGCCATAGCGCCCTGTCTTCAGCTTGACGCATCCAGCTGCTGCCCGCAACCTTTAGCAGATCATCGCTCCATCTAGCAGAGGGCCGTCCCACACTACGCTTGCCGATTCGCGGTCTCCACTCAAGAACTCGTCTACCCCAGCGGTTGTCGGTTCTTCTACAGATATGACCAGCCCACTGCCACTTCAGTCTGCTAATTCTCTGAGCTATATCGGTGACCTTGGTTCTCTGTCGGATAGTCTCGTTACGGAGCCTATCTTTCAGAGAAACTCCAAGCATAGCTCGCTCCATAGCACGCTGAGCGACTTTAAATTGGGGGACTAGTCTCACCGTGAGTATCCACGTCTCGGCGCCGTAGGTCATGACGGGTGTCATGACGGGACGCACTGTTCGAAAACATTCGTTTTCAAACTCTGCGGGATGGGCGACGAGAAGCCCATCATATAATGCCCGTTTTTCCCCGGGCCTCTTTGCAGGGACATAATAATATACCCGTCCTAAGAATTCCCACAATTGGCCTAACACTCTCGTATGTATCCCATTCAGCAACCTTCACCGTTGTAGTCTTATATCATTCTCATATCATCTAGAATCATCGGTAAGCAATTAAATCATCATCACTACATAGTATAAAACAAAGTCGCATTCTTCTGTCCGTCCCTATGTATGCATAAATCTTTAAAACTACGCAACGGATTTTGAAGCGGTTTTTTTTAATAGATAGAGTGATTGAAGGGGAAGGTTTATATGTATAACCCACCCCCGCTTTGCACGGGCGAAGCCGGGGCGGGCCACTAGTTAATCATAATTAACAGCCTATAAATGACCCAGTACTGAGTCGGGCCTCCTCCAAATTCATGGAGGGTAAGAAGGCTACTAGGCCATGCTGGCAAGACAGGTTGGTATAGGGTTTATATCAAGTTTTCTTACTCTTGCAGCTGCGTGATCTGCCTCTTGCGTTCCTTTAGGCGCGTTCCTTTAATAGTCAGGATATATTGTGTATGTAGGATGTATTGTGTATGTCCTATAATAGACATTGTGTGTTCTAAATCCGTCACCACGTGGAAACAATGGAGTCACTATTCTGTATCTAAAATTTAAAACTGTATTTTTTTTTATTTGTACATGCAGGTTTACATGATTTTTTTAGTATAAAGATATCGCCCAACTGCTGTACAGATTGTTGGCGACATAGCGCTCTCTAAAATGTAACTACTCGTACTTAAAGTATTAAACCAATATATATAGTAATGTTATATAAAACGATTGTTGCAAGAGTGTATCTAAGAAATAGGTACTTTTTCAATTTAAAACATTTCTACTACTACAAACCCTCGTACAGTTAGAAAAAGGTAATAATTTTGACACCCTTTTAACATAGCTAAAGTAAATATAACCAAACGAAAATCGGTACAGCTTCAGAATTTTACGGTAAATGCAACGGTGATCTTGTTTTATCTGACTTCCGTCTCCAATTTGTGCTAACGGACAAGTTATCTAGCAGGAAAGTTTATTTTAAATCTAGAAAGAAGATTTACTAAAAGTCTATAACGCATAGGCAACTCAAAATGTGTAATTTCTTAACAAGGACAAGGACATTTTGAGAAAAATGCTCCTTCTAAAAACCGTTATCATCGGTATACCTACTCGCGCAAACTATATCAAACACATTACCTTTCCGGTATACTTTACGTCCCTATCATGAAATAATTTTAAGCCCTCCGAAGTCGTTCTGTAGACACGTGTATTTGTAATTGATCCTAATCACATTCAGATCAAAGAAACCTTTAAATTTAAACGTTCCGCCCAGCGACAGGGGCAAGTCAGAAATGTCAAATTTTGATTTCAAATGCCATTACGCAAATGATCTAATGAAATAATTCTGTTGACGCGCTGTCCCAGGAATGCCTAATAACTAAAACATAATTCATGAAAGGCATTTTAACATTCTTGGCAGTATATCATAAAGGAGGGTACTCATCCAGCCGTGTAGCATGTAATGTATCTGATACTGTATCAAGTGAGTACGTAGAACGAGACCGAGCTAGCCACCGAGTGGCGGTATCGCTGCGAACACAAATGCGGATTCGTGAGGTCGTAGCTAGATACGCGTTGACCGTGGACGACCTGTACAAACTTGCGGGTTGATACAGTATCAGATACATTACATGCTACACGGCTAGGTGAGTACCCTCCTTTATAATGTAGCCAAGGGAGATCATAGTCTAACAGGTTAAACAACGTCTTGCTCTGCTGGGTGTCCATCATACCCATCTTTAAAGTGTAATACTTTTTAAAAGGAAACCCCTGCACTAGGTATAACCTGTATCGCGGGGACAGGTTACAAACATGTAATTCACGAGCACAATAAATGACACCCAGACTCCGCGCAAGGGCCTCTGGTTTAGACAAAGACCTGATTGTTCTGTTGATCTGGGATCTGTTGATTAAACTTACAGCTGTATAATTGTGATGGATTTAGAATACAATTTGAGAATACTCATAAGACACCCATTCTGAGGGTGTCATAAGAGGCGCATGTCAAAATACGCCTAGCTTACGAGAAACCCTGTGCCAACCCGTCTTGCCAGCGTGGCATTGTAAGCTAATTTCCCTCCATGAACTTGGAGCTGGACATGCAGCGTAGAAGGCAGTCAGTGCAAATAGTGGTAGTTAGTAAGCCGGTGCCCGCCCAAATAGAGAGAGATTATTATATTGTATAGGTACATTACAAGTTGACATTTAGCAATTAAATCAACAAATCAATCCAACAATCTTGGTGCTCGTTAAAAGATAACATTAGGTCTTCTCCGATTTGATAGAATGGCAGTATCTTAAAGTATCATAGAAATTTCAAAATTTCCAGAATCAGATTTTAATCACATATGTGTGTTTCTTTACGAACTTTACAAATTCTTTGAATTAATTGTTTAAAATACACTCGCCAAAATTATAGGTCAAAATATCTCTGAATTTCTTGAAATTTCACTCCGTACCTATATAAGCGTCAGACATAATATTATAATCACCGTGTTATGTCTTTCAAAAATATCCACACCAGTTTAAACAATATCATAAGACTTTATTGTAATTAATGTCTTTGGCTAGAAGCCGTGTTTTTCTTGACCAGACGTCTCAGAAAACACATTAATCATAGTTTATCTCGTATATTTTCATCAAATCGTACTTATCAGTTTAAAATAATTTACTGTGATAAATGCAGTTTACACGCCAGTAGTTTTTTGTTGAGTTGATGAATATATTTTTGTATCTGTCAACCTTAGTTAATTCCTAGCAATTAAGCTAAGGCAAGTACAAGAAATTAATTTATTGTGTTATGCTGGCCAGACGCCATGGCACAACTATTCCCATTAAGATTTTCTTCTCTTGTGGCCAGGTTTTCTATTTACCTAGTTCCTTCAGTCGCCTCGTACTCGTGGGATAGAATGGGTTGCTGATGTATTCTAAATCCGTCGCCATGGTTACGCGTCTATTGAAAAACTACCCGGTAGTACCGGAGTATCACTTCTTCCTCTTCCCAGCTCTTAAATGACCGCCTGCTCAGTCGGGCCTACTGTGCAAAGCTGGCGAGATGCTATCCGCTTTCCGCACAAGGTGTGTAACAAGATCTCCTTCCCTTAAGTCCATTATTTGCCCCTTACGACACCCTCAGGATGGAATGGAATGGTTATATTGTGTACCTTCACCACAAGAAGTATCATCACTGTATGTCTAGAAATCAACGTACAAAATTTAAGGCTTAAACATTTGTTTTTGTATTGTCCGTGTGGAAATTCTAAGCCGTAACACAGAAACGAAACGGTACTAGTGAATTCTAAATGCACGACAACTTTGCCTTCACAAAATCCCGGTAGTCGAGAAAGGTGCGCTACACTCGAGTTTCAATTTAATCTCAGTTGTTATCGGTTGAAAATAGTACGAATTCAAAGCTTTATACCAAAATAAGGAACGGGTTTCTCTTCATTTTGAATCTATTAATACTGTTCCATTTGATAATATTTTATTTTAATTAGGTAGATTAGATCACGTGGAAACTGCTGAGAAGAGTAAGGTCGACAATTAAGTAATAATGGTTTATATCAGGTTTTTCTTCGTACGTTTACTTCCAAAGGATATTTTAATTAGATAGGTACCTGTGCGAGCGGAGTTGGTGTTTTAAATACTATAATAATAGCTGTATAATAATAACTGTCATTAATAACTATGTTATAATGTTTACCCTTGAATTGTTATCAGAAGGAATATTACAATTAATTTGTTACTTCCTTCATACATGGTTACTAGTAATTCGCTTTGTTCAGGCGAGGATGCCATAGAAGTCCTAAAGTACAACAAATCAACCCCCTTAATGTATAGTTAAAGATTTCAAGCAGCAACAAGCAGATTTCGAGTTAAGTATTAAATACTATTTAATTTTTATAAAAAGTAGCTGAGTTTAGTTGTATACGACCTTTAAAAATTGGTTAATTGAATGTCAGTTATGTATTTTTATAAACAGTTGAGTTAGTAAAAAACCCTAACATTTAAATGCGACTACTACGTCCAATATAGGTTTACATAGGTTTACGTAAAAGAAAATACTACAACACTGAATGTACAAACTACTAGAAAAACGTCTAGATGTCTAAAAAGGTATAATAGTTACTTCTTTACGAGAGAAACACAATCTAAACAGATTTTTACTTGTGTTGATATCTTTTATCGGAATCACCCATTCCGACAAAGGATCTGATAAATTCAAGTTCAAATCATTTATTTTGTTTTGGTCACGATAGACACTTACAAATTGACAATATATTATTCATAACATTTACTCGTATATTATTCATCATTCGACCGACTACCACCAGATCCGAACGCGACCACAGATACACTTGACAATAAAAATAATAAAATTACTTGGAATACATGTTAGTTATTTGCATACATCTTGCTCGATTTAAATCCCGAAGATTTTAATATCATTATGGTGGTGTTCAATCATTGTGATATGCCTGATGATAAGCAATAGCCGCCTATGGACGGATACGTTTCAAGATTAAAATTGACTAAAAATATTAAACCCGCGCAAACAGTAGATTTATATCACTTCCTAACTTACTCGATTATTATTTCGTCACGAATCCCGAGATTAGACGACAGAAGTGTAATCGAGTCTTCTATTGGAAAACGAAACATTGCGCGAAGGATTATTTAACGTGATTCCACAAGTGGTTCTACTTGAATGAAAGTTTCCAATAAAATTTGCTATTATTTTACACTAAGACACAGATGGACTAATTTTGATTCATTACCTGTGTATATTACATATTTTTTCTCCAAAACTCTGACTTGGTTGGACTCTTTTCAGACTAGCCCAATTTTTTCAGAGTCTAAACGTGTAACCTCAGGAATGCTTTTAGAATATATTTCAGTTACATGAGATTTATGCGTCTATCGTATAAGCCAGTCATTTAACAGATAAGTCTAGATACAGCTGCTGCAAAGGTCCTTAAAATATTGCTATTCAACCCCTTATTCGTACGGATGAAATAACTGATTACTCGGCTTAAGTCGTAAATCTAGTCCAAGATGAAATTTCATTTACAACAGAGAAATTCGAAGCACGTGTGTTGAAGTCCTCCGAAATTAAAGGTCTCGTTCCGGACACTAAATAACGGTCAGATTTCTCATGGGACGACCGAACTGTAGTTGCAACTTAGTCGAGACTTCGAAGAAAGTATTCGCAATGTTCAGTAAAATCGAACCAGACGGCATACAAAGTTGCAGTAACATAATGTTCAACGTGTTCTTCAACTTAAAATTTGTATTGTCTACGACAATTTAGAAAGTTATCTAGCTCATCAATATGCGTGGTTTTCGAAGCAGTTGTGGCTAGACATGATTTTGCTTTGGAAACTTCTTCAACTTTTCAATTTTGTGCTTAAAGAAATGAACTCCAAATTGCATAGTTTACTTTGAAATAGAATTGGTTGAAATATCCAAAAAGAAACTAATTTATCACTTATAGCCACAAAACTATTTTAGGTTATGTATGAGCAACATTGCTAAGTAATGAAAAAGATTCGATTTTGAGAAAGGTGCTGAAACGAAACCGAACCAATGTCGTAGAAATGTTAGAAAATATTTATTGAATAAATATAACAATATTATATTCCTAAGTAACGACAGGTCAATGTTTCGCCATATCTCGGCTTGCTCAGTTTAATACTGAGCAATCATTTATATCAACTAATGTAGCCCGTCTGCTGACATCACAATGTTGACACGCGTCGTAAATATCTTCCGTGGTTTGCCGGCGTTTTGTTTTATTCAGACAAATATGTTTATGTCGGCGTAAAATGGCTGCTCCGCCGCCTTTATCACATATCCTAAGTAAGCTGTATTAATGTGATTTACTTTGTTGAGCACACCTGTTTGTATTTTTGTAATGAAATCGTATAATTCATTTATTTCTTTATGGCTTCAAGACTTTTTCAGCCGTCCCTAGCGATCGGAATCCAATCTCAATATTGTATGGCCGTTGACGAGTGTGGAGTGAAAATTATTTTGGTGTTTCGGCGGCTGGCACCGTTTCAATCGGCTACGGTTTCGTGGTGTCGCCTACGTTCGATCTCGACTCGCTCGTCTAGCCGACATACTTACTAGAAATAATTTGTACGATTGTGAAACGTTCATAGTTGAGTGCTAAATTGGAAAAATAATATATAATGAGCACTCGCGTGGCATATTTTTATACAGATATTTAAAATAAACTAAAAATTAAACTAAGCGTTGTACAACTATTTGGTTTATTTGCCTACCGAGATATATGAATATATTTTCTAGTGTTCTCTGCGTAAAGTAAAATAGAGGGGTAATAGAATATCAAAGTGCGTTGGAATTTTCTACTAAGCATAAAACGGGATGAAAATGTACGCTCCCAGTAAATATACACATGTGTTTGCATTCTAGAAATTGCCAGTTATATGAGTAAAATTAAAATGTGTATGAATTTGTTTTAGCGATACGTGCTCATGAATTGCCTTTTGAAAAAAAACAGGTTTTTGCCTTTTTTTTTTCAACAGCTCATTATTTGATATATATCCATGGTTTTTGCCTAATTGACTATTTCGCAACTTCACATGGCTGTTACTTTTCACATTTTAGTGCATATTTTGAAGTGAGTTCACATTTATTTAAAAACAAAAACTATTTGCGTGCAAATATAAGAGTCGAAATGCAACGCTATTTCAAGCCATTATTTTTATTAAAATTAAAGAGACTATACCATAAAAAACCATAAATAAGATGGTATATAGCAAAAAACTAAAATTATAAAAATGTTATTTGCGCCAGATCCCTGCCACCGGGTAATGTTGCGGCTTGGATAATGTTTCAATCCAGAATGTAAGTGTAGTAAATTATACCCTATTCCGTATCCCGATTTTTCGTCAAACACCCAATCATCCAAACTTTCACATCTATGCAAAATAATTGAGTTTTGATATTGATTGAATAAACCTAATTACTTCATATCCTGCCTGGATATTTATAAATTTTAGGCAGAACATCCTGTTAACGACATCTATGTTTACTGAGAGCGGTTTTTTTCCCAGTTTGTAGCTATCTAGAATGTAATCACCGCTAATTTAAACGGAGAAATGGTTAGATATACATTATTTTTATATTATAAAGTTAAAATATCCAGATCTGAGACAAGGGGAGCGAAGCCGCAGCTAGATTATGATATGTTTATGATACGTAAGCTCATAAACGAGAATACTGTCAGAAAGAGACAGAGCGATGCCTATGATCTCTTAGTAGTAACACAGATATAATAATACTAATGGTAGTATTATAGGTGGATGACGTTATTCTTATTACATTCTAATTGTAAAAATCCAGACGTAACAAAAGGAAAACTTGATGCGAACCAGCCTGGCCAGCGTGGAATATTAAGCTAATTTCCCGGCTGTCTCAGCAGTCGGTCTTTAATAGGCTGAGCTGTCGATGATGATGATGATGATGAGAAATCTTGAACTAGAGACGTTTACGTAACGACATTCGACCATTGGCCGATTGCGGTAACCATTTTTGCAATGGCAAGGCCGCGCTACATTAGGCTCGCAATAATTTAGCTGCAGTAGCTAATCACCAATTGAATCTTTTATATTGTTGGACGACACGGTTGGCGCAGTGGTTGAGCGATCGACTGCCGCGCAGCATGTCGCGGGTTCGATCCCCGCACGGAAGAAATATTTGTACGACCTACAAGTATTTGTTCCGGGTCTGGGTGTTTTCTATCTATAATATGTATGTATTTACAAAAAAAAATGTATTTATGTAGTTTATCATCCATCTCGTTACCATAACACAAGCATTAAGTTGCTTAGCTTGGAACGAGATGGCGTTGTGTGAAATGTCCAAGGATTTTTTTATTTTTTTTTATTGTATCATACGTACTCGATTTAGTAGAATCAACAGGATAAATGATCTACTGCTGAGTACGATCTCCTCCCATCACAGGGGAAAGTAGCTGTGCCATGGTGGCCAGAAGCACAGGGTTTCGTTACTTTTCCTTTTCTTACGGCTAGGACGGTACACCCCGGGTATGTTTAGTGGGTATGACTCCGTCTCCTCCCAGAGGCGGAGGGGACTCCCACACACTCCCTGTTGGCCATCCCCAGGCTGGCAGAGATAGTCCTTAAAGGATTATAAAAAAATGGCTATAGGCCTTGTCATTCCCCTTTGTCGGTTTTTACGACACCCTCAAGATGAAATAGGGTATGTATTCTAAATCCGTCACCACAAGGAAAACTTCTGTCTTTCTGAATGTGTAAATTTAAAGGTTTTAACCACCGTCCATATAGAGATGTTACTTTTACCGTCTATGAAAACAGCTCCTGGACGTATGAACCGGTTTAAATTTAGTTTTTTTTCGGACTCCGGCTCCGGCTCCGTCGAACCGGTGGACCACCGGTTCGACGGAGCCGTCTTGAAGAAAACAATCAGCAAGAACATTTTGTTAATCTATGGAATAAAAAAATACGACAAGTAATGTGAAGTTATATTTGCGATTGCAAATTAATTTCAACAAATGTATAAAAGAGTTGTCGTAACCTACCGGAGAATGCCGAATGCCGTCGTGTTGGATGAGTGTCAGTCATTTCTAACATGTGACCTAATCTGTGCTTCGAAGGGGGAACGCAAAGTCGGTCGAGGCTGCAAGGATTTCACACCAGAAGAAAAAAAAATACAACAGGCTGCCATTCGAACATCTACGGCTGTCGATACACGTAGTCATTAGAGTACAACATTACATCTGGTCTAAAGTCCGCGTGGTGACGGATTTAGAAATACATAGTGTCACCACCCCATTCCATACTGAGGGTGTCGTAAGAGCCCATAAAGCAAATGACAAGGCCGAAAACCTAGCCACAACAAAAGGAAAACTTCAAAGTAAACTCTGTGCTAACCCGTCTGGCCATCGTGGCACAGTAGGCTAGTTAGGCACCCTGTGATGGGAGGAGGCCCGCATCAGCAGTGGGTAGTACTAATCTGTACTTCGGAGGGCATGCAAAGTCCGGTCCAGGCTGCCAGGATGTTACGACCGAAAAAAAGCCATTCCAGCAACTACGGCCGTCGATTTACATTAGGGTACAAAATTACAAATTGGTCAAATTACAATTGGTCTAAAGACATGGAAGCTTTAAGAGTTATTGAGAATTGTTGCATGATCCATCAATGTCATTGAAACATTAGTAGCTGATACATCGATCAAATTGTTTATTTTATTCACATTCCTTTCCCTTTCTCATCAACATATCAGCCAAAAGACGTCCACCGACGGTCCTAAGCCACCCGCATTCATCGCTTTCCGGCGACCTTAACCAGGTCATCGGTCCACCGTGTGGGAGGCCTACCAGGACTGCGCTTTCCGGAACGCGGTCGCTATTCGAGGACTTATCTGCCTTTTTTGCCTTTCTAAATGAACTGCGTAATGGAATAAAAATTGTTCTATTTTTGTTCGCTACTAGTCAAAATTATTAATGTTGCGTTAAAAAAGTTCATAATCATTGTGAAAGTCCTTTTGCGTCATTAGGGATTCTATAATAAACGTCCACGAAAAACTAAATGCGTAATGTTACGCATTGTATTGTAAGAGAGCTATATTCAGAGAAGCCCCAACACAATCGTTTCCGGCAGCACAATAGCAACAGGCTGTAAACGAAATTCGGGTCCACCTTTAATATCGTTTTTATGTAGCCTCTTCTTTATCCACAGTTCCGTGTTCTGGTGCTTGTACTAGTCGGTGTCTAAAAGGCGATGCGAGGCTTTTAGTTCTTCTTTGGCGAGAAGATAGTTTTAATCTTCTTGCCAAAGAAGATTTAACATTTATGAGATTTTGACATACAGATCAGCCAACATGCTTTTACCGTAATGCGATTAAAACGTACGGAAAAACACCAAAGTAAATGTCCTCTGGAAAACCTAATGGAAAACGCAAACCTCCCACACGAAATCCAATGTACGCGGCGGCTCAGGACCGGAGAATTACAGCAGTGGACTTCTGTTGACTGTTAATAATTCCTATGTACAGATATTGATAACATGTTCTAATTTTACGCTAATCCACTAAAAACAATAATGAAACGCTTCATCATCATCATCATAATATCAGCCAAGAGACGTCCACCGCTGGACATAGGCCTCCCCCAAGGATTTCCACTAAGGCCGGTCCTGGACCACCCACATCCATCGTTTTCCAGCGACCATAACCAGGTCATCGGTCCACCGTGTAGGAGGCCTACCAGGACCGGAAAGCGCATTCCGGAACGCGGTCGCAACTCGAGGACTTTTCTGCCCCGGGCGTCGGTCGCCATAAGCGGCAGCCCTGCCCACTGCCGCTTATTTTTGAACACTTTTATGCAATTGCAATTGAACGTTAGGTTTTCTAGAAATGTGTTGGTTACATAATGGAATGTAACCTTTTTTTCTACTTTGAAATCCTCATGGATTCCCGGTGGTTTGGTGCTAGCCGAGGTAGTCCCACACTGGGGTGCCGAAAGAACAATTACCTCCCCAAACTACCCTCTAAAATCAACGCTCGAATCAGAGACACGGGTTTCGCTCCCGATTGAGTCTTTTATTCATATTTTGTGCCAAACTACTGAACCGATTTAATCGAAATCGAACCAGGTTACAAATGTTAGGGTTATTTGGTAACAGACATAAAAATAAACATACAACCGAATTAGGCACGTCCTCCTGTTTGAATCCGCTTGAAAAAATCGTGGGCATCTTTGGCGCGATCGGCCGTAATCACCTCCCGATCATTGGCGCCTGAAGCGGCCAGTCCGTTCGCCCTATGGACGGGCCAGCCCAGATTTATTACCTTCGCGCGTAATAGTCTTCAACGTAAGTAAATGTTTCGCTCTTTACATGTTGTAACAAAAACCCATAACGACATTTTCAAAATTGCTACTGATATAAACACTGTCTGCAAAATTTCGAGAAAAGCAACGTAACTAATTTTTTCTTGAAATATGAACCAGCTGGTGATGTAAGTGTTAAGTGAGAAGTAACGCTTGAAAAGCCAAAGAGCATCGTTGAAATCAGATTACTAAGCTTGTTGAATAATAATACCTATAGCTACTAATAATAAATAAATAAACATTTTTTACTAGAACAAATTACTGGAAAAAAAAATTGTTTAAAAAAATGTCTACAATTCTCGCTCAGATCTCAGGATAAACATGTTTTAAACACAGAAACGTTTGTATAAATTACCTGTATATACACATTTCGGATTGCTATGATGATAGGTGTTTGTCATACCCTGTTTATATATATACTATATTATATATATATATATATATATATCCTATAATCCTTGGATATTAATGAAATAAAAGCAAAAATAAATCTAAAAGATTTTCCAATTTATTTTCCGTAGTAATTTATGGTTTTAATACGTTAAACTAAAAAGGCATGTACTTAATGGATTTTAGACTATGGTGGTATAAATACCATCATATGTGGTAGATAAATAAATCTCTCTTAACTTGGATAATAGGAACCATATATTATGGTGGATTGTTATTCTGGAATCTTCATGTTCAAGTTGCAACTGTTTCTTGAAAAATAGGTATAATTAATGCATCATTAGACTTGATATAATAATAATAATATGACTTTAATGAGCAAGTCTTTTGTTGTCATTTCTAAATTCAAAATTTATACAAAAGGATACCGTGGGCAGATTCGAAAATTAAATCACACAATTTCATAGTGCGCTGTGTATTTTGAGAACTTCACAATAGATAGCAAACAACTTGCACAAAGACAAAGGACGCAAATTGAAACAATTTCATCTGTGTTCATAACTTTTTAATGACGAAACTATAAACACCTTTATGTTCACATTGTGAAGCCTTGTTAACGTACAAGATTTCTTGTTATAATTTTAATTAAAAGCGTTGTTCAACATTTCGAACCGTTGTAAGTATAGTAACGGTTTTCAATCTTCCCTTGTAAGGAACTACAATGAACTCTTGTGAGAATTCAAGGATACATAAAACACTGGATAACCTAAACCGAACACTTAAAAATATGATAATCTTCAAATAGCGACCACATTTTATTCAACCATAGCCACACACTTCTACTACTTGAAGTCGCTGCTAACTTAAATAGGCACCGACTTAAACAGGACTTCAAAATTTTGTTTTTGGTTTAGTTTTTGAAGTCCGCTCTTGTCTTTTGTTAAAAAGTATTGTTTTTAAACTACTACTACTCAGCTCATAAATGACCCACTGCTGGGTACCTGATTTTTGTCTGAATAAATGTTGCATCAGTAACAACTGCTACGTCACAAAATAATCATAATTAAACAATGTCTATGATTTTTATATGAGAAGATTTCTCATATAACATAACACACACAGAGGGTTAGTTATCTCTGTATGTGTTATAGAACCGGAACCGCATGAAAACCGATTGCCCTGCACACCGTAATGTGGTAAATTAATACCTTGCTGACTTCTGCGGTGGATTCAGTGCTCTGAACCGCGTAATTTATTTTATTGAGTAAATGTAAATGAGGTTGCTCGCTTTGGTTATGCATAAATCGATTCAACCGAGATTTTATAATTTTATTCTTGCACAGTGTAGCGAAAGGTCAGTTCAAAGGTCGAGAAGCAAGATAACCAAGATAGGAGGCATTCATTTTAGAAAATTGTTTTCTTAATTAGGTAAAAGGTACTGGTATCTTCTTTACGCCACATTTGTTTAGTTAATTTAATTTTTAAATTGCTGTATAATTACCATATTGTTGGTATAATTTTTCGTAAATCACGAAGACACTCGTTTCTAAGCATAGGTACTTATTGGGCCCACGCACCTAAACACATACCTATAGTCCGTACGATAACCGACTTAGAATACATTGTGTCACCATCCTATTCAATCCCGAGGGTGTCGTACGAGCTGACAAAAGAAAATTACCTAAACCTAGCTGCAACAGAAGGAATACTTGGCACGGCACCCTAACCTAACGTAACCCTGGCTATGTGGCACAGTAGGCTAATTACCCTCCATGAAATGGGAGGAGGGCCGACTCACCGGTGGCTCATTTATGTGCTGAGTAGTAGAAGACAGTAAAAATAAAATAGTAGCTATTTTTCATTGGTTTTGGTCTAATAGTCCGGGATCCCCGGTACATTGTTTTCACTTGATTACTATCAAGCTAATTTTTCGTGAGTAGCTTCATTTTCATGAGACGCCCAACATTTTCTTGTCGACTACTCTTGGTTGTGGTAGCTAACAGAGGTAGCAAGGGTGAAATATGTTGATTTTATGATTCAAAAAAAATTATTACTAACCGGGTGCTTTTTGGTATCATCATCATCATCATCATCATTTCAGCCAAAAGACGTCCACTGCTGGACATATGCCTCCCCCAAGGATCTCCACAAAGGCCGGTCCTGGGCCGCCCGCATCCACTGCTTTCCGGCGACCTTAACCAGGTCGTCGGTCCACCGTGTGGGAGGTATATCTGATGATAATTATCTAAATTATTCGAAAATGTATTTGTCCTACAAAATGTATGGTTTGATCAAAGAATCCTCCACCTCCAATATGTATGGATAACGAGGTCATAAAAAATGATTACTAACCAGCTGGTTTTTTTTTATTTACTTAGTAAATATTTATATTATTTAACCGTCATATTGTCCTACAAGTTGCGTGGTACGTTATCCCGGTCCTACGCTCAAAAGTTGTTAATACCACAAGACCCATTTTGTCATCACTAACTGTAGGACAATAATTTTACATGATAGGTTAGTGTATTCTCTGCCCAAATGATACAATGTCCTACAAGAAAACAGGTATCTAACACGAGTCCGACAAAAATTGTATTTTTTTCGTTTTCCTACTTATAACTTACTAGCGACCCGAACCAGCTTCGCACGGGTGCATGTATTATACATATAAACCTTCATCTTGAATCACTCTATCTATTAAAGAAAACCGCTTCAAAATCCGTTGCGTAGTTTTCAAGTTTTAAGCATACATAGGGACGGACAGACGACAGCGGACTTGTTTTATACTATGTAGTGATGATACAGTGAAAACGTCTTTTTATTTAGATAAATTATTTTTCTTAATTAGTACAAAAAAATAATTATTTAGGTACATATAAAAAAAAAATCAGATTCATCTGATAAATTTTCAGTATCGTCACTGTCATTTTCATCTATTTCATTTTCCTCGTCTTCTGTCTCTGTAATGACGTAAAAAATTAAGTATTATTTAACATAAAATGAATCTACTTCGTTTTATAGTGTGCAAAACTTTTTATATAGTACATTATACGGATTCCGCTATACAACGACATGCACCGTTATGTTTAATGGATGAAAATTATTTTATTAGAAATTTAGTATGTTAAAAATAATTTAAAAAAATGGATTGCCTGAAAAAGTCCTAAATTTTTAATAAAATAATTTTCATCCATTAAACATATCGGTGGTCGTTGTATAGCGGGATCCGTATATGTACTATATAAAAAGTTTCGTACACTATAAAACGAAGTGGATTCATTTTATGTTAAAAATACTTAATTTTTTACGTTATTACAGAGCCAGAAGACGAGGAAAATGAAATAGATGAAAATGACAGTGATGATAAAAATATTATCAGATGAATCTGATGAATATAAATTTTTTTTTTAAGTAAATAATAATTTTTTTGTACTACTTTAGTAAAAAAAAAAGTTATTTAAGTTAATAAAAAAGATGTTTTCACTGTGTCGTAAGTTATAAGTAGGAAAACGAAAAATGACAATTTCTGTCGGACTCATGATACATACCTGTTTTTTTGTAGGACATTGTATCATTTGGGCAGAGAATACTAACCTATCATGTAAAATTGGTGTCCTACAGTTAGTGATGACAAAATGGGTCTTGTGGTATTACCAATTTCTGAATGTAGGACCGGGATAACGTACCACGCAACTTGTAGAACAATATGACGGTTAAATAATATAAATATTTACTATGTAAATCAATAAAAACCAGCTGGTTAGTAATAATTTTTGATGACCTCGTTATCGATACATATTGGAAGTGGAGGACTCTTTGATCAAACCATACATTTTGTAGGACAAATACATTTTCGAATAATTTAGATAATTCTCATCAGATATACCAAAAATCACCCGGTTAGTAATAATTTTTTTAGAATCATTAAATCAACATATTTAACCTTTGCTACCTCTGTTAGCTACCACAATCAAGAGATGTCGACAAGAAAATGTTGGGCGTCTCATCAAAACAAAGCTATTCACAAAGATTCAGCTTGATAGTAATAATTTTTTTTCTATGATCTGTAGAACAACTTTTGAGTGTAGGACCGGGATAACGTACCACGCAACTTGTAGGACAATATGACGGTTAAATAATATACATATTTATTAAGTAAATAAAAAAAAACCAGCTGGTTAGTAATCATTTTTTATGACCTCGTTATCGATACATATTGGAAGTGGAGGACTCTTTGATCAAACCATACATTTTGTAGGACAAATACATTTTCGAATAATTTAGATAATTATCATCAGATATACCAAAAAGCACCCGGTTAGTAATAATTTTTTTAGAATCATAAAATCAACATATTTCACCCTTGCTACCTCTGTTAGCTACCACAGTCATGAGTTGTCGACAAGAAAATGTTGGGCGTCTCATGAAAATGAAGCTACTCACGAAAAATTAGCTTGATAGTCAAGTGAAATCAATGTACGGGGGACCCCGGACTATAATCTTCAGCCACATAAGTACCTATTACCAAATTCTATAGTACGAGTCTATTTTTCGTAATTGTTGGATAAATACAATTTTGATTTTGGTAGGAATATTCTTTTCACCGAGTAGATTTCAGCTCAGAACGGATTTTACGAAATACCACCAAATATATGATTGATGATAAAAATTGATGATGTGATAAATTTGCGAGTGGGTGGTACAATATATAACAGAATATTTAATATCTCCGTGGTCGGGCCACGTTTCTGATGTATATTAAACGCCGTAACTACATTTAACGCAAATTTTCACATGTTACGTCCTAACCAACGGTCTTTGGGCATAGCCATTACGCATGGCCAGTAAGTCTAAAACGCTGTGGGTGTTCATTTAGACTTATTATAACGAACTTAGGACATGAATAGAATTATTTTTACTGAATTGGATCTGTAAGTATAGATGAATAGGTGAAAATATCCGTGCGGTGACGGATTTAGAATACGTAGTGCCAACATCCCATTCCATCCTGATGGTGTCTCAACTGCCGACAAAAGGTGATGAAAAAGTCGATAACCTAGCCACAAGAGAAGGAAAAATGTATACAATACCCTGTGCCAACCGTCTGGGGAGCGTCGCAATAACCCTCCATGGACTGGAGGAGGCATGACTCAGCAGTGAGGTTAAATATGGGCAGAGCAGTACATATTTAACCTCACCATTTTATCCGGATTTAGCTAACTACCAGTATAACCTGCAAATCAATTGTATTCCACAATTTCCGCTACACAACAATAAAAGATGTTTTGATATTAATACAATCGATCTGCAGATTAATTAAGCCTGCTTCATATATCTGTCTATCTGTCTGACGTGTTGTGACATGTTGCAGCAGAGATCAACTATCGGTTTCTTAAATTTAATATGACATGCATGACCGTTGTCACATCAGATTGCAACAGAATATTATAAAACTCACCGTATTAAATTTACGAAACCGATACCTCTCTGATACGACACGTCAGATATATATAAATCCGGCTCATTTTCTCCTCCTCCTTTCCTTCTCCTGCGTCTAGGTTATCGGCCTTGTCATTTCCTTTTGTCGGCTCTTACAACACTTTCAGGATGGAATAGGGTGGTGACGCTATGTATTCAAAATCCGTCACCACGCGGAAACTTTATGGTATACCTACTGGTAATTAAAAACTGGTAGTTAACCAAATCAAGAAAGACCGGTCCTAACCCTAATGAAATTGGGCTCCTGGAAAAAATATGCTTGGACATTTCACACAACGCCATCTCGTCCCAAGCCAAGGGCGGATCCAGGGGGGGGGTCATGGGGGTCATGACCCCCCCCTGAGCTGGTTCCAGGACTTACGTGGACCACTAATTGAACATAATGATTTTATTTATATATTTTATCACCATACAGATTTTATGTAAAACAATACCTTATTAAGGAACAAAAGAAACAAGGACTAATTATTACAAATATATCTATAATCTAAGCTAACAAAGATGCTGCCACCACATATTTAATTTTTATTTTCAAGTAATTATAATTGCATGCAGTCGGGATTTCATTATTTATATAAATTGTCGTATATTTATATTAATTTATTAGATATTATTGGTATTATAATACAAATGTAATCATTATGTTTCATGTTTTTAAGTATTGTCGGTTTTTTATTTATTGTAATCATTTTTTTTTAGTATAGATTTAATTTGTTGTATTTTTTTTGTAGACTATTTAATTATATAACTACTACACGTCACACTAACTATTCGAAGCAAAAGAATAGACCCCATACTTAGATTTACGTTAGACCTCAAGTGCTTGCAGCTTGGTATCCGTATGCCACTACTGGGATTCAGCAGAATATCAGCGTCAGGTACTGCACTTGACATATGCTGAGCTGGATAACCTTTCGGTGCAGTTTCGAGACACATAGCTAATTCAGAAAATTTATTCTTTTTTGGTTTTATTTATTTTTTTATTATTTGGTTGTATACATGGACGTCATGGACGTATAAAAAAAGTCGGACAGAGTCTCGCTGACTAAAAACTGTGACATCATAGTCGGCCAGATCAGCTATATGTACAGGCCAGCACGCACACTTTCACACATTAGTCGGCCATTACGCGCGTGAACATCGATGCTTAAAGACGCAATATGCGGCGAAAAAATAAAAACTATAAATCATGTCTTGCGTGGTAAAATGGTGTAAAAACCGTAGTGACTGAAAGAAAAACAATCCAGGAATCACGTTTCATACGTAAATGAATAATTCAATCACTTATTTCCAGATTATACACATTAAAATCAATTTGTATTTGCTAGAACAAAACAATTAATTTTAAGTTCAGTGTTGCCAATATTCACGTGTGCAAATTAACCGGTATGTGGGCAAAACGTTTCGTTTATTATAAAAATCAATTGTATTATTATGGTTAATTATTTAATAGTCACTAGTGGGTATTTTATTTTATATTCCTTTTGCTAGATTTTCTAAGGAAAATTAAGTATGGAGAAATGATTGAATTAAAATTACTTAGTAGAAATTGTAATGGTGAAAACGATTGGATTCCAAACAAATACAGTGTCATTTGCAGTATACATTTTGATGCGGATGACATAAAAACAACTAAAGGAGGACTCCGGCGTGTTGTTACTTATGCAGTACCTTAAAAGGTAAATTAGCAATCTACCAAGTCATGGATAATACAAAAAAAAATGAAACTATGCCGCTTATTTTTTCAAAATTTAAATGTACATTGTAGCTATTGTGTCGCTATATAATAATAATAAATATCGTTGGACATTTCACACAACGCCATCTCGTCCCAAGCTAAGCAACTTAATGCTTGTTTTATGGTAACGAGATGGATGATAAACTACTTAAATACATTTTTTTTTTTGTAAAAACATACATATTATAGATAGAAAAACCCCCAGATCCGGGACAAATACTTGTAGGTCGTACAAATATTTCTTCCGTGTGGGGATCGAACCCGCGACATGCTGCGCAGCAGTCGATCGCTCAACCACTGCGCCAACCGTGTCGTCGAATCGTAAAAATATTCATACATTATTTTAATCCCCAGTGCTTTATTTTGTTTTAATATTTGTTTGAGTCAAGACACGTGGCAGAGGAATAAACTGTTACTGTACCATTTAATACCAGTGCTTCTCAAGAGGTGCGCAATAAATTATAATTATAGCTAGGCAACATAAATATATTATCACAAAAAAATTTTTGGTAATGAAAGCATTTCTTTTAATTTAGAATCGTTTTCAACACATCTCGAAATTAGAGGAAATTTCAAAAACTTCTCAAAGTAAAAGACAAATTTATAAAAAAAAAATACTCAGCATTTAGGATGTTAAAGTTAAACATAACAATTTCGAACATTTTTTTTTTATATTTTAACCATGTTTTCATTGCAAAATTTTGTGTATCTTGGCAACCCATCATGGACGTCCATCATGGACGTATAAAAAAAGGCGGACGGAACTCTGGCTAAGACAAAAGTGAGACGCCAATATGGCGGCCGCTCTTTAAGTGTGAGTTAATTTTGGGGTGGCCAAGTTACACAAAAATTTGCCATTAAAACACGGACAACGTAATAAAAAAAATATGTATTGTTCGAAATTGTAATGTTTAAGTCAAAGTCAAATTTATTTTGTATAGGACACAATGGACACTTACAAATTGTCAACATATTAAAAAAATGTATAGAATGCATATATTGTAGTTTACCACCAGTTCGGAACGCGACCACTGCTGAAAAGAACTGGCAAGAAAATCAGAGGGCTCGTCATTCTTTTTTTAATAATTTGCGGTCCTATTTCATTTAATTTAATATCCCAAATGCTGAGTAATTTTTTTATAATAATGTCTTTTGTGTAATCATCTCTTTTTTTATTTATAGTCGGTAGCTAGTTGTTTGCCCAGGGTGTTAGAAAAAGTTCGCGCAAGACGACCAAAAAGCCGCGTTCTCCTACATCATGACAACGCTTCTTCACCACGGCCAACAAAACAAAGTCATTTTAGCTTCCGGAAAAGTACAACTCGTCACCCATCCTGCGCATAGCCTCGATCTAGCACCCTGTGATTTCTGTATTTTCCCCAAACTCAAACATTTCATGAGAGGTTTCACTTTTACCAACTCCGAAGAGGCAGTGATAGCGTGAACGCTCGTAGAAAACATGCATTCAGATCTGTGGGCCTCCTGTTTAATTAAAAAAACGGTTCAATCGCATGAAAAAATGTTTGAAATGTAGTCTTTTGAAAAGCAATAAACACAATATTATAGTTATAACATTTTTTTTAAGTTACGCAAAACTTATAGTGTGACCTACGTATGTATTTTGTATGTTTCTATTTTGTTTGTTGGAAACCCTTGTCGTACCACCTCTACAATTTTGCGGAGTTTTGCGTCATGTCATGTCGAGGGGTGACATACCTCTCTAGCTGTTATGACAAAATCATTAACCACGGTTACGGAATTTAAATAGACTGCCTCATTCAGTGCGTGATAGTGGTTCTCTTGGTTTCTTCAAGAGGGCAATATGTACGTGGATATGTACAAGTTATTATGTGTGGAGTTTTTCAAGTGTACAATAAAGAATAAATATTTTTAAGTACAGTACTTACGTACATTAATCTTATTAATATTATAAACGTGAAAGGTTGTAAGTATGGATGGATGGATGGATGGATGTTTGTTACTCTTTCACGTAAAAACTACTGAATGGATTTTAATGAAACTTTACAATAATATAGCTCATACATCAGAATAACACATAGGCTACAAGTTATAAAGATATTATGTGAATTACAACAATATAAGCAAGTCGAATTCAAAATTTCTAATTGTCAAATTTTCGACCATATTAAACTATAGACAACATAACGTTTCGCTGTCAGTTGCTTTTTTGTTATAGTAGGTTTTATACGGACGGGATAAAAATCTCAGGTATCCTATGTCCAACTTTCTTTTTGTTTTAAATATATATAATGCGGAACAACGTTCGCCGGGTCAGCTAGTAAATAAATAAATAAATATCCTTGGACATTCCACACAACGCCATCTCGTCCCAAGTTAAGCAACTTAATGCTTGTGTTATGGTAACGAGATGGATGATAAACTACTTATATACATTTTTTTTTTGTAAATACATACATATTATATATAGAAATGACACCCAGACTCCGAGCCAGTGCCTCTGGTTTAGACAAAGACACTTGCCCGACCCCGGAATCGAACCGTACTTTACTTGAATCTATTGTTATCAAAATCTATACTAATATATAAAGCTGCAGAGTTTGTTTGTTTGTTTGAACGCGCTAATCTAAGGAACTACTGGTCCGATTTCAAAATTCTTTCAGTGTTAGATAGTCCATTTATCGAGGAAGGCTATAGGCTATATTTTATTTTCAAAAGAATTAGGGATCCGTATGAAAATTGCGATTTTGTAACCCAAGGTGTAAAATCGAAAACCTATTTATGCGTGCGCTGCAAAAACGATTGACAATAGAACAAAATGAAGTACTACGAGTTTGTAGGTCTAATTAAAATCTACAAAAAAGTCCGCGAGAGCACATATCTAACTATCATAGTTTAGTCACAATAACCACTTTTATATTCATAAAAAAAATGCATAGAGATAAGCACGGGTTCGAAGTCCACGCGAGCGAAGCCGCGCCCAAAAGCTAGTTAAATTATAAGTTCTTGACTTGACCACGACTATGTGACCCCCTCCTGGCGCCAAAGCTGGATCCGCCCTTGTCCCAAGCTAAGCAACTTAATGCTTGTGTTATGGTAACGATGAGATGGATGATAAACTACTTAAATACATTTTTATTTTGTAAATACATACATATTATAGATAGAAAACACCAAGACCCGGAACAAATATTTGTAGTTCGTACAAATATTTCTTCCGTGTGGGGATCGAACCCGCGACATGCTGCGCAGCAGTCGATCGCTCAACCACTGCGCCAACCGTGTCGTGTCGAAATGATAAATAGATTTTTTTATTCAAAACGTATTTTAACTGAGTGTGTTCTTATCTAGCAACTACATTATTTCTTGCCGCCTTCTTTCTGTAGAACAGCATTTCGAAGCGGTGGTAGTTTCATAATCGACTACAGAAATTCCTTGTAGTAATAAATATTTAATCAATTTTCCTGACAAAGTGTTGTATTGGACATAGAAATAAACAAATTTGCCATTATTAATGTATGTAATGGTTTTGCACATATTTTGTAACGGGAATAAATAATTGAATTTAAGTGCTAGTATAGGAATTTTGATACACGGCTCTACCACCCACAGTTTATAAATCTTTCACCAACGGACGGAGATTTGCGAAATGGTTTTGTTTTTCTATACATAATATGCTTCTCAGGCGCTCAGTTGTGTGTGCACTATAAATATTTTTGTTTAAAATACACTCATTTAATAACTAGCTGACCCGGCAAACTTTGTTTCGCATGAGATGCAATAATATTAAGTAGGATTGTGTGAATTTTCCAACATCTATTAGGTATATATTTAAAACAAAAAGAAAGTTGGACATAGGATACCTGAGATTTTTATCCCGTCTGTATAAAACCTACTTTATCAAAACGCAACTGACAGCGAAACGTTATGTTGTCTATAGTTTAATATGGTTGAAAATTAGACAATCAGCAATTTTGAATTCGACTTGTTTATATTGTTGTAATTCACATAATATCTTTATAAATTGTAGCCTATGTGTTATTCTGACGTATAAGCTATATTATTGTAAAGTTTCATTAAAATCCATTCAGTCGTTTTTACGTGAAAGAGTAACAAACATCCATCCATCCATCCATCCATACTTACAAACTTTCACGTTTATAATATTAATAATTAAGATGTTGTTAAATCTATAGCGTCTACTATAATACAATCATCATCATAATTTCTGTGACAAATAGCCCTCTGTTAGTGCGCATTGCAATTTGATGAATAAAATAAGGAAGAAGAACGAAGAAGCTTAGGAAAATTAGTCGACTGTTTCACACTGGCAAGAATGTTTCGCACGGAGCTTCATTTCAAATGCACTCTTTCTGCGAGAAATTTTCTTAAACTTTGATGTCATTGAGAATTCTAAATCCATCTGTTATTCAAGATTGTTATTAGTATCTATTAAACTAGAAGCAACTGCCGCGGGTTCGCTCTTTAGATATTACGTTCCCAACCGTCGACTAACATTAGTTGACAGTGACAATAAAAAATACATAACTCCTTAGAATATGCTATGCTCTACTACTGAAACCCTCGTCAAAACCTGTCATAATCAGTCCACAACAGATACGTACATATGCATTTAGAAAAAAAATTCTATTTCGATATTACCAACGGAGCTCAAATTTATTTATGTACATAAGTTAGTACAGCCTTTGTGGGTGAAAACTCATACAAAGTACAGCTCTGAAAATTTGTAAATCTCCAACACCATCAAATGACAGTGACACCTGCACAGACAGATTATAATAAGCTGCTAACATTTAGCTATGACCCGACTGAAAGTGCAGACAATCACTGCGTGGGCTGATCAAAGCCAGTAAACCGCTATAATAGAACAAGCTCTCCCTGGCACGTCCTGTATCTTTTATAGGTGCCCTGAATTCTGTTTAATCGTAAATTGAATGTATTTATCTTCAGGCACTGGAGTGCGTGCTAGCATCTATTTTAGTTAAGGCATCCGGTGAAAATTGAAATAAAAACGCTTTAGACTAGTAGAGTCATATAATAGCTTCAAAATAGAAATAGTTACCACCGATTTGGAAAGTGGTTGTCAGAAAAGTGCAGGCAACTATTGCTGTTCTTTTCAAAATTCAAATTCAAAATGTTTTAATCAATAAATTTGTTACAACAAATGGATTTGCCTGTGTTAGGAGGCCCCGCTCTTCCATAGCAAAGTAATTATATTAACTAGTAACAAATATTTAACTAATACGAAATTACTTATTTCAAATATCTTTATTATTTTTAATTTAAAGAAAATATGGTAAGTGTTTGTATAGTGTGTGTTGTGTGTGTGTGTGTCTCTGTGTGTGTTGAGTGTGTGTAGGACTGTGTGTGTATGTTTGTATTTGATTTTTGTGTGGCAATTTTGTGAGATAGTGTATTTAAGACTGATAGTTGAGTAACATATTTTTATTATGTATCTTGCTATTTAATGTATTGTAGAAGTGCCTCAGTCTCTTCATACGTGAGTTTTTTGATCCAATTTGTCACGGTTTTCTTACAATCATACGTAGTATTCGTGTATATGTATATTTTTTTGTTTACCTTGTTGTATAGTTCGGCTGAGCGTTTATTGAATTGTCTGCATGCAAGCTCGGTTTTAGTCTGGGGAACTGGAGCTACCAAATCTTTCCTTCTTTTCGTTAGATTTTGTGTATCCAGTGGTAGGGTTTTATGTTTTTTTAAGACAGTTTGTATTATGTACAACTTTCTTATCGAGATTATATTGCTGATAGTATAAAGGCTATTTGTAGGGTATAATATGTTTTTGAAGTAGGTACATAATCTTAAGGCACGCTGGGCGCACTCTAAGTATAGAAGTTTGGTTTTAGTTGCACCTCCCCAAACCGTGATACAATACAATAAAACCGATTGCACCAGAGCCAAATATACCTCATTCAGGGTGTTTCTAGTAGATTCTTGCTTAGTGATTATATCTTTTGGAGCAATGTGACGCAGTGATTTAAATATCCAGCTCAGTCTCCTAACCCTATTTGTAACCTGTTCTAGATGCTGGTACCATGTTAGACGTTGATCAATTACTACTCCCAGGTACTTAGTCTGCGAAATTTTGGAAATACATAGACAGGCACAACTTTTATTTCTTGGATCTCCGCAAACATGGATCTTTATGTTCAAATCGTCGCTTGTTTGTGACTCACGATAAAGCAAACGTAATTCGTCTTGGATGTGTTCAGCGTTAGCAGGTTGTTATTGAGCCAGCTGGCAACTTGGACCTTTTAATTCCTTTAAATATAATGACAACAATATATATAATACTAGTGGCCCGCCCCGGCTTCGCCCGTGCAAAGCGGGGGTGGGTTATACATATAAACCTTCCTCTTGAATCACTCTATCTATTAAAAAAAACCGTATCAAAATCCGTTGCGTAGTTTTAAAGATTTAAGCATACATAGGGACGGACAGACGACAGCGACTTTGTTTTATACTATGTAGTGATATATATCTCATGTGACAACAATGTCACGTTCGAACGGCGAACTTCTGGTAATGATGACAACAATTTGTTCACCGTGTGTTAATGAATTTAGAATACATAGTGTTACCACCCCATTCCATCCTGAGGGCGTCGTAAGACAAAGGGAAAGGGAAATGTCAAGGTCGATAACTTAACCACACCAGATGGAAAACTTGATATAAAACCTCGTGCCACCTGGTCTGACCAGCGTGGCACAGTACGCTCATTACCCTACATGTAACTGAAGGAGGCAGTACCACTGCAAATTGAACGTGAAGTGAAGTGTACAGGTACCACCTTCTTTATTTTTAAGATTAAATGTAATATCTTGTGTAATGTAATGTAAGGTCTTAAGATGGAAGTCAGTGAATGGGATATGCACCGGATCATAATTTGTCAGTTCAGCGTCTCTGCAGAATTTTCGAAGTAAATCTTTATTTGTTTAAAATATTTTGTATACACGCCATTACTATATATCTACTATTGCTATGTACACAAAGTTCGAGTTTTATACTGTTATACCATTTTATGTATTTCGTTTGAACGATATTATGAGTTCGTGAAAGATTCTAGAAAAATCTACATATTCATTATTCTCCGCGTATGTCATATTGATTTTTCAAAAGAATTTTCTGCTATCACATTTGGCAGTGGCGTGAGAATTGTTTCCATTGAAATGATGCCTCTGTCGACCAGCCACTGCTGACGGGCCTCCAATTTATTGCGAGATTTAGCCTACTGCAATTGCCAGAGATACGCAGGAAAACCAGGGTCACCGACATAGCCCACCGGATTGCCAAACTTAAGTGGCAGTGGGCAGGGCACATAGCTCGCAGGACCGACGCCCGATGGGGCAGAAAAGTCCTCGAGTGGCGACCGCGTTCCGGAAGGCGCAGTGCTGGTAGGCCTCCCACACGGTGGACCGACGACCTGGTTAAGATCGCCGGAAAGCAGTGGATGCGGGCAGCCCAGGACCAGCCTTTGTGGAAATCCTTGGGGGAGGCCTATGTCCAGCAGTGGTCGTCTTTTGGCTGAAATGATGATGATGATGATGAATTGCCATAGAGAATGGCACAGTATGGTCATATCAAGTTTAACTTGCCGCTAGATTTTTGCCACCTAGTTCGTTTAGTTGTTGACAACATTAATGCTAAAATCGGTTATACGAAAATTGACCAAATAGTAGAATCTAATACAAATTCAAAACGTTTAAAAATTATGTACACATGTTTATGATGTGTATTTTAAAACACACACAGTACACAATCCTTACAATTGTAAAGTTATTCTCCCCAAGAAGATGCATTGCAATTAATTAAATGAAGTAGGTATTGCGTGTATTTTCATTTTCGAAGAACGTCATCCTGTGTGGGCACGATGACGTTCTTCGAAAATGAAAACAATTCAGCGTCAAAGATAAACGTCTTGTAATATGGGTAAATAAGTAGCTTGTCGCTCATTAATACCGGCAGGAATTCTGCAGTTCGACATTCGCCAGAAATACACAACTTTGTAGCACTGAAATAATATCTAGAGGACAAAATATACATTAAATTTTATAGCTAGTCCACATTTTTTGTTATTAATAAAATAATATTTGTAACACCCCGATACTCTACTAATCAGTCCGTAGATGACCCGCTCCTGAGTCAGGACCCCTCCAGTTACATGGAGGGTAATGAGCCTAGTGTGCCAAGCTGGCTAGACGAGTTGCCACTGGGAATCGTATCAAGTTGTCCTTCTCTTGCGGCTAGGCTAGGCCTTTTAGTTTCCTTTTGTCGGCTCTTACAACACCCTCAGGATCGAATGCGGTGGTCATCACACGCAATTAACTATTATTATCACGTTTGACGTTTTCACTGTTAAAACAGGGTTCAGTTTATACAGTACGTTTTCATGGTGCAGAAAAAGTATAAATATATAAATCATTATAAATATAGATTTTTTTATTGTTATTTTTTCGGATGTTAGCTTACAGCTACTGATAACAATGTTATAAAAAACAAACGAACAATTATACAAGTACTACGTTAATAGGTAAATATAATTAGACAAATTAATTAAGCACTGGAAATAGAATGCTGTAACGACATTTAGAAATATTATACAGTTACGTCTTGACTACCACCGCAACAATATAACGCCGTGAGTCGCGTCAATTGCCATCTTAATTTTACAATTTAGCCGAAATTTCTGCAATAAATAATAATGCGCATGAGTTTAATTTTGGAGCATGCGCGCGGCGGTGCGCAGGCGACGCTTCGATTGCAGTGAGCCCCTGCGGCTTATCCATACCGCCCGCCTAAACTGAAATCATTGGCAAAACTGGCGCGACGCGACCTACTCTACCAACTTGTTCTACATTCACCTTCGTTGCATAGTTTAATGTATGTGGTGCATGTTATCTTTTTAAGTGACTGTGATCGGATTAAAAAGTTAAAGTTTTACATTTTTAACTGTATGTATAAATCCATTCTAGAGTCCAACTTATCAAGTATGCGGCTCTCACAATACCTATAGGGAATCCCGAACAAGCAGATTTTCATTTTATTACAATGCAAATAAAACTAACGCGATAGAACGATCAAATAAATCATACCAAGTTTGATTAAAATAAATAGAGCTCTTATTTACAAAAGAGTTATTTAAAAATTATTATGATATCTAACAATTGTTAAATATAATATGATACATTACAAATAAAATAAACCGAATACAAGATAAAATTGAGTTTGCAAAATAGCTAGACCGTTAGCTAAAAGATTCGCTACTGGTAACTACAGGACGTTCAGAATTATAAAAAACTAGTGGCCCGCCCAGGCTTCGCCCTTGCAAAGCGGGGGTGGGTTATACATATAAACCTTCCTCTTGAATCACTCTATCTATTAAAAAAAACCGTATTAAAATCTGTTGCGTAGTTTTAAAGATATAAGCATACATAGGGACGGACAGACGACAGCGACTTTGTTTTATACTATGTAGTGATAGTGATACAAAGCTTCTATATTGCTAGGTACTTTTGTACAATTGATTTTTATCGATAGGGGAAGAAACAGCTAGTTTAATCATTTCTATTGAAATTTATATACTATTGAAGTATAGTAAACACAATAGAAATTAATTACTGTAACATATTATAGTACCGACTAGGGTACAATACATTACAATCTTAAGTCTTTTTATTAGAATTTCTTACTATTTCTGAAATCCATTGTTTAGTCGGGTCTCCTCCAATTAAAAGGAGGGAAATTAACCCACTGTGCCTGGCTGGCTAGTCGGGATAACACTGGGTTTTAAGTTAAGGGTTGCCGTCTTTTCCGTCTAGTTTATCAGCCTTCTAACTACATCACCACACTGACAATATCTACTCTGTCTCTATATAAAGAGTTCAAACATTGCAATATATCTATAGACCATCGTGTGTTATGTGATGTTCTGTATTGTGGATTTAAAAAAACAACTACTAATATTACTTAACCCTTAAAGACCCACTGCCTCATCCAATTACTTGGAGGGAAATTAGCCTACTGTACCACGCTGGTCTCACGGGCCGGCGCAGGTTTTCTTTCAAGATTTCCTTCACCTTTTGTCGGCTCTTAGGACACTCCCAGGAAGGAATGGGGTGGTGACGCTATTTATTCAATATCCGTCAACAAATAGATAAATAAAACATTTTTATAAGGAAATTTATGAAAGATTTTTTTTTTAATATTATTCTGCAGTATCTGCAAGAAAATAACAAAATGTATATCTCTTCATTTTGGTATATAGTACTCGAATTTCTTATTATTTTTTCATAGCAATATCATAATATCCGATTTTAGATATGTTTAGACTTGCTTCTTCGCAGATCTTGAAGCTTTCCCATTTTTTTTTCTGTTTCGGTGACCGTTGAAAATACAAGACAGTAATTATGAATACATGTATGTTGATGGTGAACCATTTTATTAATTGTACTTAGCGCTGTAATAAGTTACATAAGTATGAAGTAAATTTATTTTTAAATAATAGAAATTGTAATTGACCTGGTTTGCTGAACTACTTCCCACAAATTTCTATGTTACGTGATTTTTAACCCCTATGGATCGATTAATTAGAGTAAATTATAGGAGTTACATCTTACAATATAACAGTTATAACCAATTTATAGACAGTACAGTTGTGCCGAAATCTGAAATTAATATGCATTGCAGAATGCCTGCCAGGTACGTTGACACTAGGTTTCAACTATGTGTTCGTTCTCTTGATGCTAGAATGTCCTTTAGCCGCCTCTAACGATACCCTAACGATATAATGGGTTGGTGGTACTATTTATTCTAAATCCACATTAAGTGTTTCGGCGAGTTCGGTGCAATAAAAGTTACAGGTATTATATTATATACTTTACTTAATTATATGCAACTTGTAGTGTATATGGGAACACGGGGGTACTTGAAAAATAAATGTAGGTTTGTTGGATGTCAGCTACCGCTCTGAACACAGTGTTTTATTGCGTCTCTCAGAATATCTCATTTGGCGACGAATAGTGTATATTAGAACGGTGTGCGTGCATAACTCAAAATGTCGATTGGTAAAATATCGGAGTTTGATATTGGCAATGGCATTTGGATATCCTACGCGGACCGCCTTGAAATGTATTTTAAGGTGAACAACGTGGCGGACGCCATGAAGGTACCAATCATGATATCGGCGATGGGGGACGGTGCGTACGAGCTGCTAGTCAATCTGGCGAGCCCAAAGAAACCGGCGGAGCTAACTTTCAAAGAAGCATCGGAGCTACTTAGTGGTCATTTACAACCGACGCCTTCGGTGCACGCAGAAAGATACCGGTTCAGACAGCGGAGGCAGCAGCTGGAGGAGAATATAAATTGCTACGTTGCGGAGTTAAAAAGGTTGGCGCGAAATTGCGATTTCGGAACCACCCTTAATGAGAATTTGCGAGATCAGTTCATCTGTGGGTTGCGTGGTGACGTCATACGTCAACGGCTATTCGCGGAGGAGAAAACTGTGCAGTTCAATCAAGCCGTAAAAATTGCAAGTACGTTGGAGGCGGCGGAGCGAGACGCGGCTGCAGTGGAAGCACGGGGCGTGCCAGTGGCAGCGGGGAGCGTCGGGGTACACGCGGTGCAGGCGAGGCAGGCGCCGCGCACGACCCGGGCCCGCCAAATTCGTGCTGGCGGTGCCGGCGGGACACGGCAACACAATGCGTGTTCTTTCGGGCACTGTAAGGGCTGCGGAGCGACTACTCATGAGTACGGGAACTGCAAGTTTAGGGAGTACGAGTGCAGCCAGTGTGGACGTCGGGGTCACCTACGGCGGGTATGCCGGTTCGCGGCATCGTCGGTCGTACCCAACTCGAGCGGAACAATGCGCGGTAACGCTCGCGGGTTTCACTACGGGACGGCAACGAGCGACCATTATGCGGCTCAAGAGGAGACCGAGGAGGACTCGGTCGATTTACATCAGTTGTGTTTAGCGGACTATAAACCGGTGAGCTTGCCTGTTAAAGTTAATAATAATATCATTCTAATGGAAGTTGATACAGGCACGCCAATATCGTGCATTAGCAAGTCGACGTACGATAGATATTTTAACTGTCAAGTGATAGAAGCGTATAACTTAACATTGACCTTTTATGACGGTACTAACATCAAACCCCTAGGGTTTATAAGACCGTCGGTAGAATATAATGGGGTCACCAAGCAGTTAGAACTATTTGTAATAGATGGGGGTACAACATCTTTGTTGGGTCGACAGTGGTTGGCGGAATTAAATATACCTTTCGGAAACAACCAGGGTGTCCATAGGATACAAGTTAACAACGTAATTATGGATAGTAATGTAAATTCCTTGTTAAATAGGTATAAGCAGTTATTCGATGGGAGCTTGGGGAGGTTCACGGGGGGCAAGGCTACGTTACGGGTGCGGGAGGGGGCAGCGCCGGTGTTCCACCGGGCGCGCCCGATGCCTTACGCGCTGCGCGAGCGCGTCGACGCAGAGCTCGACAGGATGCTGCGCGCGGGCGTCATCGAGCCCGTGGACTGCTCCGACTGGGCGTCGCCGTTGGTCCCGATCAACAAGTCAGATGGTACCCTCCGGGTTTGTGTAGACTATAAGGCAACTTTAAATCCAGTTTTACTGATCGATCGTTATCCACTGCCTAGGTTTGAGGAGGTATTAATGTCGCTTCAAGGGGCTCAGTTCTTCAGTAAAATCGATTTATCTCATTCATATAATCAAATTGAATTGGATGATTCGAAGAAATTTACGGTCATTAACACTCACCGGGGCCTATATCGTTATAATAGGCTTGTATTCGGTCTAGCATCAAGCCCAGGTATTTTTCAAAGAATTATGACGAATTTACTTCATGGAATACCTCATGTAGCAGTATTTATCGATGACGTAATAATTGGGGGGGAAACCAAATCTGACCACATTAGAGCTTTGCAATCGGTTTTCCAACGGTTACAGGATAGTGGCTTAAAACTAAAGAAATCTAAGTGCGTTTTTTTAGCACCTGAAGTTTCTTATTTAGGGTTTATTATCTCAAAAGATGGAGTACGAGCAGATCCGACAAAAATAGAAGCTGTTAAAAAAATACCTAGACCACAAAATGTCTCGGAACTACGTTCGTTTCTAGGGTTAGTCAATTTCTTTGCCAAATTTATTAAAAGTTTTAGTTCCAAGCTAGTACCTCTATACGACCTTCTTAAGAAAAGGGTTAAGTGGAATTGGACAGACAAGTGTGAGGTAGCTTTTACAAGCATTAAGAATGCGCTAATTGGGTCAGAGGTGCTCGCGCATTATGATCCGTGTAAGCCACTAATAGTCACGTGTGATGCGAGTCCCGTAGGTGTCGCCGGTGTATTGTCCCAGCCGAGTGGCGGCGCGGGCGGTACGGAGCGTCCGGTGGCGTTTGTGTCGCGCACGCTCACTCCGGCGGAGAAAAATTATTCTCAGATACATAGGGAAGCGTTAGCAATTATATTTTGTATGAAAAAGTTTCATCAATATATTTATGGTCGGCGTTTTATTCTTAGGACGGATCATAAACCGCTCGTATCAATTTTTGGCTCAAATAGCAATATTCCTGTTATGACAGCTAGCCGTATGCAGAGATGGGCTATAATACTATCGGCGTATAACTACGATATAGAATATGTACGCACGACTAATAACAGCGCGGATGGCTTGTCTAGATTGCCGCTTAGAGATAAGGAACCGGTTTCGTTAGTAATGCCCGAACAGACGCATTTACATTTTGCACAGGAGGCGTTACTTCTAAACTATAATGAAATTAAGAGACATACCGCGAGGGATCCTGTTTTAGGTAGGGTGTTAATGTATATAAGAAGTGAATGGCCAACAGAGTGTGATACCGTAGGCATGCAACCCTACTTTAATAGGAAACGGGAATTATATGAGGAGTTAGGTTGTGTAATGTGGGGCCATAGGGTCGTTGTACCGGAATTCTGCAGAGATAAAGTCCTCAAGATCATACACGAGCCACACATGGGCATAGTCAAATCGAAGGCACTAGCTCGGAGCTATGTGTGGTGGGCCGGGATCGACGAGGCGGTGGAGGGGCTGTGTCGCGCGTGTCCCACATGCGCTGCGCAGGCGGATGCTCCACCGCGGCAGGCTCCGATCCCATGGACCTGGCCGAAACGTCCCTGGACTAGGCTCCACTTAGATTTCTTGGGTCCTATTTTCGGGAAGCTTTATTTTGTTGTAGTCGACGCCATGTCTAAGTGGATAGAAATCTTCCAGGTTCCGAGTACAGCGGCTAGCTCAACGATAGACCGGTTAGGTGAATTGTGGAGTAGATGGGGCTTACCTAAACAGGTGGTATCCGATAATGGTCCGCCTTTCACCAGTCAGGAATTCGCAACATTCTTAGGGAGTAATGGGGTGGAGCACGTGTTTTCAAGCCCCTATCACCCTTCCTCAAATGGAGCGGCAGAGAATGCTGTCAAGACGGTGAAACGGGTGATCAAAAAGGCCGTTTTTGATAAACAAAATGTCATGGGTATGTTGAATAAATTCCTTTTGTACTACAGGAATACGCCACATAGTTCGACAGGGGAAAGCCCCGCAAAGCTTTTGCAAGGTAGGCAGCTAAGGACGCGTTTAGATGGACTTAGGCCGGATCTCGAAGCTCGCGTTAAACAATCACAACAGCGACAAGTAGAAAACGCTGCCGGTCGTGAATGTAGAATAGTTAGACCCGGTGAGGAAGTGTGGTACCGTCAGTACTTAAAGGGGGAAAAATGGTTACCTGGGACCGTAGACACATGTCTGGGCCCATCTAACTATAAAGTCCTAGGGGAAGGTGGTAACTCAATACACCGACATATCGATCAGATAAAACGCAGGAGTAGAAGTTCCTTGGTCTCGCCAAGCCCGGAGTGTAGCATGTCGGCTGATAAGGGTAGCATTCAAGGAGAAGTGGAAAATGACCGTAGTGGTCAGGGTGTTGATGTACCGAAAGACGAGGAGCTCATAAATGTTCAGTCGGAGCAGTCGCGAAAGAGTGCATACACTCTTGACGAAGTACCCTTAGTTGTTCCAGGAGCAACCAGTGCGCCTGAACCTCGTGAGCCTAGCCCAACCCCAAATTTAAGCCCAAGACCATTGGTCAGGACGCGGCCTGTGCGTCAATGCAGACGTGATAAAATCACGCCGTATAGCAAGTGATGGCTGTAGTAGTTACTTAGTCGTTAAGGTCTTATGTATATTGTTTAGAATAAGTGCGGAGGGATGTAGTGTATATGGGAACACGGGGGTACTTGAAAAATAAATGTAGGTTTGTTGGATGTCAGCTACCGCTCTGAACACAGTGTTTTATTGCGTCTCTCAGAATATCTCACAACTTTTAACGAAATTAAACATTCATGTGCGATGGCCATGACGTCAATTTGATAGATATTAGTTGAAGCCACGGATGAAGTCAACATTATGTCTACTTAAAAAATATGTGTGACATTTTTTTATGGCTTTCTTGACAAATGTTCCCCTCACACATACATAGTTCTTAATGTCAAATATAACAGATAGACGAATACAAATAGCGAAGTAAAGTGAAACATTAGGTTGTAAATTACCTACTAGTAGATATACACGTGTACTTTTCCACAATTATTATACTGCGAATCTACATGGAAGTAAAGCACTATTGTATAGCAATGATTCTTTGTACTTTTCAGTGGGAATTTGACATAGCAAATACTATAGTATACTGCATTTTTCGAAGAGTGTTGTGCTAACCTTTTCAGGTATCGCCATTGTTCATAAGCTTTTCAAATTCAAGATGTACAGGTTTCCTTTAGAAAAGTTTCCGGCCACACTAGGGTTCATGATTTCTCGAGCTTTTCAATTTCTCGGGTCTCGAGAATTCTCGAGGCTAATTTCTCGGGACTCTCGGGTTGTCGAGAAATTTACATTTACGTACGTTTTCTCATATTATTTGGTTCCAATTGCGTCTAAAAATCAGTGGTTTTCCTCTCAAATAAAAGTATCAAATTAATTATAAAACTTTCATCGATGTTATTCAAAAACATTAATGTTATAAAAATTTTTTTTTTAAATATTACAGAAAAAAATATTATTCAGGCTCATAATCATAATGACAGCACCATTTTTAGTTGGTTATTTAGAACTTAGACTAAACAAAAAATCAACATGAAAGAAAACGTAAATATTAGGTTGGGGAAAAAGTCTTTTCGCATTATAGTATGTATGAACTTGTTATTAAATCTTCAGTCCTGATCTTGCACCTTCAGATTTCCACATGTTTCGGTCTCTTCAGAATTCTTTATGCAGTGTCAGGTTAACATCACGAGAGGACTGCCAAAACCACTTGTCGCGGTATTTCCCAAAATTTCTATAGCAATGGGATCATGTCAAAAAGTTATCGAACAAAATGGTAGCTACATACTTTAGTTAAATGTAAATAAACGATATCAAAAAAATGTTTTGATATTTCTTAAAAAATGCGACGAAACTTTTTCCCCAACCTATTATCTTAACTTACATTACATTAGGATCACAGCACAATTTTGGGCTGGTTATATAGAAAAAGAAATCAACTGAAATCTTGTAAACAAAATAGCTTCTATAAAACACGAAAGAAATCTTTAATATCTTAAACTCAGGTAGAAAGTAAATGTAAATTATAATTACATTACAATCATAGCACCATTTATGGCATATTAATAGAATATAAACAAATTAAAACTCTGCAAGCTTATTTTCTACAAACGTACATGATTTCTCGAGTTCTCGACTTTTCTCGAGCTTGATTTCCCGGGAACAAAGCCCAACGATTTCCCGGGAATTCTCGGCTCGAGAATTCTCGGGAATGAACCCTAGGCCACACCGACTTTCTGGAAATTGAAACACTTCCTTGTAAAGAGTTGCTTCGCAATTCTTATAAAGCTTTTCAAATGAAGAGTAATTAAATAAAACAATAGTAAATAAGGCTGAGTTGAGTTTGTCAAAAGATTTTTGAATAGACGGGTGCGTATTTGTTTAAGGTTCTGGTATCACGTGTTTGGAAACTGTTTTTGATACTTATTTATACGAGTATCACGTGTTGTAGAACGTTAATGTTATAAAAAATATAAGTTACAATACCACATTATAACCGCGCTACAAAAAAAACGTTTCCTTTGAGCCGCGGTATACTTTTTTTATGTTGTAAATAATTTTAGAGGCGTTTCACGATTTGATATTCGTTCAAGATAAAAATTTATTATTTGGATGTGAGCCAATATTTCTAAACAGTGATCTATGTCTATTTCCAGTTAATATCGATGTTCAACAAAAATAAAACTTTAATACAAAGAGAATTCCAGGTAGCAATATGGCTATTACATACTCATATTATACGTATGTACATCTTAAAGTCGGAATCTTATGACGATTGTGGAGACAGAAGCGAGTGAAACGATTACCATCTTTCTGTTTCGTGTAATCTACTATAGCTCTTTAATGTTAAACTCAAAATCTTCTTTACATAATGCATCTAATTCCACACATCTAACACTTGCCGCACACAAACCCCAAACAAAACGTAAAGTTAATGTATTTTTCTATGATTGTTTCACTACTAGTAATTCTGTTGTAAATTACATAACAGTAACATTGTTTACAAATGGTAGGCACTACTGTTTATAATGTACTAATCAACGAGAATGTTTACTTAGAAGCAAATAAAACATGAAATGTTCCTGTAATCAAATGTGGGTGATCCCGATGAAAAGTTAAATTGTATCGCCTACATGAAGTCTATCAAACATCATAATAAATCTGGCACGGGAACATTTTGGGTCGTCGCACAGTGACCGAATGATAAAAATAACACGTCCGGCCGCTCGGTCGCTCAGTCGGTCGTACAGATTCGCGACATTTACATAGCCTGCACTTTCTATTTGTGACGCGACGCCGACGTCCGGCCTTAGACTAGGGACATGACAGGAACAGGCATTTAAATTCACCACCGGTAGTTTATCTTTGGTTTTAGCTGTTGACAGAAGTTAAGAGAGATCGGATTGAAAAACTATCTCATTCTTTTCAAAAAGGAATAGGCTCTCAATACGATCGTTAGATTTTTTATGTTTGTTACCTCCTTCATTTGTATTCGTATTCGAAAACGGTTCGGTATTTTGGCACAAAACTATTAAACTTATGAAATTATCAAAAAATATTGGTAAGAAGGCAAAATGTGTACTATTTTGTTATTCGAGTCTTATAAACCGATGCGTTTATTGTTACTACTGTTTAGCCCATAGATGACACACACAGATACTAGAGGGTAATAAGTCTACTGTGCCACGCTGGCCAAACGGGTTGGCACAGGGTTCCGTCGCTTTCTAAGGCTGGCCAGCGTGGCAAATTAGGCTAATTACTCTCCATGTAATTGGACGAGGCCCGACTCAGCGGTAGGTCATTTAAGGGCTGAATAATAAAAATAAAAGTAGACTGTTAGTTGCCCCTTTATTCTATTGGTTTAAATGGTCTGTTTGATTTCAACAAAAAAAATATCTGCAGTGGTGCGAGAGGCGAGAATACCAAGCAGCCATGGTGGCCGGTGACGTGACGCGACGAGCGTCCATCACAGCGCCCTCAATGCACCGCCGACCCTCGGCACGACGCGGCTCACTCATCAAGAATCCACAGACCACATCACAGGTAATAAATAAGCATCATAAACCCACGCTCGGTGGATTCCAAGCTGTAGCGAACTGAAATGGTTACCAAGCGCAAAATAAGTAAGCTATTTTGTTAAACCTTCAAGGTGAACAGGAGTTTATTATGTATTAAACAAAAGTTACCTTCTAATGAAAACTAAATCTCAATACTATAGAAATACGATTATAATTCGCGAAGTCTGAGCAGATTTTACTCTTAAACTTACATATATGTACAGACTTCACCGGCCGTGATAGTTACGATAAAATTTGTCTATCGAGATTTCTCCACCTAAATATAGATAAATTATATAATAATATAGATAGATATGAACATAAAGTTACTTGTATACTTAAAGGAGAAGATAAGCAGGCGAACCAGAGTTACTTAAATAACCCTCTGGATTGCCAAAATTAAAGTGGCAAAGGCACATAGCTCACAATACTGACGATCGATGGGGTAGAAAGTTTATCGAGACATGGTTAAACGATGACCTGGTTAAGGTCACTGGAATCCAAAGAATGCGGGTGGGTCAGGACAGGCATTTCAGATATGCCTCCTTAGCATATCTCCAGCAGTGGACATGCTGAAACGATGGTATTAATATGAAGGGCATTATTTGAATACGTCTTGGAGTGTTTACGATTTCTGGCGCACAGACACAAGTACGCCAACAAAAAATATCACCGTACCGAAAATAAAGTGAACTTATTTTTCAGCCAATCATTCTGGAAGATAAAAACTGTTCGTGAAAATTACAATTTCTAGTAAAGACAAACTGCATAACTCTAGGAAACACAAATGTTGGGAGATTTTTTTTATAACCAAAAGAATCTCTATCGCTTTTACTTTAATTATACGTACTACCTTATTAATACTCGTATTATAAATGCGAAAGTAACTCAGTCTGTCGTGCTTTCACGCCAAAACTACTGAACTATGAAAACACTACTTTTTAATGCAAAAAATACACCATTCCACGCGGACGAAGTCGCGAGCACAACTAGTTAATAAGCTAAGTAAAACAGTCGTTACTGTTACTATTGAAGATATTCCGAAATTCCTCTGCGTTTTTACGAAATAACAAGGATTTCGTTCGGATTTATATTTGACATTACATTACTGTCCTAATTTTAATATCTACAGCTAATACTTGTAGTCAAAGAGCATTTTACTAGATTTTCCGTTACTGAGAAAATCTCCTATGTAAATAAGTTCGCTTTCAAAGGTTAACACTTAATTTCATCGACGCGCAAAACATTTAAATTAACATCGCAACGAATAAGATCTTCCCACTCAACTGCTATTTGATACTGAATGAATGAAACTACAACTTTACGTCTTAATCACACTACATATAAAACAATTACATCGGCCATCTAGGTCTGTCTGTGCGCTATAAACATAAAAAGCACCCAACCAATATATAGACGTAGTCATCAGAAAGGTTTAGGTACATTATATACTTATTGTTAAAACAAATAGAGATCATCCTAAAACAGTAATACTAATTAATGCCACTGCTCAGCTAATAAAAGATCCACTGCTCAGTCGGCCTCTTCCAATTAAAGGAGAGAAATCAGCCTATCTATGACACGCTGGCCAGACGGGTTGGCGCTGGATTTCGTATCAAGGCTGCCTTCGCTTGCGGCATGGTTTGAGCCTCTCCATTACCTTCTGTCGGCTATTACGACAGCCTCAGGATGTAATGGGGTGGTGACATAATGTATCCTTAATCCGTGACCACTTGGATAGAAATTCACTAATGTGTAAAAAATAGGGCAGGGACTGGGGGCCGAAATGCAGGATAGTGCGCACCTAATGCACCCAAAACATTTATATAGTTAATGTCCACCCGTGTGAAGCCGGGACAGCTCGCTAGTATATCATAAGTCACGCCATTAATAAAAACGGTGGATGGACTTACACAACAGTTTTGGACTAGTCACAGTTTAGTTTGCCAATTTTCTAGATATTCTCCGACCTCACGGACGTTCATGGGTATTTGCCGCCCACTCCTATATCTCGAGCATTTTACGTGGGCGCAAAAAGTTCCACTTTTCGGGTGCTATTTATTTGATGGCCGTGGAAACATAGACAAGTGCGAAGTAGGTTAGAACACGCACAGGAACACCGACAATGAAATCTTCGACCTTTGATCCGATCATTTGTCAACCACTTTTTGTTTATTTTTTTAAACGACAACCGCTGCAGCTATTACGTCTAATAATATTACAATGGAGTGAAGTAAGATAAAGGTAGTCTAGTAATACATACCGCTACTAGTCAGCCCATACATGACCCACTGTTGAGTCATGCCTTCTCCAGTTACATGGAGGGTACTCAGCCTACTATGCCACGCTGGCAAGAGGATTGACACAGAGTTTCGTTTCAGAACACTTTAGTCCACTACTGGACATCGTATATAACAAGGACATAAATAATAGCAGCTTATTTAAGTCCTAATTTTATAATATATAATTAGCCACAAAGACCGTGCCAACCCGTCTTGCCACGGTGGCACAGTAGGCTAATTCCCCTCCATGATTATGGAGGAGGCCCGACTCAGTAGTGGGTCATTTATGGGCTGAAACTAACGAAGAGGATTCGGCTACGGTCTTTTATGGGCTGAGATATAATTATTAATATGGTAGAAAGGTAGGTTTTGATATATTTATGTAACTGTATCTATGTATTATACTTAACTGTAACAGGGCTTAGCTGAAAAACAGTGACACAGCTTATACTGAGCTAATGTCCTGCCGCACATGCTAACATATTCACCATAAATTGTACAATAGTTTTAAGAAAATGTGTGGAAAATAAATGGTTTTAAATGGTTTAGAACAACGGTGCCAGTCACATATTTCTAAAGGTCTGATTTACTAGTTCCTAAAATACTTTAAACCTTGATTGTGTTTCTATAAACGTACCATGTAATACAATCTCTTCCCTGCAATATGGTTGAGGAGGGCGATGGCTGCCGCTTGCGTCATGCTTGAGAACAGGTGCCGTTGCTGGGGGTCGGTTGGCTCGGGCATTAGAAGGTTACTATTGTTGAATAGATCTGGTTTTTGTCCCTTTGCGATTATTGCGCGAGTTTTCTCTCACAAATCTGTCTTATATCCCGTCTTGTACCTAAAAATGGCGATCTAAAAAGAGCAACCACAGAGTTTCTTGTCGGTTCTTCTCTGTAGAGCTGCATTCCGAACCGTTGATAGATTGTAAATAATTAATTTTAAATGGTAAATTTTATTTTATTGTATGACTTGTCAAAAGAGCTAAACTTGATTAAATGAGTTTTGATTTTGATTGCATTGTTACATCGATTACTGCACGTTCCTCAAATACAGCATTAATTAGAATAACAACGCAACAAATTATGAATAAACGTGGACAGATACATGGAAAAGAGGACATTTTCATTCGGATTCCTTAAGGGGTTCTTCCGAGAATATTCTATAACCCAAAGTTTGTTTTGTCTCCGTAATGTCTATTGGCTGACAAAATTGGCTATCCATAAATTCTGTTTATTTTGCACTACAAATAAACCTGTCAATTTTTTTGTTTTTAACAAGCCTTTCAAAAGATGAAGATTAAGTGATGATAAATTACAGAACTAGTTTCTTGGGTCCATTGGAACATAATTTCCCACTTTTTTCTAAAATAGTGATCCACAAAAGAAATAAGAAAAAAAACACATAAAAAAATCAGAAAAAGACCTACAAAAATCTAAAATAAGAACAAGAGATGTTAAAATCTTTATACAAAGCGTCAAAAACCATAATATTATAAGAAACCACTAACATACCAATATTTTTATTATTTGCAAACTGAGTTCTACATTGTCATTTCATTCCACGTAGCAAAGCCCTGGAGGGATCACTACTTATAATAAATCCTACGCTGCATAGGATATCTTCCCACAGACGATGTCATAAAGGTTACTGGGAGTTGATAGAAAAACTCAAGACACTTTGTACTGTTCAAACTATTATATTGTAGATAAAATTAGGTTGAGCACTAGATGCCAGCATATTCATAAAAATAAGTATTACTGATTTACAGATACTGTGCGAAAATTTTCGACAGAATGAAGATTTTTGTTTCATAAAACTTGTGTGTTCTCATTATTTATAACTAGAGAAAATAACAAAGAGAACCATTGAACACAGTTTGCAGGGTAATTAATTAGGACTGTTAATTGGCTCTTTTTAGTTGGAACACACTTTCTGTAATTTAAAATTAGTTACAATAACCTCTTCCCAGATCCCTTCCCTGTAATTCCGTACAAAACAATTTAAACAGTCTTTTTACTCTCGATGTAATATAACCCAAATTACATGTTGTCCGCATAGGGACGATTTTCATCTTCATCATCATGACTTCAGCTCATTTTTGTATTTTTAACGAAACCGTGTAATGTGTTTAGTGTAATGTGTATGTAATTCACGAACACTAACTACAAAAATCAAAGATCTGAAGCTTAAGAATAGTTAAATAATTGATCTATATAATAAATATATAAATAAAAATAAATTGCTGTTCGTGAGTCTCACTAAAACTCGGGAACGGCTGGACCGATTTGGCTAATTTTGGTCTTGAAATATTCGTGGAAGTCCAAGGAAGGTGATATTTATTGATTCTGAGGCGGTATGAAGTTTGGCGGGTCAGCTAGTATAAGAATAATTAACTAATACGTTGATTTGTTTCAGGAGGTGCCATGGGATATTATTGACAGATGCGCGCTCCCAATAGTGCTTTGCCATGCGCTTGCCGTGGTGCTCTCCACGCTACTGAATGCTTTGCATCTGAGCAGTATCTCTGTATTTACGCTGTTCCTATGGTTTTCTATCTCCGTCACTGGCTCGCTTTGGTTCTACCATAACCTGCAGGTAAGCGCACAATTTCCGTGTAGGATTTAGGATGCAGACAGTAACAATTATATCCTGTGTAGGCATCAACTGACTCCCAGCGACTCTTATAAGGTCGTGTGTCCACCTATCCGGGGGTCACTCCATACTTCAGTTTCCCGTACTTAAACAAACTTTCCCCCCGTGTGGGGCGGTCAGAATACAAAACTTCCCCACCGCACACTGGGAAAAAACGCGTGTTGCAAAAGTCAACAAAATCCAGCACCCTTGGTGGTAGGATCGAATGGTCCGCCCGGCTAGCTACCACCCTCACATTTAAGTCCGGCGCAAGCAGTTTTACTGTGTTCCGTTGTGTGTATGTGAGAGCCGGTGCCCGACAGGGCATTTCCTGGAATTACCTGCTCCGTCTTAGACCCTGGCGTTGCATTCCATCACGCAAGCTTAGGGTCAAAGGCATTCAAGTCACTGAAAAAAAAATTTTTTTGTGTCAATCCCTGGTGGAGGCTGTTGTTCAGCAATGGATATCTGTGGCTGAAAGATAGAACAATTACACACGGTGGGTAGCGTGACAGGCGACTAAGGTAACGAGCTAAGTAGAAAAAGGAACTGGCTAAGAGGACTTATAGGTAACCTGCCACGAAATTATAAAAATCTCGGGACCTATAGCGGCCAGAAAAACGGGATTGGTGTCAATCGACGCAGTGCGTCCAAGATCAGAAGTACCGTTCGCATAAAAAGGTTAGCTGCCATTCTTTCCCCATTAAATTGTACGAGTTTATAAATTATTACAACGCACTTTCGGTTTCAAGGTTTGGAGGGCTGTCAGGAATATTAAAAAATGTACATACATATTATAATACAATACAATTTATAAGTGATTCCTTTCACAAAGTATTTTAAAAAAATACTAGCTGACCCCGCGACATTGGTTCCGCCGACGAACAGTTTTGAGGAAAAAATAAAATAATCATTTTAATTTCGCACCTTCCAAACTTTCCATGGGCTTCTATTTTAATATATAATAACCAAAATAAGCTATTTTGGTCCAGCCGTTCTCTAGTTTTTACGTACCTACTTAATCAATTCATTATTGGAAGTAAGGGCCCCCGCGCATTAGGCGGCCTGGCCGCGCGGCCAGGTCGCGCGGTCTGGCCGCCTAATGCGCGGGTTGGCTGCGGCGGCCAACTGGCCGCGTGTGTGTCGCGATGTATTTCGTTGGCCGCGCGGCCAAAACGTGGCCGCGCGGCCTGGCCGCCTAATGCGCGGAGGCTCTAAGCTAGTTTTTTATAGTATTAAGTTGTATTTTTTTGTTGAGGGCCTGGGTGAATTATAATGGCTTCCCCATATCAGAATAATAACAAAAAGTTATTAGTATATCATAACATCGTAGCTTAACAGTAACAAAATATGTATGTAAATCAAATTTCAAATAGCAATGTGTATTATAGATGTCAGCGACTCTAAGACGTAATACGATTTGAAAATTACCATAATTTAAGAAAGTTTCGTAGCTTTTTTCTCTAATACATCTGTAATTCCGAAGATTAAGTAAGATAAATATGAGTTCAGAAGAAATGTTACATTATATAAACAACTTGATTCGTTGATACCATTAAGTTTAATATATCATTTATTATCTACAATGGAATTAGATATGATGACGCACAAGGCTTTTACAATTTCTTTTAATAGAACTGTTAATGATACCTTCGTTTGTTTTGTTTCAAAGGACTTAGTGCCGAGGCAGGATCATGTAAACAGATACTTGTTATAAATAAACAAATAAGTGATCTACCATTTATTTTGGATATACCTAACCATCTCTCTGACTTTAAACTACTATGATTGAAATAACTAACAATATTAAAATAACTTAAAGTTCGGAAGATTTTGTTGGAGGACACAATGAAAATTTCGTTGAGAGCATCGAAAATCATGTGCGTAGAGCACCGTTCATTTTCCTAGACAGACAAAAATTAAGAAATGTCGATTAGAGACTCGCCTGAGATTGGGATTGTCAACTTAATTGCAAACCATCGTCTACAACTTAGTTTAAAAATATACAGTTCAATTAAGAACCTCCTCCTCTTTCAAGTCGGTTAAAACATGACGTAAATGGCAAATGACAACAATTCCACTAATATTATAATATTTAAATTTTGAAATGAAGTGATGGAAAAGCGATTGATTTCCGCAGTTTGTATCTCACCGCGTTAAAAATTGCGGTAGCAAAAAAGAAAGCCGGAGCAGTCGCGTATAAAAGACGGGTTTTTTAGTGTGGTTCGGATAAGTATGAAAGACTACACACGCTATTGGGAGCGTACTACTTCTCAGCCCATAGATTTCCAACTGCTGATTCGGGCCTCCTCCAACTACATGGAGGGTAATTAGCCTACTGTGCCACGCCAGCCCGACGTGTTGGCACAGGGTTTAGTATCAAGAGCGGGTCAGGGAGGGGGATGTTCTGGCTGACCCACGCCGCAGACGGAGGCCGGGATGGAGGTGGCGTCTCTACGCCCACCTCCTACCCCCGCCATAGAGGCCGGTGGCGGGTCGGGGGACCCGCTTCTATGGCAAAAGCCTCACTGACTGAGGGCGTCCCAGTTTCCCGGGACACCCTCCAATAGTCGCTTGCCTGCGTAGCGGGCACCTCGTCGGGGCGTCACAGTAGACTGCTTTTACGCGAACCTGTGGCGCCCAAGCGTGTCGTGTGGGGGTTTTAGTGGGTATACGAGTCGTTGTCGAGGTCCCACATAATCGCCGATCTTGCCTTTGAGGGGCGGCGGTAGTATCAAGTTTTCCTTCTCTTGCGGCTAGGTTCTCAGCCTTTTCATTTCCTATTGTCGACCCTTACGACACCCTTAGGGTGAAATGGAGTGGTGACAAAATGTATTATAAATCAGTCACCACACGAAGATTTTTTATTAATTGCGAGCGTATTTTATTGTAGTTCGACAAAAGTCGTTACCGTCTCCGGAACGCTTCCGATATTATACTGAAATGATGATGATGATTATTGCTACAAGATTTCTTTTAACAACATGTCCCTATTGAAGTTAATCTTTATTAATATTTTATTAAAACTCGACTAAACTCACTACGATGCTCGATGGCCTCTGTGGAGCCTCCGAACGAGTCGGCCTTAAGATGAACATGGAGAAGACGAAGATCATGTCTAATATCCATGTTCAAGCCACTCCTGTTAACATCGGAGGTTCTACCCTCGAAGTTGTTGACCATTACATTTACCTGGGACACACTGTCCAGTTAGGTAAGTCCAACTTCGAGAAAGAGGTCAATTGTCGGATCCAACTCGGCTGGGCAGCGTTCGGGAAGCTGCGAAAGATCTTCTCGTCCACAATACGGCAGTGTCTGAAGACAAAAGTCTTCAACCAATGTGTGTTGCCAGTGATGACATATGGAACTGAGACGTGGTCGCTCACTATGGGCTCCATCAGAAGGCTCAAAGTCACCCAAAGGGCAATGGAGAGGGCTATGCTCGGAGTTTCCCTGCGAGATCAAATCAGAAATGAGGAGATACGCAGGAAAACCAGGGTCACCGACATAGCCCACCGGATTGTCAAACTTAAGTGGCAGTGGGCAGGGCACATAGCTCGCAGGACCGACGTCCGATGGGGCAGAAAAGTCCTCGAGTGGCGACCGCGTTCCGGAAGGCGCAGTGCTGGTAGGCCTCCCACACGGTGGACCGACGACCTGGTTAAGATCGCCGGAAAGCAGTGGATGCGGGCGGCCCAGGACCGGCCTTTATGGAAATCCTTGGGGGAGGCTTATGTCCAGCAGTGGACGTCTTTTGGCTGAAATGATGAAAAAAAAAAAGATGATTAATTCACTTAAAAAATATACAACCCTTTCCTTGACCTTTAAAGTATAATATGCTGCATAACACATCACGCATCGAAAGAATGGTGGTGCAAGCCAAAAGCACTAACAGCGGTTTAATATATTTTCATATGGAGACTTTTCCGTGAGGTGACGGATTTAGAATACATTGTGTCACCACCCCATTCCATTCTAAGGGAAAGAGTTGACAAAAGGAAATTATGGCCGTAAACCTTCCCGCAAAGAAGGATAACTTGATATGAAACTCTGTGCCAACCCGTCTGACCAGCGTGGCATTGTAGGCTCGTATATGGGCTGATTAGTAGTAGTATGGGGACTAACCATGAACACAATATTGTTATACCAATATGCTGAGCTCCTGCCTTTTAGACACTATATTGTGACCTAAATTGTTTTTACTATCTGTAAGTACAAGATTGCCAAACTTAAGTGGCAGTGGGCAGGGCACATAGCGCGCAGGACTGATGCCCGATGGGGCAGAAAAGTCCTCGAGTGGCGACCGCGTTCCGGAAAGCGCAGTGCTGGTAGGCCTCTCACACGGTGGACCGATGACCTGGTTAAGGTCGCCGGAAAACGATGGATGCGGGTGGCCCAGGACCGGCATTTGTCCAGCAGTGGACGTCTTTTGGCTGAAATGATGATGATGATGATCTGTATGTGTGTCTAATAAAACTTTCTTTCTTTCTTTCTTCAATAAATGGCGCACAATCTTACGACGAGTTATTGTAGTTTGTAACACTGGAAGTGTCCTTAACGTAGTCATCATCCCAGCATCCCCAGAAAACTACTACAGCAACATCGATGGCGATGGCTCTATGACGCTGCAGTCCAAAACAGCGTGAGGGACGGGACATATGTGGGGATTTTAGTGGGGAGCTGGTCGTCTGCCTCTACTTTACCAGAGTATCATCTTCGAGTTAGCGTAGAAGCCTTTCTCGCAAGGTCATCAATTTAAAAAAATAATTACTTAATTTGGCAACAAGACAAGAAATAAAATATATCTGTGTATATAATGTGCTTAAATAATATAATCGCTTTGTGTCTGGCAATCACCGCAAAACCCACTTTAAACTAACATTTATAGACACTTGAACGTGAGCGGAGTTTGAAAATTTCTTAGAAATGGATTAAAATGGACGTCACTTGCTCTTAGAAGGATTTTCGCTCAAGATCGTGGTCGCCCACTAGCTACCTTTGTTCTTGATACACAAGAACTGCTCGCCAAGATGGGATTAAATATCACAAACATCTTTGTAGCTGTATATAGTTAACTCCTTCCTTAAGTCTACTCCAATCTGATCGTTACAACTACAAAGACGCAACTTACACCGAGCTCATGTGATTAATTAGTAAGATAAGGTAACATTGCCTTGAACTATCACTATATTGCAGCCTTATCCTATATCTATAAACTAGTTTTCTCTACAGTTTCACCTGCGTTTATGGTTCGCATTCCTCGCAGATCCCCGCCCGCCTTGCACATCATGAATGTGCACATGGCACTTGGTTAAAACCAGATATCTCCTAAGATAATCGTTGAAATTAAATGATATCAAAGGCATTTTTTTTCTTATGACAAAATAACGTATTTATTTGGATATGGATTAATATTTTGTTTATAAAAACACCTTCGCAAATAATGCATTATTTTTGAACAAATTTCATTACCGTAAAAAAGACAAAGTAACTCACTTAATCTCCCTAAAAGACGTATGCTGTTGTGGGCTTGTTTTAAGAACTTTTAAAGGGAAACAATTGCGTCATACATATTGTTTGCGTAATTCTAACCGTTACGCACGCAACGGAAGCTCTCAAAAGGAATATTTTGTCGCGTATTTCCACGTTGATGTTCTTATTAGTCGTCGCGTGTTGTTATTATATAGCTCAATAAATTGACTATTCAATATAAATATGATTATTCAATTTCAACAAAATTAGCGCGTTCAACGTAACCCGGACAGAATCGTATTAAAATTGGAACTGCTAAAGTGTACAGAGCAAAAGAAAAAGCAAAAAGAATAAGACTTAATACACTTATAGAGAAGGGAGGTGGCGATAGTGATGACCGCTCACTCGCTGAAGCTGCAATAGACCCATGTTGTGTTCATTCCCTACGAGATCAAATCAAAATTGAGAAGACATGCAGGAGGATCAGAGTTACCGACATAGGCCACAGGATTGCCAAACTTATTTGGCAGGGCGCATAGCTCACAGGACTGACGCCCGATGGGGCAGAAAAGTTCTCGAGTGGCTACCGCGTTCCGGAAAACGTAGTGCTCTACCAACCAACCGGTTAAGGTCGCCGGAAAACTACTAGTCTTTGTGGAAATCCTTGGGCCTTTCACAATGAACGTGATTTGGCTAATATGATGATGTTGTGTTCATGCACGTGAGTAAGACCACCAGAACCCTATCAGGTAAAGCATAGTGTTGAAAGATGCAGGTATTCACATACTCTCTGCTCCAGCGTCATACCTTCACTTGTTTCGGCGACACGTAAGTAGCACCTCCGGTCTTATAAACGTCCATAGGTAACGGTAAACACAGCACCATCAGGCAGGACCTATGCTTGAGCGAACCACACCCTCCAGATGGGCCCAGCTTGAAGAGACGATGTGACCTTTCACTACCGTCTTTGGTAGCGAAAATAACCAGTAGTGCAGTACCTGGGAGGCCGCTAAAACCTTCGCTGAGAAGACACCAAAAGACGTACGAACTTCACGTGGTAGGTTTTAGTTGGTAACCCGGGCGCACTTTACCATCTCTTCGCGCACATAAACTCCAACGTAGCTCTGTCCCGCTGGCCGGGCAACGATAAAAGGTTTCCCCCACATTAAAAAAAAAAAGAAGGCCCTATGCTTGAACACTGGCCTCGTCTTATGGTATATACATATGACGCTTCCATTATCGACATTGCCATTTTATTGAGATCGGCTACCATTAGCTTATGAATAAGGCCATTTGTGACGCAAACTTACAAATGGCCATATTCATAAAATTTGAAATATTATCGATGCTTTACTCAAACTCAAAAAGAACTATATTTACGTAGGTTGCATCACAAAACTCTTATAACTAAATCGTTATATTTAAAATAACCATTATCATTTTACGACCCCTGTCCCACGCTAGGTGATAGTCTCCATACAAATCTATCAGTCGTCATATCTATAGTCACACCTATCATACACAATTCCACATGCTTACAATTCGTCCATCTCTATAAAACAACTCTGACGTTGACGATCCTTGTCGTTGGACAGCCAAAGCAGAGGAAAAATTTTAATGCACGTTTTAGTAGATAAAGCCTATAATGAATACGGGGTATACTCAAATCAAAATCAAAATGTTTTTTATTCGAATAAATTCTTGCGAATGCTTTCAAATAGTCATGGATTTAAGAGAAAAAAAATTAAAAATAAAAATCATAAAATTAAATTAATAATTTAGTTTTTACCACCGGTTCGGAATGCCATTCCATAGAGAAGAGCCGGCAAGAAACTCCATGGTTGCTCTTTTAAATAAGAGGGTTACAATGATGGTGGTACAAACAAGTCTGACAGGTTAGTGAAAGCAATAACACGCATAAACATGTAGCACATTAAAAAATAAGAAAATAAAAATTAGTGAAATTACACAAATTACATGGTGCGTGCTGAAACTGCACTCACATACTGTTTACAAAACTTCACTAATGTAATGGCTGAAAGATCAGAGCTAGACCATAACATAGCCGACGTTACTCCCATGCGTCACTATCTGATAGATAGTCATTGACTTGATAGTACGCTTTTTTAATTAAACCGGACTTAACGTAACATTTAAATTTCTCGAACGACCAAGCCAAAACTGCTTCCGGTAATTTGTTGAACAGGCGAATTCCGAGACCTACAAAAGAACCATGTGCTTTTTGTAGCCGGTGGAATGGAGTAACTAACTTATGCCTATTTCTTGTCTGGATATTGGAGGACGAGACGTCACAATTTTTTTTAAAGCTACTATAATTTTGTTTAACAAAAATTAGATTAGAAAAAATGTACTGTGACGCTACAGTTAAAATCCCTATATCTTTAAAGCGTTCTCTCAGTGATTCTCTAGGTCCTAAATTATAAATTGCACGTAGCGCGCGCTTCTGTACAATAAATATGTTTTGTATATCAGCAGCATTACCCCAGAGTAGGATCCCATACGACATAACGCTATGGAAGTAACCAAAGTAAACGAGTTTTGCCGTGTCTTCGTCAGTGAGTCTCCTAACCTGTCTAACAGCGTAGGCGGCTGAACTAAGCTTCCCCGTAAGAGTTACAATGTGAGGCTTCCACTGCAATTTACGATCTAGAGTGATGCCTAGAAACTTGGTTGAATCTACTATGTCTACTTGCTTATCATCCAAATCTAGTTTGGTATCTATTTTCTTAGTATTCGGTGTTACAAATCGAATACATTTAGTTTTTACAGAATTCAGTAGCAAATTGTTTGTTGTGAACCAGTAAGATACCTGACTAAGCGCGCTATTCACGTCGTCATAATTAACGTTTTTCCGGTCAACTTTAAATACAAGAGATGTATCATCAGCGAAAAGCACGATATCGCAAATGTCATTAATAAAAAATGCAAGGTCATTAATATATACCAGAAATAGGAAAGGACCAAGGATGGACCCTTGTGGCACGCCCATAGACACAGGCGATCCATCAGACTTAACTCCATTAATGTCGACGAACTGAATTCTATCACGCAGATACGACGCTAATAAATTGATCGCATTGTATTTAACGCCATAGTGTTGAAGCTTTCTTAACAAGGTTTCGTGATGCACACAGTCGAAAGCTTTCGATAGATCACAGAAAATACCTATGGCATCTTGCGAGTTCTCCCAGGCATCATAAATATGTTTTAAGAGCGCAGCACCTGCATTCGTCATAGAACGACCTTTGGTAAAACCGTATTGTTCACTATGCAATAATTTATGTAAATCGAAATGACGAAGTAATTGCTTTAAGATTAGTTTTTCAAAAATTTTACTTAGAGCTGGCAGAATAGAGATTGGACGGTAATTGCCAGGCTCTTTTTTGTTACCAGCTTTGAACAATGGTGTGATTTTACTATGTTTCATTAAATTAGGAAAAGTACCCACGTCTATACATTCATTAAAAATATCTGTAAGGTATGGGGCAATCTCGTAAATGATGCTATTAATGGCTAGTGTAGACATACCCCACAAATCTCCGGTTTTCTTAGAATTAATGGTTTTAAAAGTATTTATAATATCAATTGCTGTAACGTGAGTGAAACTGAACAGGGCTGAACACTCCTTAACATTATTTCTGAGTAGGTCTTCGGCATCGACAGGAGAAGAATTCAACGGAGCAGTGATTTGACACGGTATAGATGCAAAAAAGTTATTAAAGGTTTGAGCCACTTCATACTTATCAATTATTAATTTGTTATTTACGGTTAATTGGAACATGGATTCTTGTGGCTTTGATTTTCCAGTTTCAGCATTAATAATTTTCCAAGTTGTTTTTATTTTGTCCTCGGATTTTTTAATCTTACGGCTTATGTGTAGGGACTTTGCTGTGTTGCAAACTTTCCTAAAAACTTTTGAGTAAGACCTAACATAATCGTGGAACACTGAATCAAAATTCATCTGTTTCATGGAATAAAGATTATATAAAGTATTTCTACTTTTGTAAATGCCTGGTGTAGCCCAATCACAAAATTTAATTTTATTTCTCATAGTAAAAGTTTTTAATTGAAATACATCATCGTATTGCCTTTTAATAATATCAAATAAGTTCTTATACAAAGTATCTGGATCGCCACGTGCAAGAGTCATGCCACCAGTCATCTTGGATATATTATGTTTGAATAATTCTAATCTGCTACATGTGACTGGTCTAGTAGTAAACTTAGGGCATTCGGCTGTTTTTAGAAAGGGTAGAACAATAAGTTGCCCGCTATGATCTGATGATAGGTCGTTTAGAATTGATTTATCGACCATATCACAGCTGCAGAAAATATTATCCAGGCAAGTAAATGTAGTTTTAGTAATTCTAGTTGGCTCACAAAAAGCGTGAGTCAATCCGAATGACTTAAACAGGCTAATAAAGCGAGAAGTTGACGCTGATTCAACAAGCAAATCTATATTGAAATCACCACATATTATTATATCTTTATTTATTTATTTATTTATTTATTTAACAATTTATGTACACATACAGGACGTAGGTTGAACACATGGAAATCTAGGACACATTTGTACAAGGGCACAGCTTATTTCTAAAGAAATCTCTTCCAGCAGGCCCAGGAATGGATACATTGAAATAAAACATATTGGGGTGTAGTGTATACAAACATAGATATATATATAAAGATGTATATATATATATATATGGGTATATATTAAATAGAGTTGTATAATGTCATATATAATACATACAAACTAAAATACATACATATAATAAAGAATTAGGTCAAGGAGAGATAAAATTCTTTGACTCGTCTTTTAAAAATGAAAATAGAATCAGAATTTCTAATATCAGCTGGGAGAGAATTCCATAGTCGAACAGCGTGCACAGAAAAGGAGAAGGAATAGAAGTCAGTGGTGTGGGAAGGAAATTGAAGGAGAGAGCGAAGGTGACTTCTGCAAGGAAAATCAACAGGGTGGTTGAAGGCGAAGCGTTCGCGTAAATAGGAAGGAGATGTAGGGTTGTAGAGGATTTTATATAGAACACAAAGTATTCGAGAATTCCTGCGAAGGCGGATAGGGAGCCACTTGAGTATTTTGCGAAAGTGAGATACGTGGTCGTATTTTTTTAAAGAATAAATGAATCTAATACACAAATTTTGCAATCGCTCAAGCTTATTTAGGAGCTCCTCGTTGGCATCAAGGTAACAGCTGTCTGCGTAGTCAATTATGGGCAAAATAAGGGTTTGTACAAGAAGAATTTTGGTTTCAATAGGCAAAAAGTTTTGGAGATATTTCAGCGAATGAAAAGTAAAATACACCTTACTGCTGATGCTACTGATGTGTGTGCTCCAAGTCAAGTTAGGATCCAATAGAACACCTAGATTTTTGGCAGTATCGGCAAACGCAATAATGGAACCATCAAGTACCACATCTGGAAGGGAGGTCATGTCTAGGAGTGAAGTATAGTATCTGCTGCCCACAATGATTGCCTGCGATTTGGTAGGATTTATGTGCAAACCAAAGCATTTAGCCCAGCCACTAATATTGATCAAGTCATTATTCAAGGCAGATATAGCGACTGCAGCTTCATCTTTCAAGAAATGGCGGTAAATTTGTAAGTCGTCTGCGTAGAGATGAAAATGAGAAGATATCACCCTGGTAACAGAGTTTATATATACTGAGAATAGTAAAGGAGATAGGACGCCGCCTTGAGGCACGCCCGCGGTTAAAGGAAACCAATCAGATGATACCTCATTATGAGTTACGCACTGCGAGCGGCCTCGGAGATACGAGTCAAACCAATTAATGCAAGGAAGAGAAACATTAAGAGATTGAAGGGTACCGAGAAGAATATCAAAGTTAACCGAGTTGAAAGCGCTACTGAAGTCAAGCAGTATTAATAGAGTGAGAGATTTATTCTCCATAGCCCATCGGATGTCGTCAGTAATTTTGAGAAGAGCGGTAACTGTACTGTGTCCAGCACGAAATCCCGATTGGAAGGGGCTAAGAAGATTATTGTGAAGTAAATAATGTGAGAGTTGACGATGAACAATGTGCTCAAGTACCTTAGAGAGGAAAGGAAGGATAGAAATAGGTCGATAATGACAAGGAAGGGTAGGGCTAGAACTTTTGGGTAAAGGAATTATATATGCTTTTTTCCAACATACAGGGAAGGAGCTAGATGACAAAGAATGGTTGAAAATATGAGTAAGGATGGGGAGTACAACAGTCAAAATAGGAGTAAGCATCCTCGAGCACAAGTTATCGCTACCAATGGCAGTAGAAGAGATGGCGGTTAGTGATTTTAGAGCATCATCAGGAGTGATGGTGCTAAAAGTGAAGGGGGGGCAGTTGGGAAGTGGGTTATTTGACAAAGCCTGAAGAGTGTTACATTTTGTCTCTGTATCAAGCGTTACAGGAGGAAGAGAGAAATGTTGGTTCAGAGAGTTCAGATCGAGGTTGAGACAGTCATGATTAGAGGATTTTCCAATACCATTGGATTTCAAAAATTGCCAAACTTCAGTAGCTTTCCGGTTGGAAAGAGAGGAATGAAAATGGCGCCTCTTAGCGTCCCTACACAGACGACTACAGCGGTTACGGAGAATTTTGAAACGACTTATATTAATTTCTGTAGGACAGCGTTTACACTTTTTCTTAGCATTATCCCGTCGTGCCATTGTTTCTTTTATTGCAGGTGTCAGCCAAGGAGCTGGAACGTGTTTTAATTTAACTCTGCGTAAAGGGGCATGCCTGTCATAGAGCTGTATCAACCTATTGTTGAAGTATTGCACCTTCTCATCAGTACAGGTGGAGCTAAATAAGGGGTTCCAATCAATCTCGGAAGCATCACGCTGTAATATCTCCAAATCAATATCCCTATAATTCCGAAGAAGGAGAGATTGCACTTGTCTTTTGGGAGGGCGAATATCGCAAGATAAGAAGATAAGATCGTGGTAAGAGAAAGGAGCAGTGAGCTGCCCATAAGTAGAAGCCAGACTGGGAGAAGACACAATGATAAGATCTAATAGAGAGGGGACACAGTGAGGGGAATGGTGAGTGGCAGCAAGGCCTAAAATGTGAAGATTATAGGAGCTTAATACAGAAGTAAGTTTACGAGACCGGACATCATTTTTTAAAAGGCATGTATTAAAATCACCCATAATTACTATATGGGTGTAAAGAGAGGCATAATCATTTAAAAGGGAATCAAATGAATCAAAATAGCTAATATTAAGATTGGGGCAGTAATAGACACCAAGTAACAATTTAGAGTGACGTAACGTAATTTCAAGGAAGAGATGCTCAGAGGAACCGCTGTACTGGGAGGGTGAAACGCTGATCACTTTGTAGGGTATATTAACACGTAGGTAAATGGCGACACCACCGCCACCCTTTCCAGTGCGATCATTACGTATAAGTACGAAGCCGGGCAGAACATAGTGAGCAGAAACAAGGGATGGTTTGAGAAACGATTCAGACATGAGGATGGCATCAAGACGGCAGTTACCAAAGTATGCCAGAAGATCATGGTAATGTGCAGGAACGCTTTGAACATTAATATGGTTACTAGGCAGTTTGGAAAATATAGATGAAATGTCTTCATCGGAGGATAATTCCGAAGCAACGCTGTCCGCACTGACGAAACTATCAGACGAGGATGTGCAAGATTCGAAAGTATCAAGATCGGTGCATAGGTTTGACATGACATATACACAGCAAAAATATTTAGATATATACAAAAATAATAAATATAATATATAATTATAAACTATATAAAAAAAACTTTAAAACTACGACTACTTATGTAATGCTTAATATTAAATAAGCTCTAACTCACTATACTGTTGAAAGTAATATAAAAAAAAAGAATGCAATATTAATAAAAACGTTCACGATCAAAGAAAGAAAAACAAAGGAGCCTTCCAGGCAAGCAAAACAATATGAAACATAATTAAGTACAGGCAAAAACCGCGGCACACATTAAAGATTGCCATGAGTGCAACGTCAATGCACATCAGTCATCAGTAACTAGTTTGACAGCGATATATGACGTGATACTGAGGTGAAGTACCCCGCGGTGAAAAATGTAAACAAGGACGTAAAACAAGATGAGCTAGGTGAACACACATAAACTATTATGGTCTTCTTGTCTTCCGTTGGACTTTAGCAGAGGTCTTCGCAGCCTCGATAGTGGATGATGCTGTAGCAGTGGTCGGGCTGGCCAAAGCGGCAATTGGATAACGTTTAATGAGCGGTTCCAGCTCACCAAAAGACTCAACTTTGTGACGAACTTTGTCAGGAGTAGCAATTATAATGCGCCCCTCGGACGACCAGCAATTTTTGATCCCGAAGTGGTTACGTGCTGCAACAAAAACCCGGTGCCTGGGCCGAGTCAAGAATTCAGACACCGTTATGCCAGTACCTTTCAGTGACGTCTTGGTGTCCCATACTGTATGGCGCGATTCGATGTCTCTAAACCTCACTAATATTGGACGAGTTTTACCCTGAGTGTTCCCGGGGCGATGGCAGACGGAGATGTTATGTGGTGCTATGTCGTCGACTTTCAATTTAGTGTTGAATATTTTTAGACATACATCGGTCACTTTTTCGTTGGCTTTTTCCGGGACACCGTGCAGTAGAAGCACCTTCCGACGCATTGCCATTTCATGTCGATCCAAACCCAGAGACAAGATTTCAATTTGGGCCTTCAGGGCCGTGAAACTTTGCCACATGAAGTGTTTAAATTCTGTGAAGTCCCTTGAGAGTGATGGCAGATCTGGGTGAGTGGAGGTCCCAGCTGTAGTAGCAGCCTGAAGTTTGCAGTCATAATCACGCATGCGAGAACTAAAAACCTTCTCTAATTCGGCCAATCCAGCTTCAAGTTTCCCGTCCATAGTTCTTGAGTGGAAACAAAGTGATGAAAAGTAAAGGTAGAGTGGAAGTGATTTGCAAAACGAGAAGTAGTGAGTTAGTAGCTTGATTTACTGCATAAGTAAATGTAAATACTTTAATAATATGTATTTAATTGAAATAAATATAAGAGCTCAATTAAAATTACTGTTGATGTTATAACTACCCACAAGAAAAAAATCTTTACCGCTATTTACTGTAATTCTTCCTAAAACTTCCTCCATTACTATTTCAAACTGACTGTATATACCTGATGGAGGGCGGTAAACGCAAATAATTATATACATGTCAAGTTCTACACAAGACAATTCAATCGTGCGCTCTATTGAGAGCTGCACAATATCCTGGCGTTCTTTACATTTTAAATAACTTGACACTAATATAAGAGACCCACCACGGATGGCAGATGATCTACAAAAAGCACTAACTACTTTGTGGCTCATGTTATTGCGCCCAAGCTCATGATCTCTCAACCAGTGTTCCGTAACACAAAATACCTGAACTTTGTGATAGTCCAGAAAAAGATCAACCTCTAACTGTTTGCTAGTCATGCCCTGTATATTTTGGTGTACAATGCGTAAGTGAGAGGGCATGACTGTTGTCTTATCTAGTTGTTTAAACAACCAGATGTGTCCGATGAACTGCGAATAGCACAGTCTGTCAGTGTCCTATTACTAGAAGTATGTAAAAAAAATCCTGTGACATAGTCAACAGGGTGTAAATTATAAGCTATCAATGTAGCCATTTGTCTCTTATCTCTAGGGGGCAGGTACATAGTATCCTTTGTCAACTTAAATCTAGATATAAATTTGTTGCAGTCAAAAAATGATATCGCTTTGTCATAGCGATGAGTTAGATTATAAATAAGCATATTTAAATTAAATATGTGTCTATTTTGATTGACTGTTAAAGACTGCGAATAAGGAAGGGCATTTATAATAAATTTACAGCCATACTTGGCATTGAGCTCCAAAAATTTATCTACCAAATTAATGATGTGTAACCGCTTAACTGAAATGCTGTTACCAAATAAAATTATTACAGTTGTGTCTTTATTCAAATTATGAGGCTGGATACTATGCGTTAGAGTATCTAAGGTAATGCCAGGCGAACACATGTTATATATAGGTACATCACATTTGTCTTTCAAGAGTGAGCTAAAACCTTGACCTAATTTGTCAGAGTATATAACAACTTTGGATGCCGCTATACAGGGGCGCACATCTTGTTGTGATACATTACAAACACTTACATTGCATAATTCACCACATGGAGATGATGATGACAATGATGATGGTTCTGCATGATCATGGTAGACAGTGCTGCATGCGTTTTCTGGGTACAATTGCTGGTGGCAATTATCTGTCAATGATTGAAAACGCTCAGCATTGTAAGAGCTCATATTCAAAAGTTCATTAGTCGCCAAAATATGGTGTTTAATTTGGACTTGGGCCTCCTCATATTTCTGTGCAATGCTGGCAAGGTCTTTTTGCAGATTAATTATGTCTACCTGTAAGTTAAATGTATCCTTGTCATAAATATATTGTGATTTTACTAAATTATCTTTATATTGACGTAACCTAGATATTAATATTAGCCTATTACTGCTTAATGATTTTAGCATTTTTGTTTGCTTATTATATTTTATTAATTTCTTGGTTTTACTAATTAATTTGTTAATTTTTATATACTTTTTAATCTTGTTATTACTGGCAATATTAACAAAATTATCCTGTTCAGCCTGGCATGTTGTGTTACATATATTGTTACATTCTGATTGTCCCAGTAATTCATCATATAGGGACTGAGTGGTACTACTATTCTGGCACTCCTTGAAATGTTCAACTACTCTTTTTATTCTGTAACCAAAAGATGTCATACTTTGTTTATCCAATAATAATACATATGTGAATGAAATATGGTCAAATGTCGACCAGGGCCGGATTTAGAGGTCCAGAGGCCTCGGGGCAACAAAGGAGTGGAGGCCCCCTTGCCCCAAATTATTTTCCAAATAAAATGAACATTTTTTTTCAGTCCAGTTTTTCAATAAATAATTTATTGTGAAACCAAGTAGATTCTCTTAGTATTTAACAAACACATATGAATATAATCGGAAATTAAAATTAAGTGAAAAAAAAATATCAAAGGAAAAGATATTTACTAGGTTTACTAGTTGAAATTTGAAAGATATTTTTTTTCCGAAGTCTCTATTGTGGAGGCCCCCTGCTTGTGGAGGCCCCGGGGCTTTCTCCCCGGTTCCCCCCCCCCCCCTAAATCCGGCCCTGTGTTGACCACCAAGCGACTAGTTAGACAGAAAACTACCAAACAAATCCCCAGCGCCACATAGATCACGTGCATAGAGCGGCACAAAGGTTAGCCCGGCCGAATTTAAATCTTCAATTCATTTAGGTGTGCCGACCCACACTGCACTTTCCTGCGCGTGTAATTACTCAAATGTCGTCCTCAGTTAGTCAATTACTAGTAGTAGGAAACAAAATATATCGCCGTCATCACTTATACATGGTGGCTTTAACATTATTATAATTTTGTACTAGCTGATCCCGTTTTGTTTTGCCAAATAATTACAACAATTTTGTCTAGAAAATAAACAATAATTTTTTGTGTGCACCCCCCCCCCCCTTAAAATTTAGGGGGATGAAAAATAGATAGTACCCGATTCTCAGACCTACCCAATATGCTCACAAAATTTCATGAGAATCGGTCAAGCCGTTTCGAAGGAGTATGTGAACGAACATTGTGACACGAGTATATTATATATATAAGACTAGCGACCCGCCGCGGCTTCGCACGGGTGCAATTATGCATGTATTATACTTAAAAACCTTCCTCTTGAATCATTCTATCTATTAAAAACCGCTTCAAGATCCGTTGCGTAGTTTTAAAGATTTAAGCATACATAGGGACGAACAGACGACAGCGACTTTGTTTTATACTATGTAGTGATTAAATAAACTTCAAGAAAACAAAAGCAGAAAACAATGGCTCACTTGTGTAATTATTTACTTAGGTTACTATCGCCTTTTCGCGTGGTGACGGATATGGAATACATATTGTCACCACCCCATTCCATCCTGAGGGTGTCGTAAGAGCCGACAAAAGGAAATGACAAGGCCGATAACCTAGCCGTAAGACAGGGAAAACTTGATACGAAACGTGTGCCATCCCATGTGGCCAGCGTGGTACGGTAGGCTAATTACCCTCCGGGTAATTGGAGGAGGCTCGACTCGGCAGTGGGTCTGGGATGAGTAGTAGTAATGGGCATCATCATCATTTCAGCCAAAAGACGTCCACTGCTGGACATAGGCCTAAGTAAAGGTTAGGTTAGGTTAGGTTAGCGGCCTAAAAGCGGCCTAAAATCGGTCACCCCGTTTCAGGATTAGATCTTACTAATATTATAAACGTGAAAGTTTGTAAGTATGGATGGATGGATGTTTGTTACTCTTTCACGTAAAAGCTACTGAATGGATTTTAATGAAACTTTACAATAATATAGCTTATACATCAGAATGACACATAGGCTACAAGTTATAAAGATATTATGTGAATTACAACAATATAAACAAGTCGACATAGCCCACAGGATTGCCAAACTTAAGGGGCAGTGGGCAGGGCACATAGCGCGCAGGACCGACGCCCGATGGGGCAGAAAAGTCCTGGAATGGCGACCGCGTTCCGGAAAGCGCAGTGCTGGTAGGCCTCCCACACGGTGGACCGATGACCTGATTAAGGTCGCCGGAAAACGATGGATGCGGGCGGCCCAGGACCGGCCTTTGTGGAAATCTTTGGGGGAGGCCTATGTCCAGCAGTGGACGTCTTTTGGCTGAAATGATGATGATGATGATGATGAAACAAGTCGAATTCAAAATGTCTAATTGTCAAATTTTTGACCATAATAAACTATAGACAACATAACGTTTCGCTGTCAGTTTCGTTTTGTTAAAGTAGGTTTTATACGGACGGGATAAAAATCTCAGGTATCCTATGTCCAACTTTCATTTTGTTTTAAATATATATAATGCGGAACAAAGTTCGCAGGGTCAGCTAGTACAAAATATAAATTAATATAATTTATTTATAAAAACAACAACATATAAATCTTATGAAAGGGTTATCTAAATTGTCGCTTAAATATATTTAATGCAACGCTGCAATTAAACAGGCAATTCTTTTTTGTAGGCATTTTTCTTTGTAGGCATTGAAGAAATCCATACATACAGTGAACATATGCAACTTTCGGAAATGTTCCACCGTCCTTCATATTTTAGATAGTCGGCGGTTTACGTCACCAATATTCAGAACGAGCTAGTAACGCAATCGTGCACTCTATGTATTATTAGTTCATGATCGCTCTGCCAAATGCGACCGGATTCAAATGGAATAATTTGTGACCTTCAATACGTTTAGTGTCTTCGATTAGGTCGATCGTTGCATCGACCTGCGAAAATAGGACGCGTTCTAGTATACTCGTCTAGAAATAACATATCTTTACACCATCCATTATTTATATTTAAGATAACTCGATTTGGAAATCCTGATATATACGAGATCAAAACAAATAAAGAATTTGTTGATCAATTCTGGTCAGCTGAAGGCTGGATTTCCCCCCACCAATTGATCAATTAAAATTTGTTGTATTAATATTAGGTACATACCAGCCGTACAATGCGCACTACGCCACTATCTAACAAAAATAAATTTAAAGGAAAGACATTACACAAATATTCAATTAATTTATTATTTGCTCAGAAACCTTCTTGGGTTCATAGGATCAAATGCATAGTTTACGATTCTTTAAACCAGAAAAACATTCATTTAAATTATATAAGATTCTGAAACATAGGTTTAGTCTGAACTACAGCTATAGTAGGTACCTACCTACGTTTAAATGTGTTGTTTACTTCTTTCAAAAGTCGAAAGTATTTTTTCCAACGCCATGCTCGTATTTCCTTTTCCACTGGAGGACATTATTCTCTTAAATCCTTATGACATAAAGAAAGAGGACAATTCTTGATTATCCTAATATAAGATCCTCTTGACTTTCATATAAATGTCTCGTAAAGCGTCTAGTTATTGTCCATTTGTCGTTTGGAAACTTCATAGAGAGAGCAGAGATTAAGATTTGTTCTTGAGATTAAAGTTACAATTTTAGATGTTCGTAGGACAAACTAAAGAAAACCCCCTTTTACGCTGTTTGTTCTGTTAGACTCGTCGATACTGTTCGCTTTTGAAACTTTGTCGTCTATTTTATAGACAATGTATCGAACTATCAACCTATTATTGAATTGCAAAAGTTGTGGATTTTAAAATAGGGATTAATCACAAAATTAGCGATTTCTCCGGACATTATTTATTCATCATCATCATTTCAGCCAAAAGACGTCCACTGCTGGACATAGGCCTCCCCCAAGGATCTCCACAAAGGCCGGTCCTGGGCCACCCGCATCCACTGCTTTCCGGCGACCTTAACCAAGTCGTCGGTCCACCGTGTGGGAGGCCTACCAGCACTGCGCCTTCCGGAACGCGGTCGCCACTCGAGGACTTTTCTGCCCCATCGGGCGTCGGTCCTGCGAGCTATGTGCCCTGCCCACTGCCACTTAAGTTTGGCAATCCGGTGGGCTATGTCAGTGACCCTGGTTTTCCTGCGTATCTCCTCATTTCTGATTCGATCTCGCAGGGAAACTCCGAGCATAGCCCTCTCCATTGCCCTTTGGGTGACTTTGAGCCTTCTGATGGAGCCCATAGCGAGCGACCACGTCTCTGTTCCATATGTCATCATTATTATTTATTAAGTAGAGTTAATGGGGAAATTATTTAGCAATTAGTCTTCATCGTCATAATTTCAGTCCTTAAATCCTTTTCTTTCTCTTGCTAGGTGATCTCTCCTGCATTCCTTTAGTCGGCTCTTATGGCACTCTCAGGATGGTGTGGGTTGGTAGCATTGTGTTATGTGTTGTTGTTATAAATCCACACTCTCTTGAATCGTCAAAGCTCAAAGATATAATTTGAATACGCTTTTTACACTGTTACGGAAAGCCTCGTTGATATTGCGGGCCCTTAAAAGGTTTCTGGTGTACATTTATTTGAAACTTAATTTACTCATTAAAATCAATTTATCCCACGAGTAGCTAATTCGCTTGTGGAGAATACGCAATTTATACGCCGCCTAGATACTTTTTGAAACATTTGTAGAGGTAATTACAATTTCTGTAAGAGATAAACCTATTATTAAGTCCGTATAAACAAATAACTTGAAAGAACCTGATTTAATTAAGCCACTTTCAAACTGTTCGTTTTTCTCTCACAAGAATACTTTGCCTTTAAAAACATCCAGGAAATTGTTTTCTATCCTGCCATGGTGTCTCTGGAGACAACTGTGATACTTAATGCAATTTATAAGTGAGTTATTTTCCTTCACAAAAAAAGTTGAGTGAATGAGAAAGAGAATGTAAAATGGTTGCAATTAATCAAATCCTGATTGTGTGTTTTTATTTAAAGCTATGTAGTTGGCCGTGTGATAGCGGAGTAAGAATACTACCACCCCAATTCTTCGGGTGGGTGTCGTAGAAAGCGGGCAAGGGTCAACACACGTTGGGCAGCAGCGACGTTCTGTTGAACATCAACCATCCGTTACTGCGACCCACAACCCGCCTGCAAAGCGTGACGATTAAGGTAAACTGCCCCCCTTTTGGGGAAGGCCTATGTCCAGCAGTGAACGTCTAGTGGCGGAAATTATGATATAGCTGTAGTTAAGACGAAGTATTATTATCACACCAAACCATTCTATCCCGTATTTTATTTTAATAGGTTTAAAAACATTGCATTAGTTACTTTGAAGGAATATAGCTTCAAAGCTTCTTCATCTCAGACAATAAATTACCCACTGCTGATTCGGGCCTCCTCCAACTACATGGAGGGTTATTAACCTACTGTGCCACGCTGGCCAGACATATAGCTACTATTCACTTTAAATATATTGATATAAGAGATAAAATGCGAGTAAAATTTTAATGATATGAATATTTTTATAAAACATTTGCGTTTAAATTGATAGCATTCGTAGAATTTGCTCATATAAAATTCACTAGGCACTCTACTAGCGTCATTCAAATTTATTTCTTAGTAAACACGTCGCACACACGAAAGAAATGATGAGGTTAAACTCTTTATGAAATTATACTTTATAGTGCTTCAGATAATTTGATTTCTTTTATATACAATATATTACTTAGAAAATAAGTATCAATCTGTAACGTATTATAGGAATAGAGATGTGTTTTCCTTGTATCAACCACAATATAGTGAAATCTTTTCTTCTATTCGAACAGTTCCCACCAACTCCCAATACGCAATGGCCGAAATCGAAACTTGTAGCACTTTTCCTTGAAGCTTGTTCAAATTTGAATAAGAATAGCATAGCAAAAGCGCCAGGGAGAACCGACTCGTTGCGTAAGTTCTTGTATTTCAAGCTTGCTGCTCTGGTGGACTGCAGTAACATTTGTTTGGTAGGTAGGCGTAGAAACTGTGGCCCCATACTTATTTTGTACGTTAGAGTGTTTTATTAGACTATGGTTGTAGAACAAGTAAGATTCAGTCCACACGAGGCTGATTGAAGTAATTTAATGATAGTATCATTAAATTATATATTATAATTATTATTATATATTATAATTATTATTATATATTATAATTATTATTATATATTGTAATTATTTTTATATATTATAATTTATTGTACAAATTATCGCATATTATTGTGTTCTGTCTACTTCTCTCGTGTACAATAAAGAATTTATCTATATATCTATCTGACCTCCCGAAGTCTCCGACAACTCGATCGTATCTTTCAATATTATCCGCTACACTCTATGCTAAAATGACGCCTGGCCTATGAGTTGGTCTAGAAGCTGTGAATTTGAAGATCCATTCCGAGGCCGGGTCACCTTTATATAGCCAAATATTATTGATTTAAGTCATATACAAATCACATTATATGCTTTTAAAGTGCTCCTACAACAAGCAGTATTTTAAAAAACAGTTTTTGACCTTTATATTTAGCGCTTAATAAAAGTATTGTTGTGTAAAAAGGTAGTTGAAACATAAATACAAAATCATAAAATGAATATGTTTAAGAAAGCATTTTTAACATTAGGTACTAAAAATAAACTCTACACCCACGGGCTCACATTTTATTTCGGTTGCATGTTGGTTTTTGTTGAGTCTATATTTGAGTTTAGTTAACATCTACATACATACGTTTGATGTCCAATGTGTATAAAGTATTTTCTAAAATTATACTCTCGCGAATTACAACTACACTTGTGAAAACCAAACAAAGGAACAAGCAAATATTCAACGATAGATCACATAGTTACACGTTGTAAGACAAATCATAGAAAAATATAAAGATTACAATCAATCCTTTTAAATCGTATTCGTTGATTTTAATAAAGGCTTCGATTCTCTAGAACATTCATATATTTGGCAAGCACTACAGCGCCAAGGAGTGGAGGCCAAATTCATAAAAAACCTTCAAAACATAATATTGTGGAAGTGTATCACAAATGTGGCTTGAAAAAACTGGTAGACAATTCCCAATAGAACGAGGGGTTCGTCAAGGAGACCTATATCGCCTAAGCTATTAACAGCTGTTTTGGAGATGATATTCCGGAATATGAATTGGGAAAAAAAGGCATTAACATAAACGGTGAAAATCTGAACCACTTACGATTTGCGGACGATCTGGTCCTCTTTTCTGAATGCCCGAAAAATCTGCTGCATATGCTACAAGAACTGTCAGATCAAAGCGCAAACGCAGGGCTATCGATGAATACCGAAAAACCCAAAATTATGACCAATTCTACGAAGACCTATAATACCATCTTTAATAATGAAAAAATCGAATATATAGAAGAGTATGTTTACCTAGGGAAATTAATATCACAAAGTGACACTATGCAAAAAGAGATCGATCGGAGAATAGCCAATACTTGGAAAAGTTACTGGTCCCTCAGTGAAATAATGAAAAATAAAGTTCTGCCAATGAAAGACAAATGAAAAGTGTATAATACGTGCATTCTACCATTCCTGACCTATGTGTGCCAAACATGGGAATTGACAAAAAAAAACAATAAAATAAAATAATCATATGTCATAACCATATAGAAAGAAGTTTGGAAGTGGCATTAAAAGAAAAGATAAAAATAGACTAACATACATAAAAAGCATAAGAAAATTAAAAAGCGTTGAAAAAGTACATAAAATGCAAAAGAGGAGATGGGCAAGACATATGTTAAGAGAGACACAAGAAAAGTGGACAAAGAATGTAAAGGAATGGTACCCAAGAGATGGCTATAGTAGTAAAGGTAGAAAAAATCAAAGATGGGAAGAAGAGTGGCTGAAAAAGTCAAAGGACAGGAACTTGTGGAGGCCTATGTCGAGAGACAAGCTGTTTCCTAAACATACCGGACGTCGATACTTAAAATTATAATAAAATTCTGGCATAAATATATATATATAATATTTAAATATAAGTATTGTAAATTTTAACAGCAATAAAGGCTTATTATTATTACATAATATCTACACATCTAAGCTAGTGAGTTTCAGCATTGGTTAGAATTGCAAAGTTCATTTAGCAATTCGCAAAACAATTAGAATTCAATTATCTGTGCATTCCTTCAAAACGTTTCATGTATTTAAAATATGAATTTACGTCTTGTTCTTTCTCGCCTTTTCCCAATTTGATTGGAGTCGGCACCAGTCTAACCAGATTTGGCAAACTACCAATATTTACACAGAGCTATTATCGTCTTCCTCAAATCTGCTAATTCAATGGTCAAAATCAACAATCACCGTGCCTTTGATTGGTAACATGTAACATACTAATACTATAGTATCAGATCGGGACGTATGCCAGACGCTTTTACCACTAGCCCTTGGCAAGAACTTTTGAATTTAGCCGATTATGGCGTCTTTACCGCGTCGAATTGGATAGGCAGTTTAATATTTTAATATCAGAACTCCCGAAGAGTTTTATCAATAATCGTCATGTTTTAACCAATTTACACAGAACATTAACTAGTTTTACACTCGAATCTTCCTTATGGATAGATGAAAGCTGTAAGAGAATCTGCTTAGTATCTTTAGGTTTTTCCGGAGATACATACACAAATCCAGACGCTGCTTCCAACGTGTAAAAAAGGGTCTAAATGGCTCACTGTCGAGTCAGACGGCCTCCAATAGGACGACGAGAAATAAGTCTACCGTGCCACGGTACCAACGTGAATCGGCATAGGATTTCTGTCAACCTTTGCTTCTCATGACAGTCCCAGGATGGAATGGTTTGGTGACACTTTACGACTTACGTTCTAAGCCGATCGGGCCGTGTCTGTAATGAACGTAAACTCAGTAATATAAAAGATAGGCAATAAGACCTGTAAAATAGACGGCGTAGTCATGTTGCAGTGTATACAATAATACTCAGCATTATAAAACTGCGGCTATTATCACACATTGCTGTGTAATACTAAACTTACACTATCTGTGTGTATGTGTCGTATTATGAATTGCCAAGAAGATTGTACTGGGCCAGTCTCCATGCTTACGCCATCAATCCATGGCAAAGTCCGATTTAAAATAGGTTAATGGTCCTGTTTTTACTCAATAGGTTATTAGGCCGTTAAATAAATATTCGCGAATTTGTTGGGTATTTTTAATGTTCTGAAGACAATCGATCTGTGGGTTAAGCTACGGTCAGGTCTGGTGTTGGATGTCGGATGAGTGTCCCCCACCTTAACCCTTGTGGGGACGGGACTGAATATTACACTTCCCCACCACACACTGGGAAAAAACGCGTGTTGTAAAAGTCAACAAAACCCAGCACGCTTGGTGGTAGGATTCATTTGTCCGACCGGCTAGCTACCATCCTCACATCTAAGTCCGGCTAAGCAGTTTAACTGTGTTTCGTCGTGTGTATGTGAGAGCCGGTGCCCGACAGGGCATTTCCTTGAATTGCCTGCTCTATCTTAGACCCTGGCGTTGCTTTCCTTAACGCAAGCCTAGGGTCAAAGGCATTCATGAAACTGATAAAATAAAATAAATAAAAAATGGTTCATAATTTGTATATAATGTGTGACCTGTGACCTCCTTCGTGCTTCAGAGGAGAAGCCATCATTTGTGGCTGCCATCCTTCGACCAGGCAGTACCAATCGAATATAAACAAAATTTTCCATATCTGTTCATAAATTACGTATGACGTTTATCAATCGTCATTTTTGAAATCTATTGAATAAAGGCAACATAAAATCCACGCCCTTTTCAATGGTTACATCTTCTATATATCCAGTAACAAACTATTTTCTAAATATAGCTCACTGATGGTACCTTCATCAGCTGATTCAAATCATTTTCTGTGAATTTGTGACAAAATACGCAATAGCCATTATAATAACGAGCTGGAACAGTTATTAAAGTGATTAGTATGATTACCAAATGTATGCAAACATAAGCGGTGATTGGTGCGTGACTGTAAATAGTGTAAGGACTACAGATTGCAAAATAAACGATCAAGCAACCCTGAAACAGTTTTAAATACACGACGCATTTATTAAAGAATAAGTCTTAGAATGGACATTGACTTATATGATTATAGAATTGCGTACGAATGAGTTCTTATTTAAAAAAATACGAATTATATTGTACTTTACAAACATGGTGTTGAAATAAGATTGTTTGATTTAAACAATGTGAATGAGTAGTATTTTCCTTATATAAAACGAAACGCCTAGTCTAGGTACGACCTGTATCGTGGGACTGTTTAAAAACATGTAATTCATGTACACAATGACACCTGGACTCAGAGAAAGTGCCTCTGGTTTACACAAAGACACTTGCCCAAACGTGGATTAGCAACGGGGACCCGTGATTCAAAGGCGGCACATCTAACCCCTAGACCAACAAGGTAAAAACAAATGTGGGATAATATGCCCATGATTCATAAAATAACCCTCATTGCAAATAGTTACGTGACAGCCTGTAATAATGTCTGTATCGATTTTACGTGTCATGCCGAGTAATAAGTTGTTATTACATTTAAATCGAGTGATAGAAATAATCGAAATAACTATTGCATCATTTAATTGTTGATATGTTTTCAGACATATTAAGAGCATTTAACACTATATTAAGTGCACATTAAACTAACAACACGGGTCTGAAACGCAGTAGAAAGTGTTAGCCAATAACAACGTCGACGTGGTTATACCATTCATGTCGGGTAAATAAATGTATTTAATTTTACAAGCTTGTTCCAACACAAAATCGGGTGCATTCCTTGGGCGTGGGCGAATACATCCGAATGTGGGTTCTACGTAGGAAAATAAATCTAGAAAGTATAAGGTATTCCGTTGTTAGGCAACGAGCGTCACCGCAACACGCATAGTAACAAATGCGTAAATAAAATATCCACTTAGCTATTATAACGTATATCAATCAACCTGTCGCCATCTATTTTCGACGAAAACTTAATTTCGTCGCCTGCTTATTATATCTGGTACAACGAAACGTTCGTACTCGGACGAGATATAATTAATTTAGTAAAGGAAATTGGAATGGCACGACTATGGCGTGGTTCTAAATAACCCTAATTAAAAAGTTTCTACCATGCGATGACCAAAGTGTTATAGAGGCAGATTTTTGAACGCTGGATATCATAGATTTCTCAAATGTTTTTCTTGTCTTAGGCTATTTGGTATAGCGCCGGTATTGTTTACATGCGAAATTAAATTAACCGGCTGTATAACATTTTTAGTTAGGAACAGATCTTTTACTGATCTTGTGTTCGTAGATATCAGTTTGAAAACTTTACAATACTAATAGTAGAAATTAATATTTTTTTTCATAGTAGTCAGAACCTAATATCGTTAGTATACTTGGTTCACGGTAAGAAATGCAGTAAGTCACATTGTCGTTTCTAATTAGAAAGTCAAGTTCACAATGACCAATTGAAGAGGCAATTTTGAACGCAACGGTGGCAACCTATTCTTTGTATGTTAACTGAAATATTTAGAAAATTACCTCACTAATTCCAAAAACAAAAGTGATTCGGTAATTCACAGAGGAAAGATAAGCAATTTATAATGGTTTTTAATACCTGCACCAGTTTGATTTAAATACGAATGTGAACAGTATAGTACAAAAAAAATAGCAATTGCGCTTGGTGTGTCCAAGAGAACAGTTTATAGTATTGTTAGTTAACAAAAAGAAACGAATATAATAATAAGAAATAAATAATTTAATTTGTTTTTAAATGTTTAACACCACGGTGGATACACCTTTACCCAGCAGTTGCGGTGATGTGTCACTGCATTCTTAACTCGAACGAACTATAATGTCGTCAACTAAAAGTCTAACGCGATTTACGTTTCCAGTGTGATGTAAATGGACACACTCTTTAGGTAAAGTGACAATATTTTACCTATGAAGTATCCCGATTCGCACACACCCATTTTCCCCAATAATAATAAACACCAATACTTAGGTGGGCAGTTATACCTTATAAACACATGTATACATATAACTACTACATTCAATTCAAACTACATACACACATTCAAAGTCATTTTGGACTTTATCACGATAAAAGTTATAATAACTACATGAGTTTTAATAACTACGTCTAGTTGTTGCGGTCTATACTTTTAGATACAGAACTAATCCCGCGCCTACAAAATTTCGTTACTTTCACAAATTATTACACAATTAATATGTACTACTCACATAATTAGCGAACATAATGATATTTGATTACTATAATTCACTGAGTTTTATACTAAGAGCTTGTTTAGGAAAAATATTCTCGGGTGTAACAAACATATTAACATTACAAATGCATTAAGTGATTTTGAGTTTTTATGAATAGTTACAAGTCGATGACACTAGGTTAGATGTACCTTTGGGAGACCTAAGCGCGGGGAAGTGGTTCTGTAAGAGTATGATCACTATAGAACAACTAGCGGATTTTCTTGGAGATGATCAAAGATGAAATAGGTCAATATCGTTTCACTATTAATTATTATTATGGGGTTATCGGCAGAGTAGTTACAGTTAAACACTCTGGAAAACTACGACATACTAAGATATTGAAAAAATATATGGAACTTAGTCGACGGATATTCTAGATCTATTTACAACAAACCTAAGATGGATTTTACCCAGTTATATTAACACTTATGTCAAAATATCGGTGGTTGTGCTGTTATTTCAAACGTAATGACTTCCATATTTTTTGTTATTTTTATATCACACCTTAGTATCATTATCATCTCAGCTCGTAAAAGACCTACTGCTGAGACGTTCCTCCTCCAATTTTGTAGAGGAAAATTGGCCTACTGTTCCTTGCTAGCCAGATATGTTGGCACAGGGTTTGTATCACGAGTTCTTTCTCAGATTTTCTACTTGGTCTGTTCCTAAAGCCTCATACGACACGGTAAGGATAGAATGAGTTGGTTACATAATGTATTCTATATCAAACACCAAGTAAAGTGTATACAAAATGTTTATTTAGTTGCCGTTTTTCATGTTACCAGGTAACGGCTGCAGGCAAGGCGGTTCTCGTGACTGGCTGTGACAATGTTCTGGGAAATGCACTGGCGAGACGACTGGATGATATGGGCTATCACGTGTTTGCAGGCTTTCAAACGAAAGCTGGCAATATTGACGCTGACATGCTCAAAGAAGACTGCTCTGGTAGACTGCATACACTTCAGTTGGACAGTACTTCAGAGACACAGGTTAGTGATACAAATTATATTTTAATTATTTTGTCTTCCTCTGATCCTAGTCGTAGGGTAAAACCGAGATAGATGCCCCAGTGGGATAGATGCCCCATATTCCAAAAACCTAACTTCGCGAACTCGTGACTTAGAGTTAATTGTAGAAGTAGGAGCCACATTCACCCCATACCTTAGTTACCCATGGACAGTCGTGTAGGAGGATGCGTTTTGGTCGTGTATGTAATTATCTCCGCGGCGACATTCACGAACACGTCAAAGTTTGAAACGTTAGTATTCTGTGTTGTATAACTTTATAATTATTTATAAATTCCGTTATATTTTTTCATATATCGATAAACTGGTTCATTAAGTCGGCATCTAGGTGTAAATAATTGCTATTTAGTTTATTATAATATTTAAAAAATACTTAGGCATCTATCCGTATCACAAAGGATAGTTGCCCTGATTTTTCAAGGTATAGGTGCCCTTAGGGGCATCTATCCCTCCATAAACTGCTATATAAGATTATAGTAGAACTATACCACACAACGGAAGGATAACCCTAAAGATACAAGTAAAATAGGATTTGCATTGAAAGTTTTGAAAGAAAAATACGAAATCGTTATCCAACTGGATCTGAATCTGGACTGAATCTGTACACTTTTCAGAAATTATTACACAATTTAAGTAATATTATTTGTAGAAAAAATTAAGAATTTCTATTTTTGTTAAATAAATAAAATGCTTAAAAATTATAATTCAACAAAGAACATGATAATGCTTGTTGAAACTTAATAATTAATATTTTAATAATACAAACGCTGTAAAAAATAATTATGGGTAATAACAATACACTATTAATAAAAAAATATACATTTCATTATTAAGACCCATGTTTCGGTTTAGGATTAGAAATACCTAATGTTTAGGCTAGGCTTTTAGTTTACACGGTAAAAAGAACATCTATCCTGCACTGCAGGCATCTATCCTTCTCAGTATTTTCATGGTGGGGCAACTATCTATACAGGTAGGCATCTATCCTCAAAAAAGACATTCTACGAAAAGCCAATTTGTGCAAAATCTGTATTTGATAGGTTAAATATTAATAATAGTAATTCAACATAAAGGATTGGGCTGGCTACATTCGTAGAAATTATTCGTATAAAACACATAGATTAAAAAATGGGTAGCTTTTTCTAAAAGTGGGGCATCTATCCCGGTTTTACCCTAATCCAGCAGACAGGGTGAAACGCAATCTACAGGTTAAACTACGTCTGGCCTTAATGGGTGTCCATCATTTCTAATATCTGACCTCGTTCGTGCTTCGTATGGCACGTAAAGTCCTTCTATCATCTATGACAGTCGTTACGTGTAGTAAACGTCTGTAAGACTGACAACTGGTCAAAGTCAAATCATTTATTTTGCATAGTACACAAAAAGTCTACATGTTTACAATAAATATCATCTACTCAGCCCATAAATGAACCACTGCTGAGTCCGGCCCCCCTCCATCACAGGGAGGGTCAGCGTTGGCACAGGGTGTCGTATCAAGTTTCCTTCTCTTGCGGCTAGGTTTCCAGCCTTAGCGTATTTCCTTTTGTCGGCTCTTACGACACCCTCAAGATGGAATGGGGTGGTGACACTGTGTATTCTAAATCCGCGGAATTAATATCATCATCATCATTTCAGCCAAAAGACATCCACTGTTGGACATCCCCAAGGATTTCCACGAAGGCTTGTCCTGAGCTGCCCGCATCCATCGCTTTCCGGCGATGAATATTATACAATATATAAATATATTATTATATATTAATAAATAGAATATAATGCAACGTATGTGACCGTTTACCACCAGCTCGTGGTACCGTTTACATAGCGACCACAGATCAAAAGAACTGGCAAAGACACTCAGAGGGCTTGTCACTATTTGTCTTTACTTTGTGGTCCTGTTTAATATACTTAGTTACAATTTAATCTAGTTAAATAGGTAGTTATAATACCCTGGTCTTACCAAATACTTATCGGTTTTCCCACTAGTTGGGTCACGGAGGGAAATTTATTATTGACAATTGCTTTTTGTAAATAGTGGTAGTTAGCCAAGTCAGGTTAGCCTAGTTCGACACGACCACAATAAATAAATATCCTTGGACATTTCACACAACGCCATCTCGTCCCAAGCTAAGCAAATTAATGCTTGTGTTATGGTAACGAGATGGATGATTAACTACTTATATTCATTTTTTTTCTTTGTAATATAGATAGAAACAGAAGAGATATTATTATAGATAGAAAACACCCAGACCCGGAACAAATACTTGTAGGTCGTACAAATATTTCTTCCGTGCGGGGAATCGAACCCGCGACATGCTGCGCAGGAATATAAGGAAAGAGAAGCCTCCTTTGTTTACATAAACGGCAACCCGTGTATTGTCTACAGCCTTTGTAGTCAAATTGCTATAAAAAAAACTGTTATTGATCCTCTATAAAATGTAACAATAGCACGAACATTATTTCAAAACATGTGGGTGTAATGTTAAATTCCATATCTCCTTCGGGACTTTTTGATAGTGTCGTAAAAGGTGATCAGTATATCCAATTAATTTAGAGTCCTGTACATCCTTATCAACAAAGCATTACAACGGTTTTAATACTGCATGGATGTTTTATGGAAAGATCGAGTAAATTTTCCTAAATTTGGAGCCTCGTTTCATGGAAACTAGAAACTGTGGAATAATTTGGTACGTGTACCGCTCCCAGCAAACCCCTAATTGGTAGGTGTACTTGGATATAAAATAATACGCGCTATCAAAGAAAATGATATGCCACCCCCGCTTCTTTTAATAGAAATGTTGAACGCCAAAATCTTATTTCTGAGAAATATACAGTATTACTTCCTTCCGTAGGGTGAGGATTTAGAATAAGTAGCGTCACCATCCCATTTCATCCTGAGGGTGTCGTAAGAACCGACAAAAGGAAATGACGAGGCCGAAAATCTAGCCGCAAGAGTAGGCTAATTACGCTCCATGTAACGGGGGAGGCCCGACTCAGCAGTGGATCATTGGGCTGAGTAGTATACAGTATTCATTACAACAGCACTGCCTATTATGATTTATCTGAATAGTCACTACATAGTATAAAACAAAGTCGCTGTCGTCTGTCCGTCCCCATGTATGCTTTAATCTTTAAAACTACGCAACGGATTTTGAAGCGGTTTTTTTTAATAGATAGAGTGATTCAAGAGGAAGGTTTATATGTATAATACATGCATAATTGCACCGTGCGAAGCCGGGGCGGGTCGCTAGTGATACATATACTACACTACAAGACATTTCAATATGCACATGGGGTACTAATGTGTTGCCCAATTCCAAATGTTCAAAGAACAAATTACATATCTCTGTTACGCGGCATTCAAAGCAAGACATATTTAAAAATATATATTCTGTAACAGTAATTGCTTTAACTGTAGTCTTGATATTATCCTAACACACACACACACACATCGTTGAGGAATAAAAATATTTCTCCGGTCGTATTTACTTTCGTTTCTTTTTTTGTTAATTAATTACTTGTGACTATACAACAGTTTATTTTAAACAAGTATCAAGTTTTAATTTTACAGGGCCGCTCGGTATCGATAGTACAAATAGATTTACGATTCAAGAGACGTCCCTAACTTTTAATAAGACTAATTGCCGAAATTTTCGCATGAAACCAACTTAGAATTTGTTATCGTTCGTGCGACGCTATTTGTATGTATTAACTTTCATCGATAATTATGATAGAATTAGGCTTCAGGTTTAGTTATACACTAACTTTCTCTTTTATTAATTAACAACTGGTTTTGCGTAAAAAGTTTTGTTGATCGAACTTCAAAAATTGCGAATTATTCTATCTGCAAGTAAAAGGATATTACAACCCCGTTGATTCCTTTCGTATCCTAATAAAACGATAATCCAATTATGTACTTACATCAAAATTTAATCCAACATCTAACCATAGATAACGATATTATAAAAAGTACATTGTAACACTTAGCGTTACAAATCCATTCCATCTGGATGGTTTGTAAGAGCCACTTAAAAGGAATAACAATTTAGCCGTTTAAGAAAAAAACTTGAAACGAAACACTGTGCCAATCTGACTGGTCAACGTGGCATAATATACAAATTTCCCTTCATATAATTGGAGGAGAGCCGACTCAACAGTGAATCCTTTAGGGACTGCTTCGGCGGACGTGCAGATTAAAGATAGATTTACAGGAAATTATTTCTTGACGGTTCTGATCGTGTTCTTTTATTAAAATCCCAACGTTTCCAACGTGGTCGCGGGACCTAAGACAACATTATAGAGGTTTGTACGGCATATCTATGATATAAAAGCTCCAAGGCCCTACACCTGCTTCAAAATCGACAATCAAAATGTCTGTGATTCGGCGGAATTTATCGTGTAACTGGAATACAACAGTGCTATTTGGCGGTACATAGATTTTCGAACTCGTACAGTGACTACCGATAATTGTTTTCGTTAGAATAGAGCGGTCAGTTTTCTCATTTCTGACTTCTCGTGTTGACTCTCTAACTAGATGTTTGAATGGCAGTCGGCCGTCGGGCTTTACATCCTCTCAGAACCACGGAGGCCTCCGTAAAATTTAAAAACAGCTTATACAATTAGAAAAGTCTACGGGACACATATGAAACTAATCCATAATGAGTCTGTGACAAACTGTACCAAGCACCTTTTTCATTCTTAGATACTCTCAGCATCGTTGTACATTGTCGACCATCTACCAGAGGGCGCTCAAGGTCTCTGGGCGATCGTCAATTGCGAATCCTGGTGTGCACTTGGCGAACTAGAATGGGTTCCGTTCTCCGTGATCAAGCGAGCAATGGATGTTAACTTGTTGGGTAAGTTACGGAGCTACGAGCTACAACCCGCTACGGAAATGCTACACCGTAGTATTCTATATGTCGTGCGCTAGATGGCGTTCGCAGTTCTTTATGATGTTTATTGTATTGTTTATTGTTAGCATCTGATATTATAATACTTTAGTTTGGACTTTGCCATCTACAAAATACGAGTATGATTAAAACGATTAAAATTGTTTCCAGTACTGTACTAAAACAAGAAATTATCAAACGTATACATAGACGGATTAGCCTATACTGTCCTACTTACATGTCCCTGTTTTTCAGCGATGGTTAATGCGTCTATCATATTGATTTTGGGGTTGGACGTCCCTTTGGATCACGGGACCGCGGTTTGATTTCGGGGTCGGGCAAGTGTAGTCGTGTAAAGAGGCACTTGCTCTGAGACTGGGTGGCATATATATTTGTGAACTACATGATTGTAAACTAAGGGTGTCGTATGAGGCGACTAAAGGAACTCAAGATATAGACCACCAAGCCACAAGAAGAGGAAAACTTGATGTAAACCCTGTGCCAACCCGTCTTGCCAGCGTGGTACAGTAGGCTCCAATTTCAATTTCCCTCCATTTTGGAGGAGGCCCGACTCAGTAGTGGGTCATGTATGGGCTGAAATGATGATGATGATGAAACTGCCCTCGCTCTATACCCAGGTTTTATTAAAAATATTATTAGAATACAAGGATTTCTTTTTAGAATATTATTAGAAAACAAACGAAACTATTATTGAATGATCAGCTAGAACAGCAACTGATGACTTTATCGGTTCGATACACTTCGATGTAATTGACGTACTCGTCCCAATTCAGAGTAACCTTAACTTGAACTAAATATTATGCTTCAGTCCAAATTCGGTCTCACGTTAAAGGCTTTAATTTTGCAGAATATATTTTTAATTTCACTCATCTCGTTCCCCCTGCTTTGGAATATTTAATTAGATTTCTTCATTGAAATAAAAACGCGCAAGAATTATACGTTAAGGAAACTTATTAACCCCCGACGCAAAACGAGGGGTGTTATAAGTTTGACGTGTCTGTCTGTCTGTCTGTGGCACCGTAGCTCGCGAACGGATGAAGCGATTTCAATACAGTTTTATTTGTTTGACAGATGAGTTACGGGCGAGTGTCCATGTTTGATAAAATTCGGTTGAGTCGTTTAAAAGTTATGGGGGGTGAAAGTGGGGAAGAATAATCGAAAGTCTGCAAATATAATCGAGTGGGGTCTCAAATGAAAGCGCATCACGGGCACATTACAAACATCATAATAAGCGTGTACCTATAAAAAGCAAAAAATAAAAATTAAATTAAAAATTTAAATAAACCCCCGACACAATGACCTAAGAATCCTATAAAAAGTAAAAAAGAAAAAAATACATCGCGTTGGGGGACCAGGGGTCAGGTAATAAATAAATAGGAGCGGTCCCCCAACGCGATGTATTTTTTTCTTTTTTACTTTTTATAGGATTCTTAGGTCATTGTGTCGGGGGTTTATTACATTTTTTTTTTTAAGTTAATTAGATGTTCCCACATTGAACAGTTTTACAATATTAGTTGATTGGAATATTCCGTATAGAGATGGATTTAAAATCCAAAGGGTCACCTCATTCTGAGGATGTGTGCCAAAAGAAAATGATAAGGCCGAAAACCTATCTGTAAGAGAAGGAAAACTTGATAGGATACCCTATGCCAACCTGTTTGGCCAGCCTGGTACAGTAGTCTGTTGGTGACACTAAACACTAACTTCTTAATCCTTCACCACACGGATTATTAGCTTTGAGGTGGCTCAACTCAGCATTGAATCATTTATGCCTGAGAAGATAGAATATATAATAAAATATGGTATAGAACGTTAGTACCATACATATCTCATTGACAAGATGTTATAGACTGTATCAAGAGTAAAGGATTTTCACCAAAAATCTATTTTCACCCATAAAGTCTTCTTATGATAAAGCTAATTATTTTCCCTGCTCGTAAAACCGATTTTATTTATAACAAATAGCGTTCTTTATAACGTCTTTTTGTTTCCTTAATAATTCATTGTTCCGCTAATTATTAGGTGAGCTTTATAAATTAATATTTAGCGCCGCAATAATGGAAGAGCTGCTTATGAGATTTTTCTAAACAAAGTGAAAGGAAATTAATTAGATAGTAACTATTTTCGGTTTTCGCAAATATTGAACACTAGCTTAAGTAGTCGGTTTTGCCCGCATGCGCTTTGAACGTGTGCTTATTCCAGGTTTGCTCATAGCTTATGTTACTCATCACTACATAGTCACTATCACTACATAATATAAAACAAAGTCCCTGCAGTCTGTCCGTCCCTATGTATGCTTAAATCTTTAAAACTACGCAACAGATTTTGAAGCGGTTTTTTTTAATAGATAGAGTGATTCAAGAGGAAGGTTTATAATGTATAACCCACCCCCGCTTTGCACGGGCGAAGCCGGGACGGGCCACTAGTATAATATAATATAAAACAAAGTCGCTGTCGTCTGTCCGTCCCTATGTATACTTAAGTCTTTAAAACTCCGCAACGGATTTGAAGCGGTTTTTTTTTTAATAGATAGAGTGTTTCAAGAGGAAGGTTTATACATATGTATATTACATACATAATATTGTAGAGAAACACTGATAATTTTAGAGATTTATAATTGCACCCGTGCGGAGCCGGGGCGGGTCGCTAGTAGATAATATGGCATTCCTAACGGTGATAAGTTTTGTAGTTTTAAAGAGGGAAAGAGAAAAGACTTGTACATTTAGTATAAATATAAAGTACATTGCAGCGAATGATTTCTTGACGGTTCTGATCGTATAAGAAATTTTTAAATGTAGGGATTTAAATAAAAAAGATAGTGTAAACCTACCATGTGGTGACGGATTTAGAATACGCAGTGTCACCAAATCATACCATCCCAAGGGTATCGTAAGAGGCGACTAAGGGAACGCCAGAGGCCAATCACCTAACCGCAAGAGAAGGAAAACTTGATACAAAACCTGTGCCAACCCGTCTTGCCAGCGTGGCACAGTTGGCTGATTTCCCTCCATGAATTTGGAGGAGGCCCGACTCAGTAGTGGGTCATTCATGGGCTGAAACGACGATGACGTGTAAACCTTAGTAGACATCATCACTACATAGTATAAAACAAAGTCGCATTTTTCTGTCCGTCCCTATGTATGCATAAATCTTTAAAATTACGCAACGGATTTCGAAGCGGTTTTTTTTAATAGATAGAGTAATTCAAGAGGAAGGTTTATAGGTATAATATAATTGCACCCGTGCAAAGCCGGGGCGGGTCGCTAGTTAAACATAAAGTCATCATCATTTTTTTTTTCATCATTTCAGCCAAACGACGTCCACTGCTGGACATAGGCCTCCCCCAAGGATCTCCACAAAGGCCTGTCCTGGTAACATAAAGTAATAATGAGAAAATTTGTTCTACCAACTATATAAGTCATTAAACGTAGTCATTAGCGTGAAAACTAATACTTTATGTAATCTATACCTCGCTAGTCTAGGGGTTACATGTGCCACCTTTGGATCAACGGGTCCGAAGGTCGATCCCGGGGTCGGGCAAGTGTCTTTGTCTAAACCACAGGCACTTGCTCTGAGTCTGGATGTCATTTATGTTCGTGAATTACATGTTTGTAGACTGCCCCCGCCATAGAGGTCATACCTAGTACAAGGGTCCAAATCAGATATTTTCATAAACTGGTATTTTCTAGGTCCTGCCAGGCTGGTTCAAGTGATGTTGCCCCTCGTACGTCGTGCTCGTGGTCGCGTGGTCCTGGCGTCATCAATTTTGACCCACGTAGCCGCACCGGTCCGTGGTGTGCACGCTGCCTCCCTGGCTGCTCTCGAAGCCCTAGCTGCCTGCCTTCGCCGTGAGCTAAAATCTCGGGGAGTCGATGTCGTGAGTACAAACATGTTCTAAATTAATGTGTCTTACAAGACCCTTTTTAGCCTAACTGTGCCAGAGACATTTCAGGTTTCATTTCACGTAATTGGAAATGTTTTGTACCATATGCTAAAAAAAACTGTTGATGTCTATGATACCATGTTAACTATTCTATTCTATGATCTGCAATGATCGTTTCTCTAGTACATTGTTTGTATATACTAAAACAAAACACCGTCAAAAGCTTTTGTGTTGAAATATTAATGTTAAAATGAATACTTCAATTTCTTGTATCTTAGCTTCATCTTAATATTTATTCTTCTTAAAGTGCCTCTCCATTACCTAAGGTTGGTCGTAAGTTAAGAAAATTTCGTCCTATCCCTGGCCATCTTAATGTTTAGGGTATGGTAATTTGTCTATAAATAATAAACATTAATCACTTGAGGGTTTGTTCAAAGAAACTGAATTTTTAGTTAACTATTTTAAGTACAAAAGAACATTTGTATGTTACATTTTTCTATAATACATGTACAATAAATTTAAAAACATACACACTAGACACATATGTAAGACACACTTAATTGAAATTACTCTCATAAAACTGGCCATTGTGGATTTTTTATTTAAAGAGATTCTTACTGTTCCGTATTTTTAATAAACAGTATCTTTACCCTACTGATCACCGTTGCATATCCATAATTGGGTACGGAATAAACGCTTGGGGAGGTGCATCCAAATCAACTTTACTTGAATTAGAAAGAGCCCAACGAACAATTCTTAAAGTAATGACTTTCAAGAAATTTACTTATTCTACAAAACAATTATACTTAGATGTTCCAGTACTTTCGGTACGAAAGTTGTACATTAAATCCATAATATTAAAACAACATAAAAAGCCACCGGATATAGATAGGCGCAGAAAAGACTTGGTTTATTATGTACCAAAACAAAACACCACATTTGGACAGAAATTCATGCATTACCTTGGCCCTAAACTTTATAACAAATTGAGTGAAAAAGTTATATTAAAAGGTCTTACACATAATGCATGTCAGGGAGTGCTGGTCGATTATCTTAGAACAATTAATTATGACGAAGTAGAAGAACTATTCAAATTAGTGACATAAAACACAGATACACAACATTCTAACACAACTTATCCACATATATACACTTACACATACACACATATAAACATTTCACACATAATTAACATTTTTAGATTGTAAATTATTTATCATATTACACTTAACGTATCAACGACGAGGAGTATGTGAGTGTGATAAATCATTTATAATAACTATAAAGTAAATTTATTTAAACTAAAGGAATAAGTTGATCTATAAAAAAAAATCGGCATTTTAAAATATTTTATTATAATAATAAGTGAACGATACAGTAAGTGTCTGCATTTTGCCTATTCTATGTACATACAATTGAGGTGTGGGTAAAATTTCATTTTTACGTATCGAGTAATCACTAACACCTACCCACACAATTGTCTGTATAAATTATATTATGACCAATTACATGAATAATGTACTGAATTACTTTATTGAACTGGGAAAACGAGGAATACGATCCTATTGTAATACAGTGTTACTAGTACAGAGGGGAGTGTAATTGTTTCTCCCAGTACAATCTGAACATAATTTTGTAAAAAAACGCGAAATGTAAAATGTAAGATTGTACTGTTTATCTTTTCTTTTGTAATAATACATAAATAAATAAATAAATAAATAAATATGCGATGAAGCTAAATAATTATTAAAAAAAAATAGCTTTGGGCCTTAGAGCAAAGCATGTGGACCTATTCCCGATTCAACCATTTAAAAATTTAAGCACAGAAAGAATACTCTTAGAATGAAACTGACACAGTCTCGAACGTGGGTCTAATTATTAATTCAAGAAAGGTTTACCGGGGTACTAGTCCCAGGTAAACACAGCCACAAAGACTTTCTGGAAAGATTCAATTCCATATTAGGCATTTAGAAGAACTAAAAAACTATCAAGTGTTGTTAATCGTAAATAAGTCTACTTAATTAAAATGTAAAAGACGCTATCAAGTATTACAGCCTAGATAGTATTTGTTCTATGGAAAATATCTATTATATTTCCGAAATATGAACGAAGTTTAGGGTATTTAATTAATATGCACACGTCAATAAATTGTATGTGTATATCAAATTCACATACAAAAAACTAATATTATGTAGTGCTTGATTTGGCAGATTTTAAAAGAACTTTTATCAGTGTTTTAGTAACAAAGGTTATAAAGGTTGTTTTGCAGTATTTATACTTCGCAAAGCAGAGCCACGGGCTAAAGCTAACAGTTCTTTAAATAAAATATACATCATAAACTATTTGAAGTTCTTGACGTCAAGCTCAATATTTTATTTCGACTGCGTATAAGAATTATTGCTGATAAAAATCTGTATATTTAATGTGAAGTATACGACCTGAATATTTTATGTCTCTTCAAATAAAAAGATCTGCGCCGTGAAGTTAAATACATGTGTCGTTGGGCAAAAATATACTTGGCAGTGTTTACTAACATTCTAATTCACTTTTTTAATTGCTTGTTTGATGTGTGGCTACCATGCTATAATTGTCCATTCTATCGTGAGACATTTAAAATATCAAAGTAAATAACTTGCTTCTTGGGTTGCAATAATAAAAATTGCTGTAGCTCTATGACCGATTGTAAAATTACAAACTAATCTATTTGTCAGCAACCTCAGGTTGTCTTCAAACTTAGGCCTCCTCGAGTGATCTTCACTTTTCCCCATCTTTAGTCTAACGACACCAACTTATAACTTTAACTTGGTTTTAAATAATAATAGTATAAATTATTATTATTATTTAAAATTGTTTTTTGGTTACAACTTTATTCCAGAAAACCTTCCAGATTGTTCTTTACTCAGGCACGATTTTCGTATTACACATTTTACAACTATGAATGGTACCATGGTTTTTGATATGATAAGATTTTAAAACAACATCTCATCATCATTCCATCATTTCAGCCAAAAGACGTCCACTGCTGGACATAGGCCTCCCCCAAAGATCTCCACAAAGGCCGGTCCTGGGCCGCCCGCATCCACTGCTTTCCGGCGACCTTAACCAGGTCGTCGGTCCACCGTGTGGGAGGCCTACCAGCACTGCGCCTGCCGGAACGCGGTCGCCACTCGAGAACTTTTCTGCCCCATCGGGCGTCGGTCCTGCGAGCTATGTGCCCTGCCTACTGCCACTTAAGTTTGGCAATCCGGTGGGCTATGTCGGTGACCCTGGTTTTCCTGCGTATCTCCTCATTTCTGATTCGATCTCGCAGGGAAACTCCGAGCATAGCCCTCTCCATTGCCCTTTGGGTGACTTTGAGCCTTCTGATGGAGCCCATAGTGAGCGACCACGTCTCTGTTCCATATGTCATCACTGGCAACACACATTGGTTGAAGACTTTTGTCTTCAGACACTGCGGTATTGTGGACGAGAAGATCTTTCGCAGCTTCCCGAACGCTGCCCAGCCGAGTTGGATCCGACGATTGACCTCTTTCTCGAAGTTGGACTTACCTAACTGGACAGTGTGTCCCAGGTAAATGTAATGGTCAACAACTTCGAGGGTAGAACCTCCGATGTTAACAGGAGTGGCTTGGACATGGATATTAGACATGATTTTCGTCTTCTCCATATTCATCTTAAGGCCGACTCGTTCGGAGGCTCGACAGAGGTCATCGAGCATCGTATTGAGGCCCTCCATGGTCTCAGCCATTACGACTATGTCGTCAGCGAATCGAAGGTGAGTGATGTACTCGCCGTTCACGTTAATGCCCAGCCCTTTCCAGTCCAGAACCTTGAAAACATCTTCCAGTGCAGCGGAGAACAGTTTCGGAGAGATAACGTCTCCCTGTCTAACACCTCGCTGCAACTGGATCGGTTTCGAGGTCTGGTCCTGGAGTCGGACTGACATGGTGGCGTTTTCATACAAGCACTTCAACACTTCGATGTACCGATAGTCGACTTGGCACCTCTGGAGAGCCTGCAATACTGCCCACGTCTCGATCGAATCGAAGGCTTTCTCGTAGTCCACTGGTGTTACTGTAAACAACATCTACAGTTAATATATTTATTTATTTATATACTTTATTGCACATAAAAACAAACTTGACATCATAAATGAGAAACCTTAAAATAATTTGTACAATGGGCGGCCTTATTGCAAACTGCAATCTCTTCCAAGCAACCTTAGGATGGAAAATTGGAGAAATTGAAATATACAACTATCTGACCCCGCAAACTTTGTTTTTCCGTATAAATATCGCTATTAAAAATTGGGGTTGATCGTAGAGGGGTAAAAATGTTTGGGTTGTATGTATTTTTGTACCATGTATCTCATAATAATAATATCATAATAATATGTCGAAAATAAAAACAAAATTGGGGTGGGACCATCCTTAACATTTAGGGGGATAAAAAATAAGTGTTGTCCGATTCACATACCTACCAAATGTGAATATAAAATTTCATCAAAATCGATCGAGCCATTTCGGATAAGTTCAATAACAAACACCGCGACACGATAATTTTATATATTAGATATAGTAAATAAGTAGCCAGTTACCACAACCACACCACCTTCAAATTTCTACCAGGATTCGCGAATGTTTAAAATCGTTTTTACAATTATGGTATATTTAAAATGTCACCAATATTGATTACATAGCCGTCTTAATTATTAGCGTCAACTGCTTTCCTCAGAGCTGAAAATAACATACACTGACGCCATTAATCTTTGTATATACTTCTGAAATAAATAATTGTTAGCCGCAGTGATTCATTAGTACGACGAAAACAAAGTTTGTATTTAAATAATATTCTGTCCCGTCACTTATCAAAACAGCAGATGCGGTAAATTATTTCTTTCTCACTTCTAAATTAGTGGTTACATAACTGACATTATTTGATGGTAGATGGCTCGTTAAATATAGAACGACATAATTTGTAAGTCGCTGACCAATTATACGAGTTTTTTAAGCAACATTTTCTAATGTTTGGGGAAAAAATAGACCACCAACCAAATAATAGTCGACTAAAAACTTTAACATTTACCTTAACTGCATATTAGTAATTTGTTGTCTCATTGGCGGAAAAGGAAGTCGAAAGCCACGCGATTGGTTGACGTGACAACTTTTCATCACCAGAGCACTTTTTGCTCAATATGTTTACTAGCTGCTATAATTTTTATCAAATTCGAAGAGTCCCGATCAGTCAGTAACAAGCCAAAATTTTAATATTTATAACAAATTTATTGCAGAGGTTTCAAAATAACTTTCATGATTATCGTGTAGATATGTGTAACATATTTCATTGTGTTTATTATGTTGATGTCTGATCATCCAAATTCTGAGAAGACACGAATATAAGATGAGGATTTATTTAGAACTAGCTGTGAATACCCATTTCGCTGAGTCATCATGTACTGAACGTAGATTTCAGAACTTTCCAGATCATTCTACAATTTTCTAGAACATTCTTATTCGATCAGAATCTAGGCATACATTTTAGAATTTTCTAGATCATTCCAGGATTTTTAGAACAATCCAGACCATTTCAGACCAATGACATAGTCTCACATTTTTAAAGTTCAACCCCTATATCATTTACACCCTTATAATTATCGAATTTCAACTATTCGTCTGCAATTCGTAGTTTTGGCTGCAAAGTGAAACACACACCTCCAATTTTATAAATATATAAAGATATTTGTATACTACGTAAATATAAAATGGTAATGACCTATTCAACAGCTAACAAAACCAATAAATATTTAAAGAATTGCGTACAAAATGGTTTCCTGTGCTTTATTTTTGGCTATTGAACGATTGAACTGCATAAACAACATTATTTTTATAACTACCCACACATACCATCAATCAGTATGAACGCTTACTTCATTTTTACATTATTTACCAGTCATTCACCTAGCGCTATGAGTATAATGACGTAATTATCTATAAATTTGCGGACCAAAATACATGTAGATACTCGTTGTTATTTTTCTGGATTTCTTCGTACCATCATCATCATTATGTCAGCCAAAAGACGTCCACTGCTGGACATAAGCCTCCCCCAAGGATTTCCACGAAGGCCGGTCTTGAGCCGCCCGCATCCATCGCTTTTCGGCGACCTTAACCAGGTCGTCGTATACCTCGATTCTTCGTATAGTTCACATTATTTAAAGCTTGAGTCAGAGGTTAGACAACTCAGTATAGAGTAACAGAATGAGTCGTGTCCCATGCTTCAAGATTGAGAGTACCTTTCAATAATAAAATGCTCTATAAAATATTCAATAATAAAATAATTATGACCACTGAGGCCATAATTTAATGAGTTACTGTTACATACAAAAAATATTACTTTAAATGTTTTGCCTACACCTCTTGATTGTTTGGTTACATCCTGTATTACAACTTTAGGAACCAGTATTCCTATACAATTACATGCTCACTTACTAATTTCAGTTCAAGTATTATTACTTTTTATTTTTGTCCCGTACATGTATTTATTGCTTGTATTTATAACTTTCTTACTAACGCAGTAGAGGTTAAGTAGGTTGGTGACCTGTGTCTGAGTTCGATGATTAGACACCGACCTAGTTAACCTGTCTGAACGTTGGCCTATGGATTTACTCTAGGCTACTGATATTAAACAAAGTTGAATTTCTTTTTTCAGTACCCCTGGAGCGAGTGTTCAGATAATGCTAAAACGTAAAAGAAGTTAGCAACTCTATCCAGAAAAATGTTATTTCTTCTCCACAAAGATAAAATAAATTATGTAGAGGCTTTTTACAGTATACTTTTAATTAAACGGTATACGCAAAATTAATGACTGTTGTCAAATAAATAAAAATTATTCAGTTTTACTAGAAGAAACTATGCCACGAATAAAAGCCTAAAATGCCTTGAACTCTTTCAGCAAGGCGCAACTATTACCTGATAGTTTAAGGCAAAAGCTCATGTCCCGATACAGACTTATACATATAAAGTAAATAAATAAATGACGGTGTGTATATCTCAAAAACGGTGGCTCGTAGGAAAAAGTATTGACACATTTTTTACAAATAATTTTATGTTCTACAGTTTTTGTCGAAGGTACTTTTATGATAAAACTTACAGTTTTGCTGAAAATCGCGAAAAACTCATTTTCTGGAGCTTTGACCTTGAAAAAAAAATTCATACACGGGAATGATGGGGAACTTTTAAATATTATTTATATTTATGTTCTGCATAATTTTACTTATTTTCAGCTTGTTGGGATTTAATGCACCTTCGAATGTCTAAACTGAATGTCTGTTAAGTTATAGACCGGGCGGTCTATAACTTAACAAACAGGTTTAAAAAAAATGAAATTTTAGGATAACGTATAAATACAACTTGAAATTAAGTATTAAATTTAATAATGTTTAAATACCAAAGCAGATCTGATTAAATTATCCATAAATAGAAAAGTTTTGATGGAAACATTTAAATATGTACAACAGACTCAGTTCCTTCGTTTAGGACCATTCATAGATACGTTAAACTTCTTCAACACACGTGAAACCTCACCTCCATCTGTAGTTAAAAATATAATTTTAAATATAAAGTTGTGGTATAGCAGCATAATAAAAGACGTGTCTATGTCTATCAGGTAGTAGTTGCGGCTGGCGAATACACAACAGGCAGCGCGTGGCTTTCTGAAGAGAAACTTCTAGAACAAGCTCGCGATATGTGGAAAAGACTGAGCGACGAACAAAAAGGCTCCTACGGCGAAGATTACTTCGAACAAGCTCTTCGTAGCCTGGAGAAATATACAAAAAGCGCTGTGAGTACTGTGGGACGTGACCGCGCTTAATTCAACTTTATTTATGGCTTCAAGTGCGCGTTGATACTCTAAGTCCGTTGCAATCTTAAAGTAATTACTTACTATGAAACAAGTCATCAACACATTATTCATTGTCGTTATTTATAATTTGAAGCTTAGGAGTTAAGTACTTAATGATGTCTTAAGTTTTCGCGAATTTAAATTAAACACTTTTTAACAAAATTATTCCGTGTATTTTACATTATTTTAGTCTCTCCCGTAACTACCACTACAGTAAAGCATTAGAATCGTCTAAAACGAATGTAAAATACCCGCGATAAATGCGTGTTTATTTTCAATTAGTAAGTACTTAGATTAGGAGTAGGAGAATGTGTTCTATCGCATAGTGCAGAATGCATTTGATCTCCAAGTTATGCAACGTCTGGCTGGTTATGTAACATCTGATATCCTCCGTGCTTTCCACGTTAAGACATCTGTCCCTGCTGTCATTCAAACATCTGCGGCAGACAATACACATAGTCTGTAGCGTAACTGACAACCAAATTTGTAATTAGCCAAATTACGTTACACTGATACCCAAATACCGTATATAGACCGTGGTGACCGTGGTGGTCCTGGGGGTGTCTTCAGAGCCGACTAAAACGAAATGCCAAGGCCGAAAATCTGGCCGCAAGAGAAGGGAAACTTGAAACAAAGCCCTGTGCTAATCCATGTGGCCAGCTTGGCACAGTAGTCTAATTAACTTGCATATAATGGCCCGGACTCTACAATGGGTCATTTATGGGCCTCAATAAAATTTGGCAAAGTTAACGCAGGACTAGTTAGTAGACGTCATCATCATCATTTCAGCCAAAAGACATCCACTCCTGGAGTAGGATTAGTTAGCAATATTAGAAGTTAATACTAGCGACGTAATACATAGTACGGCATAGTAAATACCATATGAAGGATTACATTACCTTAAAGCAAACGTGTCAATAACTAGAGTTTATTAAAGGTCTATGATCAACAGTACAGTGACGAAAAATCACTGTAGTGTGGGATATGCTTAGAGTAACTCTAGACATATCCCACACTACAGTGGTTTTTCAACATGCTTGAGCAGTCTTTGACCATGCTGTTGTATTATCTAATGAAGTGGAAATTGCTGCGTCCCTTACCCAATGTACCTAGTTAAGTATTTTACCACATTATCCTCGATATATCATTTGAAAGAGAGAGAACATATACATTTTTATAACAGTAATGTGAGGTAATTATTAACAAAAAAATCCAAATTTTAATTGCGAATTTTCTACATCTGGTGACTTATTATGTTTTTTCTCTCTTAACATACTTTTTCATACGTAGACTATTTTACTGGTTTTAATTTAGTGGTTGTTTGGATCAATATTTGAATCATCTTATTTAAAGTTTTTTAACCTGCCTTGTGACTGTATTAAATGCCTTCAAATTTAAAAAAACGAAACAAATACAAAATTTTTCGTTTCAGAAATTTGTCGAAGTGCAATATATCCCTATTCTGGATACCGATATGTTACATGTAATACGTTGCGTAAAAGCAATGCGTACCACGCCCACGCTAAGTCACTGGGATAACGATAAATATACTTTCGGCATGTGGATGGATGTCCCGATGGATTAACGACCCTTTGATTTTCAGGACGCGGACTTGACAGCCGTGACCAGGGCACTGAGTGATGGAGTAACTCGCACTTTCCCGTTGGCCCGCTACACCCCTGTTTCCCCGCGGGAAAAACTCAAGTCGCTCCTTGCTGAGCACATGCCGCGCTCACTCTACGAAGGTCTCTACAATGATTAAAGGCACAGCCGCGCTCCCACACTAATGAATACGGTTTTAGGATGACTTGCACTTGTTACTATAAATTACTTACAACTTAAATATTGCCAAAAACATGCGCTAATTTCCTTTTGGAACAAGTCATTAATCTGAATGCTTTCGACCTACATCTGAAGCTTATATAAATCTCATGTTATAAGGAACTTCTCTAGAGAAGTTCCTTAAATTGGGAATAAAAAAAAAAACGATCAGAATTGAATCCAAATAGAAATATTCATATGTTAGATAAAAGGTACATACAAATATGAAACATAGAGAGTTTTTTTTGCTTATGGAAAATTATTGTTTACAGAGTTAATATCGAACAAGTGCAGCTCAACTTTTATGTTTCAGTGATCCTGTTTTATTACACCGCACCGTTGCCCTTTATGCGGCTATGTTTTTTAATTTACTTGACGCAAAGGTTGTAAATAAATAATGGTGTACGTAGCACGAAAATGCAAACTCATTTTTCATAACTTTTAGCTTGTTAATCAAAACGAACCTTTCGAATTGTAGGTAGCGTTTTATTGATTGATTCTTGATAAATTACTGCTTTCAATCGGATGATTAATTACGGCAATTCTACCTTTTCACTCGCAAATCAAGCTAATTTTAAACGAATGTTTGTAGGCGCGTATGTATAGACTTTCTGCTATGTATTGGCAAACACACACAAAACATTTGTCGATTTCATGAAGGTAAAATATCGGTAAAACTCCGTAATAAAATGCTATCATGCATGCACATAGGCTTACAGGAATGTGCTGTTCCCATTTAATTCATCAGTGGTATGGACTTTGTCCTCTAATATTTGCCCTTACTGTACTATTATAGCACAAAATCAGATTACACCAAGCTCACAAAGCATACAAATAATTATAACATTTTACAGATAAAATGTATATATAATACGTACAAATTTAAATACGTATCAAACAAAAATATAATTTCAGGAAACATAAATTATACATGATAGAATACCCGATCATTTAGGCGGGCTGCGCGCCTCTTGAACACGTTTCTAAGGGCACTTCGTTAGTGAAAAATCTCCACTCCAAAGCTCATGCCACTAGCGTCACTATCTTTTAACAAGCGATATATTTTAACATAGCAACGCCAGAATTTGTTTGTAAACCTGACCTTTTTCATAGTTATCTAGATGCGGGCCAATTTTGACGACATTCATAATTAACAAACGCTGTTTATGATATATTTAAACGCGCCTCGCCACATTTCCTCGCAAAAGTGCTTTTAATATTACGAACAACATGGAACTTTTCCATTTCAGTTTTAAAAGCATACACTAAGTACGGTGAACTAGTTTCTCTTCGAGCTCTTCATAATCTTTGCATCTAAAGTTACTAAGTAAACTAAGCTGCACAACAATACATTTATGAAACATACGAATTAAATATCAATATTTGTGTAGGAAAGTGTGACGCACACTTTTCTATTCTGTCATTAGATTCGAATAATTCGAAATGATATAACTTTTTCACGAGTAGTGACAAGTAACTGTTGCAGCACATTATTTTTAAACTTGTTCATAGGTACGTATGAAGTCAACTTGGCCTCAATACTAGTTGGCACTCTATCAAATCTGCCAGCTCCCGATGGTCCACTTTCGCATTTAACGTGTGGCGTACTAGCGTTCGGGTCATTTTTTGTATAGATGTTCATGTATAATTTAGCTTAGGCTTCATTTCAACTCCACAAAAATATACAAGATGTAACACAACCCGGTAGTATGCCAAATATGAAATAAACAGTGACTGCGGTAATGGATATACAAATGATAAAAGATAAAGGAAATTGCAATGACGATCCCAATAAACCGGAAGAAACCGAAATATTCGAAAATATACCAAAAAAGTAGGTACATCAAAATGAATGTGCTCCGAGGTCTCGCTTCAAATATTTGTAGGGTTATTGTTACGCTTTATAAATGAGTAGATTTAAGAATAGATAGTAAATGTATACCTAACACGTAATGTAAGTATATATTACTGAACACATGTTTCATATTATGCTTTGTCATTATCCTTAAGCTTTTACATTTGCCGAACAAAAGCCCTTTTAGGCGCGAGTAAAATTTTGAATAAACATGTTGCAAATACAAAGTGTAATAAAAAGGGTACACGATCGATAATACTACTGGGAAAATGGGTAAATAGAAAAAACAGTAACTTTTTCGTAAAGTTCAAATTAATAATAATTTACAGTTAACGGTGGTTAATATTAATCCTAGGATATTTCACACAACGATCAATCGAACCCGCGACGCTAATATGTTGTAGGGTACTTATTTACTACTTACTTATTTGTTCAAAATTGGTTCAAAAAATCGCAAAGTCCCTTTCGAATCGTACGCTTCGGTAGAATAGAAACACAAATGTATGAAACTGACACAATCCCATTTTTTTTTCTATTCTATCAAAGCGACTTGGCTATAGCTACAGAACCCCTTTCGGTAAGCTCAATACCCTTTAGATGTATGTCTTTTTTTAAACCTTTTCTATTACACACTGTACATGTTTCATGTATCTTGGAAGTTTGTTAAAAATGCAGTAAGAGGAGTACTTTCCCGTCCTCCCTATTTGCTGCATTTTTAAGTGCATTTAAGTGCGGCAAACAAATAATTTTACGTTACATACTAGTAATGTGTGAGATAAAACTGTAAAAATGTGTCTTTTTGTATAATAAAGTACCTATGCGATATTTATGTTGTGAATTTCCTTTCTTCCTTGACCTTTACTCGTACTTGAAAGATATCTCTATTGTGGAAATTTCCACTGTTTGCGAAATGTATACTGGAAGTGTTTTGTTATTGCTAAAGCCATGATCATATTGTGCGATAGATATTATCTAGGTAAACAAAGAAGAAAAATATCTTGTTAAAATGACTTGTAGTTTATTTTCATCCGACTTAAAAAAGAGAGGTTTACAATTCGTATGTAGGTATGTGTTTATGTGTGTTACCGTCCGGCCATTTCTAAACCAATTTAAAAAAAGCGATTAGTATTGGACTCATATAAATTTTAGTTAGTAGTTACAGTTATTTTTTTATAGTTTACCAGAAATCATGAAATAAGTAATTAACAAACATATTATGTAAGAATGCAACATTCGTATCGTTTCGACGATCTTGTCATTCGAGTCCTGTATAAAACATTTACGTTTATTTGCACTAATTATCTAAAAATATGGACTTATTAACAAAACATAAATTCTAATTCAAATCATTTATTTTGCTTGGGTCACGATGGACACTTACAAAAATCAACACAATGTTCATAAAGATTCTATATAATACAAATGGTCTTCCGTCTACCACCAGTTCGGAACGCGACCACTCTTGAGAAGAACTGGCATGAAACTCAGAGGGCTTGTCATTGGTTTTTTTTGCATTGCGGTCCTATTTCTTATGTCTACATATATACAATAACATAATTGAATAACGTAAAAATACTGTCACTGAACAGCTTAGTCCCAAGCAGCTGTGTCGTTTACATAATCAGCAATGCGGTAATACGCTTTTTTGTAAAGTGTTGTCTTGACCGTCTTTTTAAAGGCATTGCGAGGCAAGTCTCTAAGTTGCATGAATGAGTTACTTATTCTGTGGAGACGAGTACAATGGACGGCAAGATTATTCTTATTTCGTGTATTCATATTATGTATATCACAGTTCTTACCAAAGCTATGAATATTTTTATGTACATACAACAAATTTTCAAAAATATATTGAGATGGCACGGTTAGAATATTTATTTCTTTGAATGTATCTCGTAGAGAAGTTCTAGGAGCAAGATTATATAAAGCTCTTACAGCCCTTTTCTGTAATATAAATATGCTATTAAGGTCTGCACAGCATCCCCAGAGAAGTATCCCGTAAGACATGATACTGTGGAAGTAACTGAAATAAACTATTCTAGCCGTATCGACATCTGTGAAAAGTCTAATTTTTTTAACAGCAAACGCCGCCGAGCTTAGTCTATTAGATAGCTTTTCTATATGTGAGCCCCATTGTAGTTTATACCCATTGTAGCCATATAAACTGACCATAAACAACACAAAAAGACAATGACCATGTGAAGTCGGAGCAACTTCTCTGAGAATACGATTCCAAGTAAGGTTTCGAGATTCGTAGGGTTCCTATATGATTATAATTTCTGTAATATTAAGTAGTATTATCATTTTGATATACTACTGATCAATCATCATCAACATCTTAGCATTCCAAATAACCCACTGCTGAGTTGGATGTCATCAAATTTCACGGAGATAAGACTTACTGTGCCCGCCAGGCAGGAAGGCACATGTTTTGTGAAGGAAAACTGAAATCATACTCTTAAGGCCAAGTTGTCAGCTCTTTAGTCGCCTCACAACACATCGAACTCACACAACACGAAATTGTTTATTCTAAATCTAATACTACACGTATAAAACAATATGATCAAAAGAAAAAATTACCGTTTTTATTGTAATATATGCGAATAACAGAGCTGCTCTGATACACGGAGTTTTGCGAAGCATTTTCACCCGATCTCCCGCTTCAGCGGTTCGACCCAATTTAAATAGATATGGTTTTAAATTATTGATCTAGCTACCTGTATAATTAAGTATTCCTGAACGTGTGCAATAAAACGGTTATGATTTTAAATTTATTTTCTCTACTCATCAGTAATTTAAAATGTGTTCAATAATTTGTGGTTAGATTCAAACAAACTAGACCAAAGATCTTTGCATCAAAGGGAAAGGATTTTTAAGCGCTAATTGGTAATTTTCGTATTGTGTTTACCGGAGCGCCTGACCGCTTGATGAGAGACTTGAATTCATAGCGGAAATGTATTTTTCAAGTATTTGTAATATTTCCATCTACATTGTTTAAGGAAATTAAGAGCAGACTAAGCCAGAGTAGGGATGAGCTACAAAGTGTAAATCGAAAGTAATGTTTATAAGACAACTCCTCACAACCGGTGTGACTGCATTGCGGAGGCTTTTAATTATCATATGTAATTACTAACGTCGAAATTTAATATCTGGTATTTAGGTGATGGCGGTTAGGTTCGTCCAATCATAGCCAATTTTACTAAGCAAACGTCCCATCACGAACAGAACAGAAATGTGTTACACACGCTATAGTCGTATCCACCTTCGCGACGTATTCTTGTTCGTAATCCTCTATCTAGTGTCTTGATCAAAGACTATAACTAGCCCTTTCCTCTCTAATATTAGACATTCCTATGTGGAATAAACATTCTGCAATCCCTAGATTATTAATGAAAGAAGTACTTAAAGACCTACTTATTCTTTTTCTTAAACGAAACCCCTGCACTTGGGTTACCGCTCTGTCTGTATCGCGAGGGCAGTTTACAAACATGAAAGTTTTAACCGACCCCGGGATCGAATCGGGGATCGAACCCGTGATCGAAAGGCGGCACTTCCAACCCCAAGACCAACAGGGCAGCCTCAGTCGATATTCACTAGCTAGCACGCGTGACTTCGTCTGCGTTGACTTTAATTAAGCTTATCATGATATTGCGACGTATCCATTTAGAAATTGCTGCCTCCGTGCCTCCTTTAGATGGTTGCGCATTTGTTTCATTTCTTTGTTTCACACCTGTCCGCGTTCAATCCCCCGAATCGTGTGCAACGCCTTCTTTACTTCGATTTGTTCGGCGCACAATTTTATTGTGCGACCACTTTAAGACGGAATAAATAGTTATTTGTTCAGTCACTTTCAGACTTATATTGCCAGCAGCATTAGAAGAATTACTTTTACCTGTATGTTGGTGATATCAAAGTATTCTGTTCTATGTGTTCAGTATCTGGGCAAGTACCTAAGTAGATCGATTCGAATTCGTTTTTATTGTTCTGTGACTATTTCCAGACCTAGACAATTTCTAGAAAAATAAATTATCAAGTTACAAACGAACTTCGGAATATTTTGCCTATTATATTAAGTGTATGATTAAATTAATAAGTATAAGCAACCAGAACCTTCAAGAAGGACTAGACTACTAAAGGAACCATTAAGGTAAAAACTATGGATTCAAGAAAAGGAAACGGCGTTCCTGGCATTCGACGTCGAGTCGCTTCAGCGTCGCGGGTTGCGTTTCCCAAGTAAGGGAACAGGCCCCGTAGCATCTGGTCGTACTCGACTTTCAAAGCTCAGGTAATGTATATGGTAATACAGATGGATTTTAAAGTGATTCTTAAAGCAAGTTCCATGTGGTGACGGATTTAGAATACATAGTGTCGCCACCCCCTTCCATCCTGAGGGCGTCGTAAATAGAAATAATAAGGTCGTACACCCAGCTGAAAGAGATGGAAAACTTGATACAAAATCCTGTGGCAACCTGACTGGCCACCATGGCGCAGTAGACTAATTACCCTCCATGTAACTGGAGGAGGCCCGACTCAGCAGTGGGTCATTTATGGGCGGAGTGGTAATAGTAGTAGTATTTATACTATAGTTTACATACATATAGTTATATAGTTATACAGCAAATAGTTATATTATTTACAAATAGACGACCGGACCTTTTTTTAAATTATTTAAATTTCGAGAACATTGCCGTACAAAAACTTTTACTTTGCAGCATACACATGAGACCGAAGCACTCTGTTTGATAACAGCCCTATTAAGCCCGGATATGACTCTCTTAACAATTTATTAAACTTTCTAACTACCTACGTGGATGTGCTCACACGTAATTGAGGCCGAGAGAGACTGTTTATGGCTGACAAATTAAATTTCTCGGAATGAAGGAAGTCCTACCATGATATTTACTTATTTAGTAAAACTGTATATTGGCGGATTCGGAATACATAATATTACTAAACCATTCTGTCCTGCAGGTAAAAAAAGGTGACCAAGACACATTTTCAGCGATGGAACTAGAAAGAGCTTAAACCGGCTGAACTGAGACGATCGGCGATTCTTCACTTGTCAAACAAATAACAATTGAACCCCTAATTATGCCAGGATTCAAAAATCAAGAGAATCTTAATTATAAAACCAATGCTAACTCATCTAGCCAAAAGTAGGCTACTTTGGGGCAATCCAGTTGACGGAGGCAATTCCGGAGGCCTACGTGAGTTGGGTGTCGCCAAGTCACGATCATATGAAAATATCTTAAGTATTCCAAAACATTCAGACCCAGACGCCTGAGAAAATAGGTCCAATGTTTTATAATGTTATTAATTACTTTATTGTTATCCTCCTGTAATCGGAGGAGGCCTGACTTAGCAAAGGGTCTTTTACTGGCTGAGATGATGATGATGATAAATAATAAATAAATAAATATCCTTGGACATTTCACACAACGCCATCTCGTCCCAAGCTAAGCAACTTAATGCTTGTGTTATGGTAACGAGATGGATGATAAACTACATATATATATTTTTTTTTGTAAATACATACATATTATAGATAGAAAACACCCAGACCCGGAACAAATACTTGTAGGTCGTACAAATATTTCTTCCGTGCGGGGATCGAACCCGCGACATGCTGCGCAGCAGTCGTTCGCTCAACCACTGCGCCAACCGTGTCGTCGGTAATTAATTACTTTGCTAAACAAGGAATACAATAATCTAATTAACATGTAATTTAATAACTATACATAAAAGCAAAAAATATAACATTGTCAATGCTTCCACAACGTTTTCAAGGTGCCCAAAAGGCTGCCTCGTCGTTAGCCACGCGGGATAACAAGACTAATTCGTTGAGCAAAGTAGGAGCCATATTTCTGGGCATCAAACCTGCTAATTCAATGAGTCATAATCGAAAATTAACGAGCCATTGATTACCAATTTTGACAGTTTTGGTAACCTATTGGTAGGTTACCAAATTGTACCAAGTTGAAAATGTATTTTAGTTAGTGGCGTAGCAACGCGCCCAAGGTACAGCTAGTTGCATAAAGAATTCTTTGGAAACCTTATTTATTAGACGGTAAGATTCGTTTCATGCTGATATCTGTTGCATGTTTCAGAAGAAGTCAGCTACAAATAGACAGAAAACGAGAAATGGCTTTATTACATACTTTCCATAGAATAGAATATAATATTATCACGGCATTATTTAACCTATATCTTATCTAAACTCAGAGAATCAAGTTGTTATTCCATGTGTTACGCATGGCTACTTTAAAATGGAAAAACCTCTCTTCTCTATTGTTCTATTGATTGCTTCCCGAAATATTACTGCGTGAATAGGATTCATTTTCTGAAAATGTTTTGGTTCCTCGAGATATTTGATGCGGGGTTTTGTACGTAAAAAAGTATACCCGACATACAATATTGAAGCTACACGGTTCTTTCATATTGGCGTGGCTTTGGATGCATATGACCTTTACAGGTATTTGGGTCGAGGTCGTTCTGACCTCAGGGTCCCACAGGCACATTAAGGCCATCGACAATGTAGCGCAATTTGCGCCAACTCGACAAAGCTCCGAGTTGCATTGGAAACCGATATAGCTCACATTAGGTTAATTGAGATTAATACACACGGGTATCACAATTCACGGTGAAGTTTTTTTATTAAGCATTCTCTTTTAACTCCTGACACAAAAGTTTGTTTGACATATCGGTCTTGTGTCTGTTTGTGGCGTCATAACTCTTTGAAAGGGTAATTAAGGGTCTGATTCATCATTTTTATTAGGAAAACATAAGCCAAGAGTGTTCATTGGCACGTTAAAATATGTTTATCATAAGGCTTACTTTTCACAGTGGAACTACGCTAAACAAACATCTTGACAAAAAGAGAAGTCTTACAGAGGTAGGTAGTCCATCTGTTGTTGTATTTAGAATACATGATGTCAGTAAGAGCAGACAGTCACAATTCAAGGGAAACATGATATCAGACCCTCTGCTGCCTAACCAACGTGGCTCAGTAAGCTAATTTCACTCAACAACATTGGAGGAGGTTGATTTGGATGATGTTAACGATCGGCATTTGTATTAACTTAGAGAATATAAACGTATGTGTGGAAAAACGTGGATAGAGTGTACGCGGAAGTATGAAACTACCTGTGAAAGATAAAATCCGGAGTAAGAGGTTATTATGGTTTGGACAAGTGATGAGAAGAAATGAAATTAATAGTAATAGTATTAATCTTCTTAAAATTTATTTCTTAAAATATAATTCTTCTTAAAAAGAAAGGCTTTCAAGTTCAAGTTGCTGGCAAAGGAAGTTGATGGATTGCGTGAATGGAGATGTTAAAGAAAAGAAAAGAGATTTATGAACACATTCCGAACCCAGTGAACTAGAAAAGGTAAGGTTCTGTAGAGGTGGTGATGATGACGTACCGTCATTCATAATTTCTCCGTAAAACCTCAAGAATACGGAATAACTAAGAATCTACATGATTGGTCTGGAAAAACTGCTGGCTAATTTCACCTTACAATACCTATACATATACATTAAACAAGTAAATATCTACTACTTTACCTAAATGAGAAATAGGTTAGCGGCAGAATTTCAGGATTCATTAATCTCTGTTAAACACCCTGACACGCCTTAACAAAGGAACAATATAGATAGGTAGGTAAAAGACAAAGATCGTGGGTGGAAGATTCTCATACATACCTATTAGTTATACAATTTAAACTGTACCCGTACACATAAATTAATAAAGTTCTAATGTTGAAACCATGGGTTGAAACAAATGTCATAGAGGTATGAAGAAATAATAACCAAAGATCAATGCCAAAGATAATGACTTTAAAAAATGAAACCTACTCACGATAGATTTGGAACCATCCGTAATCCTTTTTTAAGGAGGTGTTGTCATTGCTGCAGGGTTATTTTCACACATATTTATTTCTTAGTTCCCATGGTATTTTCTGAAAAAACTCAAAACATGCCATTCTATGTATAAACAGAGCAGTCATCTTCGTTCATTTAAAATGATTGAAGATGACTGACAGTTATACATTTTGCCTAGAACAATGGCTTGGGTCACGCAGCTGGAAATTTTAATAAAACAAAGCCTAGTTGTTATCTGGGTCAGATATAATTTAGGTCCAACCGTTTAAACAATGTTGACCAGACTATTAATATTAATACATACAATAAGCTATACACGCTGTCCTAGATTATGTCTTTTAATTTTTTAATAAAAAAAATTAAGCTTTTAGTTCCTAAACCTTAATTTTAATAATCGTTACCCATTTACTAATTTTATACAAATTGATTAACGTCATCTGTCTAGATTGGTGTAAAGAAGAAGCCTTCATACATACACGAAATGCAAATAATAATAAAAAGCGAATAATATGCCACGTATAGGGTCAAGTATGACGTGGAATCCTAAAACACATAAAGTTAGGCGCACTAATACGGAACATTATTACTACTACCTACCCGCCCACTCTCGTTCACAATACAGAAAAATATATTGAAGTATATCAATCAATTAATATGTATGTACATTGTGTAATTAATTATGTAACACAGCCATTTTCGAGTAATGCTCAGATTGGCACTATCATGGTGTAACGTCTTAGATGTTCATGATTATCATATTACATATTATCATTCCGAATTGAACACTGATACAAATGCTGTGTAGTTGGAACATTGTATTACATCTCGATTATTTCCATTACGTGTACCCATGTCGTCGCGGCGTCGCTTATTATACACTCGTAGAAGTGGCTGGGTTATTATTCCGCGGTTCAAATATTCAGAAAAAAATTGTGAGAATTTGACTTATTATACACATTTTTGGACTGCCTCGTTGGTCTAGGGGTTGCATGTGCCGCCTTCAGATTAGGGGTCCCCGGTTCGATTCCGGGGTCGGGCAAGTGTCTTTGTCTGAACCAGAGGCACTTGCCCAGAGTCTGGGTGTCATTTCTGTTCGTGAATTTCATGTTTGTAAACTGCCCCCGCGATACAGGTCAGGATTTTTTTGTAGATAAACGAAACCCCTCCAATAGTGCAGGGAATTCGTTTTTATACAAACAAATCTGATAAAATTGAGACATTTTTTAATATTATAACATTCTTACTAAGATCATTTTAAAACGCTATAATTGGGATAAAAGGGACTCTTTGCCAAGCTGTCTGGACAACGTGGTATAAATAGCAGTTCGTCCATATGTTTTGGAAATATCTCGAACTCGGCCTATTTTGGTAGGACAATTATGATGTGGTCAAAGCTTAGAACTGAATAAATGTAAGCAATTGATCATCACCATCATGATTTCAGCCAAAAGACGGCCACTGCTGGACATCCTGAGCTGCCCGCACCCATCGCTTTCCCGCGACCTTAACCAGGTCGACCGTGTGGGAGGCCTACCAGCACTGCACTTTCCGGAACGCGGTTGGTCCTGCGCGTTATGTGCCCTGCCCACTGCCACTTAAGTTTAGCAATCCTGTGGGCTATGTCGATGACCCTGGTTTGCCTGCGCATCTCCTCATTTCTAATTCGGTCCCGCAAGGAAACTCCGAGCATATCCCCCTATCCATTGCCCTTTGAGTGACGTTGAGCCTTCTGATGTAGCGCATAGTACGCGACCACGACTCTTTCTGTGCCATTTGTCATCACTGGCAACACACATTAGTTGAAGACTTTTGTTCCCGAACGCGCAATACGCAATTGATAGACTGTTTTATTTGTAGGCTATTTATTTATCCGTCATATCTTATGGACGCCTAACCCGTATACCTTAAATAAATTATCGAGTAAACAGTCCATTTGGTAAATTGAAATTCCGCTGAACGTGGCACTTGAACACGAAGCGTGTTTCGAGTATGTAAACTGCCAAGTTATATATGTTTCTTGATGCTCGTAAGAATAATGCATACTTTAACTTAAATGAGTTAAAAATAATTCTTTATTAAACAGGTAAAACCCAACATTAAAATAAATACAAAGCAGAAAAATGAAAACAATAAAACTAATCTAAATCTCAAATAGTACATGCACTCGTCACATCAATATGTATAGGTATCTTACTTACATAAAAAAAATATGATTGCATTCAAATCATAAAAATAAGTTTTGATTTGAATTGAATTTAAAGGTACTGTATCAGCAATCATAGCTTCTCTAACATCATCATTGGTGTTGTTAGGGCTTGTTGGGCGAGTTTGGTATAAAATTAAACAAAACACAGATATAACCACAATACTGTTTAGCCCAATCAAATTGACTAGTCACACATTACTTGCCCTTTATTCTGCGATTCTATATTGACGTGTGTTAGTCCGGCTAGTAGAGGCTGTACCGGTTTGCCTAAGTTTGGTTTTGAAATACAAATAAATACCTGGTGCGACAACAAATTTTAAGTATCACTTTGCGATATCACTACACGTCAAGAAATTTATAGAAGGCGACATAGTTGAAAACTTGCACGTTTTAGGTATTTTTCATACCTTCCCTGAACATGGAACTGTTCCTGCTTCCCACATATAGGTCTATCGTTTAATCTTCAGGAAAGACAGGAGAAACATTGCGCAAGTTTTCAGTGTGACCTACCCAAAATTGACAACAATCTCTCGGTTTTTTTTCACACAACTTAAGTGTAGCAATATGCGAGATAACAATATTCTTCCCTCCCAAAGGCCAACCCCACGTCCGTGCAGAACATCTTAGCCACGTGGGAGGGGGACATTCAAAATGAAATTACTTATGAGTGGCTAACAGGGAAATGGCAAACCCATGATGATGGAGAGAAATAATATTGAAATGATACAAAGTGACTTGACATTGGCTAAACACAAACCGTGAGAGCCACATGGAAGAAAAAAAAAACAATATTCTTTAAGAGAAAAACCAGGATAATTTTAGTCCTTTTCATTCATTCATTCACTCGCCCACACTGTACCTACTACGAGGTACGTAGGTAGTTAATTTAGATTACGTCGTTTAATATCGTTGCACTTTGATGTGTGTTGACTGCTGCAACGGTGTCCTTGTACTGGAATCCCGATTAATAATGTACGTTAATACTGGTCAACACAGTTACATCCAACAACTAAGTTCATGCAGACAAAATACCACAATCAAAGGTACAATAATATTTTACTTAATACAATAGCAACAAACCCTTTAGCTTACAGGAGCCGATCAGTGTTCGTTCGTTTCAGCCCATGAATGACCCACTACTGAGACCCGACTCAGACTCCTCCAAAATCATGGAGGGAAATTAGCCTACTGTGTAAAGTACATATAATAGTATGATTGAATATTTTTCAAAAACCATCGTGCCATCTTTTTTTTATACAACCAGAGTGGCACCTAAGTATCACCGCCGCCTATGTTTATAAAAACATTTTTATTACATTACTATCAGTATACTATTTATTTACATCATATTTTTTATATTACGAGTACTATCAGAGCGGTTACCCGAGCGTAAACGACCCTGTTAAAGAGGAAACACCAGGTTGGTAGCCAAAAGAAACAAGTGGTTTCTTCTGCTGCCAACCCATTTTTCTCCTGACAGATGTATAACCCCAACCATTGGATGCGGTATTTCGAAATGTGGTGGGCATTCCCCAGCCGGAAAGCCTCCAGTTTGGTGGTCATACCATATCTTAAAAATAAAACTAATCAAGAATAAAAAAATAAACCTCCAAGACTACAGAATTGATGATAATCTTCATACGGCAACATAGCTAGATCAAAAGTAAAGCTAGTAGCTTATATGGGTAAGAGCCCCATATAAGCGGTTCATGTATTATGGAGCTATGAAAGGTTGACCCAAGCTTATAGCACCTCTTTTTATGTCGGGGGCTGATATCTGGAGAATTTCTGTGGAACAGAAGTGGATTTGCCAGTAGGCTGCGTAGACTGAAGCCTATGACAGGCTTCAGGTGGCAGATTTCAGAGGGCGGAAAATTAGAACCAAATTTCTAGAATTAAAAACTATAGTGCAGTAATAATAAAAATGTTATATCATTAGCAAAAAATAAATCAATACCATAGTCAATTATGGTATCAAATTGTATAGAACAGTAAGGGTGGAAAAATTATAATAGCCTACTGGCGGCAAGTGTGTAACTGCGTCACTGCTTTTGAAAGAATGGGGAAAATTAAGACGCGGTCAAAAGCGATCTATGTAGAATACAATATTGAAACCTTAACTAAAATACTCAAAATGCCTTTAGGGATTGAACAAGTTAGCGTGGGAACATAACGTCGGTGAAATGCTTATCCGAAAAATCTAAAGAATTCCTTTGTAGGAACAGACCAAAACAACGGAAATTCCTTTAATTGTAATAGAAATCTTGCCTTGTGCGAGTATTTTTGTAAAATTGAAACAATAAATCTACACATGTTACCTACATGGATCATTTTTGAGACGAGAGAAGTATTATAGCCCTTAATAGATGTAGCTATAAAAAGGTTCTCTAAAAACGATAATTTTCATATGGAGAAGTTTATCAGCAAACTGCCTATTTTAGTATGCTCGGGCAGTCGAGGAACGCCGTTGGTTTTAGTGGGTAGGTCAGGGCACTAATTTTCATCCTTCCTATCCTCGGAGTCCTACTTATAAAAGCTAGCCCCCAACATATAATTGACAGAATGCGTGCTGCAAATATCGTCAAAGAATGTAAGAAAAGGACGTACGAAAACTGAATTACATAAAACCGAATCACGGTTAGGTCAGACCCATCACGCCTATTAATAAAAGTTCAATTTACTTAATATGGAGTATTGGTAATTTTGGAGAAACTTACATAAACGTTGATATTCTTGGTTATAAAGAAGGATACATTAAGTTTCATTAATTTACAGTTCAATTTTCTACAAATTTTCTTTCTAAATAATCACAATAGATATTGTCATCAAAGCTGATAAGACGCCTGCAGGACGACACGTCATAGTGCGCCAATCATTGATGTAATCGCTATTGTCGTCTTGGGTGAAAATTTAGAAACCGCCGAAATAAAGGTTATTTTACATACTGCAATGTATGCCCGAAACACATCGATTATAATGATGCGTTACTTGCGTTAATATCCTATCTTATTTTGGCAAGGTGAACATGGATATCATTTATCAATGAAGATGAAATGAAAAGCAAAAGTTTGCACTCCGGGAGTTACGGCAGAAGTGAAAACTTGAACCTTAACGTTATGCAATTTTGAATATTTTGGAATGGGTAGGGAATAATTCCGCGTGAATTGCTTTTATTATCAGTATTTAAGTACCTACTATTATTTATGTGGATAAATACAATATTTATTTATTGCGCTATCGTACACATTAAATTACATTATTACATGAAAAGATTAACACTTCAGAACTATTACAATTCTCAAACTCTCCTACGCCGCGCCGGAGGTCCCTCCGTAGGAATTTTCGATCGGGTCACATGTACTGACGCGAATTTGACATTTTACACCCATCCCAAGAAAAGTGCTCAACGCCGGTAAAATGTCGGCGTCTCTTCCACCAATATTCAATGAATATTCAGGCAGTTTTTTCGTGCAAAAAATAAAACAGTTTAACATACAGAATAATAAACACTATTTTTATTAATTATACCAATTCGAATTCCATATACATCATCATCATCATTTCAGCCAAAAGACGTCTACTGCCGGACATAGGCCTCCCCCACGGATTTCCACAGAAGCCGGCCCTAGGCGGCCCGCATCCATCGTTTTCCAGCGACCTTAACCAGCTCATCACTCCACCGTGTGGGAGGCCTACCAGCACTGTGCCTTCCGGAACGCGGTCGCCACTCGAAGACTTTTCTGCGCGCTATGTGCCCTGCCCACTGCCTGCCACTCAAGTTTTGCAATCCTGTGGGCTATGTCGGTGACCCTGTCCTTAAACATGTGATTAATGATTAATACTCATTTGCAACGCACTCAATACGCGGCTGAGTGTCACTCAACACGCTATGGAGATAGCTATGATAGAAAATTGTGTAATAGAATCAGAAATTGAAGAATCTGCAAAATCTGCATGTAATTGGAGAAGGCCCGACATGAGGAGAGGGTCTTTTAGGAACTGAGATGAAGATCTTACTATAATACTTAGAGTCACACTAAAGGATTTCAACATATCCAAGACGGATGAGCCTTTTTGTGAAATGAGTGGTTAGAAGGATAGCTAGGTGACTGATTATTCTATTTGTCTGTGACACTATATCGATCCTAGCGCGTCGTCGGTTGTCGCGCCGCGCTCTGACCGATCATGACCCCGCGACCGCCCTTTTATAGGTAAATACCTAGGTCTGGACAAATGCTATTTAGTAATAATAGACTATGTAGAAACCTAATAAAATTAAACGAATAGATAATTAGAACGAAATACGGACGGACCCGCATAATTAAGAATTTTAATGAGTTTTCGATTAGGACTACAATTTATGCTGATCCCACATCTGTCTAAGTATTAAGTAACTTCAGTAAAACCTGTCAGGGTCTCGCCAAGTGATCATATATTGCTTAGGAATGAGGATAAATAATTCAAAGAAAAAGCTAAATCTCATAATAACCGATTGTAAAGCAATGACAGATGTTTCCTTGTTGTCCAACCACTTTCGTGGGTACTATATCAAATTATGTTCTGTTCCTGTACTAATAAAGAGTATGTAATAAATTTTTTGTCACGTCAAAAGTACATATGACACCATTTAAAATTTAGCGTTGAGGTGCTTCTTTATAGATATTGTGTACTATAGTAAGCAAGCGACGACGACGCGGCTACGGCTACGGCGAGGCAAGCCGGGAGTCATATTCTGGACACCGAGCAAAGCAGTCGTTAAATATTGTAGTATATCGCTTTAAACTCCATAATCAAGTAAAGACGGTCAGTAGTAATAGTCAGTCAATAATAAAAATATTTTTATGCTGGCAATAGATTTTTTAACGTCATACCAAGATTGAAAAAAAAAAACAAAAGAAAATTTATTGTGTTAGAACAAACGAGATTTACTTGAAATAATGGAGCATGATATCAATAAACCATACAAAATTTGTGATGTTAATCGTGACAAGAAAAAAGGAGTAGTGGCATTATCATTACATGATTTACTCGCAAAGATCCCTGAAAAGCTAGGACTGCCTGCGGAAAATTTGACGGTGGTGCTCGAATGTGATGGAACAGAAGTAGATGATGAGGAATACTTTTCAACTTTAGACCCGGACACATCTTTAATGATCTTACACGGAAATGAAAAATGGGCACCCAATATGCCAAAATGTCAAGTTTCTCTTGACCAGACCGACGACGTCTATAGAGGAGACAAAGGACAAGTTGCAAATTTAGTTGGCCGATTACAACACAATTTATGCCATATTTCTCTTCTTGGAGGTGAAGATTTGGAGCTTTTGTCAGACATGGACCCTGATAGCCTTGCTGATATTGTAACAGATAAAGACAATAGAATAATATTGGAGCACATTAAAGAAGCTTCAGGAAGGTGATTAACTATATTCTTCATTGTATGTGTACTACTGCTTAACATAGCCATAAATTAACCGTAAATTTCATTTCCTGACTTATTCATATTTTATAATTGACTAGCGACCCACCCCGGCTTTGCACGGGTGCAATGATGAAGCTCTAAATGTATCAGTATTTCTCTACAATATTATGGATGTATTAAACATATAAAACTTCCTCTTGAACCACTCTATCCATTAAAAAAAATGCTTCAAAACCCATTGTGTACTTTTAAAGATTTAAGCATACATAAGGATGGACAGACTACAGCAACTTCGTTTTATAATAGGTAGTGTTATAGTTTAATTAATTTTAAAACAATATACTAAAACTTCTTTTAAAATTGTTCTGTATTTTTGCAAGATATCTATTATGCTTGCTATGTTTTTATCTGTATAAATTAAATATATTAACATATAATTTTGTATTTTGCAGAATATTGTTAGAAAAGCGGCAGGCACAAGATGCGATGGAACTCCTAAAATTGTATCACCAAAGTGTTGCAAATGGAACTGAAGATATTCCAGCAGTAAAGCAAGAACGAGTTTAGAATGGTATCCCTTTTTAATGGTGATTTATTTTTTATCAGCATACCTTAGTGCAAGTTTAATTACATACATGGGATAAGTACACATCCTTACCAGGTCATCTATCACATATTTAGATAAAGCCATCAGATCTTACAAAAGAAAGGAAATGTATGATGAAACTAGCTTAGGGATTGAGTACCGTAAAATGGCAAATATTGTCATTAATATCATAGAACAAACTATGGAAATTAACTTAACTATAACCTTTGATGGAAATTCTCAATTTACTTTATGAATAGTCTACATACCTCAAAAGTTTACAAAAAGCAAATAATTAAGTAGTCTGAAGACAGAAGATCTGTGAGAAAAATTGGTGGAGAGGTACTAAATAACATCCTTCATTATTATTAATAAGGATAATCATATTTTAATACACCAAAGATTGAGGCCTTTTATTTATATTCTTTAATTTAGAGGAGTATTATATATGTATCATAATTTTAATGCCTAAGTGATGTAGCAGGTTTACAGTGTTTTGTATCATAGTGGTCATTGTTTTAGATATCTTCTTTTCCTGAAAAATGTGTGGTTAATCAACTGCCTGATTTTGTATTTTGTGCCTAATGAACAGACTATATGCTTCCCTGTGAAATATGTAGGCATTTTCTTGTATTTCACTTAATATTTAAAGTAAACCAATCATTGAATTATTCTACACACTATATTGTATACTTAGTTTGTGTGGAGTAGGTGACTCCAATTTGAGATGATTTTTTTTTTTTATTTATTAGTTATACGTAACTATCACTAGCATTTTACCTCCTATAGGTTACCTAGAACTTGAAGAGGTGAAAATTGAAAATGTCCACCAGTAATACTAAAGATTTAAATGCAGTTTATGCATTATAAATAAGTATACTTGACACAAAACAGCTGCTTATAATGATGATATTGTCAGTTTATAAATTCTTTGCCACTTTGGACTGATGTAGTTGCTTTCTGTCTAAAGGACAAAGACATTATAATAGACAATAGATTATTCTACCAATGTTACAATGCCAACTGTTTTGTGCAGTAAAATATGTATTATTGTCTAGAAGTTAGTGATAAAAAACGCTAATCTTATGAATCTGAGCTGAATTGAAAGGTAAAATGTTAAAAATACCAAACTATAAAAAGTAAGTAGGTATGTAATTGTACTTAGACATGTAATGTAATGATAGCATAAAATTAAATTGGTTTATTTAGTATCTTCCTTCCCCTGCAGTTCACTGAATAGTTTCTTCATTGGTTTGGAATTATGTAAGTAATAAAACATTTGCTCACTACCCATGAAATACTGCCACTTAAATAATTGTGAGAAGTTATTAGTTCTTTAATTTCATCAATACTTAATTAAAATATTTATTTAAATCAGTAATTTTGACAATATGTGTGTACTAGTACTAAACAAATGGCCTTTCTTCTCTTGTTTCTATTTTCCAACATTTTGTAAACTTTTGAGAGACAATTTGCCATATGGTTGATAAAGAACATCAATTCAAAAGACTGATAGTTGGTAATTTTTTTTTATATAGTTTTACCCCTAGTGTAAGATTTATTAATTTGATTCCAAATTTGCTCAAAAATTTTACAATGTAATAAATAAGTTTTGCTTTGTTGAAGTCCACTGCCACAGGAATGAAAATGGATGTTTACTCCTTTATGCCAATTTGTATGGTATGTATCGTAGATGAGTATTAAAAAGTAGTATAATTAATCATTCATTTAGTTAGTACCTTTCACCAACTGTTACTAATAAATAGATTTAATGTCATACAGACAGCAGAAACACTAAAAGTCAAGATCACTATGGAAACAAAATGATTTAAATTATACAAAGATTGCATTATGCATTTGAAACTAAGGTCTACAGTAAATGAAAGGTATATAAAAAAGTAAATGTAGCCATTAAGGTACATTTAATAACCTAGTATGTAATGTATTTTGTATGATTATTCATATAGGACTAAACTAATCAGTACCTATTCTTATAACTTTGAATATCACACTTAGTTTTCTCACCTTCATTGTTTTAGCTAATAAATATCAAATGTCACATATGTACATGGCACCCTTTAAATAATCACCTCTTGCTAAATTGTGTCCTGTTGACTTGGAGTTGTTTATAAACACCATACCTGACAATCACAATACTGAACTAGTTGTACTGCCTATACATTATACGTAATTTTTAAACCTGTATTGCATATTAAAGTAGTTGATACACTTGAAAAATCATGATGTCCCTAATTTAAATGCCAGTTTGTATTGTAATGGCTAAGTTTAGTATTCATGATAAAACCCATCATGAAAATTATATGTTTGGTGTCAATTTGTGCCATTAACATGTAATGTGTTTAAAATACTAATCGACACATCAGACTAATGACACTGAATCTCAGAAGCTTGAATTTACAATCTTTTAGCTAATTTTAGTGACATTCATTTTCTAGATGCCCTCTTACATGGATAGCATTCAAATAAGTTTTATTAGGTATCATAATCACACATTGTACTGAATCTCAATATAATATTGTAGCAAAGAAAGGGAATTGTTAGCAATTATAATTGTTGATATAGGAATTGGTTAATCTTTAATTTACCATGCACAAATAAAACATTTACTACATTATAATTGTATTTATTTGTATACCTGAGAAATGTTAAATGAATTTACACATTTATAATTGAATAAAAATTCACACAATTATTTAATTAATATTTTTTATATTTAGCTATTGACTTACTCTGCACAAAATCAGATATGACAAATTAATAATATATCTGAAAAATATTAAGCAACTTGTAGATACATGAATGAGTACATAAAATTAATTTATAGGACAGTGCAAGAACTTTTCTCACGGAATGGGTTTACTTTTTGGCTGGAAAATCCTACAAGAAGACAATCTTCTTGCTCGTGTTCATTAATGTATTTAATTATGTCCGAAACTACCGCCGAGACTGGGATTCTCTTGATAGCTGCTTCTCGGCGCAGTTGCTCTGTTACAGCTCGCTGCTGTTGCAATGTTGATACCATCATATCCATAACGGCGGTGTCTGAGAGGCCTATGTTGAAAGCAAAATCTTACTCAGTGAGATGCAAAACAGGGCGTAGCCGCGTTAGTTTTGAGTATTCTGAAAATCAAACAAAGATTAGTTTTACAGTATTTTAAATTATTTCTTCTACGTCACATGGAAATAGTTTGTGGACGTACGGTTTATTCTATTAATGAAGGTAAGAATAATTCACAATAAATAATAATATAGCGTAAAACGTCGTAATTTTATACAATAAAATTGAATGAATGCAACGAATGATTGACTTGACTTGACTGACTTAATTTTGCCTGAATCAAACTTGACGTAAGGGATTTTCTTCTAGTCACGGGCTCATTAAAGTTAGCCCCTTTATTATTTTTGATATTTTCCTTTCCCCTGCATTTACCTGTACAACGTGACATTGGTGGAGTAATGTTGTTGTAACATGACAAGCCATTAATCTAAGAAGAAGAAGAAGAAAGTTAGCCCCCCACAAAAAAAGGTTTTTTTACAATTTTCGACTTTTTTTCTATTAAGTAGTTTGTTAATCGTTTGTTATTATTTGTTAGCTGTTAATAATTGTTTGTTCTCCAATTATTAATTTATAAAAAAAAATATACCTTCAAGTTAGCCCCCCACTTGCAATTTATAATATTTTTCCGTCAATAATGACTCGTAAATATTTATTTTCGATTGTTCGTACATCGGAATTTGGGAAAAGGATCAGGTATATATAAATACATATATTTTTAATTAAGTGTTGAGATTACAGTAACTATTTTAATTTCAATAACTAATATAAATTTATTTAATTTTAAATATATTATTTCTTTGTTGTCAAGTACTGTAAACTGAATGACGAAAACTTCTAAAATGACGTGTTATTAGGAAAATAGTCGATTGTCATTTGTCTATCAGTATAAACAACGACTTAAAGCAAAAATATTTAGGGACGAACACATGCTTGTATATTTTTTTAAATATAGACGTTTATTTATTTATATATAGAAATATGAGTAAAAAAAATGATGATATGAGTAACATTTAAAATAAATGCAATATCTAATTTTCTGATTTATAATTTAATAAAAATGTATATTCAGGTATTGAAAGTTGACTTCAATAATTAACGTAGCATTTCGATTGTAGCAGAATGGAAACTTAACGACTCATGGTGATAAGTTCACATAATTTTATTTTATGATACTTGGTTAGTTAATGTCATTTTGATATAAATATATTTAGAATTTAATCATTGATAAAAGTAATGTTCCTTTAGGATTTATAATGTTATCTTTTCACGAGTAAAACCGCGTTGAAAGTTTAAGCGTTTAGTTGACGCATGCGCAATACATAATATAAATTTCATACATATATCCAGCTAATTAAAATAGTTAATTAAACATAAACTGAGTAATTTCGAAAGAGAACAATCGTATTTTATGTACGAACAATCGAAAATACATATTTACGAGTCATTATGGTCGGAAAATTATTATAAATTGCAAGTGGGGGGCTAACTTCAAGGTATATTTTTCATTATTTTATTTTAAGTTAATAAATGGAGAACAAACAATTATTAATAGCTAACAAACGACTTAATGGAAAAAAAATCATAACTTGTAAAAAAACATTTTTTTGGGGGGCTAACTTTAATGAGCCTAACTTGAAGGTGTATTTTTTTTTTTAATTAATAAATGAAGAACAAACAGTTACTAACAGCTACAAATAATAACAAAAAAAGTCGAAAATAGTAAAAAAAAAACACTTTTTTGGGGGGCTAACTTTAATGAGCCCATTTTATATTTTTTGACGACATTTTAAATTTACTTGGTGAATTTAGTTTTAAGTTATGCTCTATGGGACGGTATTTTATAGAGTTGGTAACCTAACCATGCGTCAAAACTCAAACCTGATCCTATCTATCTGTTAAATCAAATAGCTCCGCAAGCCGCAAGTAAAATAAACGAACGGTATGGTTTTTTATAGCTTCTTAGCGTCTTAGAAATTAAAAGTTATTGATTATCGTAGGTATCAGATAGTTCCAAGTTTGATAATAATTCATAATTAACTCATACATTTCAGTAAACATCCGGATTAAATTAACTGTAAGAAGTAAAAATGGAAGGGGACGGTGCTGGTTCTTCAAATCCAAAATCATTTTCTGGCATACCAGAAGCTGTATTTGTCGTAAGTTCTTTGCACATTTCGTATAATATTTCTTTTACCTCAAATATTATCTTCGGCAAAAATGTTTTGCGAGTTACGAAATTGGTTATAATGAGTGTTATGTTAGACCAACCCAAGTCTTCAGATTATTATTTCTACATAACCAAAGTTTAAAAAAATTGAATTATAGCTTTAATTTAAATTTGTTTACGTATGATGTTGACTATCTAGTTAAGCTCGCTATTGTCCTAGGCATAAAAAGGAGGCTAGGCATGTAATAGATTTAAAGAAAATTTTAAAACCCTTGTGATTTTCCTACATTATCTTTTTAGGACAATGTTGACGAATTCATGAGCAAACCCGAAAATTCCGGTGGAGTTGATAAGGTTTTGAGAAACCTTGATGAACAGCATGCTAAATATAAACATATGGAACTCTCCTTAGCCACTAAACGCAGGCGCTTACGGCAGCAAGTTCCCGACCTTGCTAGATCACTGGAAATGATTGAAAAGTTAAAGATACAGAAAGAGGAAACTGATACAGAGTTTCTTTTAAGTGATCAAGTGTTTGTTAAGGTAATACTTTTCCAGTCCTGAAGAATAGAATCACAAATTATTTTTAAAGCAATATTGCAGATGAGATATTGATTTATTGGAGTGGACTACTTTTTATAGATTTATATTATGGTTCTTCAGACCTTTTCTTTAGCTATTGTGACTCATCAATCTTATATAATAAATCAGTAAGTTTGTTTTGTTGTCAGTGGACCACCTGTCACAAGTCACTCTCACATTGTCCTTGAGCACTTGGACCTACTTATTTTTACTGATTTGGTGCTCCTACTGAAAGAAAATGATCCTACTAATATTATGAATTTAAAAATTAATTAAATAATTTGATTCAAAAGGCTGTCATACTGGATTCGGCAAGGATCGTGAGGAGGTTCCTCTCTCTGGAGCCCTGAACCGTCGGTAGCTTAGGTCATCGACCTCGTTGTCGACGGTTTTTGTCTATTTTTATGTATATTTTTTTTAAAACATTTTGTATTTTTTAAAAATATATGTAAAAATATGAAATAAAGAGACATGAAATTAAATAAAATTATTGTTGTATCCACTTATGGGAAACCTTGAGCAAATTTGTAATTTCAGTCAATTGAATCATTCTGAATAATTAAATTGATGCAAAGCTTGACTGCAAGCAAGTAACTTGTGTGTACTGTAGCCTGTGTCCTGCACATTTACTTGCTGCAGTTATTGGCACTATGGACCTGCATCATTCTTAGTGATATATTGTTTTCAAAATCATGACCTTTTAATTTCTTTTGTCTATTACATTTACAGAAACAGTTCCTATATTTATAAAGAAAAGAAATGTTACCTTAGTTAAAAACCACTTTTCTTTCAGGCTTGCATACCACCCACAGAAAAAGTATTCTTATGGCTTGGTGCTAATGTTATGCTAGAGTACACATTAGAGGATGCTGAAAAACTACTTTCATCTAACATGGCCACAGCCAAGAAGAACCTATCTTGTGTAGAACATGACTTAGATTTTCTAAGGTATTCCCAAGACATATAAATTTTTGCTCAGTATTAAACAATTCACTTGTGTCCTTTTATATTTTAAATATCAGAAAACCAATTAGGCATTTGCATAGAAAATTATGGGATTATAATACACAATGTCATCACCCCATACTGTCTGGAGGGTGTTGTAAGATATGAATAAAGGAACACAAGAAGCAGATCATCTAGCCCCAATAGAAGGAAAACTTGAGACAAACCCTGTGCCAACTCATCTTGCCAGTGTGGCACAGTAGGCTTGTCTCCCTCCATTAACTTAGAAGAGGCCAGACTCAGTAGTGGGTAATTTATGAGCTGAAATGATGATGATAGAAAAAACATGCAAAGGTCTAAGGGCCCCCGCGCATTTAGACGGCCTGTCCACATACTGCGCGGATTGGTCGCGGCGGCCAATAGGCCGCGTATGTGACGCGATGTTTTTCGTTGGCCGCGCGGCCTGGCCGCGTAATGCGGGCAGCTATATACATCGTAGAAGAATTAGTTGGCCGCAGCGACTTAGCCGCGCGGCCTGGCCGCATAATGCGCGGAGGCCCTAATAATGATGTAGGCAATTCTGACACTACCAATGTGTGATGTACACAAAATATTGTCAGACATGGAAGCTTAAAATGTGATATGGGTTGATCTCAGACAGCTTGATGGGGATGACATAGTAGTGATTCAATGAAAAATCATACAAATATACTATGTAGTTATAAAATTATTGGAGATTTGTAAAAATATAATTGTTATTTCAGAGATCAATGGACCACCACAGAGGTCAATATGGCAAGAGTTTACAATTGGGATGTTAAGAAACGCCAAGCTGCTAAGGCATCTAGTTAATAGAAATATTCTGTTTGTATTGTACTGTAACATACTTTACTATTTGAAAAGATTATGTTAAGGAGTGCATACAAGATTATAGAATTGCATCCAACAAATGGAGCCAGTTTCAATTTCCATTAAACTCTTATATTTAACATAATTTATTTAAGTTTTGAAAGCTATGTAAACATATTAAGATAATACTATTATCTTAAAATTTGCTACTTAGTTTAGTCTGTAAAGTTATGTAAAAATTGGTGCTAAGAGTTGATTATTTACATAACTTTATTTAAAATTTTCTGTGCTGTGTTTGTACACTCTAAAATTAATGCTTGATTTCACAAATTAATTTATTTGTTTAATAACTTTAATAAAGGAATATACATAGCAATAATAAAGTTTGCATTAATAAAGTATGTTTTATTTTAAATTCACTAGTATTCAAGAATAAGTAAGCAGCAACAAGTTAATGGATTGATACAATAGACGAGATATGATAATAGTGTTGCACTAAGAATCAGTGTGCTAAATGCTGTAATTTGAGTTCGCTAGGTTTTCTACCGAAACACAATTAAATTGATTATATTAGAAGCCGGTTTAGAATTATGTTCGTCACGGGGGGAGGCGTGAATATGCTAGTGACGATATCTTTTAGTAGTCGAGTAATTATTTTGATTTCGTTCCATTTATATCCATCTCGTAGTACTGTAAATGTATGTATGTACAGTGTACAATTAATTTATCTTTAACACTATTTCTGAGTTCTCCAAACACACTATCTAGGGAGTGTGGACAGCTCCCCCTTACTGGGGCCCATCAGCGGAGCATCAACAAAATCTGTCTCCTAAAAGGGATAACCTGCGCTGCGCAGTTTTAGTGGGTATGAAACTAGGGGCATTCATTTCTTATCATAGTGTCCCATCACTTCACTACATAGTATAAAACAAAGTCGCATTCTTCTGTCCGTCCCTATGTATGCATAAATCTTTAAAACTACGCAACGGATTTTGAAGCGGTTTTTTTTTAATAGATATAGTGATTCAAGGGGAAGGTTTTTAAGTATAACCCACCCCCGCTTTGCACGGGCGAAGCCGGGGCGGGCCACTAGTATAATATAAACCAGCCATCTCCCCCATGGGCAGAAAATTGAAAATCCACCAATATCGTATTTGCCTGAGAATAAAAAACTGAGAAAAATAACATGACATGTTATGCGAACCCAAGTCCCTTTATTACAATAGATTACATATTTCTATCAAAATTAAAATCTTATAGTATATCAGATACTTATATTAACTATTTATATTTTTTGATTTCTTGCACCATACTTTTTAACGCCGGTAATTCATGATTCAGGGAATTTTCAATTTCCCCTTTGCCTTCTTCTGAAGAAGTTAAATATTTTGCCACCAATTCTGTAAATATTAAAAAATATAAGAACACAGAAACAATATTTTTAAGTGAAGATATTTTGTTATGTTCTATGCGCCATCTACGGGCGTTATATCAAGGCGAATATTCCCTTCCCGCATACGAGGATGTCTCTCACATTATTCGTTTCTGCTCGCATCTTAGCTTACGTGCATTTCGACGTCTGTCTTAATAATGTCCGTCCGACTAGTGTCTATTAGTTTTCAAGTTTAAATATGCTAGATCCTTCTAAGTACTATAGCAAACCCCTTTTAGCGCGTTAGAGCTTGGGGCTCCACTAATCGGATCAAGGTCACGAAGCATGTTCCCCCGTTGGGTAGCGCAACCCATAGCCCTGGAGCGTGCAGTCCAGGAACAGTTCGAGAGTGAGGAGGAGGAGGAGTGAGTTCGGGGCGCTAATTTCCATATTTCCGCGCCCGGAGTCCCGAATACCCCGGGTAGTCCCCAACGGCCGTGTCCATGAGCATTTCCAACGAAAAACAATCGGCATCATTTTAAAGGCAGTCCTGTCTAGCACTAGACAGGCCTCTCCCAAGAATTTCCACCAACGCCGGTCCTAAGGATGTCTCTAGCGTCCATAACCAGGGTGCAGGAGGTCTACCAGCACTGCGCACTCGAGGACCTTTCCGCCGTCAGTCCTGCGAGCTATGTGCCCTTCCCACAGGAACTTAAGTTTGGCAATCTTGTGAGCTATGTCGCTAAAAGTAATAGACCAAAACTCGCCCCACCGATTGACCGATTTGCGCGTAATACATAACCTCGGGGTACTTTCAAAGTGTTTTACTTCAGGTGTTCAACTTTCCTAACAATTAAGTAAGTTCCAACATATTTCCTTTACCTTGCGCGAAAAAATTGTGCTGACAATGTGAGCAAAAATGATAGTTAACATTAAAAAATAACATTCTTACCATAAAACCGTTGTAAGCGCTCATAATCTTCTTCTTTTAGATGACCCTTCAAAAATGCTATAATTATCGGCACCTGTCTGCCTGACGCGTGAAGCATGTTTTGGGTGACTATAGTGTAAATTGCCAAAACAGCAATGTGTAAGCTCAATGCGGGATCATCGCAGCCCTCTAATTCTGAGATTAGCTTCTCTCTATGATTTTGAATCAGTAATCTGTAATTTAAGAACAACTATCTTTAATTGTGTTTCGAAAGACACGTTACACAGAAGTTCCACTAGCCGAATCTCGGCAGGAGAGGGATTACGACAACACGGTTGGCGCAGTGGTTGAGCGATCGACTGCTGCGCAGCATGTCGCGGGTTCGATCCCCGCACGGACGAAATATTTGTACGACCTACAAGTATTTGTTCCGGGTCTGGGTGTTTTTCTATCTACAATATGTATGTATTCACAAAAAAAATGTTTATAAGTAGTTTATCATCCATCTCGTTACCATAACACAAGCATTAAGTTGCTTAGCTTGGGACGAGATGGCGTTGTGTGAAATGTCGAAGAATATTTATTTATTAAGCCGTATTTCCACTGCGTGGCTTGCTACTTACCCATCGCTAATAACATTGTTGAAAAAGCAAGGCAGGATTAGGTTATCCGCATTAATTGTGATTCGGATATTATTATTCCTCGTTTCATTTATTTTTATTCAAAATCAAAATCAAAACTCATTTAATCAAGTTGGCTCATTAGAGCTCTTTTGACAGGTCAAACAAAAAATAAAATTTAAAATTTACCATTTAAAATTAATTATTTACCATCTACCACCGGTTCGGAATGCACCTCTACAGAGAAGAGCCGGCAAGAAACTCTGTAGTTGCTCTTTTTAGATCGCCATTTGGGTACAAGACTGGTTTTAAGACAGATTTGTGAGAGCAAACTCACGCAATAGTTCCAAAGGGCCAAACATCAGCCAGATATAGTTGACAATAGTAACCTTGTAATGCCCAAGCCAACCGACCCCCAGCAACGGCACCTGTTCACAAGCATGACGCATGCGGCAGCCATCGCCCTCCTCAACCATATTGCAGGGAAGAGAACGACCCGCCGCACGACGCCACCACTGCCATGAGTCTTTAAGTGAGCATGATAACTCGAGCACCAAGGAATTGAACATTTCAAAAGTTATACTAATAACGCGTTAGGATGCTCTCACATACTGAGTATAAATATCACATAACAAGAACACTATTTCTAATTACTTTGTCATTATTCTAAAAGTATTTAAATAAGAGCATCGGACTAGCAACAACACCGATCAGTTATTCCCAAGCATTTTTGTCTAAGATATAGTCGTTAACTTTATAGTACCCCTTACAGATTAGCCGACTTTTAATGTGACACTTAAAGTGTTCTAAAGGCAAGTCTTGAATGCCTTTAGGTATTTTATTAAATAATCGAATACCAAGACCTGCAAAAGTTTTGTGAACTTTTTGCAGCCTGTAATAAGGGACTATTATGTGATGTCTATTCCTAGTGGACATTTTATTTTTATTGATATCGCCACTCTTTTCGTAATCGCAGATATTTTTACGAATGTACATTATATTTGTAAATATGTACTGCGATGCGACTGTAAGAATCCCAGTATCCTTAAAAAGTTCTCTTAGTGATTCTCTAGAATTAAGATTATAAATTGCACGCACCGCTCGCTTTTGTAAAACAAAAATGGTTTCAATATCGGCAGCATTTCCCCACAATAAGATACCATAAGACATAATGCTGTGAAAATAACTGAAATATATTAATCTAGCTGTGTCTACATTAGTAAGTTTTCTAACTTGTCTCACAGCATAAGCCGCAGAGCTCAGTTTAGCTGCGAGACACGTTATATGTGCCCCCCATTGAAGTTTAGGGTCTAAAGTAATGCCTAAGAATTTTGTTGATTCTACAATATCTACGCATCTATTGTCAATCATTAAATGGGTGTTACTAATTCGTACATTGGGCGTGACAAACTTAATACATTTCGTTTTTTGAGGATTTAATGCAAGGTTATTCGTCTCAAACCAGTGGCATACTTGAGAGAGTGCGCTGTTTACATCGTCATATGAACTTTTGTCTCTGTCAACCTTAAATATTAACGAAGTGTCATCTGCAAACAACACAGTATTACAAATATTTTCCACAAAAAGGGGGAGGTCATTAATATATATTAAAAACAAAAATGGGCCTAGAATAGAACCCTGCGGCACGCCCATTAACACAGGTGAACCGGTCGACTGAACACCATTTACGCTTACAAACTGAATCCTGTCATTTAGATATGAGGCCATTAATTTCAGGGCATGATCCGAAATGCCATAATGACGAAGCTTTCTCAACAGTGTATCGTGATGAACGCAATCAAAAGCTTTTGACAGATCGCAGAATACACCTATGGCATTTTGACCATTTTCCCAGGCACTGTAAATATGCCTCAATAGAGCGGCCCCTGCATCAGATGTAGACCGACCTTCAGTGAAACCGAACTGATTCTTGTGGAGTAAATTATTTGAATTGAAATGGTGAAGCAACTGTTTAAGTATCAGCTTTTCGAATATTTTACTTAATGCTGGTAGTATAGAAATTGGTCTATAATTCCCCGGTTCTTTTTTATCTCCAGCTTTAAATAAAGGAATAATTTTGCTGTGCTTCAATAAATTTGGAAAAACACCCATATTCACACATTGATTAAAAATTTTAGCAAGGTGTGGAGCTATATCAGGCAATATTACCTTAAGTATGTAGACGGAAATTCCCCACAGGTCTTCGGTTTTTTTCAGGTTCAATGTATTAAATGTGACTATTATGTCATCAGGGGTCACGTGTTTAAATATGAAATTCAAAGAGCACTCGCTCACCGATTTTTTTAAAATAGCCTCAGCATCCGATGACGAAGATTTCATAGATTTAGATAATTCTAATGGTATGCTAGCAAAAAACTCATTGAATGTTTGAGCTACATGAAAATCATTGCTTATAGTTTTTCGGTTCAAATTTAACTCTAATGTATGATCTCGCGGTGCCGTCCTCCCGGTTTCGGTTTTGATAATATTCCAAGTAGTTTTAATTTTGTCTGTGGAGTTTTTTATCTTATTACTGATATGAAGTGACTTGGCTGAATGGCATACCATTTTAAAAGTTTTTGAATAATTTTTAACGTACTGTTGAAACGCGGGATTGTGATTATACTGTTTCATATCGTACAGATCATATAATTTGCTTCTACTAATATATATCCCACGCGTGGCCCATTCACTAAACATTAATTTCGGTCTAAACGCAAAGGATTTCTTTTTAAATATATTTTCAAACTCAGTTTGTATAATTTCGAAAAGAGATCTATACCAAATATCCGGGTCACCCTGTCCATAGGACATGTCACAGAGTTTCGAACTAACACATGCGCTAAACAAATCAATTCGACCACTAGTAACTGGTCTAGCAATGATGTTCACTAATTTATTTGCTTCCAAATCTGGAAGCACCAATAATTGGCCACAATGATCAGATGGGAGGTCATTGAGAATAGCTTTATGTATGCAGTCACACGTACAAAAAAAATTGTCTAGGCATGTCGAAGTGTTTACGGTAATTCTAGTTGGTTCATTAAATTGATGTGTAAACCCATATGATTTAAATAAGCTAACGAGCTTACAAGTATTCGGAGAGTCAGTCAGTAAATCTACATTAAAATCACCACACACTATAGCTTGTTTATTATTCTTGCTTGTAATTGATTTTAAGACTTCCTCCATAACCATTTCAAAATCATTGTATATCCCTGACGGGGGGCGGTACACACACACAACGATATAGCGCTCTAATTCTACACAAGATAACTCAACTACGCGCTCAATAGACAAACTAACAATGTCTTTGCGTTCCTTAGATTTAATATTGTTTGATACCAATATTAAAGAACCACCACGTATGGCAGTCCGTCTCGAAAAGGCACTAATTATTTTATAATTGGTGTTGTTGCATCCAAGCTCATTATCTTTTAGCCAGTGTTCAGTAATACAAAAAATATGAACGCGATGGTATTCTAAAAAAAGTTCAATTTCTAATTGTTTGCCAGACATGCCTTGAATGTTTTGATGAACAAAACGTAAGCGAGAAGGCAAGTCTGTTGTCTCCTCTAACAGTTTAAACTGTTAGCTGGGTCCTGACTGTGAATAGCACAGTTTGTTAAACTTATATCTAAAATAACCGAATTCCTGTTACTAACAGGATGTAAAATGTTATAGGCTATTAACATAGCTATTTGTCTCTTAAATCTAATTGGTAGATACAATGTATCTCTAGTCACCTTAAAACTAGTTATAAATTTATTTAAGTCAAATGCAAATACATCTTTGCATCTATTTGTCAAATTATATATGAGCATATTTAAATCAAAAATATGCTTATTTTGATGTTCCGTAAAGGAGCGAGAGTAGGGAAGGGTACATATAGTAAACTTACATTCATATGCTTCGTTCAATTTTATAAGTTTATCGACCATATTTATGATATGCTGTTTCTTAACTAATAAACTATTTCCATACAAAATAATGACCGTCGAGTCCCTGTCGAGATTATCAGACTGAATATTGTGTGTTAATTGCTCATAAGTTGCACCAGGCGAACACATATTTACTACCGTATGATTTAAATGTGAGTTTAACAAGGACCCAAAACCACAACCCAGCTTATCAGAGTACATGATTATTTTTTGAGATGGGGCTGTATAGGGGCCCACATTCAGTGTTGTACTCTGACAATCAGGTCTAACTACAGGGGATTGTGTTTTTGTGTCACTCTGCATGTCACTGGTATTCTGAAGGCATACACTCATTGCATATTACTCATTGTGTGTATAAATTTATTAGATACCATTACTTTAATTGTAATTGATTCAAAATCGATGGCTTTGTTGGTCTAGGGGTTGCATATGCCGCCTTCAGATTAGGGATCCCCGGTTCGATTCCGGGGTCGAGCAAGTGTCTTTGTGTAAACCAGAGGCACTTGCTCCGAGTCCAAGTGTCATTCGTGTTCGTGAATTACATATTTGTAAACAGCACCCGAGATAATATAAGCTGTTACGAGAAAATTAAAGGAGTTACTTACTTATCCTTCTTCTTGTCAACCTTCTTCAAAATCATACCAAATTCCGACAAGCAGTTATCAACAGATTGATAGAAAGCTTCTGTATTTTGATCCGACAAAGTCCCGTTCAATCCTTGCAACGGTTTCATAAATTCTTCCGACAAATCATTGATGATCTTATTCCTTTGTTCGACTGACAAAACATCAACCTGCACTGATAAGTTGCATTGATTCGCTGCATATTTGCAAAACTCCGCTAAAATATCACCACCTAAAGACTTGAGAAGATATTTGATAAATTGTGGTTGTTGGTCGTTGGGCAAAGATTTTAATCCTTTCTCATATAATTTCATGTCATTGACTAGTATGTTAATTTTGTCCTGAGCTGAAGTATGTGTTTGCTTTCTGTTCTGACTTGCATCTTGAAGTAATTTGTCAGCAGTTTCTTTGGCAAGAGCTAAGGCCGTTTGGTTAAGTTGGCTGTAATAATAAATATATATGTAAATGTCTTTAAAACAGGCTAACAAAAGTATACATGGTAGTCTCTTCCGTATACATGGTGGTTAATTAGCCTACTGTACCACACTGGCCGGATAACTTGGCACAGGGTTTTGTATGAAGATTTTCTTCTCTTGTGGCTAGGTGATTGGCATTATCATTTCCTTTTGTCGGCCCTTAGGGTGGAATAAGGTGGTGCCACTATGTATTCTAAACCCAGAGCACACAAACAACCATATCTTATACATTAAATTATTGAATGAGTTTTTACTCACCCTTGAAGATACTCGGCAATCTTTGTGACTAAATCATCCAATCCTTCATTTTCTAAAGTGTCTTTTATAATATTCTCTACATCTTGAATGGAGATAATCTCTAAATGGGACGGTGTCTTTTTAACTATGGATACACCATCATCAGAATCGGAATCGTGAGTTGCTTGTTTCGATCTTGAATGCTTTTTAACTGCTTTTGTTTTAGTTTCCCTTCCTTGGGTGCCGCCACCACCTTTGCCAGAAGCCGCTTTCCTTCTACGTTCCTCACGCCGCTCAGCTTTATGGTCTACGTGGCTCGACTGATTAAATTCAGCTTTATTCAATTGCTTCTCTAAATAAAATTGCTGGTATTTTCCAGATTTTACCACAGCTTCTGCTTTCTGTCGCATCATGGGCATGCAATTTTGTTTTAACTGATCAATGTAGCTATTGCTGAAAACTGGGGAAAAACTGTTGATCATTAATAAGTCAACCAGAGCCAATCATAGGATCGGATATTTTTATAGCACAACAATTCACACTATGCTGTGTAGATAAAGCTTTCTTTAAGAATATTCTAGAGGCATACATATTGACTTAAATGGTGCAGATATGTAAGCTGAATCCTTTGAGCAGCTGTGATTAATGCAAAATAAAATCATCATTTCACCCAATAGATGTCCACTGCTGGATGTATGCCTCCCTCAAGGGTTTCTAAAAATGCTGACCCTAAAACACCTGCATCTGATTCTGGTAAACTTAACAAGGTCATTGGTCAACTGCATGGGAGGTCTGCTAGAACTGCGCCTTCCAGTGTGTGGTCACAACTTGAGGACCATAAGGCCTTAAGAGCATGAAACTACATGACCAAAACCAAAACGAGCAGAGTTACTACTGACAAAAGAACAAAATAATATATTTCTACAATGCAGAGTAAATTATAGAACACAATGCAAGTAAGTATGCCAATTATAGCGGAAATGTGAAGTAAATATTTTATAAAATTTCAATAACCATTTGCATTAACCACCTTTATATACCTACATATTATATTTTGATTGAAGTTTAGTTTGCTTTCTAACTACAATTTCAAATCAAATATTATAATCATTAATAATCATTTATTACCTGTATTATCAAATAATATTGTAGATTTTGAATTCTTCAAAAGAACATCTAGAACAGATTCAATGTCTGTATCTGACAATATGGAAGGCAGAAGTGACACAACATCTAAGTAGCTCTTAGATGCTATGCATTCTTCCAGAGCAGTCTCTAGATGTTGCTTTATTTGCAAACCAATTACACAACTGCTTAAGAAAGTCAATTCTTCATTTGGTAAAATTCTCTTTACATAGCCTTTAGGGTCTGACAAACCCAAACGAGAGAGGGCATCATATTCTAAATAGTTATTTTGTTTGTAAAAACTCATAACCCAATCATTTTGTGACTTTGTATAACTAGATGGTACATATAAAGCCCCAGCTTGACGTCCGGTCAGTACACCAGGTGCATTAATCTGGTCAAACAACGATAGGAACAAACGGTCAGACAAGTTACAATGGTTCACAATAACTGCCACTGGAGTTGGTTTCAGTAAGCCCATGAGTGCACCACGTATCTTAGCCTTGGTCCTTGTGATGTATTCTTCTGTATAGAATGTTCTAGGTTCCGAAGCATCCTGCCTACCAATAATGATTTTACCCAAATATTTTTCCAATACATTGTGCTGCAGTAACTCTGCGGGCAAGTCATACTGTAATGTTAGTTCACCAACAGAGACCTGGCCCTGCAGTTGTAGTTTTTCATTAACCTCCCTTGCAACTTTCTCTAAATAGTAATGTGCTATTAAATATCCTGAAACCAATTGGACTTCCTTCCCTTTTATGATCTCCAAGACACTGTTATTGATTTGATTGAGATCAACATTTAGCTCTTTAGCCAGGTCAACAGTGTTAATACGGCCACCATGGACATACAGCTCATCTTTAATTTCCTTAGTAAGTTGTTGTGACGTCAGATACTCTTTGCCATCAGTTGTGAATATGACATCTATTAATTTTAATTCAATTAGTTTAGTTACAATTTCTATGCAGTTTCTTTCTGATAACCTGAAATAAAAATAAATCATTGTTGTACTGATAGTTATATCAGTGCACGGACTGATGGTGAAGAGCTTTGACCAACACCTACAGAAGCTCTCACTAGGCTCCTGGGTGAAGAGCCTGATCAAAAAGGCAGTACTTTTGGATACGGGACGTATTGGGAGAAGGTTCCTCACTCGGGATCCCTGACCACTGGTGGTTTGGGCCTTCGTCTCCACCATGGGTAGTATTTTGTTTGTATTTTTTTTAAATAAATGTATTTTATAATTAGTTTATTTAAAAAACATATTTGTAAAATATGATAAATAAAGATAATAATAAATAATCAATAAACGATTATTTAAAAACATTAACAATTATAAAAACATTGTCACAAGCAACAGTTAACCAGTACCTTCTATACATACATAGTCAATTTTTCAATTTATTTATTACTAACTCTGTTTATTGATTATTATTGAAAAATGGTGTCTAATATAAAAATCTGTGTGGTGACAGATTTCGAATACACAAAGTCACCAACCCATACCATCTGTATGGTGTTGTAAGAGGCAACTAAAATAATGCAAGAGGCAGATCACCTAGCCCCTAGAGAAGGAAAACTTGATACAAACCCTGTGCCAAATCGTCTTACCAGTGTGGCACATTAATTAGGCTAATTTCCCTTCATGAATGTGGAGGAGGCCTGACCCAATAGTGGGCCATTTAGGGGCTGTAATGACGATTGAAAATTGACTACACACAATTTAAGACTTGGTTAATCATCTTTCTTTGGGGGAGATATATTAAAAAAAAATTTTTTCATATTAAAGTAGCACTACATTTCCCTGTCAATTCAACTATATTCCCAAAGTTGTATAATTTTTATTAACATTGTTATACTTAAAACCACGTACAGTAATATAGGAAGATGAGTTACTAATATGTTTTTAAGTTGCTGTCACAGGTCTGTTCCATAAGGAGCATATGCTTTAAAATGACAAACATGCATTAGAGGAATTATATGAAAATTTCCTTTAATTTGTATATTTTGACGACGTTTGTACTTGAAATACCAACCTTTGAGAAGTGGAACTTAGTTGCGCTTTCTGAAAATCAGCTGCTAATCTTTTTATCTCATCCCAATCGGTTGATGGTGCCATGTTTTCAATGTTCTAGCTTTGATTATATAGTATTATTTTTCTAAATGGGTTATGCCTACACGTCTTTATCACCTACGTGTTTAAATGCCAATTCTTTTCTGGATTACTCTTTACTTTACATTCCATTAAATTATAATCAAAATTCAAAAATATCCACGAATCATAATTTTATTGACAGCGAAATGAATGACATGGCATGGATGCATGCATGACTGGCTGGACTGGACTAGGGGGGGGGGGGGACATGATAAGATAATTGAGAAAATATAAAGCGCTATAAGCCTTTTTAAGGAAATAGCAAAAAGGTTAGTCGACATCTCAGGAGACCGAAGAGCTGGTAGCTACCTCGGACAAAGAATCAGTCTAGCGATTCAAAGGGGGAACGCTGCCAGTATCTTCGGAACCTTGCCTAAAGGGACTCCTTTAAATAATATATTTTAGTATTTAAGTTTTAGGTTATTTGGTATTTTTAGTCTTGTTTTATTACTTAAGTTAGTGTTTTGTAAGTACATATTACTTAAGTTAGTGTTTATTGACAACTTGACAACATATAAATATTGACGTTTGGCATGACAACCAAAATTCATGTCAGTATGACAGCCAGGTCTACACCAACCACAGAGTAAAGAGAAACACGTGTTGAGTTTGAAATTTGGATGTTTTTGATCTCGATAGCTCCACGGATTCTAGGGATGTACTCATTTCCTTTGGCAAGGATTTGAGGGCTATCAAAGTAAACGTACTGCAGTATTGGTCCACTGCTAAGACGATGAATGAAGATATTCAAATGATATTCATTTACGTACATGATACTTTTGCCATTCTTTCCCAAAACCAATAATCTGTTTTCTTAACCATCGAAATTCCTTTAATAGTAATATTCATTACTTTATCTCAGCCGATTCAAAAGGCTGGAAAGAAATTGTAGAAGAAATTATTGAGAATAGTTTGAAAAAAATCCAGGTAGAAAAGCATCCCATGTGCTATTGTTACATTCGTTACTATTTATCTTAGCGTCAACAGCGATGTGAAGAGGGTGCATTCCAGAATACATATATAGTCCTCGCCAAACTTTATGGCCGCTCGAATGTAGCCGTCGGTGCGAACTTGTGCATCGTACATTTCATAACCAATACGAACGTAGCACACTCACACTAACGCACGGGAGGCGAGGACGCTTGCGGGTGGAAGACAGCGAGTGCGGGTATGCCCTGCCACCACCCCCCGCGTACGTCCCGCTGATATCTGAGTTTGTGTTCTGCGCAGCGTAATGCGGCTACATTCAGAGCGGCCATAAAGTTTGGCGAGGACTGTAGGTACTCTATGTATGTATTGTTGCTATACATAAAGGGAATGGAACCTCTTCACATGTTAAATTATTCATAAACAGTAGTACTATTTAAACTCCAATTGGCGACGAGGATATCTTTTTTTCTATTTCTGCTAATAAGTATTCATGTTATGAGCAGTGTTGTAAAATTGTTAACATGTCGAACGTTTTCGGACAAATATTTTTTAAACATGATTCACAGGAATGGGAAATTACCTTTGGCAAATTAAATGCTTTTCACAAACTAAATAAAATCGGTGCTGAGAATAGAAAAGCCGTTTTGATTTCCCACTTAACAGACGAGTCTTAGGCTGTGGCTCGAAATTTGGTACATCCTAAGCAAAATCATGATATGTCGTACGACGAATTGGTGGCAGTGTTGGGTAATCATTTTATACCAAAATTTTACGAGACCACCAGTAGTTATGAAGACATAGCTGATTGGGCGGCGAGAATCAGGGGCCTCGCTGCCTACTGTGATGTTGTTAGCTACCTCGACTCTGTATTATCAGACAAGTTTGTATTTGTGTTCAACACGGGACCGGAACGCGACCGACTTCGAGCAAGACGCGGCGTCGCCTATGTTTACGCTGGAGCTGGCACAGCAAGCCGAGAGCGCCAGGTGCGCGTCCCAAGCGGCGCTGTATGTGGCTGGCAGCAGCGATGTGTTCAGAACGAGCAATTCCGATGTTAAGGTAAAGCCTGTTTATCGGGTGACCGCAGCCGTTATGAAGTGGAAAATGAAGAGTGGGTGAAGGCAAGGGAGGACTTACGTCCAGCTAATGAAAATGTTCCTCAAGTGGGCCAAAACTTAGACCTGGAAATAAGGAATTTAGTCAGCTCGAACGAACCTTAAGTAAACGAGGTGCGACAATTACTACTTTCATTTTCTAATTTATTCACTGATAAATTGGGCATATTTTTTATACAAAGTACTGTGTTTTTTACGTTAAAACATTGAGTAGGTAGACGCAATTAATAGAATCTCTGGGTATTTTGGTGCTTACTCTTATAGTATCAGATAATGATGCCAAAATTAGCTCGTTTGATTTTCAAATCTCGTTTACTTGATCTCCGATTTAGAAATGGGATGGTCTAAAGAAGAAAGTTCTCTATTCTCCTCATCAGTTAGGGAAAATGTTGATGATGTAGATCCTTCCTAATAGTAAACCTATGGCGTTCGAATTTTAACTGGTAGAAAAATAACGTAAATGTTGGATCTTTTCTATCTGTCTTGTATATATGTTTTTTGTGTTAACATTTCTATAGTCCTTTTGTTATCTACATGGGCTGAAAAGTCCCTGGCCGAACACATAGATGGCGCTAGTTTTATTGCAGTCACCCTTTTTTTCAGTTAATACTAACCTTCAAAAGACAGCTTTTCATATTAGGTAAAAAAAGGGGTCAACCTCGGAATGAAAGATAATAAGCTGCAAATTGGTATGAACCTTTGTTTTGTCATTCTAAATGTTGTCTCAAAAGTCACAATCGTTATCGTGTCCGCGTCTCAAGATATTCAAGGTCAAAGGTCACAAAAATCGGTTTTTCGCGAATATCTGGCTTCCTATCGGTTAAATGAGATTTGCATTTATTATAAAAGTTGTAGGCTATAAAATTCCCTACAACTTTTGTTTAAACTTTTTTTTCATACGACTAACCGTTTTGAAGGTAGAGCGAGGTAGAATTCAATTCTGGTACATGGACAGACATGGTAATCGAGCAAAGTCTGATGAAATCTATGAAGACAGAAGGAGGAGTATCTCGAGGCCGAAGTACACAAGAAAGTGTTCTATGTAAGTGGGTATATGCTATGTATGCCACGAATACAATTTGTGAAGAAATTGAACGGTTTTGTAACATTTCTTTCGATTCTGTGGACCAACATGTTGATGCTAGAGATTCACGAATAAAAAGGGATGATACTGATGTAAATGAACTGGTTGGTTGGTTTACGCTTCATAATCCCTTTCCAAATGCGAATCAGTTGGTATCCTTAGCTTCAGGAATCGTTGGAAATGACCAAATTAATTGTCACCGAGCCCATGAAATCGGATTGCAATCTATGGTAAAGATAACTGGTTTGAACTTCAACGAAATAAAGTTAAAACGCGTCGATAAGGTTTTACCGCTTTCAGCCATTAACAAATCTGTCAAAATTAATGATTGTAAAGTTTCTATAGATCCAATGTTACTTTTCCAGAGAATAACTGTAAGCAAAAAATTTGAAAGTAATTTGAAAAAAATTGACATTATCATCTTGCGAGTAAAAAATCTAATATATAGAATTCTGTATTTTAAAAAGTTATTGAACTCCTCCCAAATGCTCGACCAATTATCGTGAAATTTTGTGATGATTTTCTCATCCCAAAATGTTTTGGGTGGTCAACAAGATTTTTTTTTTCATATTTATATATATTTTTTAATCATACAGCTTAAACAAAACATACACAACCCTAAATTTTCACCCTTTTACGATCAACCCCTATTTTTTTATAGCGATATTTATATGGCATAGCAACATTTGCGGGGTCAGCTAGTAAGTATAACATAAAGATTTCCATGTATTATTCACAATAACCGACTATATTGAATATACCGACCGTACACTACATTAATTAACATACATTATGTAAGTAATACTCATAAAATTAATTAACATACATTATGTAAGTAATGCTCATAAAATTCTCGTGTCACGGTGTTTGTTATTAAACTCCTCCGAAATGGCTCGACCGATTTTGATGGAATTTTAAATTTACATTTGGTAGGTCTGCGAATCGGACTACATATATATTTTTCACCCGCAAATATAATTAAGCCTATATGAATAATTAAGCCACGTATTTTAATTAAATATTAATAATTACTACATAAATAATGGGCATCGTATTTTTTTTCCTAAAAAAATAACTTTTTACAACGTACTGATAAACGTAATCTCGCTTGACCTTGCATTAGGCCATAATATGAGCGTACGCGGCGCACTCTTCGCGGTCTACCGCAAAAACGGTTGATTATATGAAAAAAAAGTTCAAACAAAAGTTGTAGATAATTTTATACTCTACAACTCTTACTTGGGTGCAAATCTCATATAAGCTATAGATAGCGAGATATTCACGAAAAACCTATTTTTACTACATTTGACCTTCAATATCTTAAGACGCGGACACGATAGCAATTGTGACTTTTGAGACAACATTTAGAACGACAAAACAAAGGTTTATACCAATTTGCAGCTTATTATCATTCATTCCGAGGTCAAACCCCTAATATGACTGGGCTATTTAGAATTTCATGATATTTATATATAAAATTTGTTTTTTTTTTTCATATCTCCATTATTTAATGTGCACAACAAAATAGCAAAAACAATTTAAAAAATAATATTGATTTTCACTACTTGTTAAAAAAAAATTATAAACATATTCAGTAAAAAAATAAAAATCGACGAAGTTACTGTCATTGCTCAATGTAAAAACAGGTACGGCAAAACATTAATTGAAAAAACATGTTTTATCAACATTTTTTAGATTTTTCATTTTGCAATAGTTATACAAAATTATAATTCACAAATTAATGAACTTTTATAACTGACTGCCTCGTTGGTCTAGTGGTTAGATGTGCCGCCTTTGGATCAACGGGTCCCGGGTTCGATTCCGGGGTCGGGCTCGGAGTCTGGGTGTCATTTCTATCTATAATATGTATGTATTTACAAAAAAAAAAAAGTATACGTATAAGTAGTTTATCATCCATCTCGTTACCATAACACAAGCATTATGTTGCTTAACTTGGGACGAGATGGCGTTGTGTGAAATGTCCAAGGATATTTATTTATTTCCAGGAAATGATCGCTTCACGGTTATGATCGTTTTAGACACCGCAAAGTGTCTGAAACGTTGGGAATAAAATAAAATAAAACGATCATAACCGCGAAGCCATCATTTCCTGCAATGTGTAAAGATCGTGAAAACCTAAGACATCATTTTATAAACATTAATTTAAATATATCAAAAGGGCTCTACGAAGTTTCAGATTTTTAGGCCAATTATTTATAACTTTTATCCCATAATTTATGCCAACGGAGATTAGGAAAAAATGGGTTAGTTAACAATTGAATAACTTTTGGAAAAATGGTGATAAAACTTTTTTTTCCAACGAGGATCGATTCTTTCAAGTGCTAAGAACATACTAGATTTTTTTCAAATTTTTAAAATGACATTGTATGTTATAGGAAAAATATTTTATCTGATAAACTCTCGAATTTTTGCTATATTCGACTTTTCTTGCAAGAATGACTTTGAGCTTGAAAAAGTTTTTCTTGCACCTTTATGAGCTTGGAGGGTTGTATTGATGAGTTTGATGATTATAATTCTATAACTATATACGTCTTACAGCCGCGAATAACATTTTAATCAACATACAACCTAGCACTGACCTGCAAATTGCAAAAAACGTAAGAAAATTTGAATTTCGCGGGCTACTCTGGAACATTCACCTTAAGTAAAAATCGCTACATTACATACTGATACTGGCAATGCAATATTTGCCTCAGAAGAAAAAAAACATCAATATTCAGCTAATTAATAATAGTTAATTAAACAAAAACTGAGTAATTTCGAAAGATAACAAACGTATTTTATGCACGAACAATCAAAAATAATTATTTACGAGTCATTATTGACGGAAAAATATTATAAATAGCAAGTGGGGAGCTAACTTGAAGGTATATTTTTAATTAATATTTTTTTAATTAATAAATAGAGAACATACAATTATTAACAGCTAACAAATAATAACAAACGATTAAGAAACGACTTAAAGAAGAAAAGTCGAAAATAGTAAAAAAGCCTTTTTTGGGGGGCTAACTTTAATGAGCCTAGACTATACTATGCTCCCACCCACCACCAGTGAGTTTATGTCAAGTGTCAATAGCAATAGAACTAAAGTACTCTACTGTATCTGTCTGTGGGTGGTGTGGTGTAGACATGTGTCGTTGAGTGATTTTTAGCCAACACAACGAAACGCGTTGACAGCCTTCCCAACGTTGGCAAAACCGTCTATTTTTGCAATCCGTCTATTTTTGTATACCTAGTTGTGAACTTGTGCTGTGACGTCACAGTAAACGCCATTATAATAAAATAAACTGCGAAATAAACGATTAAACGAGCAGTTTTGGCGCACTGTCTAAAAATGGCTTTGTCTGCGTTATAGGTACCTTAGTTTATACCGAAACTAGCGACTCGCCCCGGCTTCGCCCGGGTGCAATGATGAACATCTAAATTTATCAGTGTTGCTCTACAATATTATGCATGTATTATACATATAAACCATCCTCTTGAATCACTCTATCTATTAAAAAAACCCGCTTCAAAATCCGCTGCGTAGTTTTAAAGATTTTAGCATACATAGGGACGGACAGACGACTGAGACTTTGTTTTATAATATGTAGTGATAGTGATAGTGATTACAGGCACACTAACCTAATACGATAGTCTAATATTCCATTACATCCAATTTAAATGGTACTCGGCATAAATTATTGCCTCTTAATCACTATAGCAAAATTTTGACCTTAATATCATATAAATAAGGTAGAGTTCCGCATACAAATCTTCAGCATCTCATGGGTCATTAAAATTTGGCTGCTGGTTAGCGTCATTTAAGTATTTCATTCACACTACCGTTTATCAATAGTGCAAAAGAGTAATAATATTTTGCACGTTTTGAACACAGGGATACCATATTAAATAATAAGAATAGGTTTTCTGGAGCGCTGGAGTTTTAATAAGTTCATTTTGATTTATATTTTTTAAATTACATTTTATGTATTAAAACAAAGGTTTATTTCAAGATAACATGTTTGATTTTAAAAAGTCTAAACAAAGAAACCTAACTTTATGATATGTTCTAATAAAAATATCATATTAACGCAATGATATTTTTATAAGGAATGATAATATTTCAAAACTGATGGACAATTACATCAATAATATTTTTAATGAAACGTATTGTATAGTGGCGTTATTTATATTGCCTATGTTATTTACTAATAAATAAATCTAGGTTGGTGTAATTTATTCAATCTGGATAAATTAACAAACCTCCGTTTCAAGCTAATTTATATTGCAAAGCAAAGGCGATACATGGCATGTATTAGTATGAGAAATATTTAAGTATATGGAATTATTTTTTGCCAACAATCTATATTGGCAAAATTGAATAAATACGTTACATTATTGTTTATGGCAAGCAACGTACTTCTCCTCAGTACTATAGAATAATATCGACTTAGCTGTATCGCAACGAATCGCAACGTTGAGTGCTCAACGAATATCATAGCAACCATTACTGGCTTTAAAGCGCAACGGAAATCTTAGTTCTCTGAATACAACGCAATGTACAGTGACTAATTTTCGATATTGTATTGTAATGGTCAGAGTGAGTATGTAAGACAAGGATGAGTATATATTTGTGAATGTGACTTTTTAATTGCAAAATAAATATGTATTATTTCTGAGATAAATCGTTCGTTGGGACTTAGATGTTTAACAAATTTCTTGCCAACGTTGGCGTTTACATTTGGCGCCAACGTTGACTAAACGAGCTAAGTTAAATAACGCCCACTACTAGTGTGGTTTCAGTCAGTGTCACTGTCAATTCGACTCGAACGACAGGGTCGTAGCGGAGGCTGTGGGCCTGTGACGAATTTATTTAACTACGAAATGTTAAAAATTTACATTTATTCATATTGAATTCAATTATAATTTATGAATAAAGATAACTGAATTAAAATCCGCCACGTGGTATGGTATGACCATTGCCATGTGCTTATGAGTGAACAGAAATAAGATTTTTAAATATCTTTACACGCTGAATTTATTTTTAAAATGGATGCAGAGCCGAAAGAAAATTCTGATCTATTAACACTAAAGAATAAAACGGTCACAAATGGGAATTTTGCCAATGAAAATACAAGAAGGTCTCCTGATGGTGGAATAAGAGGGTTAGCCGTTGTCGTCGCTTCTTTTCTAACTAATGGCCTACTATTCGGCGTGATAAATTCATATAGTATTATTTACACCGTCCTTGAAAAACTACTTCAAAATGATGGAGATTCATTAGCGGCGAGCCATGCAGGTTAGTAGGTAGTTTTTCAATCTCTGCCGAATGTCATCATGAGGATATCAAATTTCACACATGCCGTATCTTGATTCGTGAGACTTTAATGAGACTTAAATGTATTAAAATGATATACTTAATAAGGAATGTACAATAAATAAATCTTTGTTTTCATATTATCATAAACCGTGTCAGACAGTCATACAATGAGGGCTTAATAGCATATCCCTTATCTCAGAAGTATACATGTTTATTAAAAGTACACTAAGAGTTATCAATGTTATGACTGCCCTATGTAGATTATTTTATTCGATTATTATTATTTGTTGGTATGATTTAATTTCCGGGTTAATTGGGTTTTGTATAATAGGCAAACCATTGTTCATTTCCTGACATTGTAAAATCATAATCATGCCCCCTAAGAAATTTTTAAATATACCAATTTGTTTAGATTTATTTGTACTAGTCACTAACCATACATTGATGTATTGCAATGTCAGTATTTGTAGACAGTGATTAAAAGTGTATTTCCTCTTTAATTTAAAAATGGAAAATATACCATTAAATCAATGGTATATAAGAAGACTGTTAATTAAGTTCAGTCTGGTTGAACAGTGAATAAATGAATGATTTGTGTGTACATTTCCCTAGTGCTATCTTATCTGAATATCTCTAATAAGTAGGCTAAAAATCCCTTGGATCTTTCTGGAAATCTATTCAAGGCATACTGCCAAATTTTAAAATGTAGGAAATTTATAATTAGTCTTGTGTTATGTGAACTCTCTTAATTATGATGATAAAAAATAGAGTTAATTTTTAATTAGCAGCATTAGGTATTACACTTCACAGATTTAACAAGTGTATTATACATTATTTTAGTTTCCAACATTTCTAATGTGTTTCCAGGAAGCATGGTTATTGGAAATATTATATCGTCATTGTCTAACCAAAATCTGCGATGTGCTTTTTAAGAATTTTACTTACACACCATAATAATGCACTTTTTACTACTTATAAAATATGTATGTACTAATATGCTAACATGTCGAGGGACTGCCTAGAAGTATGTTTCAACTACTAAGACAATCATATTTGGAGTTCACCTTCTTAAAATTTTATAAGAAAATGTTTTTACTTGTTAATTCAAAATAGAGTTTTTGCACATATCAGATTTGACGATATGACAGTTTAATGTCAATGTGTAACAAAACCTACATACTACTAAACATACTAGTAAATAATTTAAACTTACCTGGCACTCTACTCCAGGAAGTGCCAGACAGTTAATAGGATAGATTGTCGTATGGCGCCGACTTATTGCGCGTAGCGGGCTGTGCCGAAGGTCGTGGTGGCGCCTCATTGAGTCCCCCCTTTTTATGTCAATACTACAATAATACGATTCTGTTAATAATGCACCAGTGAATGTTTATGTTTGAATTGAGAAATAAGCGTTTATGTTAAAATGGCGTACTATTGAATGAGATATTGTGGAAAGAAAAGTTTCGTTTGACGTTGGGATACGCCATCTTCACTAATGTCCCAGTGGATAAGGAATGTGTATTTAGGTGCGATATAGAACACTCGAGTAAGCCTGGCTCTATGCTCATTTGGTGGCGCGCCAAGGCATTGCCGAGGAAGAGGACCTAATGTGGATTCTTGTGGGTAGTCGTGAACGTCCAAAACGGGGTCCCAAAAAATCCGGCCGTATATGCCAATAAGTAGAGCGTCGCTTTAAAAAAATTGGAAATTACAAGGCTGAAAACCTAGCTGCAAGAGAAGGAAATCTTGATACTAAGCCTCGTGCCAACCGGTCTGGCCAGCGTGGCACAGTAGCTACCCTCCCTGTGGTGAGAGGACACCCGACTTAGCAGTCATTTATGGGCTAAGAAGTACTTGGTATAAAAATATCTTTATTCGTTTTCTTTGTGTTCTAAGCTTGTGTTACGCACACCAACTTATCTACGAGTATTAGATCTTGGCAATAGTTATGTGGACCATGGAGGGCCTCACTACGATGTTAGATGGCCTATGTCGAGCCTCCGCACGAGTCAATCTTAAGATGAACATGGAGAAGACTAAGATCATGTCTAATATCCATGTTTAAGCCACTCCTGTTGACATCGGACATTCTATCCTCGAAGTTGTTGACCGCTACATTTACCTGTGACACACTGTCCAGTTAGGTAAGTCCAACTTCGAGAAAGAGGTCAATCGTGGGATCCAACTCGGCTGGCCAGCGTTTGGGAAGCTGCTTTTCGTCCAAAATCGAACACTATGGGCTACATCGGAAGGCTTAAAGTCACCCAAAGGGCAATGGAGAGGGCTCGAGTTTCCCTGCGAGATCGAATCAGAAATGGGGAGATACGCAGGAGAACCAGAGTTACCGACATAGCCCAAAGGATTGCCGGGCACATAGCTCGCAGGACTGACGCCCGATGGGGCAGAAAAGTGGTGAGTGGCGACCGCGTTCCGGAATCCGCAGTGCTGGTAGGCCCCTTTTGGCTGAAATGATCAAAACGGCAACAACATTATATTTGAACGGTATATTTAATACACGTGTTGAAAATGTATCATAGAACGTTTACGTATTTAGTCAATCGAAACGGTAATCAGCAAAAATATTAAAATATTATAGAACTCATTTTTTGAGTCATGTCGGTTGTCCTTCGTTTTGACTTTACTACCCTAGGTCCAGAAAGATTTCGCTCAAGATTGGCGAGCTGATACCTATTTCATTTCTAGTTTCAAAAGCATTGTTAATTCACATGAAGCTTGTCAGTGTCTTCTGCGGTTACCGGCCCCAATGCTATTAAGGTTAATTTATAAACCAATAGGTTCGGAATTGCTCAAACACTGGATAAGAGGCCATAGTGTCTAGAGTTAATTTTCTGCAATTCCCGACTTAATAATAAGAATACCTAAACTTACATACTGAATTTATATCTGCTAAATGACGATTTTATACCTTGTGAAACTTTCTTTAATAGTATACTAGTTCATTTATTTACTACCTATCAAACTTGGTGATCTTATATCTCTGGTTTTAGGAGATGGTAATTACATTTCAGTTGATTGTGTCTATATGACTGAATTTAAATTCACAGTTAACCGCCGGAAGTATATGTAGACTAGGTCATCTGTTAATGATAAAAGAATATCTACTGTCTTGTTGATGCAAATCTACTGCGTGTGGCTTAAAAATACATGTTTCTATTTCTGTTAGGTTCGTAAAATTTTGGCAGTTTGTTTATAGAAAGAAGCCTTGGTTAACATAATTAGGATAGTATTTCAAAATCCCCGCTGATTTCTTCAAATTGCCATACAAATTTATAAGAACATGTTCGTATAAGTGGAGAATGTACAACAAAAGTAATAAGAATACAATAATATCAGGACACGAAAGGTCAGTCAGCAATCAGGGTTGTGGTTATTGGAATATTCCTCCACTTGGGAGGACTAAAACTCGTGGCTCTGGAATGCCTTAGTAACCCCAAGCGTTTAAGGATGCACTAATATCTCGCAGCACACTTAATATGATTGTCTAATTGCTCAGCTACTTACGACCGTAAATGTATTTTCTTACTCAAAAGGACAAGCCAGGTCAAACGAGTAATTTTATATACTACTGTTCCGTGTGGTGACGGATTTAGAATACAGAATTTTGTGCTCATTATATTATAAGTTAATCAACGCTACCTGTACCGATTCACTGTGATATTGTATGTCTTCCAGACAAAATCTTGTCTTGTGATTTACGATGCGGTCGGTTAGCTGAGCGATGTCCCGATTAGATTACGAGACATTGTGTGTCACTTATCAACATGAGTCGTTTATTATATTAAGAGTTTTCGACTTCCATCTCCTCATTGCTGATTGATGAAAACCTACGTTAAATGACAACTTGCCTTTCCACAGGTTGCTGTGTTTATTATGAACTCATATATAATGCGCACACTTCGCAAATCGTTCTGTTACTTCTGTTAGCACTTAAATAATTAGAGACTTAATGTTTAGCAACATGGTTCACGCATTACTCTATCGAATAACCAATTGCCTAACGCTTACACGCTCCTGGATAGAATTTGAGACTGCAAATTTAAGAAATAATTAATGATACTTAAGTTATTATATGTTCTAGGATATATCTCTTACGCTTGTACGGATAACTATTATTTTGTATTCCAAAGTTTTAAAAGCGTTTGTTTATAACCTATTCCAATAGCATGCGAATAGAAAGGTTTATCTTAAGCGGACAAATGGACTAATAACATTGTCAGGTTATGTGATACCTCGTCGAGATCCGATTCGAGGAAATGTGGCAACCTAACGTGTTTCACCATTTCTGTCATATTATGGACAATTGAAGACATTGCAAATTACCAGCAATTGCGTAGAGCGCTTACGCAATCAATTTAAAGAGCAAATTGAAAAAATCGCTTATTGCTACTTGATTCGGTTGTACGAGTATGATAAGTATAAGAAGGTACTGGTGCAATTTTAAGTCAAAAAGAATTATTAGTTTATTAGGTATGTAGTACATGGTAGATTAAGATCCATTGATTTCGGTATTTACCTATTACCCAAATGTGATTCTTAATTCATGGGACTTATTATCTTTGATGTATGTGTCATTATTTCAGATATATCTTTGTCACATGTGCTAACATTTAGAGCATTATAGCAACTTGATGTTACTATCGAATATTATGACAAAGAGTAATGTTTGTATGACTGGAACATTACCATATGTCAATATGAATAATGACTACCTATAAAATATCGGTCAACGTTCATTAGCATTATAACAATGTATGATAGCGTCAATTTATGTGCAACCTCGTGATCGCTGCAAAATCCTTCGTGAAATAATGATTCGTTTTATTTATTACTAGCTACTGCCCGCAGCTTCGCCCGTGTAGATTTCAAGCCCAATATCTCATATATTTTAAACACCAGTTTAACAATTATTCTTATGCCCTATAACTTGATATTTGTTATGACTGCGCTGCTCCAGTAGCGTTATGATATACAATATAAAGCTATAACAAAACAAGGAAAGAAAAATCTGAAAGATTTCTTAATTATATGTAAAATTATTGAAGAAAAATTTACCATGCTACACCTATTAAAAGTAGCGGAGACGCCGATATTTAGGAGACTGCCGATAGAGAGAATTTTGAATTTGGAGCTATTATTTCTATACGCTATTATTTTTAATTCAGATCCTTCAATGTTCGATTGCCTCGATTGTATTCGAAGTAGATTGGCAAAAAACTAACGATAGCAAAAAAAACTCCGTATGAGGTTTTTATAAGTCTTTTATTTAAAGTCTTTCTCTTGTGTACAATTATTTTAATTATACATTGGAATATGACACCTATATCTTCGCAGATCTTTTCATTATATATTATCGGATGTTGTAATGATTATATTTTATTGAAAACTAGCTAACCCAGCAAACTTCGTACCGCCTCTAAATCAATAAATAAAAAACCTGAATGATAATTCCGGAATGTTTCAACTTTATTCAAATATGTGCAAATCCTAACTGGAACAAAAATAATGCGTATTTAAACAAAAATATTTTCTCACCTTTTAAACCTTCCCTGAACTTCCACGAATATTCCAAGACCAAAATTAGCCAAATCTATGTCCAGCAGTGGACTTCTTTTGTTTGAAATGATGATGATGATCAATGTTATGATAATAACAAATATATTATTATTTAGATTTATCAGAAATCTTATTGAGGCCGTCAGACGCAATAGTACTGTGCGTGCAATTGTGATGAAATTAATTAAATAACTATTGTGTACGCAGTTGTTTAGCTTTATTGATCAAAGGCGTCTAGATTTTTATCGATGTTATTCTACATAAAGAAAGTCATTTGTTATTTTTATATTGTTTCACGGCCCTTGTATAATTGTAATGCATGACGTAGACGGGATACGCGCAGAAACTGTAATTTAAGAATTATCCAATTAAAAACGGCTTTTTACAAAGTTTTACGGCAATGAACTCAACACTGGAAAATTCTGTGTTGTGGAACATAGTCTGCATAAATATGCGATAAATACATCATAATGGTAGTCAACGGGTAGCATCTACTGTTCGTCTGTTTAAGAGAAGCTCTTAATATTTTTTATATTTTAGAATATAGTTTTTTCGAGAAACTCAGTCTTGTAAGGTGGGGGCTCGTTGCCCAACCGTACCTACCCGTCTCCGCTTGATCGCAGTCGTGTGTTAATAGTTGCTTGACACAGGTTGCAAAAGAACCCATATAGTCCAGGATGTCTAGTTTGCATTGGTCCTGATTTAAAGGTTACCTGGAAGACGCAGAAAGCGATCAGGTTGCCCATATAAACTTTACTTGTACCTATTGTCAATTTCATTTTATTGTAAACCTAGGATATGCATTTAATGATATTTAATTCCCTAGAAGTTGTATATTAGCGCAGTCATTGAATACGTCATTAAGAATGACGTGTCAAAAATCGCCGTCGATCCCCTTGTGCGTTATTTTTTAGTCGTATTCAAAGGTCATATCTTTCAATACGAGAATTGAAAAAAGACAAAGGTCGTGATATTCAGTAAATTAATATATTTTTCCATTGCTAAAGTAATAGAATCACTTTCCCGACCACCGATTTTACTTCCTTAGATCGCCTTATGATCTAGGGGTTTGACATGCCGCCTATGGATCAACGGGTCCTCGGTGCGATTCCGGGGTCGGGCTTGTGTCTTTGAGTAAGCCAGAGCTACTTGCTCCCCAGAACAATTATCACAACTGAATTATCTGTTTGTAAAGTATCCCCTTGATACAGGTCTAGTATTCGAACAGTTGCAAATAAATTAAATTCATATTGAATACTTGTTATGTATACATAATGATGATACTTCGCGCCTCAGCTACGTTTTGTGTATTGAAAATGCGACGAAGCAGATGTAGCAATTGTTCGAGGGGATATTCAATCGATAGTGCTTGACACGGATAATTATCCTCGTCTATTCGCCGAGTCGAATATTAGACTCTGCTTGGACCCGATGATTCATATCACGATAACTCTAGAATGGTGGTACGTAGGGAAATAAGTATTGATACATTTTTGTAGGAAATCTTATGACCTACACACGTTGCCTCGATTCATTTTACGGTATCGTTTCAGTTATACGTAAAAATCAGAAACTAGTGTCACATCTTACGTGATATGACGTTTTCAAGACCTATGCAAAATTAAACGTTAAACGTAGGTAGGTACTGCTAAGAACTAGAAAAGTGTTAAGTAATGTTTTTATTTGGTTTCAGCTCTGGTGGGAACGCTGACGATGGGAACACTTTTCTTTCTATCGCCGTTGTCAGGCGTGATGACGGGTCTGATGGGACTGCGGCTTACTGCTGTCTTGGGTGGAATTATTGCGGCAACTGGAATGTTCATATCTTCATTTGTGATTCATAATGTAGGGCTTCTCTGTTTCACATACGGCATCATGTATGGGTTAGGAGCTTCTTTCGCTTATACCCCATCTCTCGCAATTTTAGGCCATTATTATAAGGAACGCTTAGGGCTGGTGAATGGCATAGTAGCTATCGGCAGTTCAGTTTTTACTGTGATGATGCCACCTCTAATGGAACATGTTCTTAATAATTATGGACTGGAGTGGTTGCTTCGAGTATTGGCTATCATCACATTAGGTGTTGCATTTTGTGGTCTGTTATTCAAGCCTATTCCATTGATGTTAATTAAAAAACCAACTCTACGAAAAGATGGTCTTAAATGTCTCTTAAAAACTATAATAAATACCCAAATATGGAAAGATAGGAAATATAGATTGTGGGCTATTTTTATGCCTGTCGCTTTGTTTGGTTATTTTGTTCCCTACATTCATATCAGAAAATTTATGGAAGAAATGTTCGTAGATGTCAATTTCAACTTACCATTACAATCAATAGCTTTGACCTCTGGTATAGGCAGGCTAGTTTTCGGTTACTTGGCCGACAGACGGGGAGTTGACAGGATTTTCTTACAGCAGGTAGCCTTTTACATTATTGGTGCATTAACTATCATACTGCCGTTCGTAAGGTCTTATGCGCTCTTAGTAGTAGTTTCTTTAGGCATGGGATTGTGTGATGGTGCATTTATAGCTTTGATAGGTCCCATAGCGATTGAATTGTGTGGTGCTGCACATGCTGCTCAAGCTATAGGATGCATGCTTGGTATAGCTGCGTTCCCGTTAACCATTGGACCTCCGGTTGCTGGATATTTGTACACGATCTACAAATCTTATACTTTGCCATTTATTATTTCTGGTGTATCTCCGATATTGGGCGCCACTTTAATGTTTATAATTCGGTTTCGACGTCGAAGCGGCGATCTGGGAACACATGCAAATGGATATCCGACGGCTATGGGATCTAATGATGTAGGTAAGTTAACTGTAATGTATTGTAATTGTATTTTTTTTCTCTATAATTAGTATGCAAAAATACAGTTTGTTTGTTTGACCGTGCTAATCTAAGGAACTGTATGTATCTGTCCGATTAGAAAATATATTATCTGTATGGTTAGTATGGTAGGCTGGATGTCATCAGAATGCTACGCAATAGAGCGGACCAGAAATTATGAATGTTATGAAAGTAGATATCTCTATGCGTGTGAAGCCCCGTACATAAGCTACTTATTTCTAATGGTAAACTTATAGACAGAATAACAAATTAGTGTTTTATTTAAATTGGTACCAATTTTCACCCATTTATTAATTCGTATCTGATCGTATCGTATACGATACGATTACATATTTCGTAGATCGAGTCGAGAAACTTGACATCCCATTATTCGTAAACTTTGATGGAAGTTTATTTGTTCATTTCATTTGCGAACAAAGGTAAACATAAAAATGATATGATAGATAAAATTATATAAATAACTAGCGACTCGCCCGGCTTCGGCATGTATTATACATATAAACCTTCCTCTTGAATCACTCTTATCTATTAAAAAAACTGCTTCAAAATCCGTTGCGTAGTTTTAAAGATTTAAGCATACATAGGGACGGACAGACACCAGCGACTTTGTTTTAAACTATGTAGTGATAGCGTTTTAGTATGTCTTAGCATTTGGCATGGTGTACATTTTGTGTGATGTTTGTTTAAATTTGTTTTCAACCAATGTGTGTTGCCAGTGATGACATATGGCACAGAGTCGTGGTCGCTCACTATGGGTTCCATCAGAAGGATCAAATTCACCCAAAGGGCAATGGAGAGGGCTTTGCTCGGAGTTACCCTCCGAGATCGAATCAGAAATGAGGAGATACGCAGGCATACCATAGCCCACAGGATTGCCAAACTTAAGTGGCAGTGGGCAGGGCACATAGCAGGGCAGAAAAGTCCTCGTGTGGCGACCGCGTTCCGGAAAGCGCAGTGCTGGTAAGCCTCCCACACGGTCGCCAGAAAACGATGGATACGGGCGGGCCAGGACCGGCCTTTGTGGAAATCCTTGGGGGAGGCCTATGTCCAGCAGTGGCCGTCTTTTGACTGAAATGATGATGATGATTGTTTAAATACTACTTTTTGATTACATCTATCAACTTTATTTTTTTTTCTATTATTTCAGAGAAATTACCAGCAAATGGAAGAGGAAACCCTCAAACTTCGTTATAACAGTATTGGTCTTAATTTGGAAAAAATAATTACATGTGACTTGATGTTTTACTGCAGTGTCTTTAGGTACCGTATTTTAAGATGAATATTCAACATTTTGCACTTATATTTTTTCCAATAGATGAAGGTATAGTTAAGTCGTCTGCAATGTGATGATACTCTTCAGTCAATTAAATGGATGTACAAAACCTTGTCACTTCTATGCATTTAGGATTTCGACATAAATGTTCATCCTACTTTTGGATACTGGAAACTATTATGTAATGAAGTTTTTAATCAGAAAGCATTTATGGTATTTTTTTCTATAAGCAGACCATTATTTCGTGCAAGTGTGCAATTCATATGCAGTCTAAAACGATTGGATGCGGCAATTAATTATTCACCTTACTTTATATTTACTCATACAGTTATTTTTATTTTTTATTAAAAAAAATAGAAGACATGTCTTTGAATGAACCAGATAGAGCGGAGGTCAAAGAGAGCACCAGCGCTCACAGAGCTTTGCGTGCTGCTAGCGCTGGTGCTCTGTTTGACAGTATATTATCATCGTAATACAACACATCTCGGCGTGTTTGGCGAAGCCTTAAGTTTACTTTTCTTTAGTTGGGTGGCTCCTTTTCTTATTAAATAAATTACGAGAGAAATTTAAAGATATCATATTGATTATGGCTTAGTTATATTAGCGCAAAAAGGCGTGTGGTTTTTTATGCTAATTAAAATGTTGTTTTAATATTTGCAATAATCCTCGCGCCATTTTTGAGACTTCCACATATTTAAGAAAAACTCAGGTCCAATTTAACGGCCTCATTCGTTCTGTCTTCCTCTGTTAACATTTTTTACTCGATTGCGATGTCTAAGCCAATTTGGATTTCACGGTACCTACGTAATTACTCGATAACATAAATAAGTGGTGACTGTTTTAAATAAAAAGCAACAATTCGATAAGATTCTCTATAAAACCAAAACGCACGTTGTGTTATTGATAAAGATAAGATTTTCATTTTCTGTTTATAAAAACGTACATAATTTATTTCATTCTAACCCTGTTGTGCGATTCTGGATTAGACGTAGTCTGCTAATACGGTGATGTTTCCATATTACAGTTTTGGTAATTATTTAATACAGTTGTGTCAGTTGAACACGTTTGCCCCGCGATTGCCCTTGTCACGATCGGTTCTTATCGCATCGCGTTGTAATTGAAAATTAAGTATGTAAAATAACCTGACTTGGCCTGCAGGTAAAACGGAGCTATTTAGTTAGTAGTAGATAGTTTCTGTTAAACTAGAATTAATTTCTTGATGTTTATCCCTACTTGGATCACTCAGCTAATGGCATGGACGTATAAAAAAAGGCGGACGGAACTCTGGCTAAGACAAAAGTGAGACGCTAAAATGGCGGCAGCTCTGTATGTGTGAGTTAATTTTGGGGTTGCCAAGATACACAAAATTTTACAATAAACACATGGTTAAAATATATAAAAAAAATTGTTCGAAATTGTTATGTTTAACTTTAACATCCTAAATGCTGAGTATTTTTTTTTATAATAACGTCTTTTACTTTGAGAGGTTTTTGAAATTTCCTCTAATTTCGAGATGTGTTGAAAACTATTCTAAATTAAAAGAAATTCTTTCATTACCAAAAATTTACTTAAAAAAATTATTTAAGTAGTTTATCATCCATCTCGTTACCATAAAACAAGCATTAAGTTGCTTAGCTTGGGACGAGATGGCGTTGTGTGAAATGTCCAAGGATATTTATTATTATTATTTACCGACACAATAGCTACAATGTACATTTAAATCTTGAATAAATAAGCGGCATAGATAGTTTCATTTTTTTTTGTATTATCCATGTCTTGGTAGATTGCTAATTTGCCTTTTAAGGTACTGCATAAGTAACAACACGCCGGAGTCCTCCTTTAGTTGTTTATAAGTCATCCGCATCAAAATATAGACTGCAAATGACACTGTATTTGTTTGGAATCCAATCGTTTTCACCATTACAATTTCTACTAAGTAATTTTAATTCAATCATTTCTCCATACTTAATTTTCCTTAGAAAATCTAGCAAAAGGAATATAAAATAAAATACCCAGTAGTAACTATTAAATAATTAACCATACTATTATATTGATTTTTATAATAAACGAACATTGCCCACATTTCGGTTAATTTGCACACGTGAATACTGGCAACACTGAACTTAAAATTAATTGTTTTGTTCTAGCAAATACAAATTGATTTTAATGTATATAATCTAGAAATAAGTGATTGAATTATTCATTTACGTATGAAACGTGATTCCTGGATTGTTTTTCTTTCGGTCACTATGGTTTTTACACCATTTTACCACGCAAGACATGATTTATAGTTTTTATTTTTTCGCCGCATATTGCGTCTTTAAGCATCGATGTTCACGCGTGTAATGGCCGACTGATGTGTGAAAGTGTGCGTGCTGGCCTGTACATATAGCTGATCTGGCCGACTATGATGTCACAGTTTTTAGTTAGCGAGACTCTGTCCGACTTTTTTTATACGTCCATGGCTAATGGCAATAGTTATTTTTAAATTTCATTTCTGTAAGTAGGTATACATAATCTCTTACGCCAATTGCGCACAAATTATAGGTACATTACTCTTTAAAATCAAAGTTATTGAGATTTGAAGTTCATAAGACATTAAGAATTCGATTACTACATTTATAACTTACTGCCATTATTTATTAGTTTATAGAAAAAATATATATGTTTAGTTATATTTCTATTATATAGGAAAGGTTTAAGAATGACAAGTACTGTATTTATTTTAAAAGAAATCAACGATTGTCCTAAAAGCATATTATTTAACACCTATTTGGCTATTGCAGCTAATACCCAAGTCCTATTATTTACTTATTTAATTATTGTGATATTTTTTCTTGATGTGATAATACATAGCGGAATCGTAGTAAAAAAAGGTCCTGCCGTTGGACAGTCGTGCCGTAAGTCATTTTAAAATAATACAAAAAAGAATTGTAGTAGCGTAGTAAGTACATTATGTAATTCCGTAACTTGCCATATTAAGAATGTAAAAATGTTACTATTATTAATAATATATACTTATACTAGCTTTTGCGCGCGGCTTCGCCCGCGTGGGCTTCGAACCCATGCATATTTTTTATGAACATAAAATCGGTTATTGTGACTAAACTGTGATAATTAGATATGTGCTCTCGCGGACTTTTTTGTAGATCTTTAAAAGACCTACAAACCTGTAGTACATCATTTTGTTCTATTGTCAATAGTTTTTGCAGCGCACGCATAAATAGGTTTTCGATTTTACACCTTGGTTTACAAAATCGCAATTTTCAAACGGATTCCTAATTCTTTTGAAAATAAAATATAGCCTATAACCTTCCTCTATAAATGGACTATCTAACACTGAAAGATTTTTTGAAATCGGACCAGTAGTTCCTGAGATTAGCGCGTTCAAACAAATAAACAAACAAACTCTGCAGCTTTATATATTAGTATAGATGTAATATTAATAATATTAAAAATTAATTACATTTTTAAACCCACACTACAGGATATAAATCCAACTTCATCATTGTAAATATCACTTATAATTAAGTATGCATTTATTTTTTTATTACTTATAATAGATTCCTAATTCCTAATATTATATAATGTAGGTACCTTCCCTTTTCTTAATATCATTGGGGTCGGCTACCAGTTGATGATGATGATGACCAGTTCTCCAATTATTTATGCCATAATTTCCATCTACCATTTTATACACTTTATATCTATTAGTCATATTTAAGTATTTCTATTTTATTATATTGTATATGAACTAACTGGCATGGTGTATTATCTTCTAATTTATAAAAATCAATGGTTGGTTTCCTTGTTTTATATGCTGTCAAACCATTCACATTTGTTCATAGTTGCTTTGTTAATGTTACATGTTAAATTAACTGCGTGTAAATTAACAAAACGATAATCCAACAATAGATGGCGAGCCTGTCGATCTAAGATTGTTTTCTATAATTGTGCCTTTTATAGGCGGAGGATAGTAATTTATGAATAGCTGAGGAAAAACTTCTGAGTATTTCTAGTAATTTAGGTACTAGTAAGACCTACTTATCTGTGTAATATATTAAAAATTGAAGGAGCGTACACAAATTTATTTGTACGTTATTAAGTAAATACGTACGAAACGTATATTTGTAACGTAGCTGTGATGTACAAAACTTGCATAATCATTGTTGTTAAATAAATATTAACTAGCTATCTAATAGCTAATTAAATTAAATAATTGTTTAATAGTCAAAGATACCAATGGGTTATTCTAATTTGGCAAGCAATCTTATAAAATATTTGTGTATAACATTATATTTATTTGTGCAATATTTATAATTACGTACTATAAAATATATTTTGAGTGTTCATGAAACTGCACTAACGGTGACAGACGCAGCACACATAGAGACAGTTACGTCAAAATTTTACAAAATCTAATTTAATCACCCAGTAATAAAAATATATTATTACAACTAGCGGCCTGTGCTGGCTTCGCACAGGTGCACATTTATTTTTTTATTTTTTCTTTCAATTACTTAGATTAGTCTATATTAATCAGTGGTCATGTAGCATTCAAATAGTGTTTTTTTTTTAAAATCGGTCCGGACTTTTTGTGCCGATTCGTTACAAACAAACATACTTACATACAAATATTTCTTCTTTATAATATTAGTATAGACTGTTACAATACCTATTACCACTTTATATATATATACTAGCTATATATATACTAGCGACTCGCCCCGGCTTTGCACGGGTGCAATGATGAACATCTAAATTTATCAGTCTTTCTCTACAATATTATGCATGTATTATCCGTTGCGTAGTTTTAAAGATTTAAGCATACATAGGGACGGACAGACGACAACGACTTTGTTTTATAATATGTAGTGATAGTGAAGTACAATAAAAACCATATACTTTTGCAGCCTATAGGAATATGCATTTCAATCGTAATGCATATTTTATATATATACTTATTCGTAATAATATTTTAGAGAAATTGGTAAAAAGTTAATTGCACATCAGTTTATAACAAAACCCGTATGTAAAATTTTTATCTATAGTTGCTGTGTGAGTTCTGACTATTCATTTGTCCAAAGTAGGAAACAGACGTCGCGCATCTGTTATTCTAATGACAATATTAGAGTATAGTAGGTACATATTTTATTAATATACTTTATTGAATTATACATATCGCGTTAGATATGTTAAGATATAAATATATTTAATGTTGATTATTATAAATTATATTTAAACGTGTAACGAAATGTTGTTTCTCGATGAGATTTGAAGTACAATTATTGGCGTTGAATTTATATAAATATATACTTGGATTATATGGCTAGGATGATGATATAATGATATTGTGGTTCACGGTCGTCATCTACAGTCCTCGCCAATCTTTATGGCCGCTCTGAATGCCGAGACGCTGCGCACAACCCAAAATCAGGTTTCAGCAGGACGTACGCAGGGCACGCCCGCGCGCTGCTTTTCACCCGCACGCGTCCTCGCCACCCGCGTGTTAGTGTGAGTGAGCTACTTTCGTATTGGTTGGTTATTAAATATACGATGCGCAAGTTCGTACCCACGGCTACATTCAGAACGGCCATAAAGATTGGCGGAGACTGTATTTGATGCTATAACAACACCAGACAACGCATAACTCCATCCCATTATGTCTTTGCTACGTAAGAATAGATTAAGTTGCTTGTAAAACAAAGTATGATTTTTGAAAGACGGACATTGCAGTTTCTGTAACGTTGGGAATATAATATAAAATAATACACGATGAGAACCATCAAGAAACATTTTCCTGCAATATACAAAGATCGTGAAAACGTCATTAAGACAAGTATTTTAATTTGGTCTCGTAAAGTTAGTATATATCATGTAAATTTTGTTTTATAACTGGAGTTTTTTGTAATTTTTGCACCTTTTTCCACATCAGATAGTACAACACTATCTGATGTGGAATTTCTTAATTGCGTTTCTCTTCCTTGTATGCCACGGCCGAAATAAAGTGGCCGATTCAATGCCTCTTAGAGAAAATAAATGGGATAAGGTAGTTCAAAACGCTTAATTGTCATTTCAATGTGTCGTTCTCATACTTGCCAGTGTAGCGGATACCAAATGGTCACACATTTGCATCTGTGCGCTGTACGGCCTTGATTTACAGCATAGGGAGTGGGGTGGTCTGGTGGGTGTGAATGCGGATTGCTTTAATACTCAGTATGTGTATTTTAATTACAAATGGTACTTTAATAACATGTTTCTATTGAAAAGTAACAAAAACGTATCATCAAAAAGTTGATGTACTTCCGATGTATCTCAATGAGACACATCCTACTAGTGCCTGTATATGTAGATATAATAATTTCATGATATTAATAAAACTACGTTTTACCGTATAAAAAACTACCAAGGTTTTAATCGTTACCTGCTTTACGTAAAAAAATATCAAAATTACCTATATTATAAGTATCGTAGGTATTATAAAATAAGATATGAGCTACACAAACTTTACCAAAGATGTAGAACATACCAACGACACTTTGCTTATAAGGTTTTTGTTGTAGCCTGTATCATTTTAATTAGAAAAAAAACCTGATTAAATAATAACATCAACGTAGGGCTGTTATAACTGTTATAACCTGTATAATGTTCCTACCACTTATCATAAAAATAATATACCCTTAGAGAAATATTTTTGAGGTGATTATGTGGAGTACTACTACTACTGCGATTGTTTGAATAAAATGGTGGAGAAATTAACAGAAGTGCCTTTTAATCTAATTATTATAAATACCTATTTACCATGCCTATTTGTATTAACAATAAATTTAGTCATAAGTAAATTTTTAATTAAATCTGGCGAAATCCAACATGTGGAATAAGATCTTCTCTAATAAGTACCATCTTAAACTGACTATTTTTAACCGTCGGGCCGACGGTTAAAAATGTCTAACACATAGCCGACAGCGTCTGCTATCTATGTGTTAGAGAATAGTATATTTCATTACAAGTCCTTAGTGCGGAAAGGCTGTCATTGCAAAGAGTTCCGGCAAATGTCGGAACAAGTTGCAATGACGGTTCCGCACGTGTACTGAACGACTATTTTTAATACAGTTGCGAAAAACTGAAGCAATTTATTAAAATAATAAAAACACAATAAACTCCTCTAACTAATAATTTATGACATAAAAACAAAAATGGCGCCAACTGTAAGTTGTATTTTAAATAATACAATACTGTTTAGTTCCAAACTAGTTCCTTTATTGTAATTATTACAATTGTCATAGAAGCGCACTTCCAAACTCTTCATAATGGCCGCCTGGCCTGATGGCCTCCTCCGACCCTCGAGTGTTGGTGTTGCCACATTTATATACACTTCTCTCACACCAACCGTAGAATATAAGCAGAGATTTTTTTTCTTCACCCATTCTAGTAGGCAAAAGCAACTATGCCCATACAGTCAAGTCTTTAGTAGATTTTTTTTATTGATATGAAATGTAATGAGATGAATTGAAATGAAACCTAACTAACTCATTCAATCAAATCATTAAATCTGATATTGAAACAAATTAGTATGTAGTTTCTTTTTAGAAATATACGTATTTGCATGAATCATAAAAACTTCTGTTTTTTTTTAGTAAAAACTTCATGGTTGGTTTTTGCTTTTAGTACACATTATTTTGACGGTTGGGAAAGAGAACGCACTGGTGCCGGAATGGCAAAGATAAAGCACGAGTGTGTAATAGCCCACTTCCCGAACGCTATACGTCCCTGCAATACGCCACTTTTTGAGCAACTGTATTAAAAATACATTTTATGTGTCTCCCTCTTTTTGAGGCACCACCTGAACTAAATTTGTTTAGTTTGAAAGGTGTCTAAATTACGAATTCGCTTACTTTGTTTGATAAAAATATGTTTATCTGTTTGATGTCTTATAACCGCAACATTTGGTTTAAAGGTTTTGTATCGTTTTTTTTTAAAATCTATAGGTGCAGGAACGGCCCAAGCGTTAACGGCGAATAGTAGATGAAGTTAAAATGTATGGTATGACATTTCAAAACGCTAGGTCACATGATGGTAAAATGTCATCTGTCGCCGGTGTCAAGTTCTTCTCATTCTAATCCCTGGCGCCTGGATACTGTTGCTTACTTTTTGGTACAACACTTTGACGGAAGCCATTTAACTGAAAGTTGCCATAATTTCCTTATGCCGATGGTTTGAGCTGGACTTCTGTCTCTCGAGTGTGTGGATAGACTTCGTGCCGCGCTGCCGAAAGAGTATACTCTCATCTCGATCTCTTCTCTGGATGGCGAGTTTGTCTTTTGGGTCACCCAACGAAGAGGTTTTGACAACCTGTAAATAACAAAAAAGGGCTTACCTGCCTATGTGTTTAAATAGAGGATAAGTTAAACACTAAATAGCTATAAGGCCTATGGAAAATACTTAGAAAATTTTCACGATTTGTACACATTTTAAACTACACAGATTGCGGTAGAAATTTGAAGACGAAAACTAAACTTGCCTGCTCGTCTATTGAATACTGTTCAACGTGGACTAGCACACCGCGCCGTGCTTACAGGCGGGGCGAAAGTAACTACCTACTAAAACTTACTCTGAGAAATAATCCATATCTTCGGTTATATCGGGTAGTTCTCTATTATCGACATCTGGAAACATAAAGCACAATACCAAAAGTATAACTGCTACACTCAGGTCCAAGATCAGAAAAGTAAAATCACTCTTCGAGTGAAATAAGAATAAGAGGTAGCTAATCATAGATCCGATCTGGCCTGAAGCATGACAGCAGCCCACGCTGGTAGCTCGAATGTTGATCGCAAAAAGGCGAGGTATTACAATAATCATGAGAGCGTGGACTATTATGCCTGTCGCCAGCGCCATCGCCGCGAGTAGACTTCGTATTGTACCCTGAAACAATTTTTTAGTCCAGGTGGATATAGTTTACCATAATTTTGTTTTAAGCGGTATATTAGGATAAAAAAAAAAATGCATGACAATTCTACTAGTTAACTTGACCGACACAGTAATGGAAAGTTAAGTGAATTAGATTTGAACTGGTTTCATCATAAAACTGATGCGGAATGCCTTTTTACGTTGGAAACCTTCATTGACACCCGGTCGCTGAGCATCAGCTGGGTTATTTGGAACTCTGGGGATTTAGGCTATTTTAATTACACCCTGCATATGTAGGTACCTTTATCATAAAAATCATTCCAGTAGAACAGACGCCTGTTATTATAATGTGAAGCATTATAAGTTGTCTCAACGATAATCTTGACGATAATAACATGGTTAGGCACCCAAGTAAAACCACGAGTCCAATTATTTTTAGTAGCAGATACTTGATGTCTCCATCACTGTAAATTCTTACATATAAGAAACTCCATCGGAAACAGTACAATAGCCAAAATAGCGTTGATATTAAGAATATAACTTTTATATTGTAAACAGAGAGAGTTCCAACACATGTCGCCGTTTCGTCGAGAGAGTTGTAGGCCTGTAATAGAAAAAAAAATGGTTAATAAACGAGGAATATAATTTACCTTTATGCACTCAGATCTAAAGGCTCATTTTCATTGGTCGTTACAGCCCGCATGCAGGGTACGGGAGATTTCTGTTTAAGCATGCCATAGAGCCAGCATGCGATAGCCGTTTTCATAAGTCGATAGGGATCGCTTGCGGATTGTTGGATATTCTTCATCGCATTTATTTTGAAAGAGTAATACTGATCAGACATAGCGGATGTAGACGGGCTATGGATCAACAATTAATTTTGATTGGAGCAAGTTTATTTGTTTGTGACTTACTGAACAAAAAATTAATAGCTTCACTAAAGAAAAATATTTTGGGTGCAAAGTTTAGTGAAAAATAGAAAGGAGCACGGGGCCAAAGAAAGATTGTGTATTAAATTAAATTTAGATTTGGAGTGTGATGGGTGTGACATTCGTAAACTGAGCCCCACTTGCTCTGACCGATAAACGTCATTGGTTGTTAGGCCGCATGCGGGGAATACCCGCATGCCGTATCGACCAAGATATAGATAGCCTACTTTCATTAGTCGATTAGATATTCGGGGACTCCCCGCCTGCTGTATAACGACTGAATTAACGATCAAGGGTTGGGTGGGTTTTTGAAGTCGGTTTACATTTTTAATCAATATTTTGTATCAAATGTAAACGTTGTTGCCATTTATACACGGTACACCTATAAATTATATAATCAGACTTACAGACGTACTCTGTGATCAACTGGCCTTATCTTGAAATCCTCGCAAAGCTTGATGCCATTCATTCTTGCAGCACTCCAGAGTATTTTTTCAGCAACGTTTATTTTTCTATTGAACAATAACCATTGTGGAGATTCCGGGCTCCATCTAAAATACAATAAAGAAAGGTATATTTTACATTTAAAAAGTCTAGTCATTGTATGGGTAATTTATGCTACTTACAGTATTACTATGTAAATATACCTATTAGTGTCCGTGTGGTGACGGATTTAGAATACATAGTGTCACCACGTAAGAGCTGACAAAAGGAAATGACGAGGCCGAAAAGCTAGCCGCATGAGGAGGAAAGCATGCGGCATACATCCCGCAACCCGATCTGACTATAGACAATATTTATAGGTTACGAGAACTTTCAAAATCGACACTAAAAGGACTTTTCGGGTCCATTGATTTGGGCGCTGAGAAGTCTCCCACCCTGGTAGCGGAGTTTAGGCGCAAGGGGATGATCATCCAGCCAGACGAGCAAGGGCGGATCCAGCTTTGGCGCCAGGAGGGGGTCACATAGTCGTGGTCAAGTCAAGAACTTATAATTTAATTTTGATAACAATATATACAAGTAAAAAGTAGGTATTATATTAATGTACGTAAGTACTGTACTTAAAAATATTTATTCTTTATTGTACACTTGAAAAACTCCACACATAATAACTTGTACATATCCACGTACATATTGCCCTCTTGAAGACACTCAGAGAACCACTATCACGCACTGAATGAGGCAGCATATTTATATTCCATAGCCTTGGTTTCTGTGTGGTAGCGGAGTAAAAATACTACCACCCCATATCTTCCCGTGGGTGTCGTAAAAGGCGACTAAGGGACAACAGACGTTGGGCAGCAGCGACGTTCTGTCCAAAAACGCACCATCCGTACTGCGATCGCCAACCCGCCTGCCAAGCGTGGCGATTATGGCAAACACCCCCCAATGAAGCACACAACTAAAAAAACGGCCCCCAGTCCCCGGCAGCCCCACTATTCCTTCGGCCACGGTAGCAGCCAAGGTAACGGTGGGGCAGGGGGTGCTAAAAATCTCCGGCAGAGATCCGGCTACCATAAAAAACGACGGATGCACCTGGCAACATATAACACACGGACACTGCGGACTGATGAGAAGATCGTAGAACTCGAGAAAGAGTTGAGCAAGTTGCGATGGGATATAGTGGGGTTGTCTGAAGTCCGAAGAGAGGGAGAGGACACGATAACCCTCAAATCCGGCAACTTGCTCTACTTCCGGGAGGGCGACCAACAGTCCCAAGGTGGTGTTGGGTTTATCGTCCACAAGTCCCTTGTGAACAACGTTGTTAAAATAGAGAGTGTGTCGACCAGGGTGGCGTACCTTATACTCAGAATAACCAAGCGTTATTCGCTGAAGGTCATACAGGTATACGCACCGACCTCGGCACACCCCGACGAAGCGGTAGAGATAATGTATGAGGACATTTCCTCGGCCATACATAGCTCTAGAACGCACTACACCGTTGTCATGGGGGATTTTAACGCGAAACTGGGCAAGCGGAGCGGAGATGTGCTGCAAGTGGGGCAATTTGGGTTTGGACACCGGAACCAACCGGGCCAGACTTTGGCTGGTTTTCTAGAGAAGGAGGGACTCTATATGATGAATTCCTTCTACAAAAAACCAGAACAGAGGAAATGGACCTGGTTGAGTCCGGATGGCACCACAAAAAACGAGATAGACTTCATCATGTCGACGGAAAAGCACATATTCAATGATGTCTCCGTGATCAATATGGTCAAAACCGGAAGCGATCACCGCTTAGTAAGAGGCACATTGAATATCGATGTTAAGCTTGAAAGGTCGCACCTGGTGAGGTCTACGCTGCGTCCCGTGCCAGTTCAAATTCAAAACCCGGAAAGCTTCCAGCTCGAACTGCAAAACCGCTTTATTAGCCTAGACCTTGACGTGGACGATTATAATGACGGGTTCGTGGAGACTGTCCGCAAAGTTGGGTCGAAATTGGGTCGAAGACCCAACGCCAGAAAACGCCCAAAAAGCTCTCGGACGTCACCCTGAATCTCATGGACGAACGACGGAAAATGGTCCTGCAGTCTTCAGATGATGCGACGCAGCTTCGGATGCTCAATAGACAGATATCAAAGTCCCTGAAGCGATTCGTGTTGAATCGGCGTATATCACGCTCGTATATCAAGGTAGTATATCAAGGTTTTTGCCAGGGATCTGTCTATTGGGCAAAGCCAGCTCGTCAGGCTGAAGACTGATGACGGCAGGATCGTCACGTCGAAGTCCGAGATTTTGGGTGAGGTCGAAGGTTTTTATGGACAACTGTACACGTCTACACAGGAACCCGTCATAAATCTAGCAAACGACCCACGAGCTAGATTAACCCAGCACTACACAGAAGACCTCCCGGACGTCAGCCTGTGTGAGATCGGGATGGCTCTCGAGCAACTTAAAAACAACAAGGCGGTGGGTGATGACGGAATTACCGCAGAACTTCTGAAGGCGGGTGGAGAACCGATCCTCAGGGCCCTTCAGAAGTTATTCAATTCCGTCATACTCGAAGGACGAACGCCAAAGGCATAGAACAGAAGTGTGGTGGTGCTGTTCTCCAAGAAGGGAGATAACACCTTATTGAAGAACTACAGACCCATCTCACTTCTGAGCCATGTCTACAAGTTGTTCTCGAGGGTCATCACGAGTCGTCTCGCATGCAGGCTCGACGATTCCCAGCCTCCCGAACAAGCCGGTTTCCGAAAAGGCTTCAGTACCATAGACCAGATTTTAACGCTACAGCAGGTTATACAGAAGACCGAGGAGTATAAAAAAAAATATTTGAGGTTAGGTCCTTTTTTGCTATTATTACGTTACTCTTTGGTCTACCAGCTAGACGCGTGGAGAGCTAGTGGACAAGCGCGCGCAAGTGTGGCGCGGTAAAATTCAAATTTTCGATACGTTCGTTCCCAAACATTTACCATCATACAAAGTTAGTATATTATATTAATTAAATAACTATTGAAGGTATGTAGTTACATAAAATCTGTATGGTCACAAAATATATAAATAAAATCATTATGTTCAATTAGTGGTCCACCTAAGTCCTGGAACCAGCTCAGGGGGGGGCCATGACCCCCATGACCCCCCCCCTGGATCCGCCCTTGCAGACGAGGTGGTATGTCGGGCAGGGGTCCGCGACGCCTATCCCCCAATAATTGTAGCTTGGAATTTCTTAACCGTGCGAATTGCTCTATAGACTTTGCTATCGCGGTGTATGTAGCATGCTGGATAATACAGGAGCCTACTGCCTCAGTTAGGAGGAGCGAAACCCGTGGATCTGAAGCAGTTAATCGCGGAATGCCATTGGTTTTAGTGGGTAGATGGGAGTGCAACTGACATCTTCTCGCACATAACCCTGCTAGTTCCCAACGACCGGGTATGCCCACGTAAAAATACCTATTGTAAATGTCGTGTGGTTAGTTAAGTAAAATTTCATAGATATCCAACCTTGTCAAAATTAGGCACAAGATACTGTAAATGCATGCTAGAAAACTGTAGGTCTCCAAGTTGGGGGCGCTAGCTGCCAACGGCACTGTGCATATCATGGCCAAAAGCCTAGGAGCTGTCACAATCAAGCACAGACCAGAACGCCAACTGTTACTTACAATCTCGCAAACTGAAAGCAGATAGGCATGTATATAATCTAATAAATATCTACGGTCTATCCTACAAGGCATCCATGGCATGGGGTCACCCCATGCCATGGATGCCTTGTAGGATTTAGAAAATATAGTGTCGCCACTCGATTTCATCCTGAGGGTGTCTTATGAGCCGAGAAAAGGAAATGATAAGGTCGAACACCTAGCCGCAAAAGAAGGAAAACTGATACGCAACTCGGTGGCTACCCTTTTTGGACAGCGTGGCACAGTAGACTAACGACCCTGCTTGTAACTGAAGGAGGCCCGACTCAGGAGTCGGGCATCTATGGGCTGAGAAGTAGTATTCTACAAGGCTGGTGAGATATGGTGGTCTAGACTTTATTTAGGTGCCTCATTGCGGTCAGCTTCGTTCCCATTTGTTTGGTGAAAATATGTTCCAATATTAAAACATACAATGTAGTCAAAACTAATAAAGTACCCAGGTACCTGACTACCTATTCTAAGGTTGAAACTCAAACTGAACGCTATCGTCACATTCAGTGGTATTGCAGTGAAATAGAACCATTTGCAGATTCACAGCTCAAAAATGATCTAGTACTAGGGAGTAGTACTTAAAAGCATTTCAAGTTTCATTCACTAAGCGTTTAATAACGTATTGGCTGCAATACACTTATTTCAATCATTTGTTTTTCAATAATATAAAATATTTGGATGTAGAAATAGAGTTCAATATCGAAAAGGAGTTGATGATGTTGATGAGTCAATTGTTAGCAAAAGCACGCAAAAGGTACTATACTAGTACGTGATGAATGACTGCCAATAAATTCATATCTGCAGATAGCCTATCAGATTTTTATGAAATCAAAAACACGAGTAGAGAGATTGGGATTATTGCTCTTAGTCGCCGAGCTTAATATTAATATTAAAATTATCTATTTTGGCATAATGATGTAATAATAAAATACCAAGTTTAAGACGCTTGTAAACACTAAGCTCTTTTTGGTACAACGTCATAACAGGGTCGAAAAAAAATTATACATTCTTTTTTATAAGGAAGGTTGCTCCGCGTTGACTGTATCTTGCTCTTGTCAAGTTATGTCATCCACGAACAGAGATGACACTCCGATGCAGAGAAATGATTTCTCGCTTTTAACTTCCGATATTTGCCCGATCACGGAATCGAACTCGCTCATTGTAGCTGTTCGACTGCAGAAGGACCGCAACATTATATAATACCGCAGACAAAAACATCCTGGCGTTTTTGTGTTCCTGCGCGTGAGTAAGGTCATCGAACCTCAATCAGGAGAAACAGCTGAACGAATACCCTTTACCTCTGCTGGCAGCGTCATGTTTTTAGTTTTTAAAGGGTTGTGGCACCCCCAGTGTCACAAACGTCCATAGACAACGGTAAACGTTTTAACACTAGGTAGGCCTTAGGCATGACTGGCGTGGCAACTAGGGTTTGGATGCGCCGCCTTTGGATCCCGGGATCCCAGGTTTGATCCCGGGACCGGACAAGTATCTTTGTGTAAACCAGGGGCACTTGCTCGTAGTGTGGCTGTCATTTGTATGCGTGAATTTCATGTTTATAAATTACGCCCTCGCTCGGCACAGGCCATATCGAGGGCAAACGATTCGTTTAAAAAAAAACATTTTTGTTACTCCTAGCACTTAAATCAACTAAACTCAAATTAGGCCACGTATACATAGTTGAATCATTCACCCACTTACCCAATATCAGTCCTATGTAATAGTTAGCGCTCCCTAATAGCGACTTCAAGAATACGATCAGCCGGAACCATCCCTCCGAGTCACAAAATGTGATAAGTAGACCGAGGACTAGCTCCGAAAACGAGTCAATAATAATTGCTTTCCGTCTTCCAAAACTGTAAGTAAAGGAGTTAAGGCAAGAACACGCTCAACAAGAATGTCACTGGTATCAGTTTATCTAAACAACCCCTGGTTTAGATAAACCCAGACTTCTTTGGTCACCACGTTCAAATTTTAGCTGGATCCAGTGGTCGCCCTGAACTTATCTTTTCGAAATTCCGGAAAGCATTTCTTTAGTAACGTTTATCCTTGGCATTCTTATTTATATTGGTAAAGAACAAAACAAATTCAAGAAAAATTGCAAGCACAAACACCGCAATTCGTATTTTGTCCCTTTGCATGTCTTTAACAAACGTTCCAGCAGACGGGCGGCGGGCGGCAGCGGCTGCCCTTTGCAATTATTTATTGACACGTTTACTGTATATAGATTATGCAAGCTTTTACAAGTAACAGTTTCTGAGCTTTATGCCACCATAAAACTCTTATATAGAACTCGTAAATCATCATGTTTAAAACTATCATCATGATCTTTCAGCCCTTGTCCCAGGATAGGTGATAGTCTCCATACACTCGTATCGGCGTCACATCTACATTTATACCTTGCATACACATGTCCTCATTCACACAATCCAACCATCTCTTTACCCATAACCCTTAGTATCCACATAGATATTGAAACTACCACCGATTCGAAAAAAACATAGCAAATAGTCGGCGGTGAGCTGCCTGTTGCGTTGTTTTAGTCGACACCCTGAAGATGGTTTGGGTTGATTACATTGTGACGCATAGCTTTATATAGAGCTCTGAGAAAATAATTAATTAAGAATTCCAAAGATTTACCTATCTGAGACAAGACCGAAGATAATATATCCAAACATTAAGCCCAAACGACTAATTATCGCCGTCGAGAGGATTTTTAACTTATGGTCGCAGAACACCACCCACTGAAAACAAAAATACATTGGTACAGAGCTTAATATGGAGCAGAGCTGGTAACGCCGAGATAGGTTATTTTATATTGTAACGATTAGTACATAGGCACTTAAATGATTTTGTAATAGGTCAAGTCTGTCAATAATCGAAATGTCGTTTTTGGTGTATTTTGAGTTTTGCAACGCCCCGGTTTCATGAGTATTTTATACTATAAACTTTGGGCGTTTATATCTATTATATTTCTTGTTTTAAATACATATGTTAACATATCATATAAAAGAAATTAAGAGAAATCTAACTACTTAAAAAAATAACAATAAAATAAACTAAAACTATGTAGGTACATATTCACAGTAAAACTAAGCATCAAAAAATTCCTCCACATCGCTGTCACCGGGGAACGTTCCCAGAAGGCTGGCAGCATTGCCCCGCTGAATTGCGATTGCAATGCGTTGACCCAAAAAAAGTCCAGCCCTCTGGTCACGCGTAGCGTCGACAAGTCTCCTAGAGATCTCCCTGAATAGGAGATGTGCACTCGGACCCCATGACCCCAGCGTTTCAACCCCAAACGGCGCAAACTCATAATTTCCTATGATGTTGGTGTATTTGCGCCGTTTGAGGGTCTCCGCTGCTGCAGCGGCCGCGCCGGCACTGCCTGCCGTGGCTGGAAGGTGGGATGGCGCGAGGGTGTCGACGCAAGTTGCGTCCCACACCAAAGGCCTACCCAACTTCCAGGGCAGCAAAGACATACCGTCCGGTCTCTTCCCATCGTCACGTACCAAACCATTGGGTTCCAATACGGCTGGTACGCCGGCGGTAGAAAGAGCACGGCGGATGATATCATTGATGGTGGCGTGCCTGGCTATGCGGCCCGCGCTTTTACAGCACGATAGGCCATGGTGTCCGAGGCTGTCGACGGCTACTCCGCAATGACAACGATGCGGGGCAACGCAAGATGCACCGAGGCGTAAACTAGTAGAGAGCCGGAACGTAACATCGTCCAGCATAGTGCCTATGCCGGGCGATGGCAGCGCCTGGAGCCAAAGGCCTGACTCCCATTCCCCCACAGCCAGCAGGCGAGCACGCTCCGCAGGATTGAGTGACGTATTTAATAAATTCTCCCGTATCAATCTGCAAAGCGGCTCGTCCCACTGTCTCTGGGAGGCCGGGAAGGTGGGCAATTCCGTGCTTGGACAAGCCATTTTCCAAGCATCCACTGCATCAGTCAAACGCGGCACCTCGAAATCAACCAGAAAATTCGCCAGGATTTCCCCGGTTAATTTCTCTGTGCTGCGGACCGAGGACAGGAACGCTGGTAAGCTAATACTATTAATTTTATTATATCTATTATAGATACAGAAACTCTTGTTATCATAAAACAAAAACTGACGACGCCAAGGATGAGACTATCTCACTCGGTATTACGCAATTGAAATCTTGCCCAACCATTTATTTGGTCATGAACGAAAACAACCGACAAGCCATGACAGAAAATGATCAGTTTAGTTACTACCTACTTTCATAATCAAGTAGGCACTAAAATAAGGATATAACGGTTTCAAAGGTGAAACTGCCACAATGCCGTTGAATATTAAAAAGTAAAACATGAGTTGGTACATCACCCTGGTCATCGACAGTCCTAGTTTACTTACACTTTTATTTAGCCAGAACAACCACATAAGTTTTAAATGCCATTTATTGCATTTCAACTCTTCCGTCCTATTGTTAACCAGCGTCACAGTGCACAGACTTGTATTAATGACCCGATCATCACTTGGGGATATACAATAGACTTCTGAAGGCTGAAGCAGGAATATATCTTCGTACTGGTTAAAGATGACTGAAGTTGTAAAAGATAACGATAGCAAAGTAATCAGCCATTGCCAACACCCGATCTTGCCGAGAACATCGGTAGTTACGTCCTCGTGAATTGTTCCAATGCTGTAATAGAAGCACTTATAATTTTTCTTTCAATAGACTGTAAGGTCATATTACTTATACGAATTGCACTAATCGTAGATGCATTTCGCGTCATGTATTCAAAAACAGATCAAGGATATTATGCTAGAAGTTAATTTAGTTTTATATTCTATTCAAGTAGTAAATTTCTTTAACATTAGATATATTAGGTTCTTACTCACACGGACATTATATACAATTCAAGTAAATTGGACAGCTGCATCCGTAGCTTTATAGATTTTGTGCGGTTAATTGAAGGGAATTGACGCGCCATCGTTAATTAATTACTAAAATAGCGCCTATCGATCTGTAAGGGCAATTATTCAATTCGTGATCTACAGTTCCAATCGGCGGCGTGCAAATGTGATTTAACTAAGTGAATTACTGTGTGATGGCAGTAAAGATAAAACTAGTTGCTATTCTATTATTTAAAACCTTAAATATGCCATAACTACCTACATATCGAATTCATTTCTTGTTAACCACGCTGATCAGTACAACTAGAATGATTAATAGTAACTAGCTAACCATATAATTTAGCTATAGGTATCTACATATATATGACCTTTATTTTTTTTTACGTTGGATATTCTCATGGCTTGCTGGCCGCTAAGCCCCTCGAATTATGTGGGACTTCGGGCGTGGAAAGATGGTATTTTGCACCCTGATCTACTGAGTAAAACGAACGGCGTCCCTTGACTGACCGAAACAGGGCCACGGATTTCACTCCCCAATACCAGAACATGTTCCACGACCCTGATGAGCCTTCCCAAGCCTCTCAGCGGACTCCACTCTTTAATGGGGAGAGGCACGTGCGTCACTCAGGTACCGGATATAGTGGCGCCCGATCCTTGCAATGCTCAGGTGCGATGGCAGCACTGGCCTTCACGCGTGGCCTAGTAATTACTCTGCACACATATATCCAAGCTGTTTCTGGAATGGGCCAAGTAGCGGAATGGAGGCCTTAAGTAGTTTATCTGATAGACTTCACTGTTTGAAGAGGGTTTGCTAATCGGAATCTGCACGTTGGTGACAGGGCCGTTTCGGACCATTTGAGTATCTCCGGCGGTATATGCAATTGGTGAGATAATAAGACGACTGCCAATGAGCGTTACATTTAAGTTTTTTTTATACGCTGCCGGTGTTGACTGTTGTTTGCTACGATCGCGTCTGTTATATCCTGAAATGTTTTATCATAGCGTACAAAATCTATGGTAGTAAAACCCGGCCGTAGATTTGTGTACGAATTTTCGATTTTTCGTGTAGGCTACTGAAACTTCTATCTTCCACAATATCTGTTGAAAAAAGCTACATTATATACCTATAAATAAATATTTAGAACCAAAATGTTATAAGACTAAATCTTGAAGTGTAGTTATAGCAATTTTATTTAATTAGCTAAAGTTAAGTATTGACACGGTATTGATTCTAATATTACCAATGAATCAAATTGAAAGTTAGTGTAGATACAATAATAGATACAATAATTTGGGGAAAGAACGAGACTATGAACAATAAGGAGATCAAATATGGATACTTTGTAGGTCACCCACACCGGTACTAGTGTCCGACCGTATCATTTCATATTAGCAACAAAATGGATAAGACAGAATTTCGAAGGTAAAACCATTAATGTTCAATGTCACACTGAATGCAACACATTAATTTAATGCTCATAATTGCCTTAGAGCCCCAGGTTGGTCTAGTGGTCAGATGTGCCGACTTTGGATCAACGGGTCCCGGGTTCGATTCCGGGGTCGGGCAAGTGTCTTTGTCTAAACCAGAGGCACTGGCTCGGAGTCTGGGTGTCATTTCTATCTATAATATGTATGTATTTACAAAAAAAAATGTATTTAAGTAGTTTATCATCCATCTCGTTACCATAACACAAGCATTAAGTTGCTTAGCTTGGGACAAGATGGTGTTGTGTGAAATGTCCAAGGATATTTATTTATTATTTATTTATTATTATTATGTCTCCAGATAAAAAATGATAAATATGTATTTTGATATGCGCATTTTGGTGGTTAGCAGAATGTCCTCACGAGTAATTTAACCTACGATTGCCAATCATCTTTTTTGTGGGGAAATTCATCATGGGCAGAGTTTGCAGACTAAAACTGGCTGGAGGAGCCAGAGCCTTCCCGGACCATGTCTACGACTATTGGCAGGCATTGGCTCACAAACATCTTGGATCTCGTATTAACCGTTCTTGATAATGAGTAATGCGCTTATTTGGAAAAATTATCTAATGACTGGATAAAGTGGAACAACGCACTCATCTATTACGTTCTGGTTACCCACCACGTTGCAATTGCCAATTACCTTAAGATCTCGATCAACAACCAAATTGTAACTGCACATTAAATCTATTATCTATTTATTCAAGTTGGCTCATCTGAACAATTTTCACACGTCCAAATAAATTTTCTTGTATCATCTACTTTGTCTTTATACCATTTAACACCGGTTCGGAAGGCTGCTATACACAGAAGAGCCGGCAACAAATTCTGTAGCTGCATTGTTTTAATCGCTATCTTTGAATACAAAGACTGATATGACAGATTTTTTACAGCAAGACCACGCAATATTCACGATGGACCTAATATTAGCAGTTAGTATTTAGAAATGCATACTTGAGCCGACCGACCCCCAACACCGGCTGTGAAATTTCAAAACCCAGTATCTGCATAAAACTAAATTTTATAGGAGAGGCAAAAAACGATTTCATACCTTTGATATCGTGCCGTTTCAATAATATTAGTCATACATTCTTGGGAGTGATTGTAAAATTTGAGGTACATAACAGGCTTTATAAAAATGTAGTTTTAATGCGTCTATCACAAAACATGTACGTAGAGAAGCAGTTACTAATAAAATAATTGTTTTCTTAGACCATACTTTTTGAGTGTGACAATTTCAAAACCTAGTAAGATCACTTGCTTTGTTTTCATTTAGGTTTGAATTTACTGAGTAGGAACTAAATGCAATTTTATAAACCTAGTAAGAAACAACAGAATAAAGGAACTCAAATATTGGGCAGGAATAAGCAGATTTAATGAAAAAGATAAAACTCCCTCTGTTCATTGGCATAAGCTGTAATAAAGTTTTTACGATGCCTTCCTTTTTACTATCTTTTCTTTTTCTCTTTTCTTTTTTTTTTACTTTGTTTTCATCCATCCTTTTCCTCATATGGCATTTCTTTCATGCACGGTAAATAAATTACAATCCCTTTTACATTTTTCGCTACAACCATTTTGTATGAAAGAGTATTTAGCTTTTTTTTTACAATATTTGCACGAGCAAGACGGACGCTTCTTGTTGATCGTCTCCATCGCTATCATTATTTATAACTGCAGTGTTGTTGTTATTGCAATTTAAAGCTGTGTTTATATAAATGGGTTCTGGATAATTTGCAATAAAATGTACTGTTTTTGCGTACCTTGCTTGTATATGCGATGCAGCAGGTTCCTGATTAGTAAATATAAGTGAATTCGGGTAAGTTGATAAGAATACTGAATGTTGCGGTACGTTACATGGAAGAGCCGGAATGCTATTCGAAATTAAAGGGTTGCAATTAGTATCATCATCAGTTTCACTAGTTTCTTCTATGTACTGTATCTAATATTTAGATACTTTCGAATTGAGAAACTTGGATGCGCTACCGAATCATCACTGTACAAATAATTTGAAATATCTGAAATATTTTTAATAAATTCTTCCATCCTTCCATCACTTTGCTTAGAAGAACATGGTGGCGGATTGTCGTAGATGTTGAATGGGGCATCTTCAGTTACCAAAGAAGTGTTATCAGTTGAGCTAGTAAGCGAAATGTTGTTGCAGGGTATATCAGTGAGTGAAAAATTGCTATGCAATGCAATTGGGGTGTTTTCATTAAATCTGAAATGAAATGTTTTATAAAGCCATGCGCCATCACCAAAGCGTTGGTAGTTTGTAGCAATCAAAAAGCAAAGAAAATAGAGATAAATTTACAGAACGTTCGATGTAGCATTAGGTATCCACATGGTGTTTTAGTGTGTGCGTGGTCATATTTATGGGTATTAGTAAACGTCAATATTATTTCTCCCATCACCTACCCAACACAACCCATAAATATAACTTCAGAATCAACCTATATAATACCAGAGTAAAGACGAAAAGTATTTGTTCTGGGTCTGGGTGTTTTCTATCTATAATATGTATGTATTTACACAAAAAAAAGTATAACAGGTAGTTTATCATCCATCTCGTTACCATAACACAAGCATTGAGTTGCTTAGCTTGGGACGAGATGGCGTTGTGTGAAATGTCCAAGGATATTTATTATTTATGTGTCGTAGTATGTTGCAGTAGAAATTGTGATTTAATCATTACCCTCGTAGCAGGTAGCAGATTATGGTACATATCATAGCTAAAACAGAAATGTTTTGTGCAAAATGAATTGAAATAGAGTATATTTGTGCTTATGCAAGATGTAACATCCAGATTCTAAAAATTCAATATAGTATTTGAATCGATAACGTTATTTTTCTTCTTGGTATCTTTATACTTTAGTTATTGAAAAAAATCTAACTTGCAAATACCATGCAATCTCAAATTCATTAAAACAAAACACAAAACAAAATCTTGCCAGTTACCAACAATTAATCTTACATGCTTGTGTAATTATTTTGAGTTTAGGCGTTTTATTCATAAAAAACCTTGTAAAACATAAGACCTTGACTATATTATACACTGAAGCGCACTTACATTTCAACATGTTCTTTTAAAGCACTCAAGATCAATTTCGACCTACAAAACTGATTATTATTCATTTTTATAGACAAAAACCCGCACCTGCAACTACTTCTTCTCACTTACTAAAGTTGCGCGAGAGTTTTGACGTTTATTTCAACCATTTCATTGACTTAGTATCTACATGAACCATTTTAAATCCAAGTAACTACAAGCACTTACTAGGTTTTTAAAATGGTTGATGTTAGATACTATGTTTTAATCTTGTAATATTTGCATTTTAAAAACGTTTACTGTAGATACTAGGTTTCCGACATTGTGCAACTTCGTTTTTTACCATATTTTGGGTGTTTTTGCTATCCTAGTATGTGGATAGTGGTCTACAAGGTCGAAAATTGCAAAAACATACTTTTTTTAAAATTTGTCAGATACTTGGTTTTGAAATTGGACAGCCAGGACATGCTCACAAGATTTACGCATATCACAGCCATCGTCTTCCTTCACCATATTGCAGAGAAGACGAAGACGCTCCACACAACGCCACCACTGCCCCGAGTCTTTCAATGACGCATCAACCATCAATAATGATATGACAGAAAACCTAGACGCAGCCGCCCTGTGTTTGACTAGCGTGGCTCAGCCAACAGATAGATTTCCCTCCATGTAAGTGAAATATGTAAGTAATTGTGTAAGTGACAAAAATTGAGAAAGGTGTGCTGAGATGGTTTGGCCATGTCGAGAGAATGAATGAAGAACGATTGACGAAAAAAGTGTATAAGGCGAGTGTGAATGAAAGTGTTGGAAGGGGAAGACCTAGGCGGACGTTTCAAGACCAAATCAGGGACGTCTTAAAAAAGGCCAGGTCAAGAGTACCCTAAACCGAAGAGCGTGTATGAAGGGAATAATGAAAGTGGACGAAGCGAAACAAGTATGTAAGGATCGTAGCAAGTGGAAAGAAGTGGTCTCTGCCTACCCCTACGGGAAAGAGGCGTGATTATATGTATGTATGTATGGGACTGAGATGATGATGATGTTTGGGCATAAGCCATCCAACTCTTTGTGCAAAAATAAATATATGGCATAAGACAGTTGCCGCTAATTTGTTATTCCCATACATTGCGGTGTCGTCTGATACCGGACGGATATTGCTTAGAATTCTACATTTTATTTAAAATAGATAAGTTGAAGTTTTCGTTACAAATGAGATTCTGAAACCATTAAGTTAATCTTATAACGTTGAAACTATACCCCAATACCTAGAAACCTATTGCAATTTAAATAAAGTCTTCAAAATACACATTAATTTAAGTGAGCGTATGTTCTATTTTATTTTATTTAAGTAGACACTAGACATCGAGCATAGCCTGATAGATTTAATTGATACTTGAAAGGTATTGACATCGACATAAATCGGATCGATATCATTCATTTGTATATAAAAATTATGCGATTCTTGAAACAATTAGAATAAATGTGGTGACACTAATACTACTAATTTTACTATTAATAAGCTGCTAATACACTGGTCTAAGCAAATTGTTGCTATGTGTTGGCAAACGACAGCAATAAGCATAAAACAGGATAATCTCCTGTTATCAAGCAATTTTCAACTTGGTCTTAACTACTGCTAATTTATTCACTACAGCAAAGTGGCACTACCAAGAAACATGCAGGTACTTAAATTACTTATTATTGATCTACGAGGACATGGCTCCGCTCCCGAACCTTAATGAGGCGTACCTCGTGAAATTTCTTTTTTCTTGTGCGCGGGTAAACTCTTCATGAGTCCGCAGCAGGTGGAGGCTTGCCGCATTATGTTGGGCCCAGAGGCGCCAAGGGATAACCTATCCACTAGAACCCCACGAATATCCCTAGTGTCATGGGCTTCACTCCTCCAAGCTGGGGTATTAAGCTCCGCGACTCCAAGGAAATAGAGCAGTAGATGAATATAATACGAATTTCCTAACTCGTGAATTCTATATCGTATAGTTACAAGCTATGCACTGTACACCTTCAGATTGTTAGTACCTATTTTAAATAACTCATTTACTACTCAGCCCATAAATAACCCACTGCTGAGTTGGGCTACCTCCTATTACTTAGAGGGTAATTAATTGGCCTACTGTGCCACACTGGCCTGACGGGTTGTCGCAAGGTTTCGTATTAAGTGTTCTTTCTCTTGAGGCTAGGCTATCCACACGAAATATCAGTCTTGCCATTTCCCTTTGTCGGCTCTTACGACACCCTCAGGATGGAATGGGGTGGTGACACTATGTATTCTAAATCCATCATCACACAGATTCTCACTCCTCATTACTAAACTAGAATAAATCTACAATCACCATAAGATACTTCACTATCATTTTAAGTTACACATTTTCGAATGCACAGATATTTGACTAAAATTAATAAATCTACTTGATGTTTACATAATATTGACATTGATCTTGTATTTTTCCGCGGGTGGAGGTTAAAGAAATCTTTGCATACTTATAAAACACCTTGTCACCGGTCTCTATGTCTAAATAGAAAAATATATGATAAGAAGCCATCATAGTGCTTTATTTCAAATAAAGTCCACTACAATACACCTTTTTTCCAATCTTGGCATGTGATGCGCGTACAATTTAGTCTACGTGAAATTGGTAAAAGCTTTAGGTATCTTGGTAGATTTGACTTAAACAGATATGTTTATAAAAGCCACCGATAAGGCGAGCTCGACTTATCGGTGAAGAAGAGCAAGAAATATATGGTGCTATTTTATTAACATTATAAAAGTAACAAGTCAACGATTAATTGGATTCGTTAGTGTCCATAGAAGTACATTCAACTTCGATAACAAACATAATTGCAGCAAAGAGATTGTAGTTGCTATATTATTAAAAATACAACAAGTACATAATTAACTTCATGATTGGTGCGTGTGATGCTGATGGATGACCGATGAAAGAATTAGAATAATACTAACAGTAATTCAATATTATATTCTGAGGGTGCCCAAAGATAGATTCAAGATGACATAGTTAATATAACACCTAGACCTTGTATTAACACGTCTGGTTTAAAATTCTAAACCCGTTTGAATAATTTTAAGAGTTAGCCGTACCCAGTTTTGGGTTAATTTATGGGCCAAGACAATAATCTTAGTACATAGTATAATGTCGTTTTATGTTCGACACAAGAGACGTACATCCGACACCTACTGTGCAATATTGGGTTTAGCAGCCACAGATGATGTCAGACACCGATATCTTTTGTATTTGCGGTTAGTATATGCGGGGCTTGCTTTTTATAAGCATTAGTAACCCAATTACTTTGGTGGAAAATGTCGTGTCTATTACTGTAACCGAGATTTAATACAAAAGTTGTGCTTTCCTGTCAAAAGACATTTTAACCAGCACCGACAATGATTACAAATATGTTCAGCAGTTAATATATGTGACATCACAGGATTAGGTGGTACCGAACAACCGTTACCACAAACCCTCAGAGATATATTAAAATACTAAACCCTAATCTAATCAAAACGATTTCTGTTACACTGATAAACGGAGTTGCATGACAACTTAATTCGAGATTAAACGTATCGTGTCGCTAAGGTGAGCCACTACCCAGCAGTCAGTCTGATAGATCAGGTCAGGCGAACTCGCGAGTCGCGGCCGATCACTGAACCAGCAGGTACGACCAGCGGAGATAAGAGGTTAGGTTTTTTCACGCGATTGCGGTAACCGAGGCGAGCGTTGCCGCGGGACCACGACACGCCGATATAGCCATCCATTCGCTCGTCAGCTGCGTCGGCACGCACGTCTGGCGATACTCCGACGCGACGCGCGTTCCACAATACTCTCCCATCAATGGTGTTTGTGAATATCCTTGCAGAGACACAACTCAAGTTTACAACCGGGACCCACTGCCGCAAGAATGGACAAGGACCACGCGTTGGAAGAAATGATGGGGAAGCTCGGTGAGTGCAACGCGGTTTATTCAAACATATGGTTGAACTTACCAATACTTTTTTATTTTTACCACGTCTCGATATTTTGTTCAGTGCTGCTAAGGAGAGTAGGAAGCGTGTATTATTGCCTTGTTTTGGTTGCAACAAGTCATTCTTGTCCGAGAAATGTTTTCGGTGTTGAAATTCAAGTATGAACGCGCCACATGGGTATTAATCGTTGGTTCAGTTTACTTTCTAATTGATCTGGTGGCCAATACGAGGAATCCCATTCCGGAAACTTGTCGCATTACGAGTATTCATTCAATGTACTCGCTTTTCTCAAATCTGGAAATCCATAATCCTCGTATAAATATAATGTATAAACTCGCGTGATTAAACAAATAAGCTTTGAGTGGTAATTTAGACAGACTAATAACTATAACCTTTCACAGTGTTATCAAATAGGTAAAGTCACCTAATATTGTGCGTATTTATACGCATAATTATTTAATGTGTTACTGTAATGCGTACGATAATTTGGATTTTGGTAAGCTACCAGGTACAAACATCTGTTAATTGGAGTATGCTATTTAAAAACGATGTTAATATTATTTATTTACATGTCAACGTGTGGCATCATACCCAGTTATTCGTCCGTCTCATATAAATATCGAACCTGCTCAAATATGTGGTGTCCCAACTCACCGCATAGGTACATCAATTAAGTTTGTCATTTGTATTCATGAATTATTTCATGTTTATAAGCTGCTCCCGCGATTTAGGGCAGGCGTTTTTTTTTAATGTTAAAAGTTACTACATAATAATATTTGTAACCGATTTACATAATCTCTACATAGTCGCTGTCGTCTGTCCGTCCCCTATGTATGCTTAAATCTTTAAAACTACGCAACGGATTTTGACGCGGTTTGTTTTAATATATAGAGTGATTCAAGAGGAAGGTTTATATGTATAATACATGCATAATAAAATTGCACCCGTGCGAAGCCGGGGCGGGTCGCTAGTTAGGCGCTAGTTAGTTAGTTATTCGCGGTTGGCGCAGTGGTTGAGCGATCGACTGCTACGCAGCATGTTGCTGGTTCGATCCCCGCACGGAAGAAATATTTGTACGACCTACAAGTATTTGTTCCGGGTCTGGGTGTTTTCTATCTATAATATGTATGTATTTACAAAAAAAAAATGTATATAAGTAGTTTATCATCCATCTCGTTACCATAACACAAGCATTAAATTGCTTAGCTTGGGAGGAGATGGCGTTGTGTGAAATGTCCAAGGATATTTATTATATAATAACGGATTATATAATATATAGCAGCTGTTTATGTATGGTTTCGCTTTATTTATGTATAAAAAAAATACTTATTATAAAAAATGATATCTATTATTTTGTAACGCAATCATTAACCAAACGATTACTAATACTATGTAAATTCTTATGCCCTTATTATACATAGTTGTGCATATTGTTTTAGCCTACTTAGATAAATATATAAGAACACGTGTTTTACTCTTGTCAAATATTGGTTGTCTTGACACATAAAGGAGCAGCTTGCTTACACATTTGCGAACAAATGTTTTATGATATGGTCCAAATGCACATACATATTCTCAGTATAACGCCTCGTTACTTGTTTTGCTAGTGTTTGTTTACAAATTAGTTACTGAGGGCTCGGTTCCGCATAATTTAAGTTCTAGGCGGCAATCAAATGAAACGTGTACAGCTTTCCAGTTAGACAACTCTTATCGCAACTATGAAAATCGAATCCAAAATAGAGTAAAATAGTAAACGTACGAATAACTAATTTGTGTGTGTTGCGTGAACGTAAAAGTTATGATGTTGATATACTGAACTAACATAACAACATATTTTGTTAGTAACGATGTAACAGTGTTTAAATGTAAATTGTATTACTTTTTTTAAGAAAATTTGGATATATTTGATATAGGAGTCCAACAAAGCCACGACGTTTTAGTGAATGGCATTCCACCAAATTCTCTTTGTTTAGTTTAGATGATAAGGCATACCAACGCTATTGTACAAGAAGGCGTAATCCTCGTCCAAGGTCATTAATCCTTTAGTTTCCGTTTAACAGGCAAGTTAATAAAAGTTAGTTACCTATCAGTTAATAAATCCTGTAATATAAACTATTATAATAAAAGCAATTCTCCACACAACTTAAACTGATATATATTTATTTGTAGTTGTTATTAAAATATTTATCTATAAATTATATTTTTCATTGTTATTATTGATTCTATTATGAAACTTACAAACATTAGGTACATCAGTGAATATGCGTTCCTGTGAAGCTAGAGCGGGCACAGAAACCAGTTTCATACTTTTTATTTTTTATCAATAATAATATAGTTAGAGTTATCGGAATCGTTGAATTCTCCGTGGACTATTTACTCTTTGCGTTTTCAAGAATCAAATACCTTTGTATTACATTCAATTCTACCTTTATATTCAATTCTTTGCGCTGGCCGTTGACGTAAATTGCTATTGTTTGTATACTTAAATCAACACACACGAATGCGTGAACAAAGGAGGACATATTTTTTTAATCTATGGTTTTAATGCAAGGAATCTAATATCAAAGCTGATATCGTCAATTTTCTTTTATTGGTTTCCGAGGTTTTATGTATGTTTATATTTTGTTATTTCTTTTGTTTAATCTTATGCTAAATGATTTAGTTACGGATATACAATATTTTAACCTTGTTTTGTACATATTATCTTTAAATTTTCCACTAAATATGACTACTAAAAAGAGTAATAAAAAAGAGTAGGTATTATTGCCTCCTGTATATATCAAATGATAAAAATTCTCCAGTATAAACAGAAAATCATTTGCTGTCTATAATTTTGTAGGTACTTGAATAAAGAAGTTGTATTATAGATGCAAAACATCCATTTGAAACTGAAAACAATAGTAAAGCCGATGTTAATTTCACCAACGGTTTGTAGCGCGTGACACAAGTGACCCTGGATTGTTGAAACTTGTGACTGAATGAGCAACTGTATTAAATATTACATATTACGTACATCTATACTACATAAAATGAGAATGTATTGCTTAAACAAAACATTATCTTCGCTTCATTCTATTTTAATAACCTTTGTAGGTACATGATATTGTGGTCATTGTAACTAACAACTGATTATGTAAGTGATAAAATTTCGTTGTACAGTTTAACATACTTCGCCAAACTTAATTTTGCCATTTGCCAAGTGAATTGAGCTCAGCACCAGTGTAACCTGATATGACTATCAGTATTTCATCATCATCATCATCATTTCAGCCGAAAGACGTCCACTGCTGGACATAGGCCTCCCCCAAGGAAGGGGAAGGAAGGAATTACTTGGAACGAATTTCCTCTACCGTCGTAGTCCCATCTTGTGGCACTACCGATTCATTCATGTCATCTCATCTCTCCGTCGTATGTTTGCTTAAATTAATTTCAATTTGAAGTTCAAAATTAAAATCATCTTAAGGTGAAATGACTTTGAGCTTGAAATAGTTTTTCTTGCACCTTTATGAGCTTGGAGGGTTGTATTGATGATTTTGATGATTATAATTATATAACTACATACGTCTTACAGCCGCGAATAACATTTTAATCAACATACAACCTAGCACTGGCCTGCAAATTGCAAAAAACATACGAAAATTTGAATTTCGCGGGCTACCCTGGAACATTCACCTTAATATCCACATATAGCTGCTATAGGTACGTAAAGTTTATTAGCATTGTCAAGTAGGCGGGAATTTGACTAGACTACACGAAAATCTTGAGCAAGTGAATTAGTTAAGGGTTGAGAAAAGTGAAGATAAAAATGTTTATATTTAACTACTTTAGAAAAAAAGTAAAAATGTGGCCAATAAAATAAAACAGCAACACAAAAATTCCTTTACACATGTTTACCCAATAATGAAATGAATTGACCTTGACCTAATTACCAAAGCACTTGTAGCTTGAAGGTTATTGCTGATCCATTGGAATTAGAGGAGTTTTGATGTCATTAGTATAACTGTTCTGCAATTCTAACCGTGACTCAAGGGATGTTTGAGGTAGTGATGGTCCTAATGACTGTAACTGAACAGTATTTGCGGTGGTCGGAACAAAAGAATCACTTTTTATTCCATCTTCAAGTCACGACGTGGCTAAAGTATAATAGATACTTTATATGTACAAACTATTATTTACTTGTCTGTGTGTATTTCCTTTTTAAAGTAGAAACAAATTTTTTTTGTAGGTTTTATCACAAATCTCTTATAAATAGTCATATTTAAAAATACCAATATCATCATACGGCCCCGTCATATCTACATTCACACCTTTCGTACACAATTCCCCATTCTTACAATCCATCTATCTCTTTCGATCTACCACAACTCTTGTGTCCACCCTCATTCGTGCTGAAACTGTCACCGGTTCGGAATACTGCTCTACAGAGAAGAAACTCTGTAGTTGCTTTTTTTCAAAATTATTGGTCTTGTTTACAAAAAGCAAATGATGACATGATTAAGTGAAATGATTTATTCAAAACACATAGTCTAATATACTTACTTACTAGTCTTACCTACTAAGTACTTATCAGTATACCTAATACACTTTGTAGTGATTATTGAGTTCGAATTTATCCTCTTAATTAACACTTCTCTGCAGGAACGGGTTCCCAGTTTAAATTATTCGTTATTTGTAGGTAACCAATAGTTAGTGTCCTTATCGCCCCAAAATAGTAGTGTCAATCAAACACAGGGAAATAATAATACAATGCTAATTTTGGATTGCCAAGTTTACTCGCAAGGAAAGGAACTCGATCCAAACGGAAGGCAATGATTACGTCATGTAGTTTAGTGTGGTTTGGTTATTTTTTCTAGGTAATATAAAGAGTTCCCCCTCTACGGTAGGAGTCGATTTTACTAAGTTCGAAATTTAGTAAATTATTTTGATATAATCGTCAAACATTTGAATGTTGTTTAGTTATGTTGATTTATGCTGGCTGATCCCTGAACGATGTTTTGCCGTATAAAAATCGCTATTAAAAATAGGGGTTGATAGTAGAGGGGTGCAAATTTGGGATTGTTTTAAGGAATGCTGTATCATAAAATAAAATAAAAAAAATTGTTTAAAAAAATAGTAATAACATTTTGGGCTGGTCCACCCTTAACATTTAGGGGGATGAAAAATCATCTATTTTCTTCATTCATTATCCAATTCGCAGACCTGACCTGAGAACATTTCACGTTAATCGGTTGAGCCATTTCGGAGGAGTTTAATAACAAACACCGTGACATGAGATTTTTTTATATTAGATGTTAAAGATGTTTAAGATATTACTACTGCTCAGCCGTTACCTGACCCACTGCTGAGTAAAGTCTCCTCCAACTACGGGCAATTAGCCTACTGTGCCACGCTGGCCAGACGGATTGGCACAGGGTTTCGTATCAATTTCACTTCTCCTGTGGCTAAGTTTTCTCCCTTGTCATTTCCTTCTGTGGGCTTTTACGATACCCTCAGGGTGTAAAAGGTTGGTGACACCATGTATGTATATTGTATCAAAAGAATATCAATTTGCTAAGAAACTTATTAATGGGCATGATAAAATAAGTTAAAATCTTACAGACAAATAGATAACTTACTTCACACTGGAAACCATACATGCTGGCGGCGTAGGAACTAACAAAAAAATATTTTATGTCTTACAGACAATCTTACAGTCCTCGCCAAACTTTATTTCCGCTCAGAATGTAGCCGCATTACGCTGCGCACAACACAAAATGTAGTGTAGTAAAAAAGTGTAGAGTACCTATCTATACTCGTAAATATTCACCGACGCATAACTTATAAGACTAGGTATTACGGCATTACAAAAATCTACTATTATTTAAATTAGAATTTTGTAGTCACTACAGAAATTAGTTAGTAGTTGATGCTGATCTTCCATAAATAAAAGTGAAGAAAAGTCTCCTTTTCAGATTAAATAAATAAATAAAATAAATATCCTTGGACATTTCACACAACGCCATATCGTCCCAAGCTAAGCAACTTAATGCTTGTGTTATGGTAACGAGATGGATGATAAACTACTTACATACATTTTTTTTTTTGTAAATACATACATATTATAGATAGAAAAACACCCAGACCCGGAACAAATACTTGTAGGTCGTACAAATATTTCATCCGTGCGGGGATCGAACCCGCGACATGCTGCGCAGCAGTCGATCGCTCAACCACTGCGCCAACCGTGTCGTCAAACTATCGATTAATTTATGAACTGAAATAATGATTAATTGTATTGAACATCGAAACTAAAACTATTCTTTACTTGTTTTGTTGTATACGACACATATTCCTACTATATCAACGAAAACATTATCAAGTATTTACAGTAGCAGATTAAATATTTACTCAAGCTCTGATCTTTACAAGTAGCTCATAAGATTTTGAAACATTTATTTTTCTTTTAGATGAACGATGTCATTACGAAACTCCGATGTTCTTGAGATGCCAAGAGACGGTCATTATTTAAAGAATAGCTTATTAACATATTGCAAAAATAACTTCTAGCGTCACTGACAGTGTTCAGCCGTTCAGTCAGGTGTTGGAGGTGTGTCAAAAACAGTAAGAGCGTCGAAAATAGTAACTTGTAAACGCACTAGTGCCACTTTGAGGTATTATATAAATTTGTAGTACAAATCTCATCACTTTGAAAGCGAAAATGTTTCAATATGTTTAATGAAGGTACTGCATTATTATATACTACTACCCAGCCCATAAATGACCCACTGCTGAGTCGGCCCTCCTCCCATCACAGGGAGGGTAATTAGCCTACTGTGCCACGCTGGCCAGAGGGGTTGGTTTCGTTTCAAGTTTTCCTTCTCTTACGGCTAGGTTTTCGGTCTTGTCATTTCCTTTTGTCGGCTCTAACGACACCCTCAGTACTGAATGGGGTGGTGACACTATACATATATTCTAAATCCGTCATCACACGGACACGGCATTATTATATGTAGGTATATGTATAATAAAGATTTTATGGAATAACGCAAGAGCTTTAATTTTAAGGTGACTCAAGGAACGCAAGATCACCTAGCCGCAAGAGAAAGAAAACGTCATACAAACCCTGTGCCAGCCCGTCTTGCCAGTGCGGCCGAGTAGGCTTTAGTCTCTTCATGAATTTGGAGGTGGCCCAACTCAGCGATGGGTCATTTATGGGCTGGCTGAGTAGTAGCTTCTAATGTATTCGAGGCGAAACGAACCAGTTTGTAATGCCGATAACGCCCGGCTCGGATCGCTGCGCTAAACTAAGTTAAGTACAGAATGCTCTAATTGTAACGCAATGAATTAAACCTAAACGTTACATCTCAGTCATCATGTCCAAAGTGAATACAAGTAGCACTTAGATGTAACGCGTGTATAAGCGGCGGCGTTACTAATCCAAGCTGTATAATTAAGTCAATCGCCAGCTTTATGAAACCGACGCATCTAGAACTGATGCCATGATTTACAAATGGCCGAGAAGGTTTTCTTCAAAGTTAACTCAGTATTGTGTTTTGTAAAACCCGTAAAATCCAGATAGAGTTAATGCGTCAATGTCATTCAGATATATCAGCTGAGCAAACACTCATTAATTTTTTCGTGTCACACTACCGATAAAAATGATAAATAATGTGACCCGAACTGGTTCGAATTAGATTGGACGACTAGGCATCTAAACATATTATCCGTTAATTTACAACCATATTACCTAAACGTGTTTTTTTAGACATTCCTTTATATTTCTTACAATGTTAAATACATACCCCAAATAAAAGGAAATATCAAAAATTTAGAAACCTAGAGTAGAAAATGACGCATCTGTCCGTCCAGGAGGAACCGTGACTCAGCGTTTTCTTGCTAGGATGATGAACTATACTAAACAAGGTTCAAACTCGCCATTAGATACGTTTTAGCCCAAATAAAAAAAGTTAAGATTATAAATAAGTTCACAAGTAGGTACGATAACGCGATCACAATTGTTGACATGCGTATTTATTTTTAGAAACCGTATGGTAACTGCATAGGTACATATTATTTACGTCACAGACGACCGCTATTATATGGCAAATAAATTACAATAAGTAAGTATACATTCAGCGCGTGCAGAAGTGATTTAACTTTTACTGGAGGCGGTTACCCAATAGGGTTCACTTTTTATAACTCTGGCACGATAACAAAGGATGCAGCTGGTATATGTTTTCTATGGTAATGCTTCTGCATCATTCCTGCGTCTTGCAGCAGCATAGCATATATCTTCTTATAAATTCATATTTTTTTAGTTTGGAATTATAAACGTACCTGGTCGGCTCGAGTAGACCCGTCAAGAAGTAGTATCCGATAGAAATTGTCAATAGATATGATGTCGTAATAAATGTAGGTATGTAGTTTATTTCGTAGGAACATAACGTTGCAACGACATCGACCCGTTAAAACCGATTTTGTTTAATGTAAAATTGTTTAAATGTGTTTTAATATAAGTACTATAATAATTCCAAAGATTCGACAAATAGTTCTTCAATCAAATTTGTGAGTAAGGTCAGTTTTTAATAAGCCTGTGACATAACACTCTTTAATATAACTGAGAATTAGAGTAAATTTATGTTACGTTGATATATTGTCTAGTGGTTAGATGTGCCGCCTTTGGTCCCGGGTTCGATTCCGGGGTCGGGCAAGTGTCTTTGTCTAAACCAGAGGCACTGGCTCGGAGTCTGGGTGTCATTTCTATCTATAATATGTATATATTTACAAAAAAAATATGTATATAAGTAGTTTATCATCCATCTCGTTACTATAACACAAGCATTAAGTCGCTTAGCTTGGGACGAGATGGCGTTGCGTGAAATGTCCAAGGATATTTATTTATTATATACTTTTTATATCAACGTAACCTAAATTTACTCTGTTACTGTTTAAACAATGTCATGTTCACAATAATAGTTAACGTTTAGAATAATTCTATGCAACTACACTCGAGAGCAATGAATCCGGGTCACTTAAAGAATCCTAAAAATCTCGGAAACTAAAAATGCTAGGTTAATGCAATAAATCGTATTTAATAGACAATGTAATACTCCTTAAATGAAGGTATTAAAACTTCTTAGTTATTGTAAAGTTATATCATAAAAAAATCAAACTTGAAAAAGGGCCACTTTCGAAGATGGAACTACGAAATTACAGCATTTGGTTTTGCTTTTGTTTGTAATCTGTCATTTATGTGGGTACATAAACCATGTTGGTAGTGCTCTATATTCATTATTCAAGCTGAAATTATGTCGCTTACGCCTGAAGAATGCACCAGAATACTTACAATGCTGGAAACCGGCCGGAGTCAGCGCGATACAGCCAGGACTGTCGGTGTGTCGCTGTCAACAGTACAAAGAGTTCTCCGACGTTACGAAGAAACTGGTTCTAACCTACGCAGACCAGGAACGGGCAGAACCAGGTGTACCACAGCACGAGAAGACCGATACTTGGTCAACACCATGCTTCGAAATCGCTTTCTCACAGGAAATGAACTCACAAATCAGTTTCGACGCCTCGGAGGAAGTAACCCAAGTGCATGGACAATAAGACGTCGGCTTGCTGAATCTAACTTAAAACCCCTTAGACCTGCAAACGGCCCTAAACTGGAGCGTGGGCATCGTATTTCAAGACTAAGATATGCCCAGAGCCACGTAAATTGGAGTATTGAAGATTGGTCAAAAGTTATGTTCTCCGACGAATCAAAATTTATGCTCTACAAGCACGATGGAAGACACAGAGTGTATCGAAGACCAGTGGAAAGATTCAAGCAAGCATGCATCGAAGAAAAATAGCCTACGGTGGTGGGTCTGTACTTGTGTGGGCCGGAATTTCTTCTGAAAGTCGCACAGAGCTGGTGATCATAGAAAACGGCTCTTTAACTAGCGTAAGATATGTGGAAGAAATCCTCAATGATCACGTTGGTCCATTTATGGTCAATTTAGGTGAGGATGCTATATTTATGCATGACAATGCCCGACCTCATACAGGTAGGATTGTGAATGACTACCTTCAAGAGATGAACATTACTCGCATGGAGTGGCCAGCGCGCAGCCCGGATATCAACCCGATCGAGCATGCTTGGGACGAGCTAGGCAGATGCGTAAAACAACGAAACCCTCCCCCAATCACGCTTCGTGAGCTCAAAATTGCTCTCACAGAGGAATGGGAGAATATTCCCCAAAATCGTATAAGGAACTTGGTGTACAGCATGCCAAACCGCGTAAACGCAGTAATGGAAGCACGAGGAGGCAATACGAAGTATTAAAATTCAAGAAAATCGTAATAAAGTTCAAAAATTTCATGTTTCCTATCTTTGTTTTAAGGAGAGATCAGCAGTTTTTTTCTTTATGTAATTTTGTGTTAATAAAATGTATGGTGACTCATATTTTTTTTACTTTCATTTAAGGAGTATTACATTGTCTATTAAATACAATTTATTGCAGTAACCTATCATTTTTAGTTTCCGAGATTTTTAACATTCTTTAAGTGACCCGGATGCATTGCTCTCGAGTGTAGGTGACAAACTAGTAGGTAACCTGCCGATTCAACAGGGAAAAAGGTAAATTGAAATAGAATTAACTCAAAAATTTACAGTAATGGATGATGTGAATATGAATTAGATCATGGTACGAAACTGGGTGGTGATAATGTGGTATTATTATAACTAATTAAAATTATTATTTTTACACGCTGAAAATGTTTATTCCGTCCATTATCCAATAATTTCCCCAAATAGGTACGGTATGTTTTTCAACAAACTGATTTATAAAAATTTTCATCAATGAGTTGACATGAAAATATTTTTGGGGTATGTTTGATAATAATAATAAATATCCTTGGACATTTCACACAACGCTATCTCGTCCCAAGCTAAGCAACTTAATGCTTGTGTTATGGTAACGAGACGGATGATAAACTACTTATATAAATTTTTTTTTTGTAAATACATACATATTATATTATGATGACTTGATATGCTGCTAATAAACTGTAGGTACATAACCTACAGCATAAACATTGAATAGAAAACAAGGAAATGCGTGCCAAATACGATTTGTTTACAAAGTAAATGACAAAAAAAAAAATCTGTTCCATTGGAATAGGAATAAGATAACATTTACGACAGCTAAGTCGCGTTCATAGTAATTATTTATGTAACTGCTCCAGTTTCGTATTTGTGTCGGATACGAGAATTAAAATTTCGGGAAATAAGAACACAAAATTAGAACAAGATCTTTGGTTTTTAGTCTAACATTTATTTTTGGTCATTTGTTAGATAATGCGCAGAACGACAACATTGAGATCGATGATATCGAAACTTATCAATAAACTTAAAAGCTAAAGAAAAATACAACAACTATAACATTTTTTTAACAGAGGGATTACTTAAGGTACTGTATGTGAACATTGACATCAATTGATAGAACCATTGCTTGGATAAAGGAAAGCTTATCAAGGTTGCAATCCTCATTTTTTAATTCATCATCATCATGTCTGCCAAAAGATTACATGTTTTAATTATTGAACAAGTATTTCGATTTTATTTATAAAGTTCATATTATTCTTGTTGCCACTTTTCTTTCAATTATTGATGAACTAACTTTGTATTTTTAAAAATATAAAGTGGTTAGGTGTTACAAAGACCTGCAATTTCGTGCAATAGTTGTTAGGTGAAGCGCTATAAAATGTACCTATGTACCACTGAAACAGGCGAAGGAAGTATAAAATCGTAATCAGTTTGTTTTCCATAGAAAATCTTCATAATTATGTATTATTAAATCTACATATCTAAAATCATCTAAAAACTAATGACTGCATTAATCTCTGTTTATTTATTTAGGAGTTAAATTCCCTTACCGCGTGGCCACAGCCAACAGCGGTGCGAATTGCGGAGCGTCTTGCGGCGCGGTTAGCGGTGAGCGGCGAAAACAAATGGTAGCTGTGGCATACTTCATATATTGTCATCTATGAAGTATGCCACAGCTACCGGCGACGCGATCGGCGGCGCGTCTTGCGGAGCGACTAGCGGCGCGGTGCACACGGCGGCGACGAGCTGCGCGATGTGCGAGTGAAACAAATGTACTAGCCAATATCGAGGTGGCCACAGCTCAGAGCGATGCGCGCGGCGGCTTCGGTGGACGTATTGAGGCATCGCGCGACCGAAACAAATTATTTTGTTTTTATCGCGCGTTGAGCTAATTAATAATGGATATGGAAAAGTTGCTTAGTGAAATACTAGTACTAGACCAGCAATATGGATGTCAAAATCCACATCATAATTAAAACCATGTTGTAAAAAAAATATGGGACGAAATAAAACAACAATTTCCTGGTGGTACCTAGTTAACTTTAGTTTTCAAGTCTTCGTGTATGTGACCGAGTATATAATCAAAAGTATCTATGCTTGCACGCGTATAATAAAAAAAAATATCGGGATAGATCTTAAACTCATAATAAATTCTCTCCTTTTCTGGTTCACTGGGTGCGCTCCTTTTTTTGACTGAATGATATCTTCAGCTAAGAACGCACTTGTTTTGAGGCAATATCGTGCCACTTTTGATATTTTAATAGTTTAGCCGTTCTCTAAATACGTGCCTGGCGACGCCACCGCTGTCACAACTAGTCTAGCTGTGACATACCACCGCAAATCGCGCCGCCCGCCGCGCCGCTCAACGCACCGCGCAACGCAACGCCTGTAGCTGTGGCCAGGCCCTTAGAGGATACAGAAGTCGAATCGCCCCCTTGCCCCTTTTGTGCCTGGAACCATACTATAGAGCGGCCTATTCTCGCTACCATAGACCCGGGTACCGATGATCGTAGAAGAATGTAAGGGTTTGATACCCACTCCATAAAGCAAATAGCTCTCTCACTCTTTGGAGAATAAATACGTTACAATACGGTCCCTAAAACTCAGTGGCGTGACTGTACCTGGCTTTCACAATTTTTGTATGTGTTCAGCATAACGTGATCAAAGGTGTTTTCACTAGTTTAAAATGCATACGAAACATTTTATCAGTAATCTTTGTTTAACGTCATTGTTGATGTAGGTTGTGATAGTTTGAAATAATCAGTTGATATTTGTTTTCAAGTAAGCTGCTAAATTTATTATCTAAGATCTAGTATTTTGTGATATGATATAGATTAAATTATTTACTTTAAGATGAACTTTACTGTAGGTGACATTGAGATACAAATAAATTGGAGCAGATTACAGCTAGTATCACTTCATAGCGCATGTTCAAGTAGATACAGTACATATTTTGTATTTGGTACCTACTACTACTTGTTTACAGATGCAATATTTAAAAAGCGAATTAAATATCTTACCTAAGATATTTTAAATGTATCCTGGGTTGTCTGAATGGAGTACATAAGGCATCGTATCCGCTACAAATAATAACAGAGTTCGTTGCAAAAGTAATTCGGACACACACTAACTTCGCCTGCTATTTATCATCTTAAAAAAGGCATAGATGGCCTTAAAAGACAAACAGCTGGGTTCTATTTAGTGGCTTCGTACTAAACTATCAGTATACAATATAATGAATGTTAAATTTTTGTATGTTGTTAGTCTTAAATGCATGATCGACCGTCATTGCAGCTAAGTCAACAGCGACGTAACAATCGCTGAACCTCTATGGCAGAATAAAATTATATACCTCTGTAAGAAATATAAACAATGTTTCGATAAAAATATCGTTTATCAAATGCTCAAAGATAAAAATACATATACATACTCGTACGTAGTGCGCTACAAAAACTTTTCAACCACAAAGCGTTTATGTAATCAGATTTTATTCCAAGTTTTGGCAGAATATATAAAGTATTTCTGTTGTTTGCGCTTGGTCGGCTCACTGGATCACAGACTTATATTTTACATCTTATATTTTTTTTATAAAATTCATATTTGAGTTGAGCGCCTTTTGGAACCAAACGAAACTAGTTAGTTATGTGTACACACGATCATTGTAATATGGCGTTTTTAGTGCCCGATCCGACCTGGTAGTAGTGTTAGAAAAATGATGTATCCGTTAACGATTGTTAACGCCATAATTGGTTTATACATTATACCACTTTTCTATTCTATTCTATAAAAATGCAGGGTGGGTCTTCTTTATTACTTTCGTTTATCATATTCTGATATCACTTTACCCCAGAAATAATTTCAATGAAACATTCGAACTTGTATCATCATCAGTCAAACTTTAATTAAACTCAATGGTTTTTAATTAAACTCAACGGTTGGCGCAGTGGTTGAGCGATCGACTGCTGCGCAGCATGTCGCGGGTTCGATCCCCGCACGGAAGAAATATTTGTACGACCTACAAGTATTTGTTCCGGGTCTGGGTGTTTGTATCTATAATTATGTACGTATTTACAAAAAAAAATGTATAAAAGTAGTTTATCATCCATATCGTTACCATAACACAAGCATTAATTTGCTTAGCTTGGGACGAGATGGCGTTGTGTGAAATGTCCAAGGATATTTATTTATTAATTATTTACTACATTAGAATCTCACACAACAATCAGATATTAGTCTAGTAACTATCAAGGTATAATAAACTATTCACTTCTAAGATTAATTCAGTAATTTAAAAATAACATATGGCGATGAGTCGCTATCGTGGTGTGCGGGCTTCCATCCGAAGTCAAGTGTGTCTTCGGTCGGTGTGTCTCGGCCGACCCGCTTCTTCGTCACGATGTTTTGCCAAGATGTCGTTCCGTTATGATATACCATCCTTTTCTTTTATAGCTTAAACTTGGCAGACGCGCCGTCAAGTAGGTACATTACAATTACCTACACCTAATCAAGTGTCACTTGATTGTCTATGTGGCACACGCCACTATTATTAAACTAAAGTTAAGCTACTGACAGATTATCGATTAAATAATAATGATATTACAGATATAGGGCTGTATGGTAGATATACAGGGGATTAATTTAATTTGATAATTAAACTAACATATAAATATGTAGTACGGTAATGACCTTCTTAATGTGATACACAACTAAACAGGAACCAGGCAATTGTTTATTTTGTAACATCTATAAGGTCACGATTTTGTGTTCGGGTGGTATTACCTGACGAAGGGAATTGCTGTATTACGTGTGTCAATAAATAGATAGAACCTCAAAAAGGCCGTGTGCATTTTATCGGCTGCATTGCTAAAATCAGGGCAACCTTGACTTGTTTGTATCTAATAATGTAATGTCGGATAATACCCCATAATACCCATTTCCGAAAATAAGCTTCGTTCTAGATTCCTTGTCGTTTTTGGCAGACTACACGGTGTAGTTATATTTTCACGTTTGTAATCGCCATTCGAGTATTTTGTTGTCACTGTAATAAACTGTCACTGTTTAATACTTTTTTATACTGCTCAAAAAGTGGCATATTGCAGGGACGTATAGCGTTCGGGAAGTGGCCTATTACACACGCGTGCTTTTTTTTACCATTCCCGCACTAGTGCGTTCTCTTTCCCAACTGTCAAAATAATGTCTATTTTAAGGAAAAACCAACCATGAAGTTTTTACTAAAAAAAATCATAGAAGTTTTTATGATTCATGCAAATACGTATATTTCTAAAAAGAAACTACGTACTAATTTGTTTCAATATCAGATTTAATGATTTGTTTGAATGAGTTTCATTTCATCTCATTAAATATCAATTCATATGAATAAAAAAATTCTACTGATGACTGGGATGTATGGGCATTGTTCCTTTTGCCTACCAGAATGGGTGAAAAAAACTCTGCTTATATTCTCCGGTCGGCGCCATTTTTCAGAAATGATTAGTTAGTTGAGTTTATTGTTTGTGTTTTTATTATTTTAATAAATTGCTTCTTTTAATTGACATTTGTCGGAACTCTTTGCAATAACAGCCTTTCCGCAATTGTAATGAAATATACTATTTCCTTGCATACCACTCAGCCCATAAATTACGCACAGCCGAGTCGGGCCTCCGCCCATTAAATGGAGGGAAATTAGCTTACTATGTCACGCTGGCCAGATGGGTTGGTTTTGTTTTAAGCCGGGTTTTGTTTTAAGTTTTTCATCTCTTGCGGGTAGGGTTTCGGCCTTTTCATTTTATTTTGTTGGCTCTTACGACACTCTTGCTTTGTGTAATGTAATACAACTATAATAATAAAATACTAATTAAATTAAAAAGAAATACTAAATTGCATTGAAATTAATTCTTATTATGTTGATAATTTGTTTGTGTTCCTGTTGATAATATTAAATAAACGATTTGACTTGGACGTACTTGTCCTTTTAATTGAACATGGCTATTGCATTTGGACCGATTCTGAGACCGTTACTAGCGAAAGATTATTTTTCATCTGCGTCTACCTTCGTCTATCTCTTGACTTGTATTTGAAAATTAATACGAGTACCTATACATGTATATAGTGCTATAATTAATAATTTAAGCGTTAAAACGGAATAAACATTTCTGTTGTTTTGAGATCCGTGAACAATGTGCTTTTGTTTGGTTCCAATACAATTTTATTCTCAAGCTATTCAGTTGTAGCGCGTAACTAATCTCGTGCCAAAATACATTGAGTGACTGACATTCAAGGAAATTTATTGCAGGCGGACTGACACCTCGCATTTATTTAGATATAGGTAAATATGGGAATTCATGTACCTTTTAACAGTTGGCACACGTGATTACAAATATAACAAGAAATGTACCAGGCTACTACTTAAAAAAGCTAGGCTGTAATCGTTAATATCATTATAACGAGTAAACTAGAGAATTGAGATGAGTACGTTTAATATATACGCGGGTAACTAAAGAATATTTAAACGGCCTAGCCATGACACAAGACAACTCGATTTATTCTTAAATTTTCAAAAGAATGTCGTTGCGGCCTCGAGAACTCGTTCGTTATGCTAAATTGGTCAGGAAAGGTTAATAAGTACTTAATCAAGAGAAAATAGCTACCAGCCTATAGAAATACTAGCGACCCGCCTCGGCTTCGCACGGGTGCACTGGTGAACATCTAAATTTATCAGTGTTTCCTACAATATTATGCATGTATTATACTTAAATATAAACCTTCCTCTTGAATCACTCTATCTATTAAAAAACCGCTTCAATATCCGTTGCGTAGTTTTAAAGATTTAGGCATACATAGGGACGGCAGCGACTTTGTTTTGTACTATGTAGTGATACATTTTGATAACACGCCTAAGCTGCTACGTGATGTGTACAGTGACAATCCAAATGTTATTAGGAATCTTCTCATAATTTAATGGTGACGAACATTTTAACTTAAAGTTACAAAGCTATTTTTATTACTGTAGTGTGTAATTTGGTTTTTAGTTATTTTTTATAGAACATCATTACCTTCTAAATTTCTAAGACTACAGGTAATTAGGCGCATTTACACTATGCGAAACACTAATATTCAAGAAATTGTGCGGTTTCTTTTTATAATGCGGCTAGTAACTACGCTACGAAGAACAATGCCAGCGGCCGGTACAGGCCATAATTTGAATAGTTTCCAAGAACTTAACAGTTATTAGCCTCATTCATTGGTTACATACGTATTATTATGCCATGGATGTTACACTAGATGTGTCAACGTTAGCACGTTTTCAGCGGATAAGATAATGTTATGATGAGGCGAGTGAGCAGGACGAACTTATCGGCTACAAGGCGGTCAGTGGTCACAGGTCGGGCGATAGTGATTGTTTTAATATTAGTTCACATTATATACGTATAATGTTCAGTAACAATAACATAAGAAAAGTCAAGCATCATTCATTGCAAATCTCGGACAAGTGTAACACAGATATAATATCTTTATCTTTACATAGTATAAAACAAAGTCGCTGTTTCTGTCCGTCCCTAATGCCCTATGTATGCTTAAATCTTTAAAACTACGCAATGGATTTAGATACGGTTTTTTTTAATAGATAGTGTGATTCAAGAGGAATGTTTATATGTGTAACCCACACCCGCTTTGCACGGGCGAAGCCGGGGCGGGCCACTAGTAATAAATAAATATCACACAACGCCATCTCGTCCCAAGCTAAGTAACTTAATGCTTGTGTTATGGTAACGAGATGGATGATAAACTACTTATATAATTTTTTTTTGTAAATACATACATATTATAGATAGAAAACACCCAGACCTGGAACAAATACTTGTAGGTCGTACAAATCTTGATAATTATGACTTGTGTCTATTCACGAAGTTCCCTTTTTTCATTGGAAATCCTCATGGATAAGCGGTCGTTGGGAACTGACCGGGGTATGTCGGACTTCGCGAAGAGGTAATTACACTACACTAATTACACCACTAAAACCAACGCCGTTTCTCGACTGCTCGCTTGAGGGCCGTGGGATGCGATCTCAACTCTATCATCATGTTGATCATCATCATCATGATCATCTCAAATGCTCCATCCCAATTCTGCTAATTGAGTAGTGTAGAAATCGACGATCAATTGCACGGCGATGGTTACTTTTAACAGTTTCGGTTATCTAATCGTATCTGTCCGGGAACAATGACATGACACACGTGTTGGCACAAGAACTTTTGAATTTAGCAGATTAAGAAGGTTGACAAGCTATCAATTGCATAGTATTGCATGGGTACTTCAACAGAAAAAGGCAGACTCGGGATCCCGTAAGATTCGTAAATGAGTACTTACATAAAGTAAGAGTTTATGTTGTATAACCTGATTCCTTTATTGTAGGAATGAGGCTGTTTAAATGGTCCGACCGATATGATCACGGTTTTTTTAAAGATATTTGTGATGTCAACATCATGAATAACACAAATGACATTTACACCCAGAGCAAGTATGTCTGATTTACACAAAACATCTTGCCCGACCTTGGAATCGAACTGGGAACGATCCAATGGCTATTCCGAGGAACTCGCTTATAAATGCACGGAAGACGCGGCACGATCTCTTTCTTAACTCAATCTGCAAACATTTTCAAGCAGCTATATATCTTCACCGCATATTTAGCTAGAACCACAAATTTGAGTATGATATAATATTCACTTTACTTTATTTAAGGTTGCGGGCAGTAGTTGGATGCGTCAAGCTGAAGACAGGGCGCTGTGGCAATCTTTAGGGGAGGCCTATGCCCAGCAGTGGCCTAGAATGGCCAGATGATAATGATGATGAATACCCTAATTGTTCACGTGTCTTATTTATACATATATTATACCTGTGAATCATGTACGATATTTTTCAGGTCTTAACCTAGTAGATAATGCGAAACGCTAAAGATAATATAATAGATAGCTCTAATATATGTTAGATGGGTGGCCGTCATTTACAACACACGACCTTCTCCGTGCTTCGGAGGCCACCTAGTCGGTTTCAGATACCATTCTGTCATCAATGGCAATCGACACACGTAGCCAGTAGTGTAAAAACTGATAGCTTGTCTAACCAAATAGTGACCGGCTTTCCCACTAGATAGGTGGGACAGCACACGAAAACCGTTTCGCGTAATTTTTGGTAATTAGCTAAACCAGGTTAGATTGGCACAACCGGTCGTGCAGCTGTCAGCAGTCTTACAATTTTATAATATCAGTCAACCGTTTCATCATTCTGTTGTTTATGTGTTGAAAGGATTAGCATCACTCTACATAGTATAAAACAAAGTCGCTGTCGTCTGTCCGTCCCTATGTATGCATTAATCTATAAAACTACGCAACGGTTTTTGAGGCGGTTATTTTAATAGATAGAGCGATTCAAGAGGAATGTTTATATGCATAATACATCCATAATATTGTAGAGGAACATTGATAATAGTTCATCATTGCACCCGTGCAAAGCCGGGGCGGGTCGCTAGTTACATAATATTTATTAACATATTAATTTAAGAAGCAGTAAATATACACTTATTAAATTTGCGTATTATGTATTTAAAAAGATTAGAACTAATCTTTTTTCTGATATCACCTGACGACGATGTGATTTTTTTTGTTCCATGTATTTATAATTGATATCTCAGTAAAACCTACTTATGAGATAAGCAAAACTAAATATACGGAATTTATCTTAAATTATGCAAGGTCAATGATTATATAAATATTAATATTCTTGGACATTCCACACAACGCCATCTCGTCCCAAGCTAAGCAACTTAATGCTTGTGTTATGGTAACGAGACGGATGATAAGCTACTTAAATACATTTTTTTTTGTAAATACATACATATTATATATAGAAAACACCCAGACCCGGAACAAATACTTGTAGGTCGTAAAAATATTTCTTCCGTGCGGGAACCGAACCCGCGACATGCTGCGCAGCAGTCGATCGCCAACCACTGCGCCCACTTTATCTGTCAATAAGATAAGTCAATAAGATTTTTTAAGATTAAATAACAATAATTTGGGTATACATGTATTTCAAAGTTCTATATGTTTTTATTGACGACCTATTGTTGATATTGATAAAGAGTAGTTCATAACTAGGAACCCTAATGTAACTTTGTAATTGGTAATTTTTACTTGTAAAATACTTCAGAGGGACTCTAATGTCCCAGACATTCAACGGACTCTGACTCTTTTTATTGTTCCATTGTTTCTTATAATAATGAGTGCCAATAGTTATTGGAGCTAGTTTAAACGTGATAGTCTTTTGTTATAAAACTGTTATATTCTTACTTGAATCTGCAATTATAAATATTATTAAATCAATGACATTGGTCAAATACAAGGGTTAGCAACAGTCGGACTGCGATCTGAACCGAGCCGGTCACAACTTGGACAACCTAAATTCAACTACCTTGTCGAAGGGTTAGATACGCCGCCTTTGTATCAACGGGGCCTTAATTATAATCTTGGGTAGTAATCGCTGCATTTGTATTATCATTATGAGTTATAATAAACATAACTTATTTTTTTTTTATATTCCATTAAATTACACTTACATTATGATTTTATTTTCATAAATCAAAGGACACGTCAATTTTCATTGTTGAAGTTTATATAGTTTACGTGCCAATACTTTCATCCATGCAGTTGAAGGGCCATTAAAATCTAGGTAGGTACGTACGAAGAGGAGGCTGTATTACAACTAAATACAGCCTCATTATTGATACTTAGAATAGAATTATAATTACTTTATTATAATTACATATTAATAATTACTTACTTACTTATAGCTTGGGGAGACCTATGCAGCAGTGGACGTCTATGGGCTGAAATGATGATGATGACTGATACTTATTTCGTGTCACAGTCGTTTTGTTTTAAAAACATACTTATAATGTTTTATTTTCTCGTTTTCGGTAAAGAAAATTCAATAGTATCTACTCGTACCTATCTAGGGTTGCAATCGCTGCATTTGGTCGATGGGTCTGCAGTTCGATTAGTTCGGTTAGATGTGGTTCCGGGTTCGATTCCGGGGTCGGGCAAGTGTCTTTGTCTAAACCAGAGGCACTTGCTCGGAGTCTGGGTGTCATTTGTGCTCGTGAATTACATGTTTGTAAACTGCCCCCGCGATACAGATTATACGTAGGGCATGGGTTTCGTTTTTTTGAAAAAGAAATTATGAAAGTTACTCTAAATCTGTGTCTGAGTGAGTGTCTCATTTTAATATATTGTTATAAAATGCCACCATGCTTGTGAGTATACAGTCTTTAAACAATGCAAGTAATGAAATGTTATTTAAACATTTTGTCAACATTTGATAAAAATTATCTTGTTACTACTTACAATATTTATTATAATTCTGTTTGTTTTCGTTTTCGACAGTTGCTAAAACATACGTCATCATTATTTGCGAAAACATATTGTGTAAGCATTTTAGTTTCGAACTATCTAATGAAAAGTAAATGTGACTAGCAAAACGAATTAGGTGCATAATGTTGTGTATTGCTAAATATTTCCGTAAATTTTATAATAGATACACTATAATAATATATTTAATAACGTTGTTGATGTAGATTTGATGATGAGATTTCTATATCTCTGGATGGGAATCTTTCGCAAGTAAACACAAAATATAAAGGTTCAAGATTGTAATGTTTTATCAGCAGACTGTTTATCTATACAAATAAATAAAAATGGAGTGTCTCTCGGCGTCACCCGCGGGTAACATCGCACCCTTGCGAAGCCGGGACGGGCCGCTAGTGTATTATAATGTATATGGTATCATCATCATTACATCCCATAAAATGACCCACTACTCAAATGCAAAATATTTTTATTCGAATAAAATCTTACGAATGCTTTTTAAAAGTCAAGGAAAAACATATCAATTAAAATATAATCATATAGTCTTTACCATACCACAAAAAAGAGCCGGCAAGAAACTCCATGATCGGTCCTGAATCGGGTCTCCTCCCAGTTCATGGAGGGAAATTAGTATTCTCTACCATGCCACGACCGTGGCACAGCGTAGGTAAACTTTTACCTTCTTTTGCGACCTCTTGCGTTCCAGAAGTCGCCTCTTACCATACCCTCAGGATGGTGTGGGTTAGTGATATTGTGTATTCTAAATCCGTCAAAGAATAGATAAAACATATTTCTTATACAATAAATATTGAACATTCCAGGTGACTTCGGCCGGTACCAATGCTTCCAGTTCCTCCTACACATCTTGGCGGCCATGACAGCGGGCATGCATATGTTGTCACTAGTGACAGTTGCAGCAGTACCAGCGCATAGGTCAGTATGCCAGAAAAAGAGATGATGGAGATTTATTGATTTATCATTGGGAGAGGCAATTTCAGTCGATATTAAATCTATACAAATAAATAAAATTGGAATGTCTGTTTGTAATAATACAATAACCACATTTACTAAATACATAAGTACCATTTTTTTATTTTTTTTTCATTCTCTCCGTTTGTTCCGGTTACTCTCTGGAACGGCTGGACTGATTTTGACGGGACTTTCACTGGTGCCTGATAATATAAGGAGTAATTTAGGTTACTTTTTTTAGAGTAGCTTCACCCCGCGCCGTTCGCCGCGGTACGTAAATAACCGCGGGGTACATCGCGGGACTCAGATTATTAAATTTTTTTTAACAAATTGAAGAAAATATGTTGGAATTGTATTGAACTGTTACGGTGAAGAATCTCTAATGCGTTTTGAAATATTCAATATAAATAATTTTTATAAACCTAACCTGCACCAGGTAAAAGCTGCATTGCGGGGGCAGTTTAAAAACATAAACGTCACGAACACAAGTCACACCCAGACTCTAAGCAAGTGCCGACCCCAGGATCGAACCGGGCGGTGATCCAAAGGCGGTACGTGCAACCTCTAGATCAACAAGGCATACTAAATATACTTCCATTTTTTCAAAAAGTAGTATGTACTAATCATAGCCCGTGTTAGCTTAGTATTATTGGGGCCAGAGTCATTGTTGCTGTTTGGAGTTTCTATTACACAAACAAAATTTTCTTCAAACTATACGCTAGTGACTCGTTACTGATCTTCTAAATAGGTAATATTTGTTCATAAAATACAAAATTTACGAAAATACCGGACATTAGTTAATTGTTTGGATATTACTCCATCAGAACAAGTGAATACAAAATCAACGTTGTGTTTACTGCGATGACTACGAATTTAGAGTTCTTCGATATTTTCTTTACTCATAAACAAACGCTAACAAGATTTTACCTCATTTTAAGCATCTGAGATTTAAGCCTGTTGTACATGTCAGTTCAATAAAAAACATACTGAATACAGATTTAATATCGACGGAAATTCGGGTACTTACTGTTGAAATGTAAACAATTGTCTATTTTTGCATGAGCATGAATGGTTATAGTAACATCTTGATTACGTATAAGTTGTGCAAGACTTTCAGCCCAATTGTGTCGTTCATGTAGATATTATTTGCTCTAAGGTCGTAATATCAAGGTGTTACTGTGAAAATTTGTGGAGTCCTCGTTGGTATAATGGTCATACCTATGATAAATTTACTCTTCGACACCTTGTCTTTGTACATCTACGATTTTTTTCCTAACTATAAGCAATCTTTCCTTGAATCCCTTTTGCGTATAAGATATTGAATGGTATAATGGGTACTTTTAATTGAATTGCTGCTTTTGATTTATACAGCGTGTACAAAATTGCTTGTATTGGGACTTGGGAAATCCGGGTACGGCTTTGGTGTCCGTTTTGTACAACAGTGAATCCTTTGGTGCTGATTTAATTACATATATTATGGTGTATTGGACGTAAGTACTATATTTTGCAAACTTGTTTTTGTGTTTCTGGTTGGAGTTCACAGCGTGTGTCGCTTTTCTGTCACTAACTAAATCATCATATACCTCTTGTCCTGACATATATTTCGTATCGCTCCTAATTACCTATTGCATAGTTGCATCAGGTTATTGATTATCATCAACTTTGTATTTATTTTAATTAATATTAATATCTGATTAAGATCTAACAGTAGATTATTAAATGTTTTAACAACGACCCACTTTGATGAATAGATAGATGGTCATAATTTTTTTTTAAACTTTTTCACATAAATTATGTACAGTGTCAGGCACATTCAATTTTAATCCATCTAAAATAGTAAATAGAGCTTGATTGCTACATATATATGTAACTACACCGCTTCTGTTAGTTTAACTCGTGCACAGACTCGTGTATAAAACTGGTTTAACTGCAGAAAATATATTAAAACATACTTTATAATCAGCAGTATCTAATAATGCACCTTGCAATGCACTGCACGATCTAATGGCCTACCAACTATGTAGTCGACGCTATAAATCTATTATCTCTAATTTACAGATGCTACCTCAACGAAGTAGACAGCAAAAATTATACTGAGCCATGGAATTCTTCTTTAGTGCTGGCCCTCATTCCGTTAGATGAAAATCAACAGTTGGATTCGTGCAGAATGTACGTCAACAAGACTTTGGTGGATTGTACTAAATGGGTCTATGACTCTACGTACTACACATCGTCGAGAGGGATAGAATGGAACTTTGTGTGTAATCGTCGATGGATGGGTGCTACTGCGCAGACCGCTTACATGGCAGGTGTAATCGCAGGTTCACTCGTATTTGGCCGCCTTTCCGATAAAGTAGGAAGAAAAACTGCGTTTTTATGGGCCGGGGTTTTGCAACTTCTCTTTGGTGCTTCAGTAGCCTTCGCAACGGATTATTACACTTTCATAGGACTCCGATTATTGTACGGTATCTTTGGGTCGGGTTCCTACATAGCCGGCTTCGTGCTAACAATGGAGATAGTAGGACCGAGCAAGCGTACTATATGCGGGGTTACGTTTCAAATCATGTTCGCTGTAGGCATAATGCTCCTAGCGGCTTGGGGATATTTAATAGACAATAGGTTTTATTTACAAATAGTGTACGCTCTACATGCTGCTGTGTTGCTTCCACATTGGCTATTGATGGACGAATCACCAAGATGGTTGTGGGCACAGGGTCGCGCTCGCGAATCAGTGGCTATTATAGAGAAAGCAATGAAAATGAATGGCTCGCCAGAAACAATTGATACACCGTCTTTAGTATCGCATTGCAAAGCTACATGTGCAAAGTACACAGACGAACATTCAGCAGGGACATCGGATCTTTTCAAAACACCTAAAATGTTAAAGAAAACTTTGATCATATGCGGATGCTGGTTTGTTAATTCTGTAGTGTATTACGGGCTTTCGCTTAACACCGGAAAATTGAGCGGCAACCCGTATTTTATCATGTTTTTAATGGGCGTTGTGGAGCTGCCAAGTTATGTCATCATTTTTTACTTCTTAGATCGCGTCGGTCACAGAGCTCTTATTAGTACCATGATGTTACTGGGCGGGATTGCTTGCCTTGTAATAGTGGCTCTGCCCCTCGGTTCTGTGGCAACTACTGGCGTGGTAATGGTGGGAAAATTATTCATATCTGGGTCATACTCCATTATCTACAAATATTCTGCAGAGCTCTTTCCTACAGTAGTGCGTAGTTCTGGAGTGGGGCTAGGCAGCATGTGCGCTAGTGTATCGGGAGCTTTGACGCCATTGATTAATTTGCTGGACACACTGAATCCAAAGATACCAACGGTACTTTTAGGATTTCTGGCCCTGTTGTCTGGATTTTCTACGTTTCTCTTGCCTGAAACGATTGGTAGAAACTTGCCACAGTCATTAGAAGACGGCGAAAAATTCGGAGTTGGTGACACATGTTTCACAAACTGCAGTGGTCGACGTATGAGTAACACCTCAGAAGATTTGCCGGATGCAATGGTACCGCTGGAAGTCACAGAAAAGAAAGCGTAGCCGATTATGTTACACTTTTGTAACCGCCCGGACGGTGCAATATTGAGAAGGAAACATGTACCTATCTTTAATGTCGATTTCTAAATTACTGCAATTTTAGATCGATACGAAACCACATTTCGATGAATGTGTCTAAAAATTCGAATTTATTTACATAGTAGTGGTAAAAATATGACATATGTAAGGGCATTTACACAAGCACAAATGATAAAAGTGCTCCACAGAGTTGCACTTAAGAATGAAACAATCTGAAATTATGATGTTTAATTTTTAAAGTATTCTATCAAAATGAACTTTCAAGTGGGTTAACATGGGTTCGATCTTTTAATCATCGATTCTAGTATATCTGGAGATTTATTTATGCATAATAGACCTGTCGCCTATCATAGCTAATCCATATTTATACGTTTGTTTTTTGATTACATTGTTTTATGTACAAATTATTTTATTAGGATGAGTTCGTTAACTTGACTAAAGGTTTTGGTTACATGTGTTCATGTTATTTAGTTTTTGTAATATTAAACTGTTGCTGTTAAAAGACATGTAAACCTTTTACCGATATTACGTTTAATTAAAAATACTATCTTCTAGTCAAGGACGAAACAATATTAACTGTAGAAAGTAGTGTAAAGAAATATATTGTAGATGATAGTTGAGAGAATATCATTCGAATTTATCGCGTATATATCAAGACCGAATTAGTTACAAGACGAACTTTACCAAGTAAGTAGGTATATACATACCTATAGCAACTGTAACCCGAAACGGCTGATTACGTAAGGTTATTTAATAAGAAATGATAACGAACTGAATGAATTTGCAAAACTGGTATCTAGTTTATAGACACTAAATTTATAAGGGGTCAAACTTATACTGGAAATTAAAACTATAAGTTTTATTAAATTTAATTACTATAAGATTTAGACGGTCTTGTAGAAGACCTTAATGACGGTCAATAAAAGATGGTTCTATTTAACTGAAAATGAAACCATAGAAAAACTCTGCACATCAAAGGGTCCATAAAGTAGATAATAGTGTTTACTTAAAGTTTCATGTTTATGTTTACATATCATAACTACTGCCGTATTACTAGTCATTGTGGCTAATAAATCTATTCAGATAGTAATCAACTAATCATATCTAGTGATTCTTGTTAGGCTAGTGTTTATGACATTGTAGGCAAAATTTAGTTTTTTTTTATACAGTTGATTTATTGTAACGTTATGACAGACTCCGTTCCGTAAACTTGTTATTTTTTATCAATGTTATTAAAATTTTACAATAATGTTATAGTATAGATCATGGTTTATTAAAATGTTAATTTATTATATTGTACCTTCATATATCTTACAAATATGGAATCGCGTATGGTTTAATCGGAAAGAATATTACCTACGCATTATTTTCAAATTCATAGTAATTTGTAAAGATTGGTGCTAAAGAACGTACTATAGACTACAAGAGTCTGATATTCTTATATTATTATAAGAATTTTATTTTTATTTTACTAATTTAAAATACAGGCTAAGGCGCCGTCCTATTGTCACCGCTCGCGCGATGATGCGTCCGTCCGACAAAAATGATCGTGGGACCGTGCGATCAAACATACTGATTTCTACTGAATGTCCTATTGAAGGTCGTGCGATCATGCGATGCGACCAAATTCTTTAAACGCATCGTATTGATCGGACGACTGTTCCAATACTCTGATATCCACTAAATGTCATATGATTCCATGTATTCGTAAGATGATATTTGAAGAGAACTTAATTAATAAAATGCGTGCTCATCCCATTGTTTGGAATAAATGGAATGTAGATTTGCAATGACAAAGAGTGGGCTATTATTGCAATGAATGTTAATAAAATAAGAAGATTAAGTGAAAATATTTTAATGAAACTTACAATATTATTATTAATCATCGCACGACCGTAATAATACAAAAGTGTTCTCATCGTGCGATCGGTTTCATCGCACGATAAAATCGCATCGCGGCATCGCACGAGCGACGGCAATAGGACGGCGCAATATTATTATATGCGATCATAGCCGGATTATTTAAAAACGCAATGATAAACGAGAAGAACGAAGGAAAAATAAATATACCTGATGTTATCTGAGGTAGTTTATAAACTTGGTCCCCAATTTTATAAATATAATAAAACTAGTGGCCCGCCCCGGCTTCGCCCGTGCAAAGCGGGGGTGGGTTATACATAAAAACCTTCCTCTTGAATCACTCTATCTATAAAAAAAAACCGCTTCAAAATCCGTTGCGTAGTTTTAAAGATTATTGCATACATAGGGACGGACAGAAGAATGCGACTTTGTTTTATACTATGTAGTGATAATAAATAAATAATAAATTTTATAATAAATTACTTTTGTATTGTTAGCTAGCTATATAGCTAGTATGCTATTATAAAAGACCATGATGCTGATGCATGCAACATATTTATTTTAACGGAGGGACCATTTGATTGTATACGTATCACGTAAAAAAACTACTTCTGTTAAATTACCCACAGATGGTAGGACAATATTAAAAAAAAAGACTTAGTCTTAGGAAGTCGTTAAGAAAAGAAATACAAAAATCTAAGACTAAATAAAAAGTTAAAAAACTAAAGCCAAGTTACATTGATTTTTTTTAAGTTCCTCAGTTGTATATATATATGTACATACTATATATTTGAAATGAAATGGAATTGGTATATTGAAATGGAATTGGAAATGAAATGGAATAGTAGTTTCTTGGCAATTGGTATACCCGATTGCTTTTTTAAATATAAAGTTCAAAATAAAACATACATTGTCGAATTTCAAATAAAAAATACCGTTTAAATGGTGTTGCTGGTGGCATTGCTTTTAGTTCTAATGAACAAGTACTTAAGGATATGTAGGTACACTGTTTTCATTATCGTTGTTTATAAACTTGTAACGAGTTACGCGCATATGTAATGTACTCGTGAGCTTTTCTATAAATAGCATCGTGGAAATAGCCGTAACTCCATTCCTTGTCGTTTTATTTATAAACATTCCAACTGCCTCAGTCCATTCAGCCAACATAGCTAAGTGTTATTTTATTTTATAATTACTCTGTGAATCAAGGTGTAGCTTTTATATCTACCTTAAATTTAAATTATTTCTAGAACGTTAAGCTTCGAAACCGAATTTAAAAGAAGAATTTATTTTATAGGCATGACAATTTCATAACAATGCATTTATACAGACGACCTATTTTGGGATAAATAAAAGACGTCCTCATAGGACGCAGTGTATTTTTTAATGTGTTGTGAAAATAAATTTATTGCATATAAGCACGTATTTCTTTCAACTGATCCAGTTGTAATATTTTTATTAGGTTTATTTTATACTAGCGGACCCGACAGACTTCGTCCTGTCAAAAATATAGCGGTAATAGAGTGCAATTGCAAATTGACTCTTTGACGTTAGGAACACACCAGCATTGCTTACACAACTGTGAGTGGTTGTGTTGTAATTTAATATGAACTTTATATGTTTGTATGGGAAAAAGAAATGTCGCAGTTTTAAGGGGTTTTCCGGCAATCATTCGATTTTTTCTCGCCGTAAAAACTATCCTTGAACTTCAACGAACATGAAAAAAGAAATGGCCAAATTGGTCCAGGCATTGTTGAGTTATGCGCTTACCAACAAATTTTGCGATTCATTTTTATATTATAGATTAGCGACCCGCCCCGGCGTTGCAATGATGAACATCTACATTTATCAGTGTTTCTCTACAATATTATGCATGTATTTTACAACAAAAACCTTCCTCTTCAATCACTCTATCTATTAAAAAAAAACGCTTCAAAGTCCGTTGCGTAGTTTTAAAGATTTAAACATACATAGGGACGGACAGCCGACAGTGACTTAGTTTTATAATATGTAGTGATAGTGAAGATTAACATTTTTTCATAGCGTTTGTTTGATAATTGAGAAAACAAATTAATAGTTAATATTCACGATGCCTGAAATTGTAATGAAATATTTGCTTCGCTTTGTATAAGGTTATGTCCAGTAGTTCTATATTTTATCCTTAATAATACATAGTTTTGTGAGAAATAATTACCATAGGTATAGTATCTAATGTCTATATTATTTACCGGAGTTGTAACCTAAAAAAGAACTTCAACCTAACCATTTCTATTGAACGATATTAATTGGAAGATGTATTGTTACATTAATAATGCAATGTAAATCATTTACTTGATCCTCCATTCAGTTACATAATATAATGAGACTGCCCAATAAATGTACTACTAGCGACCCGCCCCGGCTTCGCACGGGTGCAATTATGCATGTATTACACCTTTAAACATACCTCTTGAATCACTCTATAAAACCGCTTCAAAATCCGTTACGTAGTTTTAAAGTTAAAAGCATACCTACATAGGGATGGACAGACGAAATCGACTTTGTTTTATACTATGTAGTGAAGACGCTAATTTCACTACGTTAACGTTTACCTAGATACGTTGTGAAATCCATGGGGTTCTGGATAGTTTATTCATTAAATTTGTTTTTCAATAAAAGTGCGATATGTGTATCTGAATATTGTTACATGAAAATTAAAACAATCAATGTGTATATTCCCCCTTTTTGTTTTTCCGACATAACTTTATATAGAAAGGTAAGTAAGTATCTGCATAATATCGAATTGTGTACCTACCGTTACCGCCGATAGCTAAGTTATCTATGCGCTAGCCAAGTCGTAGTCTGTTGGATTGCTCAATAGCCATTCGAATCTTTCACATTCCAGCCCATTCTGGTGAGTAATCTAATTTGCTGGAAAAAATTTGATTACTCGCTGGCCAGACAGATTGGTACTGGAATTCATAGCAAGTTTAAAAAAAATAACAGTACCCACCATGGACCATACCTTCAGGAATAGGCTACTTCTGAAACTGGCTAAAACGCCTTAACACGGTTTATGTCATTACAAGCAATCTTCTGTTATCGTTGATGGGACGATAACGTTCATCTATACATTTAATTTCTATAGATACTTCATCCGCGTTTACTTTAAATTGGGCTAGTTCTTATTTTACCAGTAGATATCGCTTCTACAATGTTTAACGCTATATTATTATTTACAAATTGCTGCATAGTACGGAATGAACCCTGAGGCATTTTCAGAATAAATTACATTTAATATTAGTATAGTATATGTACACAGAGGGTGGCCCTTAGTATGGGCGATGGCCGCAAAAAGCGAATTAAAACGAAGATTTATATGCTTAATTTGTTTTTTAAGTATGTAAGAGGCAGAAATAAACCAAAACCAATTTTCACAGTTTACATAGAAAAACCACAGCTTGTTCCATAATATTTTGCTCATATACAATATGATTAGATCCAGTTTAGTTTTTTCTACAGGTTTAAGTCCCATCCTGTATATCCTTTAGTTGTTTTTAAAAACGAAAACAGAAATTATGTGTTATGTATGGTATTTATTCTTTATTATCTTATTGATACATATATTTTTTATAAAAAATAAATAAAAAATTATTTATAAATAAACTTATAGGTATAGGTATATAAATAAATTTTAATTTATACCCGCCGAGGACGAAGTCAATGACCCAAACCAACGGCGCGGCGGTTAGGGATCAGCAGAGAGGAATCTAATTACAATCCTGGCAGGCTTCAGAAGAATGGCTTGCTTCAGCGCCCTGTCTTCAGCTTGACGCATCCAGCTGCTGCTCGCAACTTTTCCTAGATCGTCGCTCCATCTAGCAGAGGGCCGTCCCACGCTACGCTTGCCGATTCGCGGTCTCCACTCAAGAACTCGTTTACCCCAGGCAGCGGTTGTCGGTTCTTCTACAGATATGACCAGCCCACTGCCACTTCAGTCTGCTAATTCTCTTAGCTATGTCGGTGACTTTGGTTCTTTCAGAGAAACCCCAAGCATAGCTCGCTCCATAGCACGCTGAGCGACTTTAAGCTGGTGGACTAATCTCACTGTTAGTGTCCACGTCTCGGCACCGTAGGTCATGACGGGCAGAACGCACTTTTGAAAACTTTCGTTTTCATACTCTGCGGGATGGGCGACGAGAAGACCCGACGAAGTTTTCCAAATGCTGCCCAGCCCAGCTGGATTCTCCTCTTGGCCTCCCTGTCAAAGCTGTTTCTACCTAATTGCATTTGCCCGAGGTATGTATATTCTGAAACAGCTGCAACAAGGTGACCATTTACGATGATAGGTCTCGGATGAATGTGGCCATTCATCATGATTTTGATGCTGAGACCCACCTGTCGCCAGGCTGATGCTAGGCTGTTCTGCATCTGTTGCAGCTCCTCCAGTGACTCCGCCATTAGGTCTATGTCATCTGCAAATCTCAAATGTGAGATGTACTGGCCATTTATGTTAATGCCCTTATCTTTCCAGCCCAGCATCTTAAAGACATCCTCCAAAGCGCTTGCGAACAGTTTCGGGGATATTACATCCCCCTGTCTCACTCCCCGGCAAAGTTGGATGGGTTTAGTACGCCGGTCCTGTACTTGGACACACATAGAGGCCTCATCGTACAGACATTTCAACACTTGGATGTAACGATAGTCCACTTGGTATCGCGGAAGGGATTCATGAACAGCCCAGGCTTCGACGGAGTTAAAAGCTTTTTCATAGTCCACAAAAATTAGACACAGGGGCCGATTATACTCTTCGGACTTCTGAATAATTTTCCTCACTGTGTGGATGTGGCCTATGGTGCTATAACCCCTACGAAACCCGGCCTGTTCCGGAGGCTGAAATTCATCGAGTCTTAGCTTAAGGTTTTTGTAATTTAGTGGTCTCGTTTTTATCATTGGTTCAATAGACAAACCCCATTACGTCTCATTTTTAACCGTTTTTTTGGTTTCGCTGAGAAAAGTGCTATAAGCATATGGAGTCCCACATAATGGCCGGCCCCTCAGAAGGGCTCTGAGGGGCCGGCCATTATGTGGGACTCCGGAAACTACTCGTCCCCCCACTAAAACCCCAGCGGTATACCCTCACAACCAACCAAAATAAAAACCAAACGAAACTAATCTTATGTGTCTTTGTGTGAAATCCTATAAAAAGTCGAACACCTGTCAACGTCAAATCGAGCGAATCTGAAAGAATCCTAGACGAACCCAGATGACGTCATCATATTCGGTCCGGATGACTTCGCATACTGACTGACAGTTGTGTATGACCACGGTAAAGTAATGTAACAGTACTATATCCCGCAAACAGTCAAAACCCTAATAAGTATATATATTTTACTAGCTGACCCCGCAAACGATATTTTCCTATATAAATATCGAGATTAAAAATAGGTGTGGATTGTAGAAGGGTGAAAATGTTGGGTTGTGTGTATTATTGTATACTGTATCATAAAAAATACAAAAATAAAAAAAAATATTAGGGTAATGAAAAATTGTGGTCCGATTCGCAGACCTAACCAACTTTCCCGGCAAACGTTGTTTTGCCATATTAATATCGCTATTAAAAAATAGGGGTTGATCTAAGAGGGGTGAACATTTAGGGTTGTATGTATTTTTGCATACTGTATCATATAAAAAAATTGGCGTGTACGACCCTTAACAATTAGGGGGATGAAAAATAGATGTTGCCCGATACCAATACATAGCAAATGTGAAAAAAAAAATTTCATCAAAATTGGTAGAATCATTTCGGAGGAGTTCAATAAGGTCCTCCGCGCATTAGGCGGCTAGGCCGCGCGGCCTAGTCGCTGAGGCCAACTAATTCTTCTATGATGTATGAAGAAGCGCGCATTAGGCGGCCAGGCCGCGCGGCCAAAAACTCGCGACTCACACGTGGCCTATTGGCCGCCTAATGCGCGGGGGCTCTAACAAAAAACGTGACATGACAATTTAAAAAAAATGCGTATTCCGATATAATCATGTGTAATACACATGATTATATCAGAATCTGTATACAGTAATTATGTATATAATATAGCTATATTTAAACATACAAATAAGTAGATATGTACCTATAAATATGACTAAGTAATAAACTTTTATAAAGTATATTGTTGTTTTATTATCGTTACCGTAGCCATTACTAGGTGTTTATAAAATATGATGGATTTAAAAACAAGGTAGATACCAATTCTTTATGTACTTATACCTACATATTTTGTATATGCTCTTAATTATATTACCACTCATTATTTTTTTATGTTTTCAGGTGCTGGGTCGATGGTGTCGACATAGACGAAAACGGGGCACCGTGGAATTCTTCGGAAATCTTGGCAGCGATACCCATGAACCCGTCAGGTGAACTAGACGCCTGTCTCATCAAAAATCACACACAAAACTTAACAGTATCTTGTACCAAATGGGTGTATGATCACACGTATCAATCATCTTCCCGAGCTATAGAATGGGACTTAGTGTGTGACAAGAGGTGGATGGGAGCCCTCGCTCAAACCACTTACATGCTGGGAGTTTTCACTGGCGCAGTTGTATTAGGCGGCATGGCAGACAAATATGGAAGGAAAACTATATTTTGTTGGTCTGCAGTATTACAACTCATTTTCGGGGTGGTTGTGGCGTTCACTCCGGAGTACTGGTCCTTCCTTGTTATACGTTATTTATACGGAATTTTTGGATCGGCTGGGTCTTACATTACTGGATTTGTTTTAACCATGGAATTAGTAGGAGCAAAGAGGAGAACGGCATGTGGTGTGACGTTCCAAGCTGCTTTTGCAGCAGGTATTATATTAGTAGCTGGTTGGGGATCCCTTATTGATAATAGAAAAATTCTTCAAGTGATATATGGTCTTCATAGCCTTTTGCTCATTCCTCATATATGGATTATGGATGAATCGCCACGTTGGTTGTGGGCACAGGGGCGCTCTAAAGAATCGGTTGACATAGTAGAAAAAGCGTTGAAATGCAACAAATCGGAGAACACACTGGACAAAGCTGAATTCGTATCCAGAGGTAAAGCGGATGCGTCTAAAGGAACGGAAGCTTCTACGTCTGCGGGCACTGTCGACTTATTTAAAACACCAAATCTGAGAAACAAGACTCTTAATGTATGTTTATGTTGGTTCGCAAATTCCATTGCCTATTATGGCCTTACGTTAAGCGCAGGGGCACTGAAGGGCAATCCTTTTTTAATCACGGCTATTTTAGGTTTTGTTGAATTTCCGAGCTATGCCGCCGTCATATATTTTCTTGATATTTGGGGGCGAAGACCGCTTATAAGTTCTCTTATGTTAATAGGTGGAGCAGCATGTATAATTGCGACAGTCACTCCTGCGGGAGTCGCATCAACTACAGTCGTGATAGCTGGAAAATTATTCATAGCTGGTTCCTTTGCTATCATATACAACTATTCCGCAGAGTTGTTTCCAACTGTGGTGCGTAACTCCGCAATGGGCCTTGGGTCAATGTGCGCGAGATTGTCAGGAGCATTGACACCTTTAATATCTTTATTAGATTCATTTGATCCCAGAATTCCTGCCGTCATATTTGGTTTTATTGCTGTCATTTCTGGATTCTTGTGTATGTTTTTGCCTGAAACTATGAATCAACCTATGCCTCAAACTCTTGCAGACGGAGAAAATTTCGGACGAGGAGATACATTATTCGCTAGTTGTTGTGGTAAGAAAAGGAGTAGAACTTATTCTGAAGATAATAAGGCGGCCGAGTCTATGGTTCCTTTAGAAGCTGGATCCAGGAAAATCTAATTTATTTTACAAAGTTCCTTATGCTGGTAAAGGAAACGTGTTCCTATATTATTTATGTAAATGTTTTCTTTTTCCAGATTACAGACTATGTGCGATAATCATAAATATTGCATTCGGCTGTTTCTCCATTAAACTTTAAGTATTTTCATGTAGGTACATGTTACCATGGTTATAATTAGGCATGTAACGAATAGTATGGCAGTACACCGAATACCAAATATTGGGCGAGCCCCGGATTTAACGCAAACAATTCAAATGCATAGACAAATTCTTACCTTTTCTAATAAAGAAGATTTTATTTATTTATTTACACTTCTTTGCACTAAACAGGATTACTAATCCTTAACTTTTCTAACACAGAAGATGATTATGTATCTAAGATGAATTGTGTATAGTATACCTACGTAATGAATCAATTTTTTTTCATTTTAGTAAAATCTCCCTATACCAAAATATATTACTTAGTAGGTATTACTCGGCCGAATATAATAAAAGCAGCAAAAGAATAGGTATAATAAAGCCGAATAGTAACTGAATATTCGTTGCAAGTCTCGTTATATTGCGTATATTTTCACAATTTGTGATATTAATGATATGCAATGAACGTACAATGATATTGTTTTAAGTTGTTATATAGCGAAAATGTATTAAATGTATGTTAGGACCTCTTAAATAAGTTAATTTGACTAGTGTATTTGTTTGAAACTACACGTCGCAATAACCGGATGTCGTACTAACCGAACTCCTTATTCAAGTAGAAAAAATTATTTAATAGAGATAATGAGTAGTTTTTTTCTAAAATAGTTTGTATAAAACCTAACCAACACTAAACAACGTGGTATCATAAAATCAACTTTACTGCTTGTTTAACCATACATACAAGGTTCAAAATAAAATGAATCTGTATGGAGACCTACGTTGATTTTATCTTGAATTTGCAAGAGAAAACCATTTTACAAAAACACGGTTAGCGCAGTGGTTGAGCGATCGACTGCTGCGCAGCATGTCGCGGGTTCGATTCCCGCACGGAAGAAATATTTGTACGACCTACAAGTATTTGTTCCGGGTCTGGGTGTTTTCTATCTTATGTATGTATTTACAAAAAAAGTACATATATAGTCCATCTCGTTACCATAACACAAGCATTAAGTTGCTTAGCTTGGGACGATATGGCGTTGTGTGAAATGTCCAAGGATATTTATTTATTTATTATTTATTTCTGTTACAACTGGATTCTTGATTGATGTATGAAAGATCTTGTAGAATTGGTTATATTTTATTTTGTATCGAATAGAGAATCTCTAAGATGATTGTAAAGATGTAAATAAAAAATATTTTTTTAAGTGACGTACGCTGTTTCATTCTCTGCGGAGTGGCATTCCGAAAGGGTAATAACCTAAATGACTATCATTTTTGGGTAATTGACTAATTGAAAGCTTCGTAAGAATTTATTGAATTTAATATAAAACATTTTGATTCAGCAACATGTACGAAAAGACTGGTTTAAAACTGAATAAGTATATTTTTTATATTTCAAACAATTGTTAAAATCACAGTGAGATTTAAAAAACATCAATTTAACGATGACATCGACGTATGAGGGCACACATCACAACATTAACAAGAACTTTGCAAACATATCTACTCAAAATGAAACCACGTGGTGTAGATTTTCTCTGTGATAAATTCTCATTATCTTATAGGTAATTAAAAAATCTATATTTTATTCCGATAAATTTTAAACTCACTGTAGAATTTTTAACAGTTAATGTTGTGGTTATTTTTAGTAGATACGTATGCAAAGACGAAATGGCAGTAAGAGCCCATAGTTATACATGTTAAAGAAAGAACATTACGACTGTACAAGGAGAGGTCATACACCAACATTTTGACAAAGAGTATAAGTTCTTTAAGCAACTAGAAGTTAAAAAGTAATTTTAAGAACTTTGTATATAATATAGACAGAAAATTCATTGGGTATTGTATTATAATAATTAGGCAATATGTTAAATGGCTACTAAACTGTTTAACCAAATATAGCACAGCAAGGAATGTGTAGTCATTTACGATTAAATATTACAATTGTAGACTGAAATAATACTAAACTTTGCAATCGAAACAATAAACCCACTGAAATTACATAACAAGCTATTCGATAACATTAGGTTTAGTACCGTGTAACTGTAAGATATCCCTTAGTCGAATTGGGCTCCATCATGGACGTCCATGGGCTCCATCTAATTTATTTAAGAAACAAAATAACGCACAAAGTACGTTGATAAGTACGTGAATTTATGCATTGACCATGTTGAAGTTTTTAATAATCATGAGATCCTATAGTTTTAATCATACTTTAATGCCTGAAGTTAATAACTACCACTTAAGTAAGGTAAGCTATTTTGTTTCGAATGTAGTTTAAACTAGGTACCCATTGATACTCACTACTAGCTCACTACTCACAGTCCTGGAAGATTGAAATGAAACAGTGTTATAGAGTAGACCTCTCGCCGTGAAAACATAGGAATTAAAAAAAACCCCAAATGATATTTAACAATCAAACCTGAGTAAGTAGGTATTTCCTTAATTCAAAATCTCACAAATTGGAAAGATAATCAATTTTTATTCGCTCGATTAATTGCAAAAAACTTGTAATACTTATGTACAATTCGTAAGTATAACTTCTAGAAATTCGGAAATAATATGCTACGTACGTGAAAATTGACTGACAAATCTTTCAGCAATAGGTCACTTTCGTAATAATTGCATCCATGTCTCATAGCTTATAAGTAGAAAGGCAGATATCTAATTAGCAATAATTTCTATACAAGTATAGATAGTGTACCCTTGGCATGATACCTTGAATCAAAGCTGCCACACATGCTGCATTTGTTATATACCTACATAGTTAACATTTTGTAAACTTTTACATTTAAACGGTTCGGCGAATGAGTTTGTTAGTAGTGAGTAAATTTTAGTAGTAATTTCGCAACTATCATAGAAAACTTGACACAACCGTAACTATGATATCCACAGTTGTATATCGTTAGAAGTTTTCTCTAATAGCCTTAGCCATTGCAAATAGTGCGTGTGCAGATGCCAATTCTTTTCAAATAAGTAATTAATCTAAAAATAATTAAAGGAACTCTTATTGACATAACTTTGTCATAAAGCCTGCCATGTAACTACCTATATGTAAACTGTTTATAAAAACTACAATTACATTTATCCTATTAATACATAATTATACAATACCTATTTGTTGTTTCAATGCCATTATCTTTTGAGGCATCATACATATATTAGCATAATAAATAAATTTAAGCTGGTTAAATTAACTTGCTCGTAAATTGATACCCTCAGTTACCTACCACCCGCCTTCACAGTTAAATAACCCCTTCTTTTGGGTGGTGTCATGTGACTAAGATCACAGAGTACGAACTCTATTATGGGAAGCACGGTGTTGGTAGCTGATGCAATCCACTTTCCCACTGCTTTACACGGTTGGCGACACGTTAGCAATACCACAGGTGGTACAAACGTCCAAAGGCGTCTGTAACCGTGACCCTCAGAAATCCCTGAAATCTTAAAAATTTTTTTAAATGTGGTTTAAAAAGCATACAACAGTTTCATGAAAAAGTTCGAAACTCAATTCTAAATCAACTCATATGACCAAGGTGAGTGAGAAAATATAAAATATATATAGAATATACCAAAACCTTGCAGTGGGCTGAAGTTATGATAACCAGTGTACAGTAAGTAACAAGACGAAATGGAAGTCTAAATTTGACAAAATTAATTAAAAATTCATGGCCGAGTGGCAGATTGTCACCCACAGGTTGCAGTATTCAAGAATTATTTCTATTCGTTTGAAGAATTTTATCTATTTGGGACTAGGTGTTACTTTTTATTTTTGTACAAACTAACAGAGGTAAATAAATACACTCAGCTTGCTTTTTGGGTGCACAGCCTGGAATAAGCTCAAGTTTGTTATATCAATCACAAATCCAAAGATTTACTTAAATTCGACCTTCTCACATTGTCTACAAAATCTTCCCAATTTGGTAATGTTATAAACAAACTACCGAGATTCACCTAAATATTATGGCAATATAACATGCCAGTTTTTTTCTTTGAAAAAGAAATAAGAGGCATAATCAATATATAATTAATATTTGGTTCCTGTTTGACTTCTTCCATATAAATAAACAGTTATAATATAACATGTACAGTGGTACTTTACACCTTGGTAAACTGGAGTAAATTACAATTGGGTACCAGTGATATAATATGCAATATTTAAACAAATATTATCACAATTCTTATAAGGTACTTATATATTAATCAATTTATTTGGAAACCTAAAGCAATATTTTACAAAGATGTTGTGAATCATAATGTTAATTTCAACATTTACAGTCCAATTATGCCGAGTCAGAATTTACAAGATAAAACAAATATGTCACTTTAAACTAAGAAGTAAAAACATCAGATCAAATAAGTTAAATGAAAAAATAACATATAATAAGTAATAAATTTCTCTATTTAGATAGTCCAAAAACAAAGATGTTCTCACATCCCCTAAAAAGAAAGCTGACTAAGAGTGATATGAGTAAAGAAATGTTTTTTGCCATAAAATGTGTTGTGTATCTCCGTTTAATGTTGGGTTAAAATTATTTTAATAACTTGTAGGCAACCAAAATATCATTTCAATTTTTATGTCAAGACCTATCTCATATAAGAACTCCAAGGACACAAACTGCAATGATATGTTTTGTATTGTATTCTAAGTGACAAAATATGAATACCATAACTTATTTAAAAAGTATCAACTATAGCTGTTATTACTGGTGTAAAATTCCCATTTGGGAGGATCAGTATTGATGAGGCTAATAGTTTCTAAACAGAAAATAGTAAGCAAAATATTGACACAAAAATCATTTTAATTGTTAATTAATTTATAAAAATATAGCACCAATATGTTTGATTTAGTAAAAGAAGTTTAAGCAACCCCTAAATATTAATCTAACATTGTTAATCAACTTATTAAGCTTCCAGTTCCAACTCTACATAATATTTAAATTCACAACAGTGTGCTTTCAGCTTGACATGATTCAAAATTACCTGTATTTAAATTTGAAAGCAATCACTACATTTATCAAAGTCACTATTTAAATGTATGATATGATCAATAGTCTGGACAACGAGTGTGAGGGATATTTCCAGAAATTAGAGATTTTGCTTCTGATGATACAGCAGTGTGTACTACAATGGCTGGCTGAGTTGGTGTTGGTGCATGCAGTTCACAGCTTTCTCCTGGTGCCAAACTAGCCAGGGCCTCTAAGAGGTCATGGTTCACTAAAGGTTCATTCTCTTCTCGAGGCTCCCAACCCACTGGTGGGCTTGAAGGTGGTGAAATCAGAAACTGTTTCACAGGAGCTGGAGGTTTCAAATTGTTAAAAGAGACTGGTGTCACAGGTTGTGCAAAATAGCAGTTAATACACGAATTGCGGAACTGATACTGATGAAGTTGAATGCGAGCATTAGCAGCGGCAAGAGGACTATCATAATTGACTCTCAAACGCTTAAAACTACGGAGCCATTGAAAAGTGACATTATCGGAAAAAGTACGAAACAAATCCTCCATTTCTTTCTTTAATTTGTCATCGGCAAAAACTTCACTCTGTACATTTGTAACTATTACTGATTTAGGCAGGTCATCGAAATCATCCTCTTCGTCAGGTATATCATTTTCTTGTTCTAAATTAGCAATATTAGGATGAACGTTGGGCATGCCATCTTCAGGATTAATGTAAACATCGTCTTCTTGAAATGAATCATCGTCTTCTTTATGGGCCATTTATTTAAACCACTAGTAATCACCGACTCTAAGTATTAATAACTTTTTAAAGTTAAAAAGGATTATTTATATTTTGAGATTTGGTCGATGGAAAGAATTTATTTTGCTTGCTGTCAGTCAATCAATTAGTTTGACAGATGACGGACATACTGAGCTGGCTGAGTAAAGTAAACAACATGCGTCCCGTAAATTTTACTATTTTCGACTTTTTTTAAGTTTTCTATTAAGTCGTTTGTTAATCGTTTGTTATTATTTGTTAGCTGTTAATAAATATTTGTTCTATATTAATTTATTTAAAATATAAAAATATACCTTCAAGTTATCCCTCCACTTGCAATTTATAATATTTTTCCGTCAATAATGACTCGTAAATGTTTATTTTCGATTGTTCGTACATAAAATAAGTTTGTTCTCTTTCTAAATTACTCAGTTTTTGTATAATTTACTATTTTAATTACCTAAATATTTATGTTTTTTTTTCTTCTGTGGCAAATATTGCATTGCCAGTATCAAGTAATGTAGCGATTTTTACATTTTTTAAACATAGGGGAACCAAACATTGAATAAAAATCCCTACAGATCGGAATTTAGCAAAAGGATCAGGAATATATAAATACATATTTTTTTAATTACGTGTTGAGATTAAAGTAATTATTTTTAATTTTAATAACTAATATAACTTTATCGATAAAGGCAATTATATTATTTCTTTGTTGTCAAGTACTGTAAACTGAATGACAAAAACTTCTAAAATGGCGTGTTATTATGACAATAGTCGTTTGTCATTTGTCTACAGTATTTATACAACGACTTATAGCAAAAATATTTACGGACACAGGGTTGTATATTTTTTTTAAAATAGACGTTTTTTATTTATTTAGATATAGATATGTGAATAAAGTTGAAAATAAATGCAATATCTAATTTTCTGATTTACAAATTATGAATAATGTATATTCAAGTATTGAAAGTTGACTTCAATAATTATCGTTTTTTATAATTTAGCTAGGTAATGCCTACGCTTGGTCGATTTGCACCAACTAGAACCTGACCATGTCAGTGTACCGTATCACACATTTCATTTTACAGTTTATAGGTTTAAATACCTACTCCGTTCTATTCCTTCTTCGGAATATTAAAAAATGTGGTTATATTTTATGAAAAACATAGTCGTCAACACCAACCGTTATAAATCGAAAAAAATGGCTTAATACGGTTTAAAACCGTTTTTTTTTTCGTTTTATACCTATTGATTTAATTGGTTTTAAACCGGCCTTACGTCTATAGATGGGACTCTTATCGAAAATAGAGATTCGAATCACCCTGGTTTAAGATACTTTGCAAATAAACGTACTATCGAAATCGGTCTAGCCGTTCATGCGGGATGCGTTGTGATGTGGGGGGGGGGGGGAAGGTTAATTTTAAATATATCTACATAGATAGCGGACTGCAAATAAAAAACTAGTAGGTTCTTTAGGTAGGTACAATTTTTACTTGTAATAATCAACAGCATTATAAAATTATTCTTATCTTGTAGGATAGGATAGGAGTAGGGATGTTATGGATATGTAATTTCGGATCCGGATATGGATACGGATATATGAAAAATATTATAACGGTTTCGGTTACGGTTATGGATATTAAATTATTTCGGATTATCCGGTAGTTTCGGTTACGGATATAAGCTTTTTAAGAAAGTGTAAAAATAAAGTACTCATACGAATACAAATGTATTGACTCTAATATAGGTTTTACAATTAGTCATAAGGTAATTCTTTCTGACATCTAGATAATTCATACTTATCGCGGTGTTGATATTTAAGATGAAGTTGCAGCGAAGTGGTGCCACCCCCTTTGCGTGAAAATATTTCCATACCGTTTACATTTCGCTAAATCATTAAAAAAAATCCCAATTTAACTAGACTTACCACACGTTTTCCTATTATTATAAAATAGTTATTATTACTGCGATCTCACAACTGTGCATTGCGACGGATGTGCCTGCCAGATTGATTTGACGTCAGTCGCGCTCGCGCACTAACGCTCGAAGTAATACACATGAGTTTGATCACAGAAATGGCGTTTAGTGACACTAAATAGTTTTGGAAAAGTTTTATAGAACTTTATACGTCTTAGTCTTGTTTGTGGTAAATCAAAGATAAACCATTGTACCTTAATATTTAAAAACAAAAGCATACGAAAATGCACATAACCCGGATGGCATTCAACCGTCGGGTATCCATGAAGATTTACAAAGTAGTAAAATAAAACGAAGTGCGCGGTTGATTTGTCGGCTCTGCCGGACTAAATAATAATAATAATAATAATTCTTTATTGTACAGGTAAAAACCCAAAATTAGAATAAATACAACGCTGAAGTATGTATACAATAAAACTAAAATAAAATAAAAATAAAAATATCACAGATAGTACATACTAAAACAGAAACCTGTCATAATATGTTGCGTTTAGACTCCGCCCTATCCGAAATTATCCGAAACTTTTATACCGGATTCGGATATTTTTTTATTTCGCATATCCGGTAGTTTCGGTTACGGATACGGATATCCATAACATCCCTAGATAGGAGTATTAAGAACTACTTAGTATGGCTAGCGGCACGTATCTTTAGCGCCGAGCGAGGGGTACCTCTCTTTCACTCACCCCACTCTTACCCTATGCGAAAAAGAGAGTCACCGCTCGCTCAGCGCTAAAGATACGTGTGCCGCTAGCAATAGGTACCATTTAGATACTTGTTCAAAAATTCAACAATATACTAAAACCAATTGGCCTAATCTTGAGATAAATCAAAGTAATATTGTAAACAAGCACAACATTAAATCGATGCACCAGTACCTATCTAATCAAGTAGGTACAATTACCCTTGCTGTCCCAAATATCACGTAGTAATATCACTTGTTGAGATGTATTCCTACATTTACCTTTAAAAAATTATTAATCAACATTTAAAAACTGTATTGATCTTTTCGATCGATTTTATTGTTTTTTTCGCATCTATAGACGCGACCGATAGTATGCATTCGTACCGCAGATATCATCCAAATACCTAAGCGGTAAAGCCGGTAAATAGTAATCAGTAATGTCAATATCAAAATGTCAATTCAACAGATTAAAAAAGTGTTTTGTTTATCTTGAATGGGAAGTAGACATGTGTCGTTGAGTGATTTTTAGGCAACACAACGAAACGCGTTGTCGGCCTTCTCAACGTTGGCAAAACCGTCTATTTTTGTAAACGTCTATTTATTTAATGCAAAGAATCTATGTATTTTTTTACCTAGTTGTGATGTCTTAGCCAACGCCATGATACTATTCTAATGAGTTTGTTTATTTAAGACAACATTAATGATTTCAAAAAGTCTAAACCGAAAGAAAGTAACTTTATGATATTTTGTTCTAATAAAAATATCATTGCGTTGCCTTCAAAACCATCGGAACGACAATATATTAATAAGATTTTTAATGAAACAAATTATCTAGTGGCATTCATATATTTGCATTGCTTATGTGATTGACTAATTTTTGTGTAGTTTAATCAAACTAGATTAAATAAACAAGCCTCCCGTTTCAAAATAATTTAATAGGAAAGCAAAGAAGACATGTACTTGGCATGTATCAGTGAAACGTATACCAGTATGTTTATGGATTTTTTTGCCAAGAAGCCAAGGACCAACAACCTTTAGCGGCAAAATCATTATCATTACATAGTGTAAAACAAAGTCGCTGTCGTCTGTCCGTCCCTATGTATGTTTAAATCTTTAAAACTACGCAACGGATTTTGAAGCGGTTTTTTTAATAGATAGAGTGATTCAAGAGGAAGCTTTCTATGTATAAAACACGAAGCATAGCATACACGAAGCAACGGACTTCTTAGATCTTTATATGAATTTTTGCAGTTATCGACTTAGCAGTGCTGCCAGATGGCGATAATATTTTATCCGCTGACTACAGGAAGCCGATTCGGCAATAGATTGTTTCAGAAATATTTAATAAAAAAAACACTTCAATCAATTTTAATGCACAAAATAAAAGAACTTTTGCAGCAAAAAATCTGGTACGAATTTAATAAATATAAAATCATTAATAAGCTCATTAATTTATTTCAACTTTTCCCGCCATAACCACCGTGTGCTATGATGGGGCTATTTCGCTCCGGCTGGGAAGGCGATTCGAGAAAAAAATATCCTGGTAACACTTGCTCGTTGCGATTCGTTGCGATATTCGTTGTAAGCACAACGAATACCATAGCAACCATTACTGGCTTTGATGCGCAAATAAACTCTTAGTTCTATTAATACAACGCAATGTACAGGCAAATTTTCTATATATTTGTATTGGCCAGAGTGAGTAAGACATATACATGACAAGGATGAGTAAGAAGAGTAAAGATACAGTTTGTGAATTTGCCTTTTTCATGGCAAAATAAGTTTTATTTCTGAGATAAATCGTTCGTTGGGACTTAGATGTTTAACAAATTTCTTGCCAACGTTGGCGTTTACATTTGGCGCCAACGTTGACTAAACGAGCTAAGTTAAATAACGCCCACTACTAATGGGAAGGCGGCATTAGATTTATTTTGATCTAAAGTACGAATTAAGTTAAGCTGATAATATTATAAATTGATATATTGATTAGTGTGTTCAAATAGACATACTGAAAACAAGAAACATATAATTGGACCACGGTAAAGACTTACTATGAAAATGGCTGGATTAGAATCTCTAGTCGTTGAAGAGGTTAAGCCAGTGGACAGGGAAAAGGTAACAATGTTTGTAAGAGGTTAACCGTTTAAAAAGCATTAGTAGTAGAATGTTTTGGTAAATGTTTTTGATACAGTAGTTTTTTTCAGACGTGTCCGTTGCTGCTTCGCGTATTTTGTTCTACTGGACGCCACAATTCTCCTGGTGACTATGCCAGAGGCAATGTGCCGCAGAACGAACTCCAAATATACACCTGGATGGACGCAACTCTCCGTGAATTGACCGGATTAGTCAAAGAAGTTAATCCTGAGACTAGAAGGAAAGGGGACCTACTTTGACTTTGCTATTGTTTTCCCCTGACATAAGGGTCGCCTACTTATCGTATGAGAGAAATTGGAGTTACCTGCTCAGGTCAGCGTGGTGGAGATGATAATAAGACACTTGCTCAAGTTAAATTCCAAATTGGAAATTACTTGGATATCTCTATTACTCCCCCTAACAGAATGCCTCCTCCGATGAGACGTCCGCAGCCATACATAAATAATAATCGTCCATACTAAAATCATTGTAGTTTCAAATGCTAGGGATTTTTCTATTGATATGGACCAATAAAACATTTTTTGTATCATTCTAATTGTTTGTATCCTTGTGAGTGTAAGCACCGAATATAATATTATTGTGTGTTAGAAAGTTCTTGAAACTTTTAATTGTCACTATTTAGTAATTTGAGGATATCTATAATTGCCAATAGTTGTTTTTGATAATCAAATGCTAATAGTGGTTTTTGATAACATATTATTTTAAATAGCAACTTTTTATGCTATAGTTTACAGTCCACTCTACTAACTGAGCTATCAAAGGTTTAGGCTTGTGAAAACAAACATATGGAGTTCAAATTCATATGGTCCATTCAGTTGTTAACAATTTCAAGCCTTCATAACTCTTCATATGAGTAAAACTACTTGTATGAACACTACAAATATACTCATTCAATGACTGAAGCTGAAGAAATTGTGTAATTTTACTGGATCCACTGAATTAAATCAACGCCATGCAAAAAGAAATCTCTTAACAAATTCTGTATCAATATCACAGTAGTTATAAGTAATAAAACAATTAATTTAGAAATTTTCACATTTATTTCCACATCTCGTCTAAGGCACAAGAGAAACCCACTCGAAGTCAGGTAAATGTTATGACCAAGATAACACTTTCATGATGAGACAAAATGTGTCCCTACAAACACATCCTAAAATAAATATATCATATGGTACAACTACTTAAAGCTATTGGTTTACGGCTGCCCGAAAGGGCCTCTTAGATTTTTTGCCCATTGCACTCAAGTCAATTGTGATGCCATTGGGTAAAAACAGCCCTTATTTTCCTGGTAATCTATGAAACCCTTTTCTTGTTGTTGTTCTTTGGTTCTGTCACAGATGATGCCAGTTTCGTAGTTGTATTCACGTTTCACGCCATCGGTGGTCGATGTACCCGTACTCTGCCGCGCGTGACACAGTCCATGCCAATAGTCTCCTCTTTGAAAGTTCCATCGTCGTTCTCGAAGCCCCACGTGATACTACCGTCATCATTCTCTTCCCCTGTACTTGCGGAGGATCTGTGCTACAGGTTTCTTCTCACGGTTGTTGTGACGGTGTGTATTTCTGCTGTGGAGCTGTTCTTACGGCGCACGGTTGATGGACTCTTGCGGTCTGGAGTATTGGCGTTGGGGTTGGATAGGTTCTTCATCTTCTTCAATGAAGGGTTTGGGCTCTGGCCTGAAAACAGGACGCTGGGGCCTGCTCGAAAGAGGTTGTAATCTTGCTGGTTGTGGTTTGGCGGGCTCGTTCCTCACGGGGTTGAAACTTTGTGGAGCTAGTAGAGGTCGGTATTGAGTCGGCTTAATGGGCTCAAGTTTGGGGGCTGAAGGTGTCGACTGAGAGAATGGGGAAGAGTTGTACACGATTGGAGGTTTGGGCTGTGAAGTGGTGGTTATATCGTAGTAATCATTTTGAGGTTCCGCAGTCGAGAATATGTTGGGGGAGAACGCTGTTGGAGTGTTAATTTCCAGCTCATCCTCTGGTTCTTCTGTAACGGGTTTGGCAGGCTCGTCGAGAGATTGAAGGCTTGGTCTTGGAGCCGCATCAACTGACTTGAAGGATGGTCTAGCTTGACCCGGCCTTCTGATTCTGGGCGGCCCACCTCCGAGGCCGACTCCTTGTAATCGCCCTTGTCGGAAACCTCCTGACCTTGGACCGCCACCTAACGGAATCGCTCCTGGGATTTGTAGCCTTGGTGGAGCTGGTCCTTCATATTGGGCATAAACTGTGACAGCGCACAGCATACATATCTGAAATAGAACAAAAAATGTGAATGGTTTATTTTTCATCTGTTAGTCTTTCAAATGTAAATAATGATATGATACTTTAAAAATATTATAATACTCCATAATAAGCACCTATATGGAAAGCTGCATAATTGTGCCCAAAATCGTTTCATTTCAGTTTTATTGGCACTCTTTATTTCCCATTAATCAGTTAGAATGTATAGCAAGAAATTATATATATATTTGTGTATTTCCTGTTTGAAATGAAAAATGACACTACAGCAGTAATTAAAAATGTTTTTAAAATAAAATAAAATTGACACAAATGAATGTAAAAAACACATTGTAAACGAAAGAGGTTTAGTGGTTTAACATGTACCTACGAATAGCAAGGTCATTTATTCTAAACTACCTTCCGCTAAACGTTTCGTAACTATTAGTTATGCTCAATTTGATAAGAAGGCGCCACGCAACTTTCCTGGCATACTTTTTCTAATTGTGACTTGGACGAAGTTACTCAAAACAAACATGACTTGATATGATTGCTCGGCGTTAAAATGAGATTGTTAGACATTGAGTAGGTTCTTTGTTTTTGTTAAAAATTATCACCCGTGTGATGCTGCACATACATAATGTATGTAATATTTTGATAGTGGCATAACCAGAGTAACAATATACAGAATCTTCCAGAAACATCGTGGAACACAGAGTATTACAGAATTTCAGTTGTGATTAATTTTATGTAACTATAGATTATTAATTAACTCAATTCAGCACGCGGTTCCGTCCACATGGATATCACGTCCCTGCTCATCTTAGAACACATGATGCTCCTAAGCCTTTCTCGGAAAATACGCTATTTACAGGTGAAAATCGTATGCAAATCCATGATGTATCTTTTGAGTTAATTCCGAACACACAGACAGACAAGGGTGTGTTACTTTTTTTATAGTTTGCAAAGAGAATAAGGATTAAGCCTTTGAATTTGACAGCTTGGCTGCTCATTGCGTAACTAAAGGGTTAGCAAATATTTTTTGTGGAGGTGTAGATGCAAAGTAGGTTTTACACTCCGTTTCTAGCGTTGACTTCAAGGACTTCAAGTGACTGTTTCTCAACTTTACTATATTTCAATATCAATGTTAGGTGTATGTACTAATTAATCTATGCATGTAAACAAGTAATCTATCATAGAATCTTCGCCCGCATATTCTAACTGTAGGCCAGTAGGTAATCGAGCCGTAATTAGAAAATGTGTTGAATGTACCTACAGGTTTAAATCATCCGTAACTAATATTAATTACCTGTTTTTAATGTAATACGTATTGATTACCTAATAATATGGGATCTTGGTCGGTGGTTTGTTCCGAAATATTATGAGCATATCACGCAGAATCGTATCTAAATCAGAATCTACCTTAGGCGCATGTCTTTCCGTGTTCCTTAATTGCGCTTGTCTGTCGCAAATTATTTCCTACTAGCTGACCTGCCGAACTTCATTCAAAATTATACAAATTGGTCCAGCTGGTTTTGATTATTTGCGAGTCGTCGAATTGACACAGTCATGAGTTCGCGTTATCGGTGATTCAATTACGAAAAGATTCGTCATCATCTGGACGATAAATGATCCACAAGTCTCCAATTTCATAGAGAAAAAACTCCATACATTCCATCGTGTACCTATTTAAAATCTGACACTATACCGACAAATGTACGTGATATTACGTATGTAGATATTATTAAATGTATTGTTATTGTGAAACTTTGACAGTAAGTTGCTTATCGCGGTTGCTTAGTGTTGTCAGTTCAATCTATATTGTCGCAACAACAAAATGGCCAGGTGAATGCTTACTCTACTTTTGGAAATAAATATGCATTGCAAAACATACACGTGACCTTTATTTTGGTGTATGTATGTACGTTTGTTGATTTTGATTTATAAACTTGCGTCTTCGTTTGTAGAATCTTGTACTGGATATTATATTTTATTGGATCATTGATAAAAAAAATCAATCTATAAATACGTTGGGGGTTTTTTAAGGTTGACCTAAGTTGAAGATTCTTTCCCATCTTTTTCAACAGACATAAAAAAGAAGGTTTTCAATTCAGATGTATATTTATTATGTTTGTTACCGCACATTTGCAAACCGATTCAATAATCTGAATTATCTCCACGATTGTATTATTCGGGTCTTTTACAGAGGATGACTTTACTATTTTTACGTTATTTGTACTAAAATTTTAAAAATAACAACTTTTGCACCTAAAAAATGTAAACCGACTTCGAAATAGGCAGTAGGTACGTGCTCTCCGATGCAGAGGTCAGATATTTAAACTGATGGACACCCATTCAACGTCCAGCGGAGCCAGACGTTGCATTACATCAGAACGAATGAGTTGCGTATTCATCATCATTTTAGCCAAAAGACCTCCACTGCTGGATATAGGCCTCCCCAAGGATCTCCATAAGGGCTCCGGCCCAGGTCCGCATGGGCCACCCGCATCCATCGTTTTCCGGCGACCTTAACCAGGTCATCAATCCACCGTCGCACATTACGCGTCTAATATTAAGATTATAAGTTATAAGGCTGGGTTCCAATATAAAATTTTAAATATAAAATAGAAAATCCAGAAAATTGGAGGACGCCCGACTCACTGGGTCATTCATGGGCTGAAACGACATGCTCCTCGGTTTAGGGTAGGTACTCTAGTTTTTATACAATACTATTATTAATTGACTAGGGTTGTAGCCCATTAGTGACTAAATTGTCCTCACAAACTTTTTGTACCATTTGTTTATGTAGGAACCTAGAAGTTGCAATTAAACAAACTGTTTCTGCAGGCTCTTTTTATAGTGGCGCCTTGCGACGTATCAATACCTAGAGTTTACAGTGACCTCATAGAGCGTCCGTGTGGTGACGGATTTAGAATATTGTGTCGCCAACCCATTCCACCTTGAGGGTGTCGTAAGAGTCGATAATATGAAATGACAAGGCCGAAAACCTAGCCGTAAGAGAAGGAAAACTTAGTAGTCTAATTACCCCTCTATATAATTGGAGGGGGCTCGACTCATCAGTAGGTCATGTACGGGCTGAGTACTCATAGTAGTAGAGCTTATTGAAATAATAATTTCATTTTTATAAAAATAGTGTAAACTTGTATGTAATTAGCTGTTAATGTCATCGCCATGAAGCGTCGCCGCCAGGCGTTCGGTGTAAGAAGGGCGGGATCGATCTGAAAGCAGTAAGGACGCCCGGCAAGTCTACTTATGCTTCCGCCAGTCAAGGTGACTGTGCGGAATGCTGTACTGACATACGCCAAATACCTAATTATTATTGCGCTAGCTACAAAATGTCAGATTGCGATAATTTTAACAAAATACTATTACACTAAAAGTTTGCACACAGCCATAACGGAATGTGTTACGTTTGTCGATGGAATACGTTGCCTGGCATTTGATGATTAATTGTTTAATAAATGGCTTTAATAAAATATCAGTGTTTTATAACAACAATTTTATTAACAACTAGTAATCCGCCCCGGCTTCGCACGGGTGCAATGATGAATCTCTACATTTATCATTTATTTAATTTATTATTTCTCTACAATATTAAGGATGTATTATACATATAAACCTTCCTCTTGAATCACTCTATCTATCAAATACCGCTTCCAAATCCGTTGCGTAGTTTTAAAGATTTAAGCATACCTAGGGACGGACAGACGACAGCGACTTTGTTTTATACTATGTAGTGATAGTGATAATTTAACGCGATTAATATGTAAAGGATTGTTTATGTGAATATAATCGCATACAATTGCTTTAAAAAGTTGTAACTTTATAGATATGTTAATGATTTATATGCTTGATATCTGATTGGACAAAATGCATGAGTAAGTATCTTATTTCACGTCAACATTCACGATTTTACTATTTTATACAAGAGTTAACATTTATCAGTTTAATATCAGATTTCAGACGACTGATAAACTGTCAGAGTACACAAAGTCAACGAACAGACTATATACGTATATGTATACATAACAAAAAGATCAATAGTACAGCTACCAGTTCAGGAACAGCGAGTAATTTTCAGCAAATCAGTTATTGAACTCTTCTACGATTCTACGATTCTTTCTACGATTTTGATGAAATTTTATATTCATATTTGGTAGGTCTGCGAATCGGCCAACATCTATGTTTCACCCCCCTAAATGTTAAGGGTGGTCCGGCCCACACGTTTATTTTTTTCTTTACTTAAAAAATGTAAAACATTTTTATGAGAGATGATGAGACAGCATACAAAATACATACAACCCTAAATTTTCACCCCTCTACGATCAACCCCTTTTTTAATAGCGATATTTATATGGCAAAACAACGTTTGCAGGTTTCAGCTAGTAATATATAATAATTCCTTTTCGTATAGTCTTCTAGTAGTCTTATTGCCATGATTTCGAAAAAATACGATGTCCCCACATACTTCAAGGTAGAAACATACTAAAAAAAAACAACTTGATTAACTTTTAGTCTTACTTCGAATGTAAATAACATCTTTGTAACAACATATGTAGCGTGTATTTTGCAATGGATTTACTGACGCAAAGGTATTTATTAGAAGACGTGTGGGCAGCACTAACAATAGAATAATAGGATAGAAATCTACAAGGGACCCAGATGGCGTAGCATGACTCGTAGCGTACGGCGCGTTGAAGTCTTTTGTAAGAAATTAAACTTTATGCGCATAATTAGCATTATTTCCTAATATTTGATATTTTATTATTGGATAATAGCAGGTAGTTAGCGCTCAATTAACTTTGTATACTGGCGTTTATCATATAATGCGGCTCATCGTAACCGTCACGCAACGTGTTTCTTTGTACTAGAAATGAAATTTTGCATGCGTGTCGGTTTATTTGTAAACACTGCAATATACGGTATTATTTTTTAATAACCAGAAAAAATGTGGTGTGTTATTATTTCTGATAACACTTAAGAAATATAAACAAAATTTGGACTCGAAAAATTATCCCACAAAAAACAACTAAAAGGTTTTATGCAATAATCTGACCGTGATTTTACAGCAAACTGCCACTTGTTATAAATATATCATTGTTGAGTAAAGACTTATATTTACAATCTAATCTATATCTATACTAATATATAAAGCTGCAGAGTTTGTTTGTTTGTTTGTTTGTTTGTTTGAACGCGCTAATCTCAGGAACTACTGGTCCGATTTCAAAAATTCTTTCAGTGTTAGATAGTCCATTTATCGAGGAAGGTTATGGGCTATATTTTATTTTCAAAAGAATTAGGGATCCGTATGAAAATTGCGATTTTGTAACCCAAGGTGTAAAATCGAAAACCTATTTATGCGTGCGCTGCAAAAACTATTGACAATAGAACAAAATGAAGTACTACGAGTTTGTAGGTCTTATTAAAATCTACAAAAAAGTCCGCGAGAGCACATATCTAACTATCATAGTTTAGTCACAATAACCACTTTTATATTCATAAAAAAAATGCATAGAGATAAGCACGGGTTCGAAGTACACGCGAGCGAAGCCGCGCCCAAAAGCTAGTAAGTATATATAACTGCTAGCAGGTCGATAATTGTGGTGTATATACGTTTTAACGGCTTTATTTTTAAACATTTGGGAAAAGTTATAAGTTTCACATGTCTGTCTGTGAGATTGTAGCTCTTAAACGAATGGAAGTGTTTTGTGTTTAAACTGACTCAAGTGTTTTTATTTCCTTTTGTGGCGTTCGCAATTGCATTGCCATGTCTGAAGAGTGTTGTTGCATCTTGAAGAAAATCCACTTATTCGTTTGAATATAGTTACTTATTTTTATTTTCTAACTGTGCCGGTGATTCATCAAATGTTGTTTATGTTTAAAGTTTAAACTAATTAAATATAATAGTTAATTTACATATAATCAATAAGTTTGATAATGTTGTCGGTTTTAAATTTCACTTAGATGACAACGCAACTCACTAATGATTTGGAAATCCATTATCACTACATAATAAAAAACAAAGTCGCTGTCGTCTGCCCGTCCCTATGTATGCTTAAATTGCTTAAATCTTTAAAAATACTCAACGGATTTTGAAGCGGTTTATTTTAATAGTTAGAGGAATTGAAGAGGAAGGTTTATATGTATAATACATGCATGATATTGTAGAGAAACACTGATAAATTTAGATGTTCATCATTGCACCCGTGCGAAGCCGGGGCGGGTTGCTAGTAAATATATAAACCGTCCCTGACAAGGAGAAATATAGTAAATAATTTTGATCATGTGGTCAGCTTCAAATTTTACTTACATGACAACGCAACTCACTACTTATTTGGAAATCCATTATTACATTTAAATCGTAAATAATCGGCTACATATTGATGACAAATTGGAACTAATGAAAGGAAGCAAGAAGTCATTAAAAATATATTCTGTTGTTCATTTATAACTGTTTGTCGCAGTGCCAATAGAAATCGAAACGTTTCCAATACTTAGACTTAGATGCTAAAGCCTGATTAAAAAATATTCATGTCTGGGTCAAGTTTTCTAGCAAGACTGTATTGAGCTATTGTTATGCATTCATTATAAAGTTAAATAGTGTATTCACTTAGAAATAAACTTTGAAATATTACAACTAATAATAAAATTAAGTCCGCTAATGTAGAAATGTGATTGAATCGTAATAAATGAGTATTGTTTATGGCAGTTATCTATAGATTTATGACGGATCAAATTTTTATACCCATGAGTATATATTTCAATGGGACTTAGCCAATCACAAATTTGTACAGGTTATTATTGCACAAAATGGTCGATTTGTTTATTGATGTAAAAACGTTTTCTTATTCCCACACTATTACTAAATGATATGATAACATAATACTGCGTAATTGGGTGTATTAATAAATTGTACATTTTTGCTCTGACCGACTGTTAATTTAATGTATCTGTTGAAATGAAACGAGTTATGATTATCTACTGCACTAAAGACCACGATAATGGTACTGTGGCAATGTGGTAATATTGCCTGTAGTAAGCGTTATAGTTGTCCATGAATGGAAATAAACTGGGCTGCAGAAAACCCTCACATAATAAATAAGAACAGAATTTATTTATACGAGAACACAATAAAAAAAAGAGAAGAAATTGTTCGCGTGATTACGGATATACCCTTAAACGATTTCCCTCTATGAATTTGGAGGAGGTCTAACTCAGTAGTGGGTCATTTATGGGCTGAAATTGTGATTAGTATTACGTATTAAAAATAATTTTTTTAATGGTTCAAAGAAAATCTTTAGTTAATTCACACAAATCACCTGTTACTCGTTTGAGTATCGAAAAACACTAGTGATGTGATATACTCAGTATACCAAAGATAAAATTGCTTAAATCAGAATGCCGCGTAAATTAAAGATCTTTAAATAGTAAAATATTGACATCCTAACATCACTGTGACACCACTGCACTTGAGTTATTTGTCGGCAACAATCTTTACGTAATCCACTTGTTAATATGACAACAGTGTAATTGCCAAATGGTGTGGTTGCACTTAGCAATTAGTTCCGCTTTACGGGTATTTAAGGGTGATATACATATTGCTACGTAAGGTTAACTATGAGTACTGTAGTGACCTGCGCACGATCTCCTTCAAGGTTGTCAATCGAAATCGATACTTCGTATCGCCGGCTTTGACGACCTGAATTTAATACTGATATTAATTTACTGCTGTATTATTCATTGAACCAAGTCGGTACGCGGTTGGTGAACAGCTTATGTCCATTTGCGTATTCGTTGTTGTCTAACTTTCACAATGCTGTGTCCTTAAAATATTAGGTGTGGCGGGTACATGCGTGATATTTTGTAGTGCATTTTTTATGAGCCTCTTTATTGCTGTTATGTTGTCTTTTCAAGGCGACGCCTACGCGTGCTGATAAATTGAGATCTTTTGGACACACATTTTTATTGAGACACTTTTGAGTCTATCACCTTTAAATATTTTATTTAATAGTTACCAATTCATTTATTAAAATTCCAAGCACTAATTGTCTAAATCACAATAATACATTGGACATATTTAAAGTATCTTGACACGATAATTGAATAATCGTTACTTATATTTCACCTTGAAAAAGGACTCGGAAAAGATTGTAAGGAAGATTAAAAATAAATTCACTTTCGGAATTTTTAAAAAGGAAGTAAATGATAAACGAGTTTATATGACAATGATGTAACTGCCCTTGGGGAGGGCGCCGCGACTCACCAGCAAAGCACGCATGATGTCCTGCACTAGTGCACGTCACTACCACGCGGAGTACAACCAACAAATAAAGGAAACGCCTCCCGCTCTAGCTATATGAGGTCGCCCACTCTCGCCCTGTGCCAGACGCGACCACCATACTTTATTGCAAGGTGACCAACTGTGAACGCAGGCTGGAACTACGCAAACCTTACTAACTGCACCACTCCACAATTTGGCTACATACCATTCAACAGTGATACCGTTAAATGGGCTAATTAATAAAAATAAACTGTTAATTTTTTCTGTATTCCATTCGCAAATTAAAGAATAATTTATTTCATTGTTTTTCTGGCTGTTGATAGTAGTCAACGTAAGCTCATTGAATTTCTTTCATAGAAACGCACGCATATAGATCGTCCTGCCTTTATTTACATCACGAGTCATTTCATTTTTTTAAATCATGCTGATGTTAAGCAGTTTATTACCGGCTATTCTTTATAGGTTAACCTGTCATATCTATTGTAACAATGTAAAGACATAGGTCAGAAAAGACTAGGAATAAAAACCATTTAGTCCTTTTACTTTTTATTTCGTGTGGTGACGGATTTAGAATACATAGTGTCACCACCCCATTTCGCCCTGAGGGTGTCGTTCGGGGTTAACCGACAAAGGGGGAGCCGACAAAAGGAAATGAGAAGGCCGAAAACCTGGTCGCAAGAGACGGAAAACTTGACACGAAACCCTATGCCAACCCTTCTGGCCAGCGTGGCATAGTAGGCTAATTACCCTCCATGTAGTTAGAGGAGGCACGACTAAGCAGTGGGTCATTTATGGGTTGAAAAGTAAGTCCTTTTAAAAATCCATGAAGAAGGCATAATAGGACAAGTAGGTACTAAACATAAAAAAAGCAAATGTAAGATTTTAAAATATTATTTTATTTTATACTAGCGACCCGCCCCGCCTCGCACGTGTGCAAGTATGCATGTATTATACATATAAACCGCTTCAAAATCCGTTGCGTAGTTTTAAAGATTTAAGCATACATAGGGACGGACAGACGACAGCGACTTTGTTTTATAATATGTAGTGATGATAGTGATAGTGATTAGTTTTTTTATAAAACTTGAAGTGGTTAACTTTTATGTAAAAAGGTTATTGGTAGACTAATATAGGTTCGCATTTACAATATTAATTTAAGCAAAAGGCAAGAGGACACGAGTTGTTGATATTCACGTTAATTCTTGCTCTTAAACCTTAACTTTTTGTTAACCAGGATATGTGTAGGAATCTTGGGCGAAGAGCAGTTAAAAGGAAAGACAAGCCTATAAATCTTTATGAGTGCACTAATTAGTTTGTAGTATTTGGTACGGAACCTGTTTAAATTGTATTTTAATTTTTGAATCTTTTAATTGTCGTTCAACGTTTACCCTTTTATTTGTTGATATATTTACTCTAGACGCCTTTCTACAAGCCTTTCTAGATGAAAAAACATTATGTTCAAAAATCTAATATTCTGATATGTAGTATCAGAATATTAGATTTATACGTGTGGTCTCAGAGACCGAAGCAGTCAGACCCTTGTCATTTCATAAAAGCTGAAAGACTTTTAGGACATAGCAAGAACCGATGACCAACTATGAGGTTAAGTGGCTTCGGCTGGTAGCGGGTGCAAATATGTAAAAAAATAGTATTCAATTGTTTGGTAGTATTAAAAATTAGTAGTAAATTGTGTGGCAGCTACGGCCTCTCAATTTATATTAATTTTAATCAAATTAAAGCAACATCTTACACTAGTCATAGACTCTACGACATTTTTGGCAAAAAGTTTGGCGGTCATGTATTTAACTTAGTCTGCATAGATAATTGTTTTAGTACTTTTTAAAACGCTTTGAGCTTATAGCATCCAACGTATTTTTCTAAATCTATGTCATGACCTTGCCTATTCTGATTTGATTAAGAGCGTGCACATTCCTTGATAAATGGCCCAATTGAAGCAACATTTTGTTTCGACTTAGTGCACACTTCTACAACTGCGTAGAATAGGAATAGATTGACTTCTCCAGTAATCATAATACATACTATTAAATCCTTTGGATAGTCCGTGGGGTTCTTAATTTTGAAAAAGAAAATTTTAACTTTGTGTCGATTGCTATATCGTTATAATGTCTGTACAATACCGAAGCATTAATATTGATTGTAAGTCATAACGTACATTTTCTGAAAGCTGAACATACATACAGCAGAAACAAAATATTGAAATAAATATAATACTCGTATCATTAATTTATAAAATTCCTGTGGCACGGTGTTTGTTATTAAACTTCTCCGAAACGGGATTTCCGATTTTTGAGAAATTTTGTATGCTTATCCATTAGGTCTGCGAATCGGACAACATCTATTTTCATCCCCCTAAATGTTAAGGGTAAATAACCCCTAAATATTTTTTAGACAAAATTTGTTGTTTAATGATACAGCATACAATAATACATACAACCATACATTTTCACCCTTCTACGACCAACCCCTATTTTTTAATACCGATATTTATATGGCAAAACAACGTTTGCCGGATCAGCTAGTATAATACGAGTATTATCTATAGGTAATCATAATATGCAATAAAATATTATAATGACTATTTGGATGTTAAATTTGTGGTCTTTCTATTGTTAGTTTAATATAATTTTGTTTATTTTTTTATTATTGTAAAGTTAATGTCATCGTTATTCACATCTATTGCATGCCCTTTATATATATAGTCATTTTATCACGTTCGTTCAGTAATTGAATAGACCTCCGCTAATGACCACCATATAATCCTGTACTGAGCTAGAAGCATTCAGCTGCTACTTCGACCCGTTCACAGCTCGTTGCTCCATCATAATATTATGCCATATTTTAGATAATTTTACATCTAGATGAAATATGATACCTGCGTTTTTCTGTCGTAAATATCTATTCACAGTTCATAATTTTGCTATCTTAGCGTTACAGCTTATGGTCATTCTTCTTCTCCAGTTCTGTAAGAAGAGAGCTTAGGGTTGCAACAGTTCTAACGTAAGCATCCGATTAGCCTCGTCACCGGCCATTGTGTTTTCGATTGGTAATTCAATTGAAATGCTCGCAGCATGCGATATGTCAAGTGTGGTAATGTTTCGAAGATTGATTCTTTTAGTGTTTAACGGTTATTAACGATTGAAAGTTCTGTTTTTGAGAAAATCTCCTTAATCTATTGCCTTTTAAAACGTGAGGAAATACTGACTTGTAGGAAGTTTTGTAAAATTTGGTTATCAAAACAATGTCGTCAATCGGATTGAACAGTGACATTTTTGACGTGTGCAACCGTGCTTACTACTCCACGCCATACGCCGGCCAGAGGGCTTTTACTAAACCCACACTGTATAGCGGTAGGTGATAATCCATCACCATCACATAACTAGAAATAATTCTTTTTTTCGCTGTGAAAATATGTGTTATTATTTCTTATTTTATCGAACCTGAGGGATTTATAATTGAATTTTAAATTAATAGTTTACATTTGGCACCTATGCGTTTTATCAGGATAGGATAGTAAGAAGCAAAAAACGTGGCAATGTAATATGTCAAATTAACCATAATTTATTAATCGATATGTCGAAACATATAGTTGATCACATTGACATCTAAAATCCAATCTATAGCAGAAAGGATCCGGCGTTGAGCTGCGTAGACGCACTAACCGGCGCGGGGAATGAACTATTATGGCCGTAACTCTCACTACGTGTTGTGATGCTGCCGATACACTTTCCTGCGGCCTGCGTGACTCGACTACAGGTGGAACAATGCACTGATGTAACAGCCCAAATGTCCTTAGTGAACGCTTTATGTGAAGACAATGTTCGACCTCTCAATCGTGCGAATCAAGTTCAATTTAAAGTAATGTGATCATTATAATGGGAACCTCATTATCTTACATTTTAACTATCAGTCATCCATAATTAATAATGCTAGTTATAACTCTGTTACCTGCTCTTCCTCTCCATGTCAACCAGTTTAGTAGTTAGGAGGAGGTTTTTAATTCGTCTGTATGTAATTTTGTGACGTTCCTTAATTAGTTTAAGAACACATAGTTGTACTAGCTGACCCGGCGAACTTTGTTCCGCATTATAAATATTTAAAACAAAAAGAAAGTTGGACATAGGATACCTGAGATTTTTATCCCGTCCGTATAAAACCTATACTTTAACAAAACGCAACTGACAGCGAAACGTTATGTTGTCTATAGTTTAATATGGCCGAAAATTTGACAATTAGAAATTTTGAATTCGACTTGTTTATATTGTTGTAATTCACATAATATCTTTATAACTTGTAGCCTATGTGTTATTCTGATGTATAAGCTATATTATTGTAAAGTTTCATTAAAATCCATTCAGTACTTTTTACGTGAAAGAGTAACAAACATCCATCCATCCATCCATCCATCTATCCATCCATCCATCCATACTTACAAACTTTCACGTTTATAATATTAGTAAGATCATTATAGGGGGGTTAGTTGGAAGTATTGAATCTCGATTCTCTATGACCAAACTTGTGAAAAATTAAATTTCCAACAACTTTAGATATTGTCATTTTGCTCTCAAGTTGAAAATTAGTGAATTATTTCAGAAAAAAGAAAAAAAATGAACTTTATAACAAGATGGCGGCGAACTTACTACCGGTATTAGTTCGAAAATCGAGATTTATACTTACAACTAAACCGAAATTTAAAAATAATATCGCTCCAGGATTTTTTCTATTTAAATATCTACCCCGACTGGACTAAACGTTATTTTATAAGTTCTGGGAGCTAACTTCTGGGATGCATTATTTTGTACAAAAATAAGCTCATTTGGTTTCTAAAAAAAATAAATCTAATTCTAATTCTGAGGAATAAATGAAATAATGCTTTTATTCTTTTATCTCTGCCTGATCGTAATTTTTTGTGTGAATCTTATTAAGATGTGGTATGTAGTAATTGTAAAGATTGTAAAGATAGTAAATAAACGTATTGAGTTTTGAATTGTATTTTTACCACTTTATACGTAAGAACCCATAGCAGATCAAGGGTTCTTTGAAATAATTTGCTACGGGCCTCGCGCTTTGCTAAGGGCCCCACGCTTGCTTAATCCGGCACTGCATACGAGTATAAGTAACTTAAAAAGAAACACTAAACTATTTAAAAAAAACTTTTAAAACACAGTGTTTTAGCAATAATTAAAATCTTTTTGACAATTTTCAATATTTTCACAGCTTTCCAAATTTCTTTTCTGCTGTAATCCCGGAAAACATATATGTTTTAAATCAAGACACGAATCTTCTCCGAAAGTCTAAATTTATTATTTTAATTAAGTACCGTATTGGTATGAATCAGTTCAGTATGTTGTAATGGTAGCCATTTGTTAAATAGTTTATGCATTTTCGATTTATTGCAGTTTCTATTTACACTCTTAGTATTCACATCAGCCTTAATGATGTTACGAAGCGTAGAATTAAGGAAATATTATGTAACAAATACAACATAAATGTTGATTTTAACACCTAGTTGATTTTTAAGGTTAAAGAGGTAGATTACCTACTGAAATTTACGTTATTATGCGCTATATACATAATATTTAATTCCGTAACGTGTTAGCAGATCATACATCTTTTAGCTATTTTTATTATACTGATGTATTTTTTGTAGGTTTATTTTATTCGTGTTTGATATATTTATACGAACAGCCACTTTAATAGAAATGCTTAATTATGATGATACATTTAGATTGGATGAATTTGCCGACTCAGTAGTGAGTCATTTAAGGGCTGAAACGACGATTTAGATTATTTAGTCTTTAGTCTCTCTTTTTCTTTAACGAACTGATCCTAAGCTTTTCATAGGCTTATTGACTATGAATAAAATATGTACATTCTAAATTCAAATAGACAACTGAAAGCCGGACAGCGCTTCAAACCCAGTGACCAAAAATCTCTTTTAATTACAAATTTCTCGTGATCATTTTTTAAGCTTATCAACTAATTTGTAACCGACTTAATTATAGGAAGAATTACTCAATTCGGTTGTATATTTTTAATGTAGACATTTATAAACAAATTTGAACTGAAAAACACCTCATTTTTGAACTCTGAGGAAATATGTAAACCATGATAACAAAAACCATACACAAAAAAGAAGACATAAGTAAGAACACACATCATCAAAAATAATAATCGGTTAATAAGTAAAAGGTTAATAAGAGTTGGGGAACAGACTAAGCATATTAGGCTTAACTACTAGTTAATATTTGGGCTACCAGCAATCGCTTGGTTAGACCTACGGCCAGTTAACTCGTTATTTACTTCGTAATCGACTGCCATAGATGTTGGAATGATAGTCGGGATAGAAGACTTATACCTGCTCTTCGGAGCACAGAAGAAGTTATAATAATTATGATGTTACGTCCTGCAGATCAATTTTATCTGTGGGTACGTCTTTCACGGTTATGACCGATAATGGTTCGAGCGAAAGACCACGTGGCTCAGTCATTGTTGGGAATAGAAACCTTATTCCCAGTACTAGTGACTGACTTACTCGTCTGTGAGCGTGCAAGACGCCACTCCGTTATCCGTCCCGTATCGCCTTTTTCAATGGTACGTTTCTGATTCGACACGTACTATTTGCCGCTACAATAGGACCTGTTTCGTGGTCGCACTCATAATGGCTAAATGGTATGCATTTGTGCCAAGATACAGGTCAATGACCAGAGAAATTATAGAACGATATGAATATTGATGTAACATATGACTGATAATGTCTTAAGCAGTAGCAGTTACAGCTGCACATCAAACCATGATGCGCAGCTGTAACTGCAACTCGGCCCATAGATGACCCTGCTGAGTGGAATAAAGACCGCTGGCATGAACTGGATGCGGGTGGCACAATCAAGAGAAGAGTGGAATTCTTTGGAGGAGGCCTTCACCTGTAGAGGGGATCCTGCAGATATGTAAAAAAATAGTATAGTATTAGTTTTTTTTAATTAGTAGTATGTAAAATAGTTTAGTACAAATTTAATATAAGAAACAATTATTTTAGCTATCAAATTAATTGAAAACTAGTTGTATAATGTAATATGTAACTGCATGGAAATAAAAGGCTTTTTATTTTATTTTATTTATTTTTATATGACTGATAATGTCTTAAGCAGTAGCAGTTACAGCTGCACATCAAACCATGATGCGCAGCTGTAACTGCAACTCAGCCCATAGATGACCCTGCTGAGTGGGGCCTCCTTCAGTTACATGGAGGGTAATTAGCCTACTGTGCCACGCAGGCCAGACGAGTTGGCCCCGGGTTTCGTATTAAGTTTCCCTTCTCTTGTAGCTAGACTTTGTCATTTGTTTTTGTCGACTCTTACCACACCCTCAGGATGGAATGAGGTGGTGACACTATGTATTATAAACCCGTCACCATACGGTCTGCAGCAGGAACAATAGCTATGACTATAAAATGCTATGATCGAATAACAAGTGGCCCAAGTCTTAAGTAAATACAATCTAATTTACTATATTAAATATGAAACGATTTTAACAAAAAAATACCATCTTCAAAAACCGTACCAACCAAAACAGAACTTTGTACCGTTGCCCCAGTGTATAATAATTTTCAGGGGTACAGCTAAAAAGTTTCTTTTACACTCTGTGCTTATTATCATACGTTGCAAAAGAAACCTAAAACTAGAAACAATGTGAGCGATTTGGTTAAGTAAGGCGTTAAAAATCAGGCTTTGTAGTGTCACCGTGTCTGCTTGCATGCGTATTGTCAGGCTGTACACGTCCCAAGTAGGCTGCGTGCGTCGGCGCTACGCCACCATTACCGACATTTTGTAATGGGCAGGGAACGGCGCCCTACGCAGTGTCAACGTCCTGTCTCTAGCCTCTTTTATTAAAAGCACGTAGGCTCTGATTTATACGTCGAAAAATATTCAAATTGTTTAGAGTGATTCGTGTGGTGACGGATTTACGATATATAGTGTCACCACTCCATTCCACCCTAAGGGTGTCGTAAGAGCCGACAAAAGGAAATGACAAGACTGATAACCTAGCGCCAAGAGAAGGAAAACTGGATACGTAACCCTATTTTTCTTTTTCGTCGGAAATCCTCATGGGGACCCGGCCTTTGGGGACTGGCCGGGCTATGCGGGACTCCGGGGCGCGTGGAGATGGTGAGTTGCGCCCCAGCCTACCCACTAAAACCGATGGCAACCTTCGACTACCCGAAACAGGGCCACGGGTTTCGCTCCCCCGTTGGGGGAGCATGCTCCGCGACCCCGGGGGCCCGGCCCGCCTCGTTTAATGGAGCCCCATGCTCCGAGGCAGGCCCCTCCTATCATGGGGGCGTGCAGCCCCCCGTTCCGCCGCTGATGGATACGTAACCCTGTGCTAACCCATCTGGCCGGCGTGGTACAGTAGGCTAATTACCCTCCATGTAACAGGAGGCGGCCCGACTCAACAGTGGGTCATTTATGGGCTGAGTAGTAGTAGTATAAAGTGATTGTATTCTGAGCAGACTTTTAATAGGTCTGTCTGTTCACATGCTCTGATAAGTATACTCTTTGTTGCACATCAACAGTTTGACGTCAAACGATTACCTATTGAAGTGCCAATCCGATGTGCGTTTGCGACCAGTAAACTGCTAAATTCAAGAGCTCTTGCCAACTGCTTGTGTCATACGTTCCGAATCGATACTAAAGTATTAGTAGGTTACCACAATCGACAGTCAAACGTATGATCATTGTCGATTTCGACTCTTTTGAATTAGAAGGTTTGGTTTTGGTTTTTCGACGTTGAAGTATGCGTGGGATGTCGCTTGCGCAATATAGGCCCCGGGAGGTAGGCGTGCCGCGCTCCGCAGGTGCATCTCAGCTGTGGAACGGGGGAGGAAACTATAGCTACCCCCTGCGTAATTGGAGGGGCCCGCCTTGGAGCTCAGGGCTCCACTAATGTCCTATCGAGGAGTGAATCCCGTGGCCCTGGTTCGGACAATCGAGGCCCTGGTTCGGACAATCGAGGATCGCCGTAGGTTTTAGTGGGTAGGTCGGGGCGCAATTTACCATCTCTACGGGCCCCGTAGTCCCACATAACCCGGCTAGCCCCAACGGCCGAGAATCCATGAGGATCTCCAACGTAAAAAAAATATCGTGGGATATAAACGTTTTAATGTACCTGAGTCCTGTTTCTTGGGGGTTTTGGCCTTATTTCTCGAGTCAAGATACTTTCGTCACTGACTGGTGACCAATATAATATAGTGAAAAAGAAATTGCTTATTTTTTCTTGAAAATGTTTCCACAGGATTTTACAGCTTGTATACAGAATTTTGTACAATGTAGATCTTATTAGTATTATAAATTGTGAAAGTAACTGATAATGTTAATGTAGTTACATCGCGTTGAAATTGTGTCAGCGCCCACTATTAACAAAAACAAAAGGAAATAACCTAATTTAAAGTCAACACAGACGGAACCCGGAAACGCGGGTAACAGATATAAAAAAGTAATAAAAAACTCAAATAAAATCATAACCACTTTATTGACAATCAAACATTTCGTTATGAATGAATAACAATATTGGTGTGCATTATTCGAATGTAAATAGTTTTAGTTGCGATGTTATCAAAATATAGCTACTTTAATAAAGTCAGATACTGGTTAGTGTTTAACAATAAATACTGATATAAGTACAGATGCCAAATATCAATTTTATTGATAAGTTTTGCTATTGGTATGTACAATGATAAATAAACGCCACGTAGTCATCCACAGAAAAGAAGATGACTTTAAAGTACTTAACTTAATTAGAAATACTCTACTATCATAATTGTCAAACCACAGGTACACACTTTTAAACATTAACTTAATCATACTGTACAATAAATACTAAATATTCTAAACCGGAAACTTAAACTAAAACCTAAATAAATATAGAAAATCTATCAGGTTCTTAACTGGATATTGAAAGCTAATGATACAAAGCCTATGTAAAATATATAATAGGTTTTATACAACATGAAGAAAACCAGCCTTTTCACTTAAAAACTTAAAACAGTTTTAATAGATTTTCGTGATTCGTTAGGTGTAAACAATTCTGTAAGTTAAGGTCAGCGTCCACCATACCAGCACCGCCACATAAAATTACCAAAAACTGAATTTTAACGCTGTGGTAGGTTCATTATATTTCAGATATGACAATGGACACGATACTGATTTACAATCGACATGTTAACTGCGTCTTATATATTAACCACGTTAAAGTCCGTTTTTCAATTACGGCGACGAGCGGTGCTGGTGTGGTACTAGTAAGTTGTCACTTCCATCATCATCATCATCATTTCAGCCAAAAGACGTCCACTGCTGGACATAGGCCTCCCCCAAGGATCTCCACAAAGGCCGGTCCTGGGCCGCCCGCATCCAATGATTTCCGGCGACCTTAACCAGGTCGTCGGTCCACCGTGTGGGAGGCCTACCAGCACTGCGCCTTAGTTGTCACTTATCAGCCCATAAATGACCCAATGCTGAGTCAGGCGTCCTCCAATTACATGGAACCACGCTGGCTAGACTGGTTGGCACAGGATTTCGCATCAAGATTTACTTCTCTTGCAGCTAAGTTTACGGTCTTAACATTTTCTTCTGTCGGCACTTACAACACACAGGATAAAATGTAGTGGCGACACTATGTATTCTTAATGTGGACGCTGGCCTTTAAGGTGATTGCTCCAGGGTAGCCCGCGAAATTCAAATTTTCTTACGTTTTTTGCAATTTGCAGGTCAGTGCTAGGTTGTATGTTAATTAAAATGTTATTCGCGGCTGTAAGACGTATGTAGTTATAGAATTATAATCATTAAAATCATCAATTCAACCCTCCAAGCTCATAAAGGTGCAAGAAAAACTTTTTCAACGTCAAAGTCATTCTTGCACCTTTATGAGCTTGGAGGGTTGTATTGATGAGTTTGATGAATATAACTCTGTAACTACATACGTCTTATAGCCGCGAATCAAATGTTCATCATCATACAACCTAGCACTGGCCTGCAAATTGCAAAAAACGTAAGAAAATTTGAATTTCGCGGGCTACCCTGGAGCAAACACCTTAAACTAGGAGCTCGCAGACCATGTTTCAATTGCATATCTGTATGACTATTCACTAAGTAGCTTAATCTATAAAATTATGTAGTTGTCAAATATCACGACATAGGCCTGCATGCGTTCGGTAGCGACACAGTTATGAAAGTCACAAAAGAATTTCATATGACAGTTGCGCAGGGGTATTATTGTTTAATTGTCAAGCAATTATGAACGAAACGATTGCTATATATTGTCATTGATTGGTATTACAAGATGAGATTACTATTAGAGAAATAAAAACATGCGAAGTCGAGCCAAATATCAATGGGTTAAATAAGTACGTGCATAAATTACTGAGGTGATGTTACCAGAAATGAAAATCGAAATCGGATAACAGGTTAAGTTTACATTTTAGTAATTGGAAACTTAATTTCACGTGTTTTTTACCCACCCACAATTTCAGAAAATATTGCGAATAGTAGATGAGAAATCATACTTAAATTTGCGCTATACCTATAAGTAGTATATCTAATATCAGAATGGTATTATTTCTGTCTAATTGATAAGGTGCTAAAAATATTTCTCACGAACTAAAATTGAAGGCAATAGAAAAGTTTGACCAGACCAGATATACCATTAAGCTTAAAACTATGTACTGACGTATACAGGGTTTAACAAAACTCTATTATAGCCATAGCAAAAGAATCAACGAAAGTTACGTGAAGAATAATACCAAAAAACTTCCTTTTTTTCTTAAAATGTTGGTCACCAACTAATGACCGACCCGTCATAACTCAGAGGAAGGACAAGTAAGAGTGAAATAAGGACAAGTAATCAAAGAAAAAAAATATAACTCAAATTACTGAGCATGTAGGATAATAATAACGATTGCTAGTTTATTGGTTTACACTGGAACCCCTGTTTTGTAGTAACAAGAACTGGCTAAGATAAACGTCGATTGCTCCTTCATACTTCAAGATAGAAAACACAGAATTGATTTTTTTTTGCTTAGTTTGCTGTCCTTTTTTGTTACAACCTGTACACGTAACCCGCTAGTCGGGCCTCCTATCTGGTGGAGAGAAATGAGCCTAATGCCTATGCCAAATTGGCCAGGCGTGTTCAAACACGCCTTATAATATTTATTCATTATTATATTATTTTACTTAAAATATCACACTCTCAAATTGTATCTTAAAATATCACACATGTCACGTATTTTTTTTAAATAAAATAAGATAAGAATTGGTAAGTATTTGTTTTTGATAAATACAGTCCTTATATCCTATTTTAACTGACAGGTGAATGCTTACATATAACTAAATGTTTAAGTTGTTAAGACAAAAACTCTTTCTTGATAAATAATAAAGTAATCTACATGGTAGATAATAAAATGTGAATCAAACTTTTTATCTTGCCAGCCAGTAGCGATCTTCATCATCGAGTTCTTACACTAAAGATAAGCTTAATTAAATTCGAAAAAATCTCACTATTCATTGTCCATTGAAGTGTTATTTGGGTAACTATTTGCACACTGCACTTTGAACTCTACATTGTACGAGCGCCATCTACTTTTAGTATCTTTAAAATCACTAATGCCCCCTGTCGTCAGTGATCGTGAACGTTCCGTTGCAAGGTGAACTATTGTCGAACGCTGCTGGTCTGAAAATAGATAACATTAAGAATGTATTCGTAATACGCACAGAGATGGCGCTAGCTAGCTCCGCTAGCTAGCTCTGAGGCTATTTTATATTTTTGTGGCAACATAGTGTTTGAACTGATCAACGATTATGATTATTTTTGTATGAAATGTGTGTTAAATTAGAACTTCAGATTATCAGGTCTTGACTTTAGAGTTGCATCGATTCTTAATATAACTATTTATTTTAGTGATTGTTATTTGACCCACGTCCTTGGGACTGGTGCCGTATTTGTTATACGTCAAAGTAAAATAATGACACAGACGTGTTTTGCTAGCATAATTAAAGAATTAGGGATTTATGAAGACAATTTTTGGCTGTGATAAAAAAGATCGTGAAAACCTAAGACATCATTAGACTATTTTTCCGCCGCCTAACGAAACGCATCTAGTAAATAAAGGAATTGGTTTTGAATGACGATATGTATGTATGAAAGATTGTCGTGCAACGTACAGATTTTTATAGAGAGACCAATACAGAGAGTTCTTATTTGAGTTATAGAGGTTGCGTATTTTAAGTTATAGAGGTTTTGGGCTCTGATGGGAAGGGAACATATTTTTTTTAAGTTTTAGAGGTGTTTAAGTTACCGAGGTTTGAGTTATCGAGGTTCTACTGTATATACAAATGGTCGGTAGGTAAAATACAAGACAAATTAGGATCGACACAGTACCTAGTAGATATGAAAACGGACCACATATGAAAAAGCACATAAATTACTGTTACTAAACATTATTATAGTATGGGACAGTTAACCTTGTAGTGCAGAAACAATTTTAGGACCATACTACTTTTAATAATAATAAAATGGTTATAATCTCATTATCCCTTGTTTTGCGATAGGCAGTAAATCTATACATACGTCTTTTTATCCGTTACCACCTCTTTTTCTTCAGTGTGAGAGGTTTCAGGTAGAATAAGTACGATCGCTCCTCCGATTGCGGCAAGGGCTGCGAGAGTCACCATGGGCAGGTGATCATTAATTGTAGTCTGGATATAAAGAAAAAAATATGTAGTAAATATTGCATAATTTTTACTCTGATTGTTGTCGTAAGTATATTGAATTGTTCTAAAAACATCTTTAAATACGCCATCTCGTCCCAAGCTAAGCAACTTAATGCTTGTGTTATGGTAACGATATAATAATAATAATAATAAATAAATATAATAAATATCCTTGGACATTTCACACAACGCCATCTCGTCCCAAGCTAAGCAACTTAATGCTTGTGTTATGGTAACGAGATGGATGATAAACTACTTATATACATTTTTTTTTGTAAATACATACATATTATAGATAGAAATGACACCCAGACTCCGAGCCAGTGCCTCTGGTTTACACAAAGACACTTGCCCGACCCCGGAATCGAACCCGGGACCCGTTGATCCAAAGACGGCACATCTAACCACTAGACCAACGAGGCAGTCTTTAAAATACGATAAGCATTTCTATAATACTACAATAAATGAAAAATAAATCACTATTACTGAACAATACTCTGGTGTGGGATCATTAACAAATTATTCTTATTATATATATAAATTTGAATACAATAAAAATAATCCTAACTCACCAGCTTCCATAGATACGGTATGCATATAAGAGCTATCCCCGCAGCTATTTGACTCGCACCAACCCCAAGGTTCCTTACAACTGTTGGGTACAGGTCCACGGTGTATATAGGCAACATCATGTTTGTCAAACCAATAGCAAACTTTCCAATCATGAGGCAAGCTATCATGATCCATTGGTCCTCGAAAGCCAATGAAAACAGTTCACTTGCCACACAAGCAACTCCACATAGTATCATACTAATGAATATTGGTACACGTCTTCCAGCCTTCAAGAGTATAGGGATACTTATGGCTACAGCTGGGATCTCCACAGCGGCCAGAATTAAAGACGTGACGTGTAAATTTCCCAAATTAAATTTGCCAATGTTTAGTAGCAATCCATAGTACGCGATGGTCATTGCAAACCATGCTAAGAATAGACATATTGTCCTTTTCCTCAGAGCCCCTTTGAAGAGCAACGACACACTAGGTCCGTCCTCTTGACTTTCAACCTTGTGCAGCATAAGCAGCTTGTCGATATCAGCAGGAATCTCACGCTTGTTGAACTTCGCGACTTTCTCTAAAATCAATTTTGCTTCTTGTGTCTTGCCCATGCTCAACAGCCATCGAGGTGATTCTGGTAAAACGAACCTAGAATTGACAAAATAATACTTTTAGAATAAAGTTTCATTCTGCATCTCGATTTGCAGTTCATATTCTCCAAAAATATATATTTAGGAATATTATGGCTAGAGATACATTTAATTTAATTGTTAAATTTAAGTACGCTTATTGCTTTGTATTTTGCTTATTACAATGATTTAAATCCCACTGACATTTATTGCTTATAAAAATGTGATTTATCATGTCAGCTCAAAAATGACTTAATCGGGTCCTTACAGGAAACCTAGAATACTGTGCCACGCTAGCAAGACGGGTTGGCACAGAGTTTCTATCAAGTTTTCCTTCTCTAGCGGCTAGTTTACTGCCTCTGAATATGTCATTCCTTTAGTCGCCTCTTAGGAAAGCCTCAGAATGGCATGGGTTAGTGACATTATCTAAATCCGTCACCACGTATTTCTGTGAAAAGTGAGAGTAAGTAGACAAAATATTACCATAATGCAATGAGTAAGCATCCAGGTACAGATAAACTGAGTTGCAGCTCCCGCCAATTCGGCATCACCAGAGACAATAGCGTCACAATCAGGTACGCTAAAGGCAACCAAAAGAAGTTGCATACTCCAGCTATGGTCACCCATTTCCCGCCAACAAGTTCTACGGAGAGGACGAAAGCTGCGTACACCACGGATACTGATACAAAGCCCATAATGAGCCGTACTATGATATATTGGACGTACGAGCGCACTAAGAGGGACAAGATAGCAAGAGAGCTCTGAGCTACCATCATGGCCATCAAAATACGTTTCCTGCCGAACCTGTAATAAAAAAGCATCATTAATATTTCTTTCGCCTGGTTATAGAGGGCATCGTACTTTGTTTCTTCAATAAAAGGTTTCGTAAAAACCTGCAGGTAATGACTACTTTTGAAACCACAATGTTATGATCGCGGTATGGTATACGGTATACCTAACACATGTACGACTGAATTACAAGTTGGATGTATTATAATTATCACTGTTCACATAATTGCATGTGAATCTTAGAAACACGACAATAGTGCATCCATTACAGAAATTTCCAGTCGAACATAATAGTACTGTTACAATGAGATTCTTCTATGTCTTTTTAAAAAGTAATTTATTACACGACGAATGGAATAGAATGAAATTACAATTAATATCGGGAAAAATGGTTACGTGTGAGACAGATGAAGGCTAGGAGAAGACTGCCCGCCGGTCGGGGCGGTCTGAGCACGTAGAGATTGGGATTGCTGACTAGACAGAAGGTTTAGCCAGCGTCAGGGAAAAGGTATACTACAGAAGGGTATAACAGCCCCCCGGAGAAGAGTAAACTTCGGGGTTGCAACTCCGAATGTTTACAGGTAGGTTAGGAAATTCGGAGCCTAGGAGGAGGCGTAAATGGAGTAGGAGATGGAGAAGAAGGTGTTTGATGATGTTGGGTAGGTGTGCCGAGGAGTTCGATGGGATCTGAGCGAGTCTCAGTACCCTGGCGTATAAGTCTAGACAGGTAACCATTTTCTTTCATAAAATAGAAGATTTTATACAAAACTAAACTTAATACTACACATGAAATAATAATAGTTATTATAGAGTGATGTGTCCCATATTTGACTATAAACGGTGGTTGGTCTATAATTCGATCCAACTCAGATAAATAAGTTTTAATTTCATGATTTGAATGTAGATTATCTAAATTGGATTCCCGAAGGTGTACAGGGGGCACATCATCTAGTTTTACAATATCTAGGTTAAAATTAGAAAGGTTGATTACATTAAAATAAGAGGACACTGGTAAGATACTAAAATTAAATGAGGGACCCTGTGGGGTCAATACAATATTTTTACTGTATGCGGTACATTGATTAGGTACCGAGATTATTCCGGCACCATGGATAGTGTCCTCGGTTACTTCTGAATAATTACAATCTAATGTTATTTTACTTGACCTTGATTGAACAAATAGCCACCTATTGAATTTTAATGGATGCCAGATATCTATAGTACCTGGGAGGAATTTAGGTTGGCATGTTTCGGGTATATTATTTAAAACCCTGGTTAAGATCTCACTTTCACAGATCGGATCTGCGGACACAGAATAAATGTTCATAGTGTTACATATGTAATACGTGTCACTATAGTCACGACAGTATTCTAAAGAGTTGAATTTGCAGTATTGCGTTTTGTCATTGGTCATGGCGATGTACTTAGTACTAGGTAATAGCATTCCAAATATTTCCGATTTGTTATGCGGCATAGGTAAAGGTAAGTTATGGTAAAGAATATATTCTTTCGGGAAAACTAAAGGAATTTGAACAATAAAAATGATTCTATCCGTAGAATAAAAACATTTCATGTCGATTACTTTTAACATCGTATGCATATCATGTAAGTTTAGGCTAATCGGTAAGTCTACATTGTTAGGTAGCTTATTATAATGGTTGGCGAGCTCTCGGAATAATTGCGCGGGCGTTAAGACCGCCGGGCTTAAGATATTTTGACTACAGAATATAATACCGTTCGTGAGGTCTTCAAGTTGGAATGATAAGGTGAGTATTGAGGTCTCCAAACTATTCAATATGAATTCAAGTCTAGTAATAATGTTATTATTTACCGATTCCTGAGAAAAGTTTTTAATTATGGATGAAAGCTCGTCAACCGCATCATATAAGATAGCTTCATTGTTTTCTAAGGTTTGTAGTGATTGATTGAAAGAAGATAACGTAGAAGTAGTAACTATAATATTTTGTTTTAACAACGAAGCTAACTTTTGCTGATCGTGTTGTAATAAGGAAATAGCATTGTCATACTTTAGGGCATCATTTTCGTCTAAAGTGCCAAAAATAGTCCTAAGTATTGAACCACCAGCGCCGATCCAGGCTGATCTACTCTGTTTGTCGGAGATGAGGTGTTCAAAAGAATTGAAAGAGTCTACCATGTCGCGGTAGCGAACTGCTAGCGGTTCGACTGTACTAAAACATTCGTCGTTGTTTACGATACGATTTGATGAACAAAATTCTTTCACGATTTTTATAACGGATTCAATATTTTCCATATGGCTGGAAAAGTGAGAGATATCCTGCGGAATGAGGATATCTAAATGACCATTTTGAATCTTAAGTTTTCCTTCATAATCAAAGAAAATACCTGGACTTGAAGTAATTGGCTGGACAGACAGTTGCGCGTCTATCGTGGCCCTGAAAGTAGAACATAAAGGAAATGGAAAGTAAAATGCTTACGAACAGTTAATTTACCTTACATCTAGCTATGTATAATATGTCTTATTCTAGGAATAGTATTGAATGAAAGTAAGTATTTATTTTATTACTAAGGTATATTAATTATAATTTATTTACTCTACAGGTTCCACGTCACGCGGGAGAAGAAAAGAGATAGTATTTGCAGTTTTAATTTCATCATAATGATGGGTGACGTGTCTCCTATTTATCAAAAGAGTCAAAGTATTGTTGCCATTTATTTTAATGACCTTGAATGGGCCCTTCCAGCATGGAGACAGAGCCTTGCCTTGGCGGACGTGACTTTTCAGGAAAACATGGTCTCCAGCTTTATATGAGACAGGTTTAGTGCGCTGGTCGTAATAAACTTTAGATCTCTCCTTAGAGGCGGTAATATTTTCGATAGCTCTGTTTCGCGAGTGTTGAAGTCGGTGCTGTAGCATTTTCAAATATTCGGGGTACGTGGTTTCAGGAGACGATTCGAAAAGAGAGTCAGGAATGAATGGCTTATGACCAAAGAGCAATTCATAGGGAGTGAAATTAGTAGTCGAATGGACGTTAGTATTATACGTCATCATCGCTGTGTGTACATATCTGGGCCAGTTGTTAAGGTTGGGATCTACGAAGGATTTTAGATATTCTTTGAGAGTAGAATGACTCCTCTCAAGAGCACCTTGAGTCTGTGGGTGATATGGGCTGGACCAGAGTTGTTTGACCTTAAGGAATTTACATGTCTGCTTAAACAGGTCTGAAGTAAAGTTAGTTCCCTGATCCGTCAGGATAGTTTTGGGTATACCAAATAGGCTAACGAAATGAACGAGGCAGTCGGTGCTTTCTTCAGCAGTCGCGCTACGCATGGGGTACGCGACGGAGAATTTAGTTAAATCATCCTGTATAGTAAGGATGTATTTAAGCTTGGCCGTGCCGGATTCGGGGAGCGGACCTACAACATCCAATGCTACTCGTTGAAAGGGGCTAGTAGAGGTGGAAGTGATTTGCATGGGGGCGCGATTAGTTCTCCTGAGCGCTTTATTGAGTTGACAAGAGGTACAGTGTTTTACGTATTCTTCTACGTCTGACCGCATACCTTTCCAGTAATATCGCTCTTGGATTCGTTTTAGCATTCGCGTGGAACCAAGATGTCCTGAGATGGGAAGGTCATGATTTTGGTTAAGGATCTTCTTTACTTCGGATGGAGTCGGGTAGATAATATCATCGTGATATAGGTGAACAGTTATATTTGTCCCATGGAATAGGTATCCTAGCATGTTATATATTTTAACCAAAGAATGTTTATGGAAAGGATTCTTAAAGTCCGATATTCCTACTTCATTTATAGTAGGGTAGGACATAATTATTTGGTCACGAGCATATTTAAGAGACTTGAATATGTCCGGATATGGACTTTCATCGAAATGATGGACTTTGATGAAGAGGAAGAAGTAAGTTTTGTCTTCAGCATCAAGGCATAGGAAGGTAAATAGTGATCTTTCTTTCTTCAGAAGTTCATCGCGATCAAGACTTGGGCAATTATCGAGCACCTCTTGAACATATGGCATGGATTCATCCATGTCTATTGAGGTAGGTATGATTATTAGTTTTTGTATACTTTTTAGTAAACTTTCATTATGTTCAATGATACGAGTATTGAAGGATTTTTCAGGTGACTTCAGGAATTGGCTATAATTTTCATCGAGTAAAGGTAAGTTTTCAGGTACTGGAGGAGGAGTCCCAGGATTGGGGTAAGTAGATCTAGGTAAGGATTCAGGATTTTGCCAACTAGTAGAAGGTTGGGGCTCTGGTTCTACCTCACGACGTGTTTCGCGATCTACAGAATTAAGGTAATCCATTACTTCGTCTTCGATTTCAGGATTTATTAGATCGGGATTAAGGTTCGATGGAGGAGAAAGTGACAGATCTTGTGGATCAATGTTTACCTTGTCAGAGTATAAAGGATTTACAGGGTATCTGGAAAGGGCATCTGCAGCTGAATTTAATTTGCCTTTGCGGTAAGTGATTTCGTACTCATATTCCTCCAGCTTTAACCGCCAACGTTGGAGTTTACTACTAGGATCTTTGTGATTAAATAGCCATATTAGAGGGCGGTGATCTGTGACTATTTTGAACTTTCGCCCATAGAGGTAAGGGCGAAAGGTTTTACATCCATAGATGATAGCCAACAGTTCTTTCTCTGTGGTGCTATAGTTTATTTCACTTTTATTAAGCGTACGAGATGCAAAAGCAACTGGTTGGTCCTTGCCTATAGGACCCTGGGACAGTACTGCACTTACAGCGTAATTTGACGCGTCACAAGTGAGAATAAAAGATTTGGAGAAATCAGGATAGATTAGTAGCGGAGCGGTAGTTAGTGTTTGTTTTAACGTATCAAATGCTAATTGTTGTTGGTTTTCCCATTTGAATGTTGATTCCTTTTTGAGAAGAGTTGTCAAGGCTTTAGCTGTTTTGGAGAAGTCGGGGATGAAACGGCGGTAATATGAAACTAGACCTAAGAATGATTTTACATCTTTTGGTGTCCTTGGAATTGGAAAATTAGCGACGGCTTTGATTTTATCGGGGTTAGGTTTAACACCGTGTTCCGTGATTACGTGACCTAGATAACAGACTTCGCGTCTGAGGAACTCGCACTTTTCTGGTTGGAGTTTAAGGTTAAATTTCCTCAGTCTTTCGAATACGGAGATTAGATTTGCGATGTGGGACTGGAGGTCATACGAATATATCACGATATCATCTAAGTAAACAAAACATCGCACGCCTTGAAAGCCAGATAGGGCTGTGTTCATGAGTCTTTGAAACGTAGAAGGAGCGTTTTTTAGACCAAACGGCATTCGGGTGAACTGAAAATGCCCCTCGGGAACTGAGAATGCTGTTTTTTCTGCATCCTCGTCCTTGATCTCTATTTGATGAAATCCTGAGGCTAAATCAAGGGTGGAGAAGTACTTGCTGTTGCCTAATTGGTCTAAGATTTCTGTGATCTGGGGAATTGGAAAGGTATCGCCTACTGTGATATCGTTGAGTTTTCGATAGTCTATTACTATGCGCCACTTCTGTTTGCCCGAGGCATCTTGTTTCTTAGGGACTATCCAGATTGGGGAAGACCAGGGGGAGATAGATGGCTTAATTATTCCCTGGTCTAACATTTGGTTGATTTGTCTATGAACTTCGGCTTTGTGAATCTCCGGGAATCTGTAGGATTTTGTATTTACAGGATTATCGGATGAGGTTTTAATTTCATGTTGGATAGCTTTAGTGTAGGATAGTTTTTCTCCTGGGAGGTAGAATATGTCCGAGAAGTCGGAGCAGATTTGGAACAGGGATTGAGTCTCTTCATCATTGAGGTGAGATGTACGAAGCTGGTCTAGAACTCTATTGGTCCGTTGGAAGGCGCTAGGTATTTCGGAATAGGAGTTAGTCATATTAGGTGCAGAAAAATACGAAGATTCAATAGGCGATAATCTTAAATTGAGATTTGATTGAAGAGGAATAGGCGATTCTGAAATATTGGCGACTGTAAGATTAATTCGGTTGTTGTCTTTTACTTGAACGAGACAATTTGCAATTAAAAGATCGTCAGAGGGACTTTGATCGATAATGAGGCCGATTTTGATTTCTGGATTGACGACCGAACATTCTATAACAACTTCTGCCCGGGGTGGTATAATGTAGGTAGGTTCGCAAAACTGAAGAGTTGTTTTTCGGTCTCCAAAGAGTAGGGAGTCTGTTGAATAATCAATAGTGCACTGAAACGATTTTAGGAAATCATTACCGAGAATACCATCGTATGGCAGATGGATCTTTCCTACTACGTGGAATTTATGCTTAAGAGGTTTGCGGAACGAGTCTGCTAGCAGTAGATTAAGGTTAAAGTGACCTAAAGTTGCCGTAGTTTCCTCAGCAGGGTCAATACCCTTTATTAAGATTGGTTCTTTAGTGAGAGTCGGTTTAAACTGTATTGAATCTTGTTTAATGAGACTAACGGAAGAACCGGAGTCGATTAATAACGTAAGAGGTACTTCAGAAATAGGCGACTGAACTAGAATATGTGGAAGTAGTAGTTTGGAGTGATTACTGGATACTTCGTACACCTCGAGTGTTTTATGAATCTTGGATTCACTGGAACTCATGATAGGAGATACAGTGGATGCAGTGGATACAGTGGATGCAGTGGATACAGTGGATGCAGTGGATTCAGTGGATACAGTGGATGCAGTGGATTCAGTGGATACAGTGGATACAGTGGATACAGTGGATGCTGCGGATACAGTGGATGCAGTGGATACAGTGGATGCAGTGGATACAGTGGATGCAGTGGATTCAGTGGATGCAATGGGGATAGCATACTTTCGATTGGTGTCGAGTTCTACGTCTTGACATCTCATACGACACCTATGCGAGACGTTTCCTAGTTTTTTTTGATAATCGACTTCGTCGCGAGAGTCGTCATTGTAATTAGGCGCGTACTGAGGTGCCTCCATATAATGCACCGGATTTGGTCTATAAGATGACCCAGGAAGGTTAGGGTTTGGGTTTGAGAACCGCTGGTTGTTATATGTTCTTTTCCGGCAGTTCTCGATGCTGTGACCCGGGGACTTGCAATACCTGCACGTTATTTGATTTGAAGGCGGTTGGCGGAAATCATTTCTCCGGAAATTGTATGTGTTTGGATAGGACCGTTGAGGGTTTACGAAATCTGACCGTTTATGAAAATTGTCCGCCTGTCCCGGATTTATTGGCCTGTGCGGCGTGTTATATGTTTGGAGGATCTTCTCTTCAGACGCGGCGAAGTTGATTGCTTCATTTAAAGTTTCAGGGTCACGACAGCGAACAACAGTAGATAATTTAGGGTTAAGACCGACAATAAACGTATGTGTCGCCAGGTCTTGCATGGCGGCGACACGGCCCGCAAGTTCGCCCTTCTTCTTTGTGGGGATTGATATATTTATTTCTGTTAGCAACTTTGACAAGCATGATTCAACCCTAAGTGCAAACTGGCTGATAGAGTCGGACTGTTTTTGTCGGCATTCTAGCAATTCTGATAGTAAGGCGGAGTAGTGTTTTCTTTCGCCGAACTGGGATTTCAAGAAATCCTTTAGTTGTTCCCAGTTCGTAAACTCCTTGATGGAACAAGCTGTTTCGGCTCTCCCCTGAAGTTGGCTCAGAATATATTTAAATAAAATGGGCCTCTGTATTTCCGAGGCTAAGTCGTAGGCATTATTACAATTTGCTATAGTACTAAAACTGTGAAGGGTTTGTCTGGTGACCCTTGGGGTAGTGGGTGTTGGGCTCGGAGGGAGCTCAGCGTCTGCTGGGGCGATTTCGAGAGTTGATAGAGAAACTTTCTTAGTATCTGCTTCTACTTTAGGTACTTTGTGCATACTAATTTATGTTGAAGGAATGTCAATAATTATTTCAAATTAATATTGAATTAAAATTAATATGACCAATGACTTACGCGAGCAAGACGACTAGCGTGTGGGCGGTAAGCAACATTTCTTCCAGGAACGGCCGGAGCGCGCGCAGCTGCGACGCGTAAACAGGATACTGCGATGACTCAGCCGAGATAGCGATGGGTGTCTTGGCACGCTACGACTAGTTTCTTCCCCTGGACACGGCGATTTCCTTCACGGGTACAGAGGTTTCTTCACAGGAAACTGAGGTTTTCTTCGCGGGATACAGAGATTGTCTTCACGGTATAAAGGGTTTTTTCTTTTTTCACAGGGTACGGAGATTTCTTCGCAGGACACGGCGATTTGTTTTTACGGGATACAGAGGTTTCTTCTTCCACAGGATACAGAGATTTCTTCGCAGGACACGGCGATTTGTTTTACGGGATACAGAGGTTTCTTCTTTCACAGGATACAGAGATTTCTTCGCAGGACACGGCGATTTGTTTTACGGGATACAGAGGTTTCTTCTTTCACAGGATACAGAGATGAGTCTTCGCGAGAGGCGTTTTCCCGGGATTTTCTTTTCGTCGAAAATCCCACCGCTGCCACCAATGTTACAATGAGATTCTTCTATGTCTTTTTAAAAAGTAATTTATTACACGACGAATGGAATAGAATGAAATTACAATTAATATCGGGAAAAATGGTTACGTGTGAGACAGATGAAGGCTAGGAGAAGACTGCCCGCCGGTCGGGGCGGTCTGAGCACGTAGAGATTGGGATTGCTGACTAGACAGAAGGTTTAGCCAGCGTCAGGGAAAAGGTATACTACAGAAGGGTATAACAGTACCATGAGTTTCTTAAACAAGGTTTATATGTTTTCATTCACTAAGGTTTCCGTGTGGTGAATTGACGATACACGATGTCATCACCTCATACCGTCCTGAGGGTGTCGTAAAAGGCGACTAAGGGAACGCAAGAGGCAGACCACCTAGCCTCAAGAGAAGGAAAACCTGATGCAAACACTGAGCCAACCCAGCGTGGCTCAGTAGGCGAATCTCCCTTCATGAATTTGGAGGAGGCCCGCCTCAGTATTGGGCAATTTAAAGGCTGAAATGATGATAATGATGATGAAGGTTTTGCAGCTATAATATGTGGTGCTCGAATACACTTAATTCACCCATCTGGTTATTGAAACAAAAAGTCATCAGATTTTGACTTAGACCATGTGTCATCTGAGAAACAGCTCTAAGTGATACACGTACTATACGCATAGATACATTTCTCGTCATCATTTCAGCCCGCAAATGACCTACTACCTACTACTACTACTGCCTCCTCCAACACGTAGCCTTGCCAGCGTGGTACAGTAGGAGGGTAGCCTACTGTACCACGCTTGGCAAAACGTGTAGGCACAGGGTTTGTTTCAAGTTTTTCCTGTTTTGCGGCTTGGTGATCTGCTACTTGCGTTTCTTTGGACGCCTTGGTACACTACCCTCAGGATAGTGTGGGTAGGTGAAATTGTATAATGTATTTTAAATCTGTTACCACACGGGAAGATACCGAAACAGAGACCACATTCCAAAACTACCCTTTTTTGGATTTAAACCGGAACATTACCATCATCCCGTTCCAGTCCACTATTAGACATAGGCCTCTCCGAAAAGAGCACCGTAGCGTCTTAAACCACTTGCATTTAACTCCACTCAAGAACTCGTTTACCCCAGCGGTTGTCGGTTCTTCTACAGTTAGCTAATTATCTGAGCTATTGCATACCGCCCTAATTTAATTAACTCCAAATAAGTGAAACTGTACACTATGTTATTTGATGGTTATCAATATGGTTCGTAGTTTAAATTTTCATATTTGTACAGAAACCCCAACAGACCTCGGCTGTAATACCATATACTAAAAGTGGAAGTTAGGACTTAAGTACACGTGTACGGCTAATGCGAATAGTTTAGCTTATTTCAGCAATGGTCGAGGCTAATAAGCGTTTCTATAAAGCCTAAAATGTCCATAAATGGTTCTCTTACTTGTCTGATATAAATCCTCCGACGACACCGCCAACGCCGACGCCTACCAAAAACACAACTTCGGCTAAGCTAGTCAGACTGGCTCTGTCACACACCAGATTCCATTCACTGATTATAGTATTTCCAACTTCAGACCTGTCATAGGCCCACTGTGTGCATTTCTGGAATGAGTCTAATAGGGGCGCGGTCTGATTCATGATACTCTCCACTGTGGCTTCGGGAGACAAAGTCCGAACCATACAGGCGTTGTCAGGCTGACTATAGTTTCTCCATATCGCTAACGGTATACTTGATAAATTCTCGGGTACTTGACACCAGAAGTCTGTTTCTTTTGCCTGTGAAAATGGAAATCATGATTTAAGCTCCGCTTGATGACACTTCAGCCAGATAGTTACAGCTTGTTGGTCTAGACTCTAGAGGTTGGATCATGAGTCCCCAGTCCTATTCCCGGGTCGGGTCTTTGTGTAAACCAGAGGCACTTGCTCTGAGTCTGGGTATCATTTGTGTTCGTGAATTACATAATGTTTGTTAACTGCCTCTGATTTCGTCGCACCTATTTTCCTTTTTTAAGTATGTTGTGAATTATATAAATAATTTGAGTTTTTTTTAAAATAATGTATGATTTGCTCAAAAGCTAGAGAACTTAGGTATATCTATTGATTGATACAAATAATATACTAGTCTGTGACCACTGTACGTCATAGTTTACTTTCTTTTTTTCTTATGTTTCTTCTGTCTCCGTATGTGTGTGTCTGTATTTTATTATACATAATAAGTATCGCATCTTTTTTTCTGAATAATCTGCGCTTATTTTGGTTATCTCAACTTAGTACGTTAATCACCCACTAATGGGAAAGGTGCCTAGCAGTTTCATGGAGGGAAATTAGCTATCCGGGGCACGAAATTGACGCATAATTACTAATGGTTCTGTATACCTTAGTTCTGCTCTCGAAATTGGTAGTAAATGCGATTTGACATAATTATTGAAAAATAAATAAATACTGTAAATGAATTTTTTTAATATTTTGATTGATTTAATATATTTTTTTCCCACGGTTAGGGGAGACCGTCGTGGGAATATTTGACACAGTTATTTTAAGACAACCATGAATACCGCTAAACCAATCTTCCTATTGTATAAATATAAGTGTTATCTATGTGATTGATTATTATCTTAATTAACGACTGACACAGGCAAACATATTCATTAATTTCAATTACCTTTTTTAAATAAACAATATTATTATTGTTAGACGTTAATTTTCCGGTTTACGTACATGATAATTAATCATGTATGTTTATTAAAAAACAATAAAAACACAAGCAAGATAATTATTTCTTTCCTAATCCAGGTTCTATGATTTATTTTTAATACAGAGTCCAAATCAGCCACCCTAAAAGAAGTTCAGAAGTCAAAGCAAGTTTTAGACTAATGTGGTGATACACTTAGAATACAAAATGTCACCAACCCAAACCATTCTGGGGGTTTCGTAAGACGCGACTGACAACATGCAAGAGGCAGTTATGCTGTATGAGTATGCAAACCAATATCGCTAAATAGTAGTGCATTGTTTTTTTTAAAGGCAGTTTACAGACTTGAAATACACAAACACAAATTAAACCCAGACTCAGAGGAAGTCCCTCTGGTTACACAAATACACTTGCCCGACTCCGGAATCGAACCCAGGATCCCGTGATCCAAAGACGGAACATCCAACCCCCAGACTATGATAAAATTGATACATGGACTTGGGAGGCATCACATCGTAGTGCTCTGGAATATTGAGAGTTCTACAGTATTGTGGTTGTTTCAAGCTAGGGCCCACTATGGAGTCGGGGCTCCTCTAAATTAGGGAAGTTAGCTTACTGTACCATGCGGGCACACGGTTTGTATCGTCTTCACCTCCAGAAATCCTGTTCCTCGACATTGTATTTTGGTAACTACTACTCAGCCCAAAAATAACCCACTGCTGAGACGGGTTTTTCAAGTTTTCCTAGGTTTTGAGGCTTGTCATTTCCTTTTGTCGGCTCATACGGCATCCTCAGGATAAAATGGGGTGGTGACCACACGGAAAGGATATTTCGCTGTTTTGTTGTTATTATAAAGTGGAGGCACAAACAAACAATTTTTTCCCAGTGGGGCAGCTCCACGAGTGGGCGGTATTCCCCTACCTCGAGCTTTGGCGACCACTAATTGGCTGCGGTCTTTCGTAAATTACCCTCCCTAAAGTTCGATGAAATTCGTTCCCTCCAACTTACTACTACTACTAGTCGGCCCATAAATGACCCACTGCTAAGTCGGGCCTCCTCTCATCACAGGGCGGGTAATTAGCCTACTGTGCCACGCTGGCCAGACGGGTTGGCACAGGGTGTCGTATCAAGTAATTCTTGTCTTGCGGTTAGGTTTTCAGATTTATCATTTCCTTTTTTCCAGAAATGGTCCCCTGGATGGAATGAGGTTGTGACACTATGTATTCTAAATCCGTCACCACACTGAACCACACTTCCAACTTGAGCGATGGTTATCCACCCATTTCTCCTTATGAATCTGTCCCCAAGCAATCTCGCATAATTACTTACCGTGAATGTCGGCAGATATATGTGGAACGTGCACGGCAGTGAGAATAATGACAGTAGAAATGTCATCATGAGCTGCCAGCGGCCATATTTGCCGATGATGGTAGAAACCACATCAGGACCCTCGTCATCGACGGGCGATACCGCGAGCGCCTTCTCTTTGAGCCCTTGGCTTGGGATTACTGAAAATAACAGACACCGAATTTAAGAAAAGAGTAATTATAAAATAGTATAGCGTAATATAATAAGCAGAGGAAGGAATCCACTTTCCATAAACTGCCAGCATCTTACAATCACTATCACTCCATATTATAAAACAAAGTCGCTGTCTGTCCGTCCCTATGTATGCTTGAATCTTTAAAACTACGCAACGGATTTTGAAGCGGTTTTTTTAATAGATAGAGTGTGTCAAGAGGAAGGTTTTTAAGTAGGTATAATACATCCATAATATTTTAATCATTGCACCCGTGCGAAGCCGGGGTGGGTCGCTAGTTTATTATAAAAGGGAATAAGTACTATGTTAATTCACCAAAGGTTTTTGTTTAACTGCTTTCGTTTCCTTTTGTCGGTTCTTACCTCAGTATGAAATGTGGTGGTGACACTTTGTCTTCTAAATCCGTCACCACACGGACATATTACATACATTAAAACCTAATCAAATAAAACCACGAAAGTATGTCAATAAACCTTGCTCACGAACCGTGGCCATAGCGGTCATTGACTTACAGAAAGATTATGATAAATTCAGTTAAAGCAATAAAGCTAAATTCATCAAAGCGATACCTAGAATACAAAGTAGCTTGTCAATTTTTGTAAACGATATTCTTATTTGAATCGATTTCTCTTGCGAAAATTTGGAATAGTTTATCATATCTAAGTAATTGAATTTTTCAAGGTTTCCTCTGCCATTCTTTCAGTGCACTTTATTCGTACCGAGAGCAACAGTATTATGACTGTAATTTTCTTAGTTGTTCTACTTAGTAGTTTAGTGCTAATGTTTTAACTAGGAAAAACACAATAGGAAGAAATAGGCGACTTGAAAGGGTTGTTTACTGATTGTTTATCAAGGCGACGGTAACTGCTAACGGTGCTGCGGCTGCGAGGTTGATTTACATCAAACGAGCGAATGCTCATTTTATCCCCTCTATATCAAAATCTTTTAGTGTAAACAGGCGTAGAGCATTCTTTCGTTGTTCTTATTGTGTTCACAAAGATTCTATGGAATATTCTAAGAATGCTCGCTCGCTCTATGTAAACGGCGCTTGAGCGCGCGAAGCGTTATTGCGTGTTCGGGCGTGCTCGCGCCCCTGACCGGTCTCTACAAAGCGTTCTTGTGTTCTAGCGATTGTACCTAATCGATTAAATTATGGGTTCAACAAACGTTTTGGAATTGACCACGTTCTTCTTGTTTTTGCATATCCGTCACTGTTTCACCTACATTATCCATTGTCCTTCGTTGCATTAAATTTATTCTTTAATTATTTCTTCTTTAATTATTTTATATTAATTCCTTCTTTTAATGCTCTTGTTCTAGCTCTAGCTCTTTGTTCGTTTGGTCTAAACTCACCTTTACGCTCGACCGCCGCAAGTGGTATTAAATTCTAATTTCATATTGATAAGGTTTTGTACCTTTATGAGTATTTTTTCAAAATTTCGTCGTATAAAACCCCAATTATCAATATTAGCATACAAATGGCGCCAAGTCTCGTGCGTCTGATGCTAGCACGTGTTTAGTAGCATTTCGCGCGCTCGTAATTATTGCTGCCGCATGCGCCCGTGTTGCCGCATAGGCGCCTTGGCAATGATCTTAACATCAATACAGCTGCCGAGTGACCTGCGCTAGCGCTTATTAATGTCTTCATCAGACGATATTGAAACGTGGAAATCTATATCTATACTTGATATATAAAAATACAGTTTGTCTGAATGCGCTGATTCTGGGAACTACTACTCAGCCCATCGATGGCCCACTGTTGAGTCGGGCCTCCTCCATTTACATGGGGGGTAATTACGCCGGCCAGACAAGTTGGCGTAGGGTTTCGTGTCAAAGTTTCCTTCTCTTGCGACTAGATTATCGGCCTTATTTTTTGTCGGCTCTTACGACACCCTCAGGATAAAATGGGGTGGTGACATTATGTATTCTAAATCCGTCACCACACGGACTTAGGGAACAGTAATATTTGCAGTAATAATGTAACCAATCGACTCCTTAATTCGAGATTATCGTTCGATATTCAAGAGGGTTTTATAGCATTAATATTCACGATCAGTAATTTTCCTTTGCATTTTGGATGGCGGAAAATATATTACAATACAGGCCTTATTTTAAAATGAAGTTACGTATTCTTTGCGGTTTACAAAGGTTATTAAAAAACAAAGCATGATCTTCAAAATCTTAGCTGGCGGCGCGCAGTTTCGCATCAAAATTTTGCGCAAATGTTACTGTATCAAAATGATCAAAACGTGGATATTTCTAAAGGTAAACCCGGTCGCCTTTTTCTTTTTCCACAGGTAACAGTAATATTAACTAGATACTTAGTTGTTGTCTACCGTTATTGCTTTATAGTTACGAACTTATTGTTTCGTCTTTTATCAACATAAAACGATAATTCCATATGTAAAATTATCGCCTTGTATTATGTATTTTTTTGCAGTCATACGTCATTATATGGTGCTATTTTAGAACCCACGATGAGTTATGTCACCAAAGTATTTTCCTTTTAGTTTTGAAAAGGAAAATATCTTTTTTGAACATCGAATCACTCGGTATTCATTTGTTTTTTAAGAAAGATCAAGATTTAAATGAGGTCAAATTGCCTTGGTCCTACGTATTACGTAGAGGATGCATTAATTTTATAAATAGGCCCCCCGCTTACTTTGTGCGTAGTTTTACAAACATCACATAGACATCCGTCTGGACATTATTCTTCATCTTGTGGACAGCTGCATTTCGGGCCAAGGCCGGAGGGCATATCGATTACAGTCGCGATTTGCATGGCTGACTTGGCACATTAATTGGAACCTTTCATGCACTGAGATAATACTGCTATACCTTCGTGTAATGATTACGTATAACAAGGTGTAACAGAAACTGTTTTATATTTTATACTAGTGGCCCGCCCCGGCTTCGCCCGTGCAAAGCGGGTGTGGGTTATACATATAAACCTTCCTCTTGAATCACTCTATCTATTAAAAAAACCGTATCAAAATCCGTTGCGTAGTTGTAAAGATTTAAGCATACACGGGGACGGACAGAAACAGCGACTTTGTTTTATACTATGTAGTGACAAATAAGTTTTTATTTAGTTTTGTTTGTGCCAATGTTCTGTTGCTTAGAGGTTATCTAAAAAGACACTATAATACATAGTGTATTTTTAAATAACCTATAAGCAACATATTGTTTTAATTCTCGGTTTGATTATAACATGGTTGGATTATAAATAAACAAGCTGTTCTGCTAGAAATCAGCTGCCTAGCTATGATGAGTATATCATAGCGGCTATGTAATCTGCGTTCCATGTATCGTGAGTTTTGTGTTCATAATACTATAGTCATAATAATTTCCTTTAAAAAGTTCATAAAAATTGACATAGTGTTCATATAAGTACCGTAGGATTATCGATACATACTTTAGTTGTATATATGTTTAGAATTTATATTACATCCTGTATACATATTGTGTATGTAGTGCGGGCAGTACGACCTCGCTTCTGATGCGTGTGCACCACAAATTAAACGTATTTTTTCTATGTAACCGTCACGAGATCCGCAATTTGCTCGCGTTCTCATATGTTAGGTTTTTAAAATTTGCAACGATTTGTACAGTATTATTATATCTGTGACATTACTATCAAATTTAAGATTTTATTTCTATTGCAGGATATGAAATAAGTCCTATAAAATTCTTTAGACGTTATTACAGTTATTTACATTTTAAATAATTATCAAGTTTTACAAAATAATATGAAAAATATCTATGGTGTATTTGTATATATATATATATATATATATATATATATATATATATATAATATAGTGTAAGGTGTTCCAAGGCATATCCACATCCTATAAAATTCCAAAACACTAAACGTTCCGAATTGTTAAAAAAATATTTAAATGACCTAAGTAGGTTATTTCGGCGAACACAGTCGTAAAGGATTTGGAAATCATTACATATTCTAGACTATACTAATTCATTGCTACACTAGGCTGCGTTCTGCGGTTTCGCGCAGGTGAACTCGACTCTTATCGTTATATCACTATGACTATCATCACTATCACTACATATTATAAAACAAAGTCGCTGTCGTCTGTCCGTCCCTATGTATGCTTAAATCTTTAAAACTACGCAACGCATTTTGAAGCGTTTTTTATAATAGATAGAGTGATTCAAGAGGAAGGTTTATATGTTTATTTATTTATTTATTTTAATACTTCATGCAAACATATTTACACAGGCGGACTTAATGCCAAGAGGCATTCTCTCCCAGTCAACCTTTGGGTAGTGCAGAGAGGGGCTTACGGTAGATGCAATGCTGGATACGAAAGAGTGATATAGATAAATCTTAACCTAAACACATAAATTACTTAAAATAAATACACATGAATATATAAACATACATATACAATATACGTAAATATTTAACTGCATTTATAAAAGATACATACTCATACCGAATATACATAAATATATAATATATATATATTCCACTAAACTTGAGACATATTGAGCTTATTGTAAAAGTTATAATACATCCATATGTTTATAATACATCCATATGTTTATAATACATCCATAATAATTGTAGAGTAACACTGATAAATTTAGATGTTCATCATTGCACTCGTGCGAAGCCGGGGCGGGTCGCTAGTTTTTATTATTTCACACTATATCTTTATGAATGTTGTGTTATTATTTATGTATAAGCTAAAATATGTTTAATGTAAAGTTTCATCCAAATCCATTCAGTAGTTTTTGCGTGAAAGAGTTACAAAGTAACTTTGGCGTTTATAATATTAATAGCATTAAGTATCACTTATGTATTCCACTGCTGAAATTAATGCACAGTGTACACTGAAAGTTTAACTTTAATAAAATGTTAATGTAATCTTACTGAACTCCTCTTTCCGTCGGGATTGTTTATGTTGTGCGTACTCTGTTACGTCAACGTATACCCAAGGCAAACACATGCTACTAATTCGGATTTTGACAAATATGTTCACGCCTAATATAAAGCTTCACGCCCATGGTTAACCATTACATTAAGTGTTGCTTCCAAATCCGCGTTAATTAACATTTGGAAGTCGTTATTTACCTGTGTCAAGTAAAGCATTACCCTGATTCAGGTATTACCCAAACATTTTCATGTTTTGCTGGAACTAATAATACGTTTGGCGGATCTTCGAGATTAAAAGATATCACATTGTGATTAATGGGGCCGGATTCAGAATTGACAAGGTCACCAACCTAGGTGACTAAACGCACGCAAGTGGCAGATCACCTAGCCGCAAGAGAAGGAAAACTTGAAACAAACCCTGTGCCAACTCGTGATGCTAGCGTGCTACAGTAGGCTAATTTCCCTGCATGAATTTGGAGGAGGTAGTGGGTCATTAATGGGCTGAAACGACGACACTGTTATTCGAAATACTGTATTCTATTTCTAATAAATGTTCTCAGTTATACTTAAAAATAACTCGCACAAAATCCGAACAGATATTTAACTAAACTAATAATATATATTAAACAAAAGTAAAGCGTGTCTTTTCTGATATTATTTTTCCCACTTGGGTCTCTGAATAGGTAAACTTGGTATACAACATAGGAAAAAATCATAATGGAAGTAGACAATTACTATTTTATTTTAAAGTCATAATATATGTATGTCATATACACATATTATCATGAATATGCAAAGTATCATTATGGTAGCAGCACATAAATTACCAGATTCAAAATACGACTAGTGATTCCTGACAAGGCACATTACGAGGCAAGAATTGTATGTGGACCAAGGAAACCATATTCGATATCGAGCTCTATTCCGATATAATATGTGAGCATCAATTAACTATAGGCGTGTAATGCCCTCGCGATGAAAGAATTTATTGAAGGAGATAAGTAGTACCTACCTACTACTCTTAAAATACAACTTGCAAGCTCTCTTAGCAGTAATATTAAAAATGAATCTCTAATTGCTCATTTTATAACGTTTTATAATTGATTGAAATAATTTATGCCGTTTTTGAATGCGTTTTTGTTCTAGATCCGCTTACAAATATCCTAAAAATTTTCGTAATGAATACCTATAGAATATATCTTTAGCAAGATCTTCGCTTTAACAAAAACACGCCAAATATAAGATTTAGCCCATTTGTGGCAATTTAAATTATAATTGTTGTTACGGACTTAATTATATTTTTAGATTTAGCCGCGATTGTTTCTCTAAATGTTACACGAGTTGAATTGAGCGCTGTGAACTATGAAATAGCATGCATTCATACATGACCTGCCTATTGTTTTTCAAATTGATATAAGTACAGTGACAATGACCCGCTTTCTACATAGTTTGAAGTTTTTCTCAGGCACTTGCATCATTACTGAAACGTGATTTGTTTTTGCACTGGTAAACTATACATTTTTATTATAAAAATATTGCAACACCTTGGATCCGCCATTACCGTTCTAGTTTACAAATCGATTTCGACTCTTCAAGCTTATTGGTACAGTTGCAATAAGAACTTTCAAGATATACGACTAACAATAATTATGTATTTTTTTTATTGAATATGTTTTTTTATGCAACAGTATTTTCAATCGGTACGTTTTCAAGACATTATTCAAGGGACATTGCTTACATTACAAAGGACTATTGTTAAAAATGGCCAGCCTGTCTGTCCTGTATCACCGTCACACCGCTGAACGTATTTCAATAACCGCTGCATTATGCATGAATAACAAAAAAAACAAAATCTACCTCTTGAATCACTCTATCTATTTAAAAAAACCGCTTCCCCCGACACAATAACCTTTAAAAAGTAAAAAATAAATACATCGCGTTGGGGGACCAGGGGTCCGGTAATAAATAAGTTGGAGGACCGCTCCCACTTATTTATTACCTGACCCCTGGTCCCCCAACGCGATGTATTTATTTTTTACCCTGACCCCTTTAATTTAATTTTTATTTTATACTTTTTATAGGTACACACTTACTATAATGTAGATTTTGTTAAATTGCACGTGATGCGCTTTCATTTGAGACCCCACTCGATTATATTTGCAGACATTCGGTTATTCTTCCCCACTTTCACCCGTCATAACTTTTAAACGGCTCAACCGATTTTCATCAAACATGTCTAAGAACACTCGCCCGTAACTCACCTTTCATACAAAAAAAAAACTATATTGAAATCGCTTCATCCGTTCGCGAGCTACGGTGCCACAGACAGACAGACAGACACGTCATACTTATAACACCCCTCTTTTTGCGTCGGGGGTTAAAAATGGTTTTGTAAAATTAAATATCCATATGCGAGACTGAGTGTTGGGATAATTATGTTTTAGTTAATTTTGTGTTACATTGTCTCGCTGTAAGATATTGATTTGAGTGCAGTAAGATTTTTTCAGTAAGTTTCCCTGCGAGATCGAATCAGAAATGAGGAGATACGCAGGAAAACCAGGGTCACCGCATAGCCCACAGGATTGCCAAACTTAAGTGGCAGTGCGCAGGGCACATAGCGCGCAGGACCGATGCCCGATGGGACAGAAAAGTCCTCGAATGGCGACCGCGTTCCGGAAAGCGCAGTGCTGGTAGGCCTCCCACACGGTCACCGGAAAACGATGGATGCGGGCGGCCCAGGACTGGCCTTTGTGGAAATCCTTGGGGTAGGCCTATGTCCAGCAGTGGACTTATTTAGGCTGAAATGATGATGATGATGATGATGATGATATAGATATTTTAAAGCATGTCTGTAATTTGTAAGATTGCCCTTGTATGGTGTTTAGAAATAATACTTTCTATAAGTAAGTTGTTATCGGTAAATAAGCAGTTGGTGTGTGTTTTTTGTTAAATAAATAAATAACGTTGGGAGATTATTTTCGATGCATTTAATATTTGAATTTGACGGAGCAAAAACAATATAATATTGTGAGATGTCAAGCCAGTTCTGTAAATTTTCCCATATTTTAATTGTTCCTATGCTATTCGTGACGAATCCAACAAATCAAAGAATATTAAAATGTGTCTAGCGGCCTTGAGTTATAAATGATGTAACCAAAACGATGTATTTTTGAAATTCCCATCATAGTGATGGCTTAGGTATTAACGATTTTTACAAGTTATTGTAACGGTTCTGATTTAAATTAAACGTGCAGTTCAATACGGTCAAAACCGTCAATACATCATTTTCCGCAAAATCCCTTGTATGAAATGAACAGGCTGAAATGATGATGATGATGACGTATGTACACTAATGTAGCAACAGTGTGTCTACTTCTCAGCGCATAAATGACACTGCTGAGTCGGGCCGCCTCCCATTACATGGAGCTGTAATTACTTACACTACTGGGCCACGTTGGCCTCGTGGGTTTCGTATCAAGTTTTCCGACTCTTGCGGCCAGAATTTCGGCCTTGCCATGTCCTTTTGTCGGCTCTTACGACACTCTTAGGTTGGAATGGGGTGGTGACACTATATATTTTAAAACCTAACGATTAGTGTGTCTATGCTAGTACAATAGTAGTTGCAGTCACTACTACTACTAAATCTTTTCAATTGTATAGGATATTGAAAATTCAGGGTTTTCATTTAACGCGGTCGATAAAAAACCAATTACAATTTAAATTCCACGTTGATGGGCCGGTTTCCTGGTGATAGATTTAAAAAAAGATTGTTATCTGTGACCGTTCCACTCCGTTCGGTAGCGTCGTAACGTAACCCGACAGGTGACCTGTTAAATTGAGTTTACCATAGTAATCGATGGTGTGACTTACAGGTCTGACTGTAGGAATTGGATGCGCTGCGTTCGGATCACGGGTATTCGGTTCGATTCCGGGGTCGGGCAAGTGTCTTTGTGTAAACCAGAGCCACTTGATTACACAAAGATACTGATTGCCACTTGATTTTCAGACTCAAAAGTCTGGATGTAATTTGTGTTCGTAAATTACATGATTGTGAACTGCGCAAGCGAAAGATGTAAAAGAGTTTCGTGTATAAAAAATATGGAAGTGCTATCATTGGCCCATAACACATTTCACAGTGGTGTGGTGACGGATTTAGAATACACAATGTCACCAATCCACACTATCCTGAGGGTGTCGTAAGAGGCGACTAAAGGATCGTTAGAGGCAGATCACCTTGCCAAACCCTGTGCCAACCCGCTTTGCCAGCGTGGCACAGTAGGCTAATTTCCCTCCATGAATTTGGAGAAGGCCCGACTCAGTAGTGGGTCATTTACGAGCTGTAACAGAGTTCAGTGGAATTTGCGATTAGTTTAATATCACTGATCTAATACATCTTTATCGACAAGAGTGTTCCTGTATTAAACTTTTAAATATGGATTTGATTTTATGAAATACGTTCACTGAAGCCATGTGGTGACGGGTTTAGATTACATAGTGTCGTTACTCCATTCCATCCTGAGGGTATCTTAAGAGGCGCCAAAGGAAATGACAAGGCAGATAACCTAGCCGCCAGAGAAGGAAAGCTTGATACGTAACCATGTGCCAACCCTTCTGGCCAATTACCCTGCATCTAACTAGAGGAGGCCCGACTCAGCAGTGGGTCATTTATGGGCTTAGTTATAGTAGTTCACTGAAGGGCTTCCCTTGAGAATAATAATCAAAACGAATAAATCACGAATTCAATTGAAATATATCTAAATGTATTAAGGTGGATGCTCCAGGGTAGCCTGCGAAATTCAAATTTTCTTACGTATTTTGCAATTTGCAGGGCAGTGCTAGGTTGTATGATGATGAACATTTGATTCGCGACTGTAAGACGTATGTAGTTACAGAGTTATAATCATCAAACTCATCAATACAACCCTCCAAGCTCATAAATATATATATATAAAGGTGCAAGAATGACTTTGACGTTGAAATTTCTTGCACCTTTATGAACTTCGAGGGTTGTATTGATGATTTTAATGATTATAATTCTATAACTACATACGTCATACAGCCGCGAATAACATTTTAATCAACATACAACCTAGCACTGACCTGCAAATTGCAAAAAACGTAAGAAAATTTGAATTTCGCGGGCTACCCTGGAGCATCCACCTTAAGTAGAATATGGTATTATAAGCTGAGGAAAATCTCCTCAGCTTGAAATACCATATTCTACATAACAGAGGCTGTGATGACTAAAATACTAAATACCTAAAATATCAACCTATAAATTTATATAACAAAAACGCTTTTAATGAAATAAATAATATATTTATTTAATTACATTTTAATGTAGATTTAATTATGTCTCACTTTTAATGTAAATTACCTTGTGTATTATTCTGCAATCTAATAAAACAAATATAGATACTAAAATATTAGTCTGGTTTCAAAAGGGATAATACTGGTGTCAACTGACATCAAGTACCTAAGTGTTAAATAATTGTGAATGTGTCACTGCATACTGGATAACTCTAGATTTTTTAAGAGGTGTGATGACTTGAATGCTACGTGCATTGTGTAAATGCTTAATTGTGAAGTCGTTCATAATTAAGCATTTACACAATGCACGTAGCATTCAAGTCATCACACCTCTTAAAAAATCTCATCATCACTATTATCATTTATCAACTAATATTGTACTAGTATTTGAAATTTAATTGAACATTGATGCCTTAATTAAGATAATTCTGAGGAATTATTATATCTTCAGAATATATCACGTATATCAAACGTTAACCTTTGGACGAATAAAACACTATTCACAAAATATTAATTGTCGTTAGTTATCAAGCTCAAGTTATTAACAAGCTCATCATCATTTTAAACTACAAATTCAAATTCGGTTCTCTTCAAAGTTCATGGAGAGACTAGCCTATAATTTGCATAGCGTTCTCGGACATTATTTCCTTTTTTGAACTTAGATATTCTGCCTATCCATACTTTAGATAGTCGTTTTTATTCTATAGATGGAATGGATCACTACAATACGGTATTAAATATGTCAAATCTTCTAACCATTTCTTAATGGTTCATAAAGAATAATAAGAAAGTAGGTTTACATGTAGGTACATAGCGTGTGTAAACGTCCTTAGCCTGGTTTTCGATATATCAACAAGTTTAATTGCTATTAAGATAATATAACATGAAGTATGTATATTACCTATTGGGTGTTAATAGGGGACATGATACGTTGACGAGGTGGCGCGTCTGTGGGGGACTGGTCCGGAAGCAAATGTACTCAATGAGACTGATTCGTGGTCCCACTCGGTCACTGTTCTCGTTACTCACATGATATACACATTGGTTTCGACAAATATACATTACTCATGCCACATGAAGTAAATGTATATCTTGTAGTGTATTTAGTAGCCACTATGCTATTTATGTTTATGTGTGGTGATGTGTTTAAATTACATTATATCACCAACTCTTAAAGGTCTCTCTTATGTCTTAAAGGTACTGAAGAGGCAATCCGGCTAGATTAGGACTGGGCAAGAGAAGGAAGGTACGTGTGGTGATGGATTTAGAATATACAGTGTCACCACCCCGTTCCGTTTTGGGGGTGTCGTAAGAGCCGACAAAAGGAAATGTGAAGTCCGATAACCTAGCCACAAGAGAAGGAAAACTCGATACGAAACCTTGCGCCAATCCATCTGGCCAGCGTGGCATAGTAGGCTAATTACCCCACCTGCCCGACTCGGAAGTGGGTCATTTATGGGATGAATAGTAGTAGTAGAAAAAAAATCTTGATAGCAAACATGGTGCCAAGCAGTCTAAGCAGATCCCTCTGTGAAATAGAAGGAACCCTGCATCCGCCATACGCTTGTGTATGGCGGATTATATTACCGGCTGTAATACGGCAAAATTTGAGAACAAACATTTATTTATCAACTAGTGGCCCGCCCCGGCTTCGCCCGTGCAAAGCGGGGGTGGGTTATACATATAAACCTTCCTCTTGAATCACTCTATCTACTAAAAAATCGTATCAAAATCCGTTGCGTAGTTTTAAAGATTTAAGCATACATAGGGACGGACAGACGACAGTGACTTTGTTTTATACTATGTAGTGATAGTGATTTTGATCTTGACCTACAAATGAAGGAAATTTGTTTTATTTGAATCGATACAAAGATCGGATTTTCTCCATGTTGATTTCTATATGTTAATAGCTAGTTAAACGATCGATATATATATTTATTTACTATGGCTACAAACTGTCGTTTCTATAAAAAAAAAAAAAAAATGTTAGCTTATTTTTTTTTAAATTTCGTTTTACCACTGCGTCGCCGGTGCAGTTCACAAACATGAAATTCGCGAAAACAAATGACGCCCAGACTCATAGCCTGTGCTCATAGTACCGAAATTTTTCTATTAAATAGTATGGTATTGATCTTTACTTAATTACAAATCGAAATTTATCTTAGAACAATTTTATAACGTTTGTGTAAACTGTCATATCAATTTGTCAAATTTGAGTAAAATTATGTCATTCTACAAAAATAATAGTTATGCCTACGGTAACGATGTTAGTTTCCGTAATTCCCAAACATGGAATGAGATTACGCAAGCTGCAGGATCTCTTTTTTTTCAACCGAAATGAATAGGAGAAGGTTGTGTTGATTCGGATGATTATTTTTATTGTTGTAAGAGCAATTTTTGTGACGCAGCAGTAGAGTTGAAAAAATATGGAGCTAATAAAACTCTAACATCTTTTTTAGTCTTTCTCGCCAGACTCGTGTTCATTTTCATTGTTTGCAAATGAACTCGATTGTATTTTGCTCCGGCTGTTACTACTAAATGGTCAACTAACAAAAATGGTACAACATTATATGAATTGTAAGTAAACTCAAAAACCTTCTTCAATCATGAATTAATTTTAATGGCATACACATCGCCCCACCACATACACGGTATTATTAAAAAAATTGTGCTCGATTTTAAATACGTTCTAAATTACCATCTGTAGGCCAAATGTTATTTTTTAGCAGGAAATGTATTAATATTCCACTAGCATATTAGGCGCATTGCCAAAACCTTACAATGGAATCCTACGCATGCATTGAGGCTATGTTGACCAAATTCAATGTAGAATTCAAACAAAAACGGTTGTTGCAAATACATTGAGAGAGCTATAAAAGGGTTTATGCCAATTTATTTGACAAAAATATCGATAATTATAATAAGTGTTGTGTTTAATTTTCGGTGTGGCGAGGGAATTAGAATACATAGTGTCACCGCCCCGTTCCACCCTGACGGTGTCGTAAATGCCCAAGCGACACGATACAATTGATAGCATTAATCTGCTAAATTCAAAATTTATTACCAAGTACTTGTATTAAAAGAGTGTGGCATATCTACGTCCCGAACTGACACCATAATATTAGCAGGTTGATTGTTTGACTCTATTGAATTGGCAAATCGTATATATCAAAATGAATGTTAGTCTGCATGTCCTTTAAAGAATCGTAAACTATGCATTATATAAAAACAACAATCTGAACAAAAAAATGCATATTTGTGTAATGTCTTCCCTATAAATTTATTTTAGTTAGTGGCGTAGCGACGCGCGGGTTACAGCTATTTTGTTCTAGAAGAAATGACATGGTAAAAAACCTAGCTGCAATCTTGATACTTATGTGATGAGATGTTGATGAACTCTAGGATTAGTATTTTAATATGGAAGATGACAAAGATTTATTGCAAAATGCTGTATACTTTGAAAGTTTATTATGGATCTATTTTCTGTTTTATGAAATAGTAACAAATCAAGAAGTATTCGACATTGTAAAGGACAAAACTGTACATAATAGGAGATAAATCATTATAGGAATTAATACGATACGACTACTTAATAACAACAAATGAAATAAAATTGCAGGAATAATGAAAGCAGAAGAAAAAATCTAGAAGGAACTATTAGTATTTTCAAAACTTAAAGATGAACTGGGTGTCTTATTTTATCAAGAGGTCAAAGAAGAGGTATTCAGCTGATAGAGTTGGAGACTACTCAACAAGAGTGAGGTAGTCTTATAAAGTACCGACCAGTAATAACTAAAATAAAACGAACGATGCGGGTTGAATACATATTCACGGACAATTTGAGATAACGAGTGGAGACTAGCTAATACAATAAAGTCACATTAGCTTCCGTCAGTCAATTTAGAGGGTCCGTCGGGAGCTTCCCTACAAATCTCATCCGAATATAGACTCAGTGAGCTAAAACTGTGGTGACGGATTTAGAACATATGGAGTCACCACCCATCCTGAGGGCTATCCTCAGCGCCGACAAAAAGAACTAACAAGATCGATAACTTAGCCGCAAGAGAAGGAAAATTTGATACAAAACCCCGGGCCAACCCACCTGGCCAGCGTGGCACGGTAGGCTAATGACCCTCAATGTAACTGGAGGAGACCCGATTCAGCAGTGGGTCATCTATAGGCTGTGTAATAGTAGAACTAAAACTAATATTTTAGTATGACTATCATGGTAAATTCGGAAGTTAAACCTTAAATATAAATTCGTAATAAATTACAGTAATTGTTTCCTATTTTGAAGGAAATACGATATCGAAATAAATTTCCTCGGATCTTAAAGGTTAGGGGTCAAACTATGTACTGATTTACGCCTCAGGCCTACCGACTACTTCCTATTAAATAACATAATATACTTACTGTGTTGTGTGGTTATTGAATGTCGGTCAAAGGACGACAACTTCGTAATCGGCTAACCTAGACACACAAGCGTGTACACATTGACCTTTCACAAACAAAAAAATATATATATTCACGAGCAATATATGTGCGTTTTTTATATTTATAGACGAGGTTAATGACCATAAAAATAACAGCAGTTAGGATTTCAATTACCAGTTCTGAAACAATTGGATTCCAAATTGGTTTACTAAAGGTCAAACTTGCAAGTTCAAAACAATTGCTTGCTTTTTGGAGAGTGTCGATATTTTGTCGATAAGATGACAACAAGTCTTTATAATTTAGTTTTATAAAGGTTATTTCCTGATTGGAATCGATTAAGGTCAAAAAATATGTGATAGAGAAATGGAACGCCTACGCAAGGTCATACCATAACTGACAAATACTCCGGATATGACAAAGAAAAACAAAACGATTAAGCGCAAGTAGGAAAAAGTTTGAAGATGTCTTCTGGTTCAACGTGAATACTACTGGTTTATGAGGCGATCGATATCGAAGGTTAATTAATTTGATGGAATAAATAAATATATTTAAAGATGCCTCACTGCCTTCTCTGTTTTAACTTTATATTGTCAAACACCCTTTTAGGTTGAATACAGACGAACTAAGAATATTTATAAAAAAAATATATTCAGAATTTCCCTAACCTTTTTAAAAATCGTGTTTAACAATGGTTACTAACTCACTTTTTTTTTCTGTACTCGTGAAGAAGTTATAAAAGTGGACCTGTGAGGCCCGGAGCCCCTTTGCATACTAAAGAAGTTCATGAAAGAGGCCGTTGAGCAAGCTCTTTACTTATTCAGAGTCCCCAGCCGTTCTACCGAGACACTGGTAACGTTTATACAAGCTGCCATAAAAAAAAGAAAAGCATACATTTACCATGTCACGCACGCTTTTGATTGCATTAGGAACGACAGCGCCGAATTGAATAATTCTTTTCACTTCAGTAGCTCAAACATGTAGGTTTTGCTCACTGAAAACAGTGGACAAAATGCGATTTTGCCCACTGAGTGAGACAAAGTAACTTTTTAATTCTAATTCGAAACATTGACACTATCTCTTTCCCGCCAATAGAAAAGAGAGAGACAAAGACCAAGTGGCCAGTACCAACAGCTCCGATTTTTCTTCTTCTTCTTCATTTAGGTTTTGGCTTTCATCGTTATACCGATGATTTTGCCAATGACAAGTGTGTTGTGTTAGAACTTTCGTGTAATTATGAAAGTTAAATTAATTGGTTATAAGTTGCGTTAGAGTTATGAAGTTAAATGTTAGCAGGTAGCGCTATAGAAAACAATACAAAGCATTAAAGTACAGATTATGAATATTAAATTGATAGAGCAATATTATGGGAACTATATTTGACTAGATACAAACTAGACGTACTTTTAACAGTTCGATTGGATGAAAGGAGTTCGTTATGGGGTTACTCCGATTTTTAATTCGACCTCAAAGATAAACACGTTCGGAATTTCGTACTACCTAAGAAATTTAGCAAAAATGATAATTATATCTTTTATTGTAATTCATTGAATTTTTAACTTATTGTTGTATTTAAACTAAAATAAGTATTTACTGCTTAAAAAACTGATATTTAACTTAAAAATATTTAATTATAGTTTCAAAAATGTTACGTAACATATTTTATTTCCTATAGTGTTCTCGCTGCTGAAGTGAAAAGTTATGTGTGTTACACGAGAGCAAAATTTTTCGCATCTCGTGCCTTTGAATCCCTCGCAGCACTCAGGAATCAACTTTAGAATAACTCGCTACGCTCGTGATTCAATCATTGATTCCTTCGCTTACTCGGGATTCAATATCAGCACTCGCAGCAAAAAACGACTTTGCTCTCTTGTTGCACAAATAACTATTTTCTGTTAATTATTGTAAGGACAATGTCTGTAAAAGAAAATAAAAAAAAGAACTGACTTTTTTGATTGATTGATTTTTTTGATCAATTTTATTAATGATATGGTGGGATGAAGCTCGCTACGTTAGCTAGGTTATCATAAAAAAAACGCTTAATTTTTATTAAGGAACGTATAAAATTATGTCGTTAACATTCGTCAACGGATAGGATCATTTTTATAAAACCACCACCAGGTCGCAGGGCGGCACCAAACGAGAAGAAAAACGGTGCGGAACTGGTGGATGAAACTCAATGGGATTGTCTTTTTTTAACGCCATATTACAATAACCGTATACATAAAACTAACTAGTTTTCTTTGGTTCCGAAAAACGCTCAACTGAAATATGAGAAAAATATCGTGTTGTCTCTACAATAGAAAACATACAATGATAATTCAAAATGTTATGTAAACAGTTAAAATAGTAAAAAAACACAGTTATTTTTCTTCTTCTTTTAATTATGAGTTCCATCATGGATTTGATGATTTTTCCAACAACCGAGTTTTTTTTACAAATCGGGTGGTTCAAAAAATATTGACAAGTTAGGAAAGTAAACAAGAGAAACTATGTACGGTTAGTTGATAAGACAAGAAGGGCGGACACATCAACAAAACAAATGGGAAATAGTTATTTGTGCAACAAGAGAGCAAAGTCGTTTCTTGCTGCGAGTGCTGATATTGAATCCCGAGTAAGCGAAGGAATCAATGATTGAATCACGAGCGTAGCGAGTGATTCTAATGTTGATTCCTGAGTGCTGCGAGGGATTCAAAGGCACGAGATGCGAAAATTTTGCTCTCGTGTAACACACATAACTTTTCACTTCAGCAGCGAGAACACTATAGGAAATGAAATATTATGAAGTAACATTTTTGTAACTATAATTAAATATTGTTATAAGTTAAATATCAGTTTTTTAAGCAGTAAATACTTATTTTAATTTAAATCCAACAATAAGTTAAAAATTCAATGAATTACAATAAAAGATATAATTATAATTTTTGCTAAATTTCTTTAGTTAGTACGAAATTCCGAACGTGTTTGTCTTTGAGGTCGAATTAAAAATCGGAGTAACCCCATAACGAACTCCTTTCATCCAATCGAACTGTTAAAAGTACGTCTAGTTTGTATTTAATCAAATATAGTTCCCATAATATTGCTCTATCAATTTAATATTTATAATCTGTACTTTAATGCTTTGTATTGTTTTCTATAGCGCTACCTGCTAACATTTAACTTCATAACTCTAACGCAACTTATAACCAATTAATTTAACTTTCATAATCACACGAAATTTCTAACACAACACACTTGTCATTGGCAAAATCATCGGTATAACGATGGAAGCCAAAACCTAAATGAAGAAGAAGAAGAAAAATCGGAGTTGTTGGTACTGGCCACTTGGTCTTTGTCTCTCTCTCTTTTCTATTGGCGGGAAAGGGATAGTGTCAATGTTTCGAATTAGAATTAAAAAGTTACTTTGTCTCACTCAGTGGGCAAAATCGCATTTTGTCCACTGTTTTCAGTGAGCAAAACCTACATGTTTGAGCTACTGAAGTGAAATATATATTATAGCTAAATTCTTAACTGGTTTTGGAAAAATCACAGTTTTTAAATTACCCAAAAGTACGTGTCAAATAAGTGACATAGCGTGTCTGTGTAATATATAGTTCAGCTTTTAAAGTAATGTGGCCTTAGAAGAAACAGTAAGGTAAAGCTTAATTACCTACCTTTTGAATTGATTTCAGGCGATATGTTTGTCGTTCGTATCAAATTAATAGGCAGACCGGTTGTGTTGGAGTTGTGAGTTTTGGAAGTAATTTTGGCACTTCACATGCCTATTTCGATTTGTTATTTTTGTATGCTGTCAAACCTTTCATCCACACGAGACGCAAAATGGTCTTAATGTTCAAAAGAATACGAACACAGAAGTGTAGTATGACCGTTAGACTAAGCCCCTCACGTATCATGTACGTGATATTTTCCAATAGGTGACAACATAATGCTAGTGTAACATAAATGGTGCACATAACATTATTGAGATCATAAAACGCTCCACATCAGGATCTTTTGTATTTTTATTGTTTACCTAAAAAGTGTTTTACTAATAAATCTACAAATAATTAGTAACTTGTGTTGATGTCTTAGGTTTCCGCGATTATTACACATTAAAATTAAATACTTTTAACGGGTTTAGCTCCCGCCACCACGCCTATTGCAAATAATTCCAAATTCCAATTTCAAACCGATTTCATTCAATAGAATTCTGCATACCATTTTTCTCCGAGTAGTATTATAGATCTATTACTGATACGTAAATATAAACTCGTAGTTTGATAGACACATCAGGTAAATTATAGTTTAAAACAATATGTTATATTATATATATTAACTTATATTGCTAAATTGCCAATGCATGTAACAGTTAAGTAATACTATTGCTAGATCGCGGGCAATGAACTTTTGTTTCTTTAGTCAACAGATAAATAATTGTCGATAAGTAGGTACACTTATTGAACTATCTGTAGTACACTATTATTATTAACAATAAAACTTACATTTTAAATTAATTAATGAATATTATAATTTTCTTAAATTACTTTTGCTATAATAGAAAAAGTAATTTAATAGCAACTTTTTCGTAAAAGATTGCAAGATTCGAGTTCAAATAATTTAATGAAAGAAGTTAAACAAAACGTTATAACCCATTGTTCTGCTTGTACTTATCAACTTGTATAAAATGTTTATGTTTCATAGTTTCAATTGACTCTGATTCCGGCAAAAGCAGTAAATTTTCGTAATGTCAGACTAAAGATCTGGTAAAAAATTCACGTTAATATGTCGCATGACTCCAGGAATAAGAAAGTTTTTAAGGCCGCTTGAATGTTTCAAATTATTTGAACATTAATGCAGATTCGAAATCTTTTTAATATCTTTTTATATCTACTTTTACAGGTAATTCAAAATTTGAGCAATAAAATCGCTAATGGTTTTATTTAAATGGCGTCAGTGGTTTTATCGAACATACCCAACTACCTACTTCTTTACAATTTTACTTTTTCTTTGAGTGACCTTAGATAGTATAGTAATACTATTACATTGAAAAGGTACTTAACAAGGACACAAAAATACTTAGCTTATCATCATAGTAATTTAGGCAGAACGCTTGGTTGGTGCACCTATTATTATGCGGGTTGCATCAACCGTCTTTAAGTGAAGGGCGACAACCAGAATTGCAGGTTGCACCGCAACGGATGCTGCTTTGTGTTGCTTCACTTAAACACAGTGTATAAAATTCAAATGGTGCTTAAACCTAAAGAAAGGGTGTTATAAGATTGACGCATGTGAAATGTCTGTAGCAATTTTGGAGAAAATATGAGCTGAATTTGATATGTTTGCTAGTCTGAGGATTCTTAGCTATGCGCAATTGTTTAAGGATTCTAAACAGGTTTCCAGTTGTGTAGGTTTGATCAATACTTCATTAGGAAGACACTGTTCGAAATACAATACATGATTGATTGATCGTAATTATTGTCTTTGCGAGTGTACCAATTACTCTTTTATATGCATTACTTGACAGGTTGTAACAAAACGATGTGGAGGTATAGAGCGTGCCAAAAGGAGCAGTTCTGTATATAATTTATTTCTCTATTTGTATATTGTATACTACTATCCAATGTTTGTTGTATAATATACTAGCGACCCCCCCACCCCCGCTTCGCACGGGTGCAATGATGAACCTCTAAATGTATCTGTTCACGCAGACAAGGCGTGAACCATAGTCCGCGCACCGAGAGACGCGCGGAGGGCGTCGCGTCACCAAGGCGGGGGGCCAGCTGCCCGCGACCTCTCCACCACTCCATCACCGACCACGGCCGACGACGCGCGCGCACACTTGTTGTACATAGTCTTTCAATATTGTACTGTTCTCTTTGAACCACATTATAAGTGTTTACAGTCCACTTGACTTATTTATTTATAGACCTTTAGTTAGGTCCCAAACAGTTTTGGTCCTTCGAGCCGGATAACGCGTGTGGCCGAGCTGAAGACAAAGAAGGGGACAGTTCTTCGCTCCTTTAATAATATTTGTCCACTTCCTTTAGATTGAATGCTTCAACCCGGGCAGGATGTTCACGCAGACAAGGCGTGAACCATAGTCCGCGCACCGAGAGACGCGCGGAGGGCGTCGCGTCACCAAGGCGGGGGGCCAGCTGCCCGCGACCTCTCCACCACTCCATCACCGACCACGGCCGACGACGCGCGCGCACACTTGTTGTACATAGTCTTTCAATATTGTACTGTTCTCTTTGAACCACATTATAAGTGTTTACAGTCCACTTGACTTATTTATTTATAGACCTTTAGTTAGGTCCCAAACAGTATCATTGTTTCTCTACAATATTATGGATGTATTATACATTTTTTTCCCTTCTCTTGAATCACTCTATCTATTAAAAAACGCGTAACGCTTTAAAATCCGTTGCGTAGTTTTAAAGATTTAAGCATACATAGGGACGGACAGTCAACAGTGACTTTGTTTTATATTATGTAGTGATAGTGATGTTGCATCGGATATAAGCCGTCTATCCATCGTATCGTGAATATTATGCCACATGCTTCGATATCTGTGTGTTTACAATGTTTCTTGAGTTTACATGCTTATTTCTCTAGTTATGGCATATTTGTCATTTTATTCCTGAGTTTATATCAGTAGTAGTATTTTTTTATGGTTTAAATGTGGATTTTGTTACTCCCTTTATTGTGCAAGTTGATTGCATGCAGTATATTATATATATATATATATAATAAGCATCATAGAACAATGTATATCTCCCAAAACAGTTTTAATTACCAGGATTGGCAGGACCTGCCTAAAATACATCACCATCATTTCAGCCAAAAGACATCCACTGCTGGACATAGGCTTCCCCCAAGGATTTCCACTACAGCCGCCCGCATCCATCGCTTCCCAGCGACCTTAAATACGAGTTTTAAATGATTACGTTAACCAAAATCGGCTCAGCTGTGTCTGAGGATAGTATATACTAAATTTAAAAATAAAATCGCAAACATTTCCTAGGCCATGGTCGGTTATAAAAGCAAAACAAGTTTAGATCTAAGATAATTGAACGTTATCTAACCGGTCCGGTGTTTTGACGGCGCGATCAAAACACGACCTTGATAAAAAAAAATTCTTCGGAAGTGAGCCCGGAACTTTCTGGTTCCTCGCCGAGTCCGTGCCGGGTATCTGGGCCAGCCATAGACCGGTTATCGGTCACCGGTTGCCATTGAAATGTCCTCAGTACGTGCTTTGAACTTAGATGGGATTAGAGGAAGTAGAATAGCGACGCGGAACTGCGTCCAGTCAATGTTTTTTAAATATTTTTTTTTTTTTTTTTTTCTTTCTCTTGGCAACTCGTTTAAAACATTACTGCCAGCGTCCAGTCTACAAGATATAAATAAATAAATAAATAAGCCTTTTTATTGCTGTTTAAAATTTACAATACTTATATCTAAATATTACATACTTAAATATTGTGATGCTAGAATTTTATTATATATTTTAAGTATCGACGTCCGGTATGTTTATGAAACAGCTTGTCTCTCGACATAGGCCTCCTCTAATGTCTTCCACAAGTTCCTGTCCTTTGACTTTCTCAACCACTCTCCGCCAGCTATTCTTTTGAAGTCATCTTCCCATCTTTGACTTTTTCTACCTTTACTTCTATAGCCATCTCTTGGGTACCATTCTGTTACATTCTTTGTCCACTTTTCTTGTGTCTCTCTTAACATATGTCCTGCCCATCTCCACTTTTGCATTTTATGTACTTTTTCGACGCTTTTTAATTTTGTTATGTTTTTTATGTATGTTAGTCTAATTTTATCTCTTCTCTTAATTCCAGTGATACTTCTTTCTATATTGTTCTGACATATGTTTATTTTATTTAATTGTTTTTTTTGTCAATGCCCATGTTTGGCATCCATAGGTCAGGCATGGTAGAATGCACGTATTATAAACTTTTCGTTTTTCTTTCATTGGCATATCTTTATTTTTCATTATTTCACTGAGGGACCAGTACCTCTTCCAAGTATTGGCTATTCTCCGATCGATCTCTTTTTGCATAGTGTCACTTGGCGATATTAACTGCCCTAGGTAAACATACTCTTCTACATATTCGATTTTTTCATTATTAACGGTGATATTATAGGTCTTCGTAGAATTGGTAATAATTTTGGTTTTTGCGGTATTCATCGATAGCCCTGCTTTTGCGCTTTGATCTGAGAGTTCTTGTAGCATATGCTGCAGTTTTTTCGGGCATTCAGAAAAGAGGACCAGATCGTCTGCAAATCGTAAGTGGTTGAGATTTTCACCGTTTATGTTAATGCCATTTTTTTCCCAATTCATATTCCGGAATATCATCTCCAAAACAGCCGTAAATAGCTTAGGCGATATAGGGTCTCCTTGACGAACCCCTCGTTCTATTGGGAATGGTCTACCTGTTTTCTCAAGCCGCACTTGTGCTACACTTCCACAATATATGTTTTGAAGAATTTTTATGAATTTGGCATCCACTCCTTGGCTCTGTAGTGCTTGCCAAATATATGAATGTTCTAGAGAATCGAAGGCCTTACTAAAATCAACAAATCCGATATAAAAGGATTTATTGTATTCTTTATATTTTTGTATGATTTGTCTTACAACGTGTATGTGATCTATCGTTGAAAATTTGCTCCTAAAGCCGGCTTGTTCCTTTGGTTGGTTTTCATCAAGCGTAGTTGTAATTCGCGAGAGTATAATTTTAGAAAATACTTTATACACATTGGACATCAAACTTATTGGACGATAATTTCCAATGTCTCCTTTATCTCCCTTTTTGTGTAATAAAATTATAGTAGATTTTGTCCAATCGGTGGGTATATCTTCAGTCTCAATAATTTCATTAAACAGTTCAGTCAATATTGGAGCAATGGTCGATGCAACCGATTTTAGTAGTTCGTTGGTTATTTGGTCAGATCCAGGAGTTTTGTCTATTTTTTGAGAATTGATGGCTTTCATTGTTTCCTCCGTCAAAATTTTAGGTGTGATATTAGTTTCTACAGATTCTAGTTCATTTATTTGAGCTCTTCCGTTCTTGTTGCTTTTATATAGTTTCTTGTAATAATCTGTAGCCAACTCCAGTATTTCTGGACGTTTACAAGTGTAGTTACTTTTGTCAGTCTTTACTTTTGGCATCCAGTCCTTTTTTACTGTTAGTTCTTTTATAGCCTTTTTAATTCCACCTGTCTTCTGTATGTGTTTTTTCATAGAGTTGTCTCGTTTAATTTTTCTATCTTTCCTAATTTGTTCATTTATCTTTTTACTAATATCAGATATTTTATATTTATCCTCCTTTCCTTTAATGAGGTTTTTCCTTTCTTGAAGTAGTGCCTGTGTTTGTTTTGAAATCGTTCTATTATCAGATGTATTAGTCTTTCTTGTCACTTCTTTTAATATTTGTATGAATTTATTGTATTTTTCTTCAATGGATAAATCTTTATTGATGTGTTGGTTCTCTGCCAATAATTTGAGATAAGCTGAGAGTACTTCGCTTTCTCCAGTACACACTACCCTTGAATTATTGTTAAGATACTTCCTTGACCTTTTCTTAAGTATCCCAGTCAATGTAGCACGAACCATTTTATGATCAGAGTGGAAATTTAAGTTGTGGATAATTGCAACATCCTTGAAAAACTTGGTATTATTTGACATGACAAAATCGATTTCGTTTTTATGAATGCCATTTGGGGATGTCCATGTCCATTTTTTGATTTCCTTCTTTTTGAAAAAACTATTAAGAATACTGAGTTTATGTTGTAAGGCAAATGTCACTAATCTCTCTCCGTTGTTAGTTCTTTTGCCTGAGCCATATAGTCCTATAGTGTATTCTTCTCCAGTGTTATTGCGCTTTCCTATCTGACCGTTAAAATCGCCCATGACAATTATATTTTTATGCGAATTTTCAATGGTAAGATGTAAATCTTCATAGAATTTTTCTATTTTCCTTATGTCATCTTTCTTGTTCGACTCTGTTGGAGAATAAGCTTGAATTATAGACCATTTTTCAGCGTTTTTGATTGGTAACTCAATGTTTAAAACTGCTATTCTCTCTGAGACGCCTTTGATTTCTTCTATCTTCTCGGCAAGTCCTTTTTTTATGAGAAAGCCGACTCCGTAGAGCCCTGGGGTCTCGCCTTTATATTGTAAAATAAAGTTTCCATAGTCTTCAATGCCCTCTCCATATCTTCTCATTTCACTTATTCCTATTATATCCCATTTTATTTCTGATAAAGCTAATTCAAGTTCTTGAAGTTTTTCAGGAGTTCTTAATGATCTTGCGTTAAAAGTGGCTATGTGTATATCTAGAGATCTCTTCTTTTCCATTAGAGGGTGTTGGTCATTCTCCCCCACGATGACCAGTCGGCTTGGGAGAGTTATTTTTGTTTCTATCGTTTTACTTAAATATTCATGTGTTTGTTCCTTTTTCCGTCCGTCGATAACTCGTTGCTATTGTTTTTGACCTGTCGTCAATGTTGTGAAAGAGTTAGACCGACCTCTCATCAGATCGAATGCATTCGTTCTGTTATTCTTGGTTGAGGTTGAAGGTTGATTTTTTTTTGATTGAGAGTTTGTTTGTGGTGAAATTGAGAGTTCTCTCTTCCTCGAGTCCTTGACGTATTTATTTTCTTTAACTATTAGTTTATCATGTTTTAAATAGGCGAAATTACCTTTTCTCCGTTCTTCCATGAGTTGTGGTAGTAAAGCCTTACGTTTCTCTAAGGTTTCTTTAGAGTAATCTTCCGTGATACGCAGGTCTTTTAACTTTTTCTTATTTTTCAATATTTCCACTTTTTTCCATCCAGTAGTCAAGCATATCAGTATAGGTCGGATAAACTTTGTTGGATTACCTTTGTTTGTTTTACCAATACGATATATTTTGGTGAATTCATAATTTTCGATTGTTACGCCTAATTCTTTTGTTATTATATCTTTGACCTTGTTGATAAGCTCGGGTGCCGATTTCTCGTCTTCTGTCAATCCATGGATTATTATGTTGTTAGTTTTCTTGTCCCTCTCTAAAATTTCGATTTTCCTTTCCAGGTTCTCCACTTTTAGTTTTAAGTGTTTATTTTCCTCTAAAATAGGTTTTAGTTTCTCATCCATTTGGTTCATTATGGTATTGGTTATGGATTCAGATTGATTTTTCATCTCAATTTTCATTTTTTCGAATAAGAGTTGAAATTGTTCTTCCATATTTATACGTGTAATGGAACGTAATGGTAATAATCAAAATGATATCCTGGCAACTCTATACTAACTGTCACTATCGAATTTCGTATTTGACAGCAGACAGTTTGACAACGAAATCTGTAGTACCAACATAAAATCTTTATAAGTTTTAACCTCTAAATATCCAAGTTTTGTTCACAATTTCGTTAATTCCAGGTATTGTGCCACGAATTTAGTTTAGAAATACTCAGTGTCACTTTCTTAATACTGGAATACAACTTGCCTGCGGAATTTCACCACCAAATATACACTTTCGTGTTTTTAATAACGAACAGATACACAGCAATGTTTACGACACGGGTACCGGAAAAGTTAGTTACAAGATATACATGTATTCAAATAATTATATTTAAATTAAAAAAAACAGACAGCATAAAATGACATAGAATGAGCAAAATTAATTAAGATGGTCAGATTTTTCAGTGATGTTTTGTTAGTAATTTAACTACTGTAATAAAATAATTTGACTTTGGGAAGATTGATGGGTTTATATTTTGATGTTATTGTTAGAAATAAATTTAGCTACGCATTTAATTATTAGTGAATTATTATTCGCCAAGACGAGTAGGGAGGGGATGTTTAAGGGAAAAGGAGTCTTTAATTTTGATAGAGTTTGCAACATTTCCGAACGATCATGTAATGGACAAGAGAAAAAAATGTGGTTGGCGTCACCTTCATCTAGACCGCACTCGCATATTGACGAGTCTTTTATGCGTAGTTTATGAAGGAAAGCCTGTGTACAAGAAAAACCAATTCTCAGCCGGCAAATCACGGATGTCGCACTTCTGGAGAGGTGAGTTTTGAAGAACCAAGGTTTGGAGGAAAGGGTTGGTTGTATCTTGGCGTAATATTTACCTTTAACCTGTTTCGATTGTTCCCAGAAGGCTGACCAGGATTCATTTAAGTGGCGCCTTGGAAGAGCAAGTAAATCGTGAGGATGTATTTTAAAAGGAAATACGTCGCCACAAGTAACCGCCTCTTTTGCCAGAGTGTCAGCACGTTCATTACCCGTAATCCCAGAGTGACTTGGAATCCACGCGAGTACTACACTACGATTAGGAGATTGGACCTGAAGAAGGAGTTCCTTTATTTGTAGAATTATCATAATTTGGGATTTGTTATGGAATGGGTTTTGACAAATTGCCTGTAAAGAGCTTAAGGAATCTGTTAGGATGAGCGTGGAATGCAATCTAAACCTGTGGCTGTATCTGACTGCCTCAAGGATGGCAAGAATTTCACCAGTGAAGACGGAAGAGCAAGAAGGTGATTTAATTTTTTGGACTATATTCCAGTTCTGATGGAAGACACTGTATCCTACACACCCATCTGTTTCTAGTTTAGAAGCGTCGGTAAATATTAAATGGTAGTTATCATAAGAGTTTGATATTGAGTTAAGAAATTCTGCATTAGGGTTAAGAGAATCTTTAGCTATATTAAAATTAACTATTTTGGGTTCATACAATGCTACTGCAAGTGGAAAACTATATAAAGGAAGTTTAGGATATTGAAGAATTGGATCCTTTATGTTTTTCCACTTTAGAAAACTGTTTACCAGACATGGTTTGGATTTGTGAATCCAGTAACGGTTTGAGCCACAATCTTCAGTTAATTGTTTGAGTTTAGTTGTTATGGGATGATTGCTACATTGAAAAGAACGGTATAGGTACCGGTCAGCCAAATATTGTCTTCTTAGTTTTAGTGGGGGGTCACAGCTCTCATTTTGAAGAGCATTAGTTGGGCTGCATTTCATTGCCCCCAAGATAATTCTAAGTGCTTTGTATTGGATTAAGTCCATTTTTTTTAAATTTGTTTGACTGGCTGGTTCTATCAAAAAAGTGGCATAATCCAAGTGGCTTCTAATCAAGGAATTATACAGAAGTTTCAAACAATATGGGTGAGCTCCCCACCAAACACCTGTAAGGGCTCTCAGTATATTAATGTTTTTTTCACATTTAGTTTGTATAAAATTTATATGGGGGGAGACCAGATAATTTGGAATCTAAAATGTATCCTAAAAATTTAATTTCTTTAACGGGAGTTATTACTGTATTTTGTAAATGAATTTCGAAGGGGGGAGGTGTTCTTTTCGTAGTAAAGAGAACTGCATTGCTTTTTTCTGGAGAGAGTTCCAAACCATGTGCTAATAGTAAATTATTTAAACTCTGTAAGGAGTGTGATAGACAAGAGGCTGCGGTGGTAATATCTGTCAGCACAATATACTAGTAGGTCATCAGCATACTGTAGTAATCTACATTCGGGCACAGCGTCATCCAACTTGGCTGTATAAAGATTGTATAAGAGGGGGCTGAGTACAGACCCTTGTGGGAGTCCTTTATAAACCTTTCGGGGGTGATGGATGTCATCTTCTAATTTTATGTAAATAGTCCGATCGAGAAAAATATTGATTATGAACCTAGTCAGCTTCACCGGTACTCTTAGCTTAAGTAACTTATCTCTAAGAATAGGAAGACTGACATTGTCATAAGCAGCGGTGACATCCAGAAAGGCTGCTACAATGGATTCCTTGCGAGAAAATGCTAGCCTACTGTCAGTAGTAAAAATGCTGAGACTGTCTATTGTGCTTTTACGCTTTCTAAATCCGAACTGGGTTGGGGACAGAAGATCATTGCTTTCCGCAAACCACTCTAATCTATTTTTTATTAGATGTTCTATCACTTTGGTGATAGTGGAGGATAATGCAATGGGGCGGTATGATGAATGGACTCCTGGGTCTTTTTGGGGTTTTAAGATTGGAATAACTACTTGTGTTTTGCAAGAGATGGGGACCACTCCTGTGTCAAAAAGAGTGTTAATAATATTTAGAAAAACGGATAGGGGGTAGTCTCGTAACTTAGAAAGAAAAGAATAAGGGATTCCATCAAGACCAGGTGCGGAATCTTTCACATAGCTTAGAACCAATTTAAGTTCTGAAATGGAGAAGGGTCGATTAATTTCATTTTCAGATTGGGGATCAGATAAGTTATACTCGTATAAAATTTCAGGTTCGGAGGGAACTGAAGGGGGGGCAAGCTTGTTCAAAAAATTTTGAACACATTCCGCTGGAATAGCTCCACGTTTCGCATTATCAGGAAGCGAGGAGCGGTAACGCCTAATGTTAGACCAGACGGTAGAAGAATGAGTGGTTGGTGAGATGGTCGCACAAAATTTTTGCCAGCCCTCGCGTTTTTTGGAGTTTAGAATTGTTTTTGTTTCTTTTTCGACCTTTAGGAGATTGCTGAAATTTTGATCCGACATGTTGTGAGTATATCTCGACTCGGCTCTTTTTCTATTCCGCACTGCCATTGTGCACTCCTTGTCCCACCAAGGCGGCGAGAGACGCAGTTTCGAGTTCTGATCTTTTGATGGGATCGCCGTTTCTGCTCCGAATACCAAAGCGTCTGTAAAACGAGCCATGCATTCAACTACGTTTTCAGATGAAACTATCGGGATTTCATTAATTTTGGAAACTACAGCGCAATTGAATAAGTTCCAATCGGCTAGGTCAAGTTTATATTTTATGGATGGTTTCTTTTTTAGAATTACTGGACCAGAACATGGGTATGAAATGAGTATCGGAAAGTGGTCACTGCCATGTGTACTGTCCAGTGTTGACCAGGTCAAAGCAGATGCTAGTTCAGTGGAGCATAAGGAGAGATCTACTACACTTTTGGCTTCCCCGGGGAAGCTTCTACGAGTCGGAGATCCTGAGTTTAGGACACAAAGGTTAAGGTCGTCAATAATTTCTACTAGCGTGGTACCGCACGCATCTGCGTTACCAGAGCCCCACAACGTATGATGGCAGTTAAAGTCTCCTAATATAATGACAGGTTTGGGTAGGGAGGAAATTATTGTTTTAAGATTTGAGAGACAGGATGTGGAAGGGGAAGGGATATACAACGAAATATAGGTAATTCCTTGCACTCGAACCGCAACAGCATTAAAATTGTTGCGGAGAGTGGGCAGGCTTATCACAGAATAGGGAATGGTATCACGAATAAGCATGGCGGAACCGCCATAACCGTCGTCTCTGTCATCTCGGACACACGAGAAGCCTGAAATTCTGCAGTTAGAACCTGGCTTAAGCCATGTCTCCGAAATGGCAGCGACCACGGTACTGTTGTTATTTAAAAGGTAAAGTAAATCTGATGATTTGCTTAATATACTTCTACAATTCCATTGTAGAATTGTAGGGTTGGCAGACATTGTGTATGGTGGATTGTAGTTTATTAAGTTTGGAAGCAACGTTGGACGGTAATATGGGCGAACGGGACATAATTTTGCATAGAGCATCGATGAGCTCTGCGATGGACTCAATATCATTTGTAGTTTCAGTATTGTCGGGGGGGGGGCTGGGAAGAAAACCACAGCCGTTGGCGTATTGGGGAAGGGTGTATTCGTTAACGATTTCTTGATGGGCTCTCTTGTCGTAACCCTGCGGTAATGGTGTTCTCTGTCGTTTTGGTAGGGATACTGTTTTCACATATGAGACTGTCTTATTATGCGAAGAACGAGGAGATGGGGTAGTATTATCATATGGAGATGGTTGGAGTGGGGGGATAGCCCGAGCAACTTCGGCAAAGGATTTTTTAATTGGGGGGAAGTTTCTTGAAGCCTCAAGGTACGATATGGATTTTTCAGCCATATCTTTCTTAATATTCTTTTGGCGTTCGTATTCAGGACATTTGCGGTCCGTTGCTTTATGGTTACCCTGGCAGTACATACAAGAATACTCGCTCTCATCTATGTGACATTCATCCGCGGCGTGATTTTGGTTGCATTTCGCACATCTGGGTTTAGATCTACATATTTTAGAGGTATGTCCAAACCTGCAGCACTTAAAGCATTGGACTGTTGGATATTGGTAGACTTCTACGGGGATTGCGTTGTAGCATAAGAATATTTTGGAGGGTAGTACTTGACCGTCAAATGTTACCACGACCGATTCAGTGTCTACGAATGTCGCTACACCGTCCCTGAAGATTTTCGACCTTAGGCGCCTGATTTTAAGTGCTAAAATTCTGTTTGGTGGGGCGGAAAGTTCCTCTATAATTTCTTCGGGGGTTAAATCAGTGGGGACACCCTCAACAACACCCAGGCGACATATATTAAAAGAGGGTATAAATGCCTTATATTTGTTGACCAGGTTAGGATTACAAATAAATTCATTCGCCTCCTCATGGGTTCGGAACTGTATCGATACACGGTTACGTCCAATTCGCTTGATGCCGTCGTCAACTATATTTTTAATGTTTAATTTTTTAATAAAATGACCAAATGATACAGCATTAAGGGTGGTACCCGCAGTAGGGGACTCATTAGGAACTAGCTTTTGGACGTGAATTATGAAAGGGCCACGATCGTTACAATTATAGGAGCGCACTTGTAATGGTTGAGAAGAAGTAAGGGACGTTTGGGTAGGATCCATACCTTGGGGGGATACAGGGATCGAATCGGATTGGGTTATTGTGGGTGGGGTTCTTTGGGTAAGGGATAATTGTGATTGGCTGGCCGAGAGAGTATTTTTATTTGTTACGATGCATGAATCATTAATATGTTGAGATTTAGGCAGGGGCGGAAACGATTCATGAACTGAGGAAGCCGAAGAACTAGCTTCAAGGTGGCGATTCTGGTCCAATCTATTATCTTTATCTTTTCTGTTTTGTTTACTTTTTCTTTTATGCTTTTGTTTATGCCTGGTCATTGTTTCCAAATAAATATTTTGTGAATGAAATTGAGTTTTATTTAGGCAATTATCATCGCTAATACTTTCGGATATGGTTTGATAACTTGCCGGAGAAGGAACGTGGAAGGGGCCTGGATCAAATTGGGGGTCAGGGTCTGGGGGTTTAGGGGGTATGAATGGTAAGTCCATATTTGGAGGTTAGTTGTTATACACTATTTATATATATTGAAAAAGACGTACACAAAGACACAGTTATTATATTAGTTATATATAATCACAAACACACACAAATAACACTGAAAACCTGATTATCTTCAATTGAAAATCGAGAGCACATGTAGCACCATTGACAGTTCAACTGACAGTCTTTTAAATATTTGCAAATTGCTGCATTAGACGGAATGAAAAGTAGTTTCAATCATAACAACAATCGAAACTCTCTTTCCAAACTCGTTAATATATCTACTCGGTTTGAAATTTTGTCATTAACATCTCAGCCACTACTGAGCGGGGGCCTTCTGGAAATACGGGTTGACTTCTTGCATTCCTTTAATCGTCTCTTACGGCACCCTCAGGATGATATGGGTTGGTGACAGTTTGTGTATATTTAAAATTTATTCACAAAGTTTCATTACAAATAATTGTCATGTAAAGAAAAAGAAAAATGAATCATAGATTAATTACATCCTCTATAAAATATAGACGCGCGTTCTCTGAGAATCCGACGTCTATCAGACTTACTAATCTTTTTAAGCTAACACCTCAGTATGACAATATGTTTAGCGCTTTATTTTCACTTATATCTCGACGTCTGGATATAATCTCTTAAGTGTTTGCAGCAGATAAAGAAACGAGTAAAGTATATATATAAAGGGCAGGTAAGTAACGATTGGCCAAGGTTCAATAAATCCCTTGACACAAGTGATATCATACGTTCTATACACTTTGTAGCAGGTGTAACAGAGACCCCGTATACATAACAAAAATATTGACAGTACCTGCATAGTATCAGAAGCTGTGTACAATTAAAAAAGGTGGAGCCTTTTTGTTTCACACTGGTGACGAAAATGCCATAACTTGAAAAACATGAGATACAGCGTATATCTTTTGGTGACACAGAGATCCTAGCGGAGGAGTACCGAACGGAGATGTCGGTTTGAACAAGGATTGTAGAGGCAATAAAATTGGCAATCTCTATTGAAAGCAGTGAAATATACCGTGGCGAGCGTAGAGCTCCAATTTGGACATTGCTTGTTTTGTTGTCATATTTTATTGAACAACGGAATTTTAATTGTGTCCACAACAGGTGTTAGACACGCTCCGATTTGTGTGTGGTCTTTTACGATTATTCAAGATTTCAAGATTTTGATTTTGAGATTTCAAGTATATTGATTACTAAGCCACCCGGCCCGGCTTCGCACGGGTGCAATTATGCATGCAATAAACATAGAAACCTTCATCTTGAATCACTCTTTTTATTAAAAAAACCGCTTCAAAATCTGTTGCGTAGTTTTAAAGATTTAAGCATACATAGGGACGGACAGACGACAGCGACTTTGTTTTATACTATGTAGTGATAGTGATTTAAAAAAAAACTCTCAACCACGCCCTGCTTCCGTTTGGTTTATTTCCTCACTTCAGTTGGCTATATGATTTCTGTTAGACCCTGTCTAAACATTTTCCTATTAATAGTCTACAGACATTGAATTACTAATAATCAATTACTCTAGTTCTAACCCTTGACATTCGTTTGGATCATGACAACGTTCATTATGTACAGTCTGCACGTGAGCTCCAAACATGAGGATCTTGCGAAAGCGGTTGGTTTTACACGGCCCCTGAAATCAAGTCCTGAGGTGCTACCACGAAAATCTATTCGAAAATACGACTCCCTGAAACACCGTACAACTGTTGTATACAATAAAATATGCTCAACACACTAGGTTGTATTAACATGCATATCAGATATTAAATTTCGTCGAATTAGCATTCGGTAATAATAATTGTGAGACGTAACAACCCTAAGTAGAATAAATCTAAATAAACTAAAATTATACCCAGACATACACTGTGTTAGTAGTGTTCGTGATGTTTATTTTAAATGTAGGTACTTATTTTCTGTGATTTTTTTAAATAATTATGCATTATTTTAATAGTGTGGCTTAAGAATTGATTCTACGCAATAAATAAGTATAAGTATGCTTGTAAAGATATCTTATATTTATAACTTTATATATAATGAATGGAACATTATTTTGGCACGTTATGTGAACTATTTATTTTAGTGGATTTGCCTAAATGTATATATGGCAGAATAAATTTGACAATCGTTTATCATACAGATGTGGATAATTTCAAAATCGTTTTATGTTAAGCCTAATAAGTTATTTATCTTATCAACATGATAACTCGAAGTGTTATCATTTAAACCATGGTCAATGAATTATATTTGTTTGCCTTATGTGTCTGTTGCGAATTTCCAAAGTCCTCGTGTCTTTTATAAGCGGAAAATTATTCTCGTGAAGTCATTTACATTTGCAGTCACTTTATGTATGTTTTATGGCTTAAAAGTGTCTCTATTAAGTATATTCACACGTTTCAAACGGAGCATTCAGTGGATTGACGTTTGTTATATTAAAATATGTTAACTCACACGTAGAGAAGGAGTCATTTTAGTAAACCCTCAAATGCCTTAACTTTTCGTGTTTAAATTGAAGTCGGTACTAGTTTGATTTGGCTAACTATCGGTAGTATGAGAAGATTGTCGTCTGCCCGTCTGCCCTCCACAACCCATCGAGTGTGTAATTATTGGTTAGACCGACTGTCGATTTTACGGTACCATAGATGGTAGAATGGAAGCTGAGGCCGACCTTCAAAGCACGAAGACACGCATCCAACATTAAGCAGAACTAGACATTGTTTAACCTGCAGATCTAACGTGTTCCGCATTACCATCGAATAATAAATAAAAATGATGATAGAAGTCAGAGCAAAAATGAAATTATACTAAGTACATAAATAAATAAATAAATATCCTTGGACATTTCACACAACGCCATCTCGTCCCAAGCTAAGCAACTTAATGCTTGTGTTATAGTAACGAAATGGATGATAAATATATTTTTTTTGTAAATACATACATATTATAGATAGAAATATTGACTCATAATGTACCAACGCGGTACACAAGGCGACTTGCCAATCGGCATTCTCTAACAGTCAATTTAATGTTTTTATGAAGTTAGGTTAACACTAAATTGCAAATATGTAGGTTCGAAAAACAGCCACCAGTACAAATTTTATGCAAAGTTGTAAAGGATATCAACTTGGGTAACTGGGTTAGGTTACTGATATGAAGTAAATATTTTTAGAATAGTTCGTAGACTAGTTCGTTATTATAGATAGTTAATTCGCAATTTATGCAGCTTCAGTGTCTTTGCTTGTTTTTAAAGTCAGGTTCAGTCGGATGTTAAATGAATGTAGTACCTAGAGGGCGTATAAAATAAATAAACTGACAGCTGGTCTAACAAAACGATCGTTTGCCCCACAAGATGGCATGAATACTGGTAGTTTTCCAAATTAGATTAAACACGCGTGGACTCCAAATAAAGCGCAATGGAAAATGAAGAAAAAATGAAAATGAATGAAAAAATGAAGAATAAAAAATATAGGTAACTACATTAAATTTCAATGAAATTTCAATTAAATAGCATTTTTTTCCTTCTAGGCCAAGCTATTTATGTTAATTCTGAGTATTTGATTGTATTTTAAAAGTTTATTAATACTCGTTGTTCGGTTACGAAAAATGTAATAGTTTCATATACCTCGTTCGCTTTAAGAATGCAGTGAACCATAATTGTCCACCCCCATAGCCAGGCCCCGTAACCAATCAAAACGTTCCAAATTAGGAAGTCGCGTTCACATTGACCAGTTATTTATCCTTTGTACCACTGTGAATACACATTTACTTACTGCATTTTTAACGTGAACGAGCTATATTAAACTTCATGGTAATGATATTAGTAGCACGATTTGATTAAATTATTTAAGTGTATACTGGTATCTAGTGTGATAGGAAAAGAATAAGGAAAATGGTAATGATAATTATAATCATTAATTGTTAAGCTACTTTTTTTAAGGCTGGGAAAATTCCTTAGAATGTAATGTATCGAAAAAATTTAAAACAACTGAGCTATTTAAAACGTATATATCGTTAACATCAATTTGTATGGATGCATTTATTTGGAACTAGATGGCGTTATTAAATATACATATATTAATATTAAGTTAACGCGATCGAGTCGGTGACAAAACCACACACTCAGTACACTGTAACGTAAGTATCCGCTCAAAAGTAGTAGTAGGTGCTAATAAAACAATGCGTTATGACAATTAGATTTAATTAATTTATCTGTTGACCACGTAATAAAGGTATATTTAGCAAACGGAACAATTAACGCTTTATTGCTAATATGTACTTATAATGGTACACAACGAGAGGTTCCTGTTTCAAATGCTAATGTCAAAATAAATGTGGGATATCTAATAGTGACCTTAATTAATTCAAACCTGCACTATCAGCTCAGTTTTCTATTCCATTTAGAATTTTGTCAGGGCCGTTTAAATTGGGTTAGTTCATTTCTTCACAACTAGATGTCACTGTTTCAATTTTTAAATGGATGTGTGGTCACATTCATATTTAAAATATTCTTATACCCTATTCAAGATAGCGTGATCGATTTGGCAGATGTAAATTTTTCTGATCGACAAAAAGGTATGATTCCGACCTACGTCGCGGTAATCGGGACCAGTAGTGCCGAGGTAGCACTTCTGCGTGCAGCGTACTTCGGAATCATACCTTTACTTTGCAATGGCGAATAGTGGTGGGAAACAGATAATAACTAGTAGTCCAAAAAATAACGGTTTAAAATACTTGTAACTGTGACGAGATGGTATGGGTGTATTATGTGTGAAATTCTTTATCACTTTTTCTTAACTCTTTAAGACAATATTCGAATAAAAAACATTTTCATTTTGAAATAAAATTCGTTGGCTTTAGCGCATTGAAATTTAACACTTTTACAACTATTATTTTCTTTTCTTTTTTGTTTACTTTCATGGTCTGAACCACCAGTCTATTTAAATTTGGCGGAATGTCAAAAAATAACCCTGTAATATTAAATAGGAACTTATTATGAATATAGACCCACCATCGCTTATCTACCCAATGTTTTATATGTATAGTGCAATAAAGAATTTCACACATAATACACCCACGCCAACTTGTCACTGTTACAAGTATTTTAAAACGGTATTTTTTGGACTACTAGATATTTTCTGTTTCCCATCACTAGCCCGTCTGTCAAATCGATCATGCTATGTTGAACAGGGTATAGAGTTGAGAATGTTTGTAAAAGGCGACTAAATTAACAAAACGGGTAGAGGACTAAGCAGCAAGAGTATTTTTTAGTCATCAAGCCCCAGCTGGCACAGTGGGCTGGTTTTGACTTAGTCAACAGTGGATTTATCATGGGCTTTAGCAGAGTTACATAGAACAGTTAAACCAGAAACCTTACGCGTAGACTTTTCTACTCACCGACGCATTATTAGACCTAAAATAATAACATTTTATATATATTTTGCTAGAAACTCCCGCTTGATTTAAAGAAGAGGTTAATAATTTAAGTACCTATTTTTTTTTCTAAGATAACGTTGACATTCCGATATAAATTGGTTCGTCTCACACATCATCATCACATAAGGATGTTAGAAATGTTAGATACATTGTCTGGTTCACAGGGCTGCACCGATGCATGCCAACGTCTGATTGCGTCCCATTTCTATTGCTAGTGATTAACAGACCCGGTCAACCGTTTAGATTGCATTCGATTTGTACCAAATTGTTTTCGTGTTTAGATCTATTTAAGTATTTTCATTGCGAAGTGGCTACTTTTTGTTAATATTAAGTAAATAAATCTTACTGGCACTGCATACAAAAGAATTTTTTTATTTAATTTTGTAGGAAAACCAACAGCTACCTTATAGTACACTAATTCAGCAAAATGTGTTATACCTAAATGACAAGGCCAAAGAGATAGCCGCAAGAGAAGGAAAACTTGAAAACAGCGTGGCACAGTAGGCTAATTACCCTCCGTGTAATTGGAGGAAGCCCGAATCAGTTTTGGGTCATGTATGGGCTGAGCAGGCACAGGGTTTCGTATCGAGTTTTCCTTCCTTTCCTTTAGCCGCAAGAGAAGGAAAACTCGATACGAAACCCTGTGCCGAGAAGGTTATCGGCCTAGTCATTTCCTTTTGTCGGCTCTTACGACACCCTCAGGATAAAAAGGGGTGATACACGTGGTATCAAGTCACACGGTTTAGCGTAACTAAATTCGCGACGGAAATAGCCATACAATATTCCAATATGTATCCCAAACAATGGACGTATTACACTCTAATATACATATACTAGTCCGTGTGTTGACGGGTTAAAAATACAGAGTATATCACCACCCCATTCCATCCGTAAGAGCCGACGAGGAGAAGGAAATGTCAAGGCTGATAAAATAGCCGCAAGAGAAGAAAAATTAAACAAAATCTAGTGCCAACACTTATGGCCAGTGTGGCACAGTAGACTAATTACCCTACATGTAATTGGAGGAGACTCGACCCAGCAGTGGGTTATGTATGGGGTGAGTAGTATGTAGTAGTATACAATGTACTCTACTTATCAACAATAGATGTCGCTTGGATGCCAACATAATTTATTATAGTAATAAATATGTAAGAAGGATAGTTATCTATCACATAACTTATGAGCAGATATTATAGAACAGATATAATAATAATATCATTGAACGTTTATTATGAAAAATTGCCACCGGTCCACTAACCTTTCCCTTATCGATATGTCTATTTGAACCTACATTTCACTTTATAAGATACATAGATTTATTTATTTAATCACTTTTTTGTACATTAAATACTATAAACATAAAACATAGTAAGTAGGTAAGTGACAGTAAATTTAGGCGGCCTTATCGCTAGCAAGCGATCTCTTCCAGGCAACCTTAAGGCGAAAGAAGCATCTAATAATGCATTTCTTTATCGGGTCCTGGAGTATTAATTTATATAGTAACTAGCGACCCGCCCCGGATGCAATAATGAACATCTAAATTTATAAGTGTTTCTCTACAATATTATGCATGTATTATAAATATAAACCTTGGATAACTCTATCTATTATATCTCTATCCCTCAAACTATTTATTCTGGTATTGCCCGGGTCGTGTACAGACGTGTTTCATGTTTAAAAAATTATACAGAGTCAAAAAAATTTATCACAAAATGTATCACTTACACCAAGATATTTGCACGACCTCGGAATGGAAAAAAAGACTCATGATAGTTATAAACTTTAAATTAACTAGACGTTAAATCATATAAAAAATGTATCACAAAATGCATCACTAACACCAGGATATTTGCCAGACCTCGGAATGGAAATAAGGACTCATGATATAAACTTTAAATTAACTAAACGATAAATCATATTTAAATTACGCCCTTTTTTATCATTTTAATTATAAAATATATGGCCTCGTATTTCGAAAATAGTTGCTAATAGGTATTACGTCACTACCCCATAACATCCTGAGGTGACATAAGAGCCGACTAAAGAAAATTGCATGGAAGAAAACCTAGCCGTAAGGGCCTCCGCGCATTATGCGGCCAGGCCGCGCGGCCAAGTCGCTGTGGCCAACTAACTCTTCTACGATGTATATAGCGGCGCGCATTACGCGGCCAGAATTTTGGTCGCGCGGCCAACGAAAAACATCGCGTCACATACGCGGCCTATTGGCAGCCGCGGCCAATCCGCGCATTATGCGGCCAGGCCGCGCGACTGGCCGCCTAAATGCGCGGGGGCCCTATGAGAAGAAAAACTTAACATAATCGAGCGCTAACACGTCTGGCCAGCGTAGCACAGTAAGCTGTGGTACGCAGGCCACACACTAGCCTCCATCCGGTTACTGAAGGAGGCCCGACTCAGAAGAGTGTTTTTTACGGATTGAGAGGAAGAAGAAGAAGTAAGGTAATAAAAAGGTGTTCAATTTTACAAATAAGTAAGATTGTACCTTGTGCCCAGGAAATAGCAGCAAAGAATTGTAATTTGTCACAATATTTTTTTATTTATAGCCATATTAACTCATATTGCACTAAATCCGTACGTGACATTAACAGTAAAATGCGTTGCAACGACTCGTTAACAGATGACTCGTTTTCCGCACAAACTTATACTTTGTAGTGAACATCTTTGTTATGTTAAATATTTACATAACACAACACAACGTTTTTAGACTACTGAATGAATTACTCTTTCAATTTATGATAATGAAACATTGTGTTTTTATATAACAATAAATCTTATAGTAATAAACTAATAACACACACACACACATATATATATATAATTAAATTTTAATATCGATCAATGTGCAGGCGTCACGTAATTGTTATTATACATTTTACAGTTAAAAAGCTGCGCTAGTTATAACCTTAATCGCGGTCTTTGTTACCAGTGGGCAACTGCCTTGTTTACACAAGGACACTAGCCCGAACCTGGATTAGAACCGGAGACCCGTGATCCAAAGACGGCACATCCAACTTTATGAATACGTATTACCAGTGGGACCCAAACGAAGTTAAGCTTGTATTTTGGGCCCATGTACAAGACAACACGAAGTAAATAAAAAATAATATGCGCGTTTATTTGTGAGTCTGTGTGTATGTCTATACAAATAATGAGTTGTCCAAAGAAAACGTCCCCGGCTGTTGGGGAATAGACGGCGAATATGGGACTCCGGGGTCCGGAACGATGAAAATTAGCGCCCTGACCTACCCACTAATACCGACAGTGTTCCTTGAACCTACTCCGAGACCTTGGAGGCCTTGATCCGCTTCGATTGGTGGAGGTCCAAAGAAGCCTTAGGCCTAATACACTCACACAGATACATTGAGTGTATAAGTGACACCACTTCTAAGCGTAATACTTCTGTTATTAGGTGTTATAGCACGAATATGTGTATTTTAAACTGACTAGATTAAAAAATTAAACTAGCCAATCAAGACACCTTTAACTAAGCTTCTGCAGTCGACCACACTATCCAGGCATACAACATGAAAATGGCAAAAAAGGCCAGGAACAACAAGGCGATCGAACAGCTTGACCAGCAGAAAATATCACGGACACGGAATATAATTTAAATATCAAGACCAAACAGCTATTCAAAAACATAAGCTAAGGAAGTATCTACTGAGAGTTGGTTAAATGAAACACCAATGTCCCAGGTGCCAAGGCGCCGGGTACGACAGACGAAAGGGAAAAAAAGAAGAGCAAATAATTACCATTAATTGATAAAAGAACACGGAATACAAGTCTGTGGTGTTGTAACAAGAAAAAAAAACTAAGCTTCTACACTATCCAAGCAAATAGAACAGGTCTAAAAAAATGAAGGTGCCCTTCAAAATAAAAAGTTTTTAGGGAAACAAGTAAACGGACTTCAAAAAGGCAAAATAACTAATAAACAACTACTTATTTCAAGTCCAGTAACGAATGAACGAGAAAATAAAATTGTTTTCAATTCGAATTAATAAAGTTGGGAAACGTGGCAATAAATAAAAAATTACACAACCAAATTCGGTTTATTTTTGTTCCTCATGTATATATGCCGAAAATAAATGTTATACGCAATTATGTGATAGCTTGTCAATTTTATGTTAGGTTACAATTTTTTGGGATGTATGTATTTTTAGAAAATATCATTTGAATTAGAATGTATGGGTTGTTCATCATAAATAAAATATAAATCGCTGAAATGTTTGTACGCGCTTAGATAATTATTTTTTGTGTGTTCAATAACGTTCGTTTAAAATAAATTTATTATTACTAGATTTTTGGGGTCAGCTATTTGCTAATAAACAACTAATTATACTTACTTTTAAATAAACCCATCTTGAAACACTTTCTCATTATGTCGGGAAATGTATGGACTTTATTTATGTCCATGTATAAACACACGCTAACTCCGGATTAAAATTTCAAACAATTACAATATTTAAATTGACGGTATTTCTAATGATCACAATACAATCTCGTGAAAATTCTTTTGAATGTTATCGCGTAGCCGGCTCGCTACGTGCGGTTTCATTGTCTGACTGAAGCAGCGCCGGCGCACCCGGCTAGCACGACGGTAGAGACAAGCGAATCTCATTGCCACACAGTATATCACCAGTGATACTTATCTTATTAAACTTCCGATCGCGTTGTTTTGATTGGAAAATACTAATCTGACATAAATTTGATATCGATATGATAGTCATAAATCCGTGTACCTATAGGTATCATCATCCCATTCCATCTTAGGGTGGAAAATATGTGTTGCCAGAGACACCTCCTGTGACGTTATTTAGGATGCAGTATTATGTAACTAGGATGGATCTGCTCTCTCCTTTGCACGGTTGGCGCAGTGGTTGAGAGATCGACTGCTGCGCAGCATGTCGCGGGTTCGCTTCCCGCACGGAAGAAATATTTGTACGACCTACAAGTATTTGTTCCGGGTCTGGGTGTTTTCTATCTATAATATGTATGTATTTACAAAAATAAAGTATATAAGTAGTAGTTTATCTTCCATCTCGTTACCATAACACAAGCATTATAGTCCGGGATCCCCGGTACATTGTTTTCACTTGATTACTATCAAGCTAATTTTTCGTGAGTAGCTTCATTTTCATGAGACGCCCAACATTTTCTTGTCGACAACTCTTGATTGTGGTAGCTAACAGAGGTAGCAAGGGTGAAATATGTTGATTTTATGATTCAAAAAAATTTATTACTAACCGGGTGCTTTTTGGTATATCTGATGATAATTATCTAAATTATTCGAAAATGTATTTGTCCTACAAAATGTGTGGTTTGATCAAAGAGTCCTCCACCTCCAATATGTATGGATAACGAGGTCATAAAAAATGATTACTAACCAGCTGGTTTTTTTTTATTTACTTAATAAATATGTATATTATTTAACCGTCATATTGTCCTACAAGTTGCGTGGTACGTTATCCCGGTCCTACGCTCAAAAGTTGTTAAAACCACAAGACCCATTTTGTCATCACTAACTGTAGGACAATAATTTTACATGATAGGTTAGTGTATTCTCTGCCCAAATGATACAATGTCCTACAAGAAAACAGGTATGTAACGCGAGTCCGACAAAAATTGTAATTTTTTCGTTTTCCTACTTATAACTTACTAGCGACCCGAACCGGCTTCGCACGGGTGCATGTATTATACATATAAACCTTCATCTTGAATCACTCTATCTATTAAAGAAAACTTTTTAAATAGTACACACATACGGATTCCGCCATACAACGACATTCACCGTTATGTTTAATGGATGAAAATTATTTTATTAGAAATTTAGTATGTTAAAAATAATTTTAAAAAATGGATTGCCTGAAAAAGTCCTAAATTTCTAATAAAATATTTTTCATCCATTAAACATATCGGTGGTCGTTGTATAGCGGGATCCGTATATGTACTATATAAAAAGTTTCGTACACTATAAAACGAAGTGGATTCATTTTATGTTAAAAATACTTAATTTTTTACGTTATTACAGAGTCAGAAGACGAGGAAAATGAAATAGATGAAAATGACAGTGACGATACTGAAAATTTATCAGATGAATCTGATGAATATACATTTTTTTTTAAGTAAAAGTTATTTAAGTTAATAAAAAAGATGTTTTCACTGTATCATAAGTTATAAGTAGGAAAACGAAAAATGACAATTTCTGTCGGACTCATGATACATACCTGTTTTTTTTGTAGGAAATTGTATCATTTGGGCAGAGAATACTAACCTATCATGTAAAATTGGTGTCCTACAGTTAGTGATGACAAAATGGGTCTTGTGGTATTACCAATTTCTGAGTGTAGGACCGGGATAACGTACCACGCAACTTGTAGGACAATATGACGGTTAAATAATATAAATATTTACTAAGTAAATAAAAAAAAACAGCTGGTTAGTAATAATTTTTGATGACCTCATTATCGATACATATTGGAAGTGGAGGACTCTTTGATCAAACCATACATTTTGTAGGACAAATACATTTTCGAATAATTTAGATAGTTCTCATCAGATATACCAAAAATCACGCGGTTAGTAATATTTTTTTTAGAATCATTAAATCAACATATTTAACCTTTGCTACCTCTGTTAGCTACCACAATCAAGAGATGTCGACAAGAAAATGTTGGGCGTCTCATCAAAACAAAGCTATTCACAAAGATTCAGCTTGATAGTAATAATTTTTTTTCTATGATCTGTAGAACAACTTTTGAGTGTAGGACCGGGATAACGTACCACGCAACTTGTAGGACAATATGACGGTTAAATAATATACATATTTATTAAGTAAATAAAAAAAAACCAGCTGGTTAGTAATCATTTTTGATGACCTCGTTATCCATACATATTGGAGGTGGAGGACTCTTTGATCAAACCACACATTTTGTAGGACAAATACATTTTCGAATAATTTAGATAATTATCATCAGATATACCAAAAAGCACCCGGTTAGTAATAAATTTTTTTGAATCATAAAATCAACATATTTCACCCTTGCTACCTCTGTTAGCTACCACAGTCATGAGTTGTAGACAAGAAAATGTTGGGCGTCTCATGAAAATGAAGCTACTCACGAAAAATTAGCTTGATAGTAATCAAGTGAAATCAATGTACGGGGGACCCCGGACTATTAAGTTGCTTAGCTTGGGACGAGATGGCGTTGTGTGACATTTTCCCAAGCCTTGGATATTTCCAAGGATACATCCAAGGATATGTAGTAGTGTTTTGTATACTCTATTAAGCAACGTGTAATTCAACATAAATTCAAATAGCCACTTCTAAAGAGCTCATCTTCGCCAGCTATTTTTGAAACACCTGGATGACCACTGCTACATGCTGCATACAATAGTATTGTATTGTAGTTGTTGGTCTAGGGGTTGGATGTGCCGCTTTGGATCATGGGTCGCCGGTTCGATTCCGGGGTCGAGCAAGTGTCTTTGTAAAACAGAGGTATTTGCTCGGAGTCTGGGTATCATTTGCATACGTGATTTACATGTTTGTAAACTACCCTCGTACGCCGTGTATGCCTTGTATTCCATGCAGTGACGGATTTAGAATACATAGAGTGACCAACCCATTCCATGCTGCCGGAAGAGTCGATAAAAGGAAATGAGAAGGCCGTGAACCTAGCAGCAAGAGAAGGAAAGCTTGAAACAAAACCCTGTGCCAACCCGTCTGGCCAGCGTGGCACAGTAGGCTAATTACCATCTCTATGATGGGAGGTGGCCTGACTCAGCAGTGGGTCATGGAATGGAGTGGTATTCTAAATCCGTCACCACACGAAACATCAATAATCAGTCTATACAATAGATGTTCTATACTAATATTATATAGAGGAACGGTTTGTGTAAAGGTTGATTTACATCAAACGAGCGAATGCTCATTCTTTCCCCAATATAACAAATTCTTCTAGTGTAAACAGGCGTAGAACATTTTTTCGTTGTTTTTATTGCGTTCGCAAAGATTCTATGGAATATTCTTAAGCCGGCTCTACACTCGCAGCACGAACGGCCGCGATTGCAGAACTGCTATTCGCGAGTGTAGATGTTGTTCACGCCTTCTCGTTCGCGCTTCGCACCGTTCCCCGATCAGTGTCGGTATTTTGGCCCGCGACAAAGGATTTGCGTCAGAAATCACGTCGTCGTCCATCATAGTCGCGAACACGCGGATCACGGCGTTTATTCACGGCGTGAATTCTCGGCGCGACGTCACACGTGAGTGTAGAGCGCTCGCTCGCTCGATGTAAACGGCACGGCGCTAGACCGCGCGAACAGTTGAGCGTTCTTGCGTGTTCGGACGTGCTCGCGCCCCTGAGCGGTCTCTTCAATCTATCTTTCGTTTACACTAAAAGATTACGAAAGAAAGCTCTTGTTCTAGCTCTAGCTATTTGTTCGTTATATGTAAACGCTGAATACGAGATTTCGTTTACACATAACGATCAAGAAAGAATGCTCTTGTTCTAGCTCTAGCTCTTTGTGCGTTTGGTCTAAATCCGACTTTAAAAAAGCCTGTTCCACTTTCAAAAATGTTTCACATTTAGAATGTTATATTATCCCCGAGTCATATATGCAAAGCTTGTGGCAAAGCTGCGTCCCTATACCTATACGAGCCCATAGCCACGTTAAAGCCCACGAGAAGCAGCGCACATAGCTAGTTTCTTAAAAAATAACACATATAGCACTGTTCTAAATGCCTCCTTGGTCTTGACCAACGGATTAGATGTGCCGCCTTTGGATAAACGGGTCTCGGGTTCGATTCCGGGGTCGGCAAGTGTCTTAGTCTAAACCAGACGCACTCGTTCCGAGTCTGGGTGTCATTTGTGCGTAAATTACATGTTCGTAAACTGAGCCCGCGTTACAATTTATTTTTAGTGCAGGGTTTCGTTAAAAAAAATACATCATGCCAGAAATTACCACCAAAGAACACAAGAAACAGCAATATCTTCTGAGTTACTTTGTCTCGTAATCCATTAGTTGTTTTTGCCAGAGAGTAACTGGACTAGTTTGGCGCTAAAGTTATGAAAGAGTAATTACGCAGTTAGATATCCCGAACCTGTATTTGAAAGCCGATAGGCATGTTTATTTTATACCTATTACTAAATACTCAATCCACTCACCACGATTTCCTGATTTTTTCTACAAGGTATCTATTTTTTAAATACAGCATTACATGGGACCTCTAGTACTCAGCCCATAAATGACCTACTACTCAGTCGGGCCTCCTCCCATCACAGGGAGGTTAATTAGCCTACTGTGCCACGCTGGCTAGACGGGTTGGCACAGGGTTTCGTATCCAGTTTTCCTTCTCTTGCGGCTAGATTTTTGGCCGTGTCATTTCCTTTCGTCCGCTCTTACGATACCCTTAGGATGAAATGGGGTGGTGAAACTTGTATCATAAATATAATAAATATAAATATCCTTGGACATTTCACACAACGCCATCTCGTCCCAAGCTAAGCAACTTAATGCTTGTGTTATGGTAACGAGATGGATGGTAAACTACTTAGATACTTTTTTTTTGTAAATACATATATATTATAGATAGAAATGACACCCAGACTCCGAGCCAGTGCCTCTGGTTTAGACAAAGACACTTGCCCGACCCCGGAATCGAACCCGGGACCCGTTGATCCAAAGGCGGCACATCTAACCACTAGACCAAATACTAACAAAAATGGGAGAGGTCGCAAAGGATAGCGATCACATCCCACGAATAATTAGCGTGGACGCCATGGCCATCGAACTAGACAAAGGCGAAGTCGAAGACTATATGGGATGCATTCAGGCCGCGGAATACCATGAGGTAGTCGTATATGAAAACAGAGGACAAGACCTCAGTTTTCTAAAAAAACAAAAAACAACGACTGTCCCCCAAAACAATCAGAGTGAACCATCAACATCCACACACCTACATGAAGCAAGCGGCTCCGAGCGTTTACAAAACAAGCAAGCCAGTGCAGAAGCAGAAGCTAGGCAGAAAGGAAACTCCACCAAGGACAAAGAAAGACAAAAGACAAAACACATAAGCGCACTTATGCACGTCTTAGATAGGGTGGCAAAAGGAACCACGAGGAGACAAAATCTAACCAGCAGGACAACACAGGCGACAACAAAGCAGGAAACAGCGGTCAAAGCTTTCTTTAGGCGATCCTCGCGAAATCTGCCAAATGAAAGCACACCAAAAACAAGAGCTGAAATGGGGCAAGTCGAACCGCCGAAGCTTCAACCAGCAAGAAGCCGAACAGAACACATGCAGAATGCTCTCAGAGAGTTCTTGGCAATCACGCGCGGGCGACACCAAGTCAACTTGACGACTTGTCAGAAAATCTTGGAGGGCTTCTTAAGAAACAACCGAGGACTGCTAAAGGTGAGACTCGAGGAAGCCAACGCCGCGATTAACAACAACAATACCGGCACTATCCAACATGGTAAACAAGAAGGTATATACATGGCGGCATACAATCTAACAGCTGGCTTCGTATGTCTGGATGAAGATGAAACGAAGAAAACAGGGCACCTTAAATTCAAAACACCTACAGAAGATCCCGTAGTAGTAACAGCAAAGTGCACCAAGACAATGCTAGAAGATAAAATAATAGAAAAAGCAGAAGCTGAAATTGCGTCGTGGGACTATTGGACAACACCAAAAGTTAAGTGGGTAAATGGAGTCCCCGGCTGCGGAAAGTCTACATGGGTAATAAACGAGTTTCGGCCAGCACAAGACATAATAATTACCACAACGTCTGAAGCTGCCAAAGACCTAGCAGAAAGAGTGTCGCACCGCCTAGGAGCAACTGCCCGAAACCGAGTACGCACGATGGCTTCCATATTAGTCAACGGTGTCAAAGAGCCAGCAAATCGTCTCATTATTGACGAGGCCCTTATGAACCATTTTGGAGCCATCGTAATGGCCGCGCAACTGACGAATAGCAAAGAAATTGTCCTACTGGGAGACGTAAATCAACTGCCTTATATAGAAAGAGAAAACCTATTCTCACTGACCTATAAACTTCCAACAAGCGTCGCAAGAATCAGCGAGGAAATGCTGTGTACTCACCGCAACCCTATGGACGTCGCATACGCCCTAAGTGAGGTATACAGCGGAATTTACTCCTCCAATCGCAAAGTCAGATCGCTGCAGCTGAGAAGAATAACTGGAGTAAGAATACCCCCCGCCCTAGGAAATACCCTTTTTATCGTCCACACACAGGCAGAGAAGGAGGCCCTAACCATGGAGGGCTACGGGAGAGGGGAAGGCTCAATCATCCTAACAATCCACGAAGCTCAGGGATTAACCTACGCAAACGTTCTCATAATGCAAACACTCTCAGCAAAACTGCAACTGCACGATAGCGTTCACCATGCTGTAGTAGCAGTTTCAAGACACACTGAGAACTGCACATACTACACAGACAACAACAACGACGCTATTGGAAGACTTATAAAGCAAGCCCTGGCTGCAGACGACAAAACCATCCAGGAATACAACATGAAAATGGCAATAAAGGCCAGGAACAACAAGGCGATCGAAAACCTTGATCAGCAGAAATTACACGGACACGGAATATAATTTAAATATCAAGACCAAACAGCTATTACCAAACATAAGCTAAGGAAGCACCTACTGAGAGTAGGTTAAATGAAACACCAATGTCCCAGGTGCAAATAACTACCATTCATTGCTAAAAAGAACACGGACTACAAGTCTGTGGTGTAGTAACAGAATAAATAAAAAAAAAAAAAAAAAAAAACCACTAGACCAACGAGGCATATCATCATTATCATCAGCCCACATTCATCCACTGCTGGACATAAGGCCTCCCCTAAAGAGCGCCATAGCGCACTGTCTTCTGCTTGATGCATCCAGCTCGTGCCCGCAACCTGGCAGTAAACTTGTATCTCGGGGTTTATTTAGTACATACATACAGAGTTGATATGACAGAGGGGCATTAAATTACACTACGTATAGTATATGTGATTAGTATGAATTCGAAACGGTACAAAAAAAATACACGTGATTTTTCATGGGGGGTGGAGGGGTAGTCTTAAACCTCACCAAGTATCACCAAGGGGGAGGGAGGGGTTAAAAATGTTAAAAAAACATCACGTGATTAATGGACAGCCCCTAAGGTTAATAAAGATACATGATGTTCAAATGAGGCAAATATTTAAAAAATAATTTGCGGCTAAACTATTGCTCCAATTTAATTGATTTTTGGTACAGAGCCTGGAAATGATACCTACTATAGGCAGTTAAAAATGCCCCTATGTCGTATTAACCCTGTATAATTCACGAACACAAAGACATCTAAACGTAGAGCAAGTTTACACAAAGGCACTTGGCCGACACCGAAATCAAAATAGGCACCCGTGATGCAGAGGCAGCGACAAGGCGCTACAATTATTCAAGAATTGGTATCATTGTCATTATTATTTTTCCATAGGGCCCTCTTTAAACACAAGCCAGCATCTTTATCTTCACTATCACTATCAGTACATAGTATAAAACAAAGTCGCTGTTTCTGTCCGTCCCTATGTATGCTTAAATCTTTACAACTACGCAACGGATTTTGATACGGTTTTTTTTAATAGATAGAGTGATTCAAGAGGAAGTTTTTTATGTATAACCCACACCCGCTTTGCACGGGCGAAGCCGGGGCGGGCCACTAGTCACTACATAGTATAAAACAAAGTCACATTCTTCTGTCCGTCCCTATGTATGCATAAATCTTTAAAACTACGCAACGGATTGTGAAGCGGTTTTTTTTAATAGATAGAGTGATTCAATGGGAAGGTTTATATGTATAACCCACCCCCGCTTTGCACGGGCGAAGCCGGGGCGGGCCACTAGTTATAAATAAAATTTGATGTAGTTTCAGAAAAATATCTTTAACATTTTAATTAAAGAACATTTTTGATAGCATCGTGTAAATTTTTAAATTAAAGTTTGAAAAATATTATTTTTTCGAATTAATTGCTGTTATAAATGCCGTATTCTAATGTATCCGCTCTACAAATTGATCTTATCATTATGCAGAAGTTTTTATAAGACCATGTACAAAGTATAATATATACATAATATTAAGTTGCTTCCTACTTTATCTGCTGACTGAATTTAACACTATAATTAGACTATTATTTTAAAGTTATAATTTTACCTGATACAATTTTAGTGCATTTAAATAATTTTGGATAAAGGTGTCGGTCCCAGCTGCCATTCTTTCATCAATGTGAACTGAATGATGAAAATGAATTGACAACTAGACTAACCATTGGTTAAAAGACCAACTACAGAGTTTCTTGCCGGGTCTTCTCTGTAGAGCAGTGTTCCAAACTGGTCTACAGAGAAGACCCGGCAAATACGAAATACGCTCCTTATTGTATGGGTCGTCTTTAATTCTATTTCGCGTGGTGTTTTTGCCTTTGGTCCTGAGTTCTGTAAAAAAATGCTAGTAAAGTTACATTTGAGCTTGGGGTTGAGGTGGATCGCGGAGGGCAGACGGCAATCGTTCGGTGTAAATACCGGTAGTTAGTGAACCAAATTAGGTTAGCCTGGTGAATATAGACAATAGTAAGTTCAGGCTTGTAAGCCAGGGAGATACGAAAAAAGAAGGAAAGGTTTACCCTGTACCCAACAAGCGTAAAGCTTCCCATCTTCGTACCTTAGTGGTATAAAAACACATGTTAGAGTGCATTTTTTTATTTCTTGAACGTGTAATTTAAATATGTTAAGGAAAATATTAACGCGTTTTTTTTTCTTAGCTTATTCGCTAAGTTAGTCTTGGGCTAGTTTCTTCAATATTTATGGTACTGAGGTTATAATGGCAAGTCAAAAACGAGTTTTATTAAAATACGTGCACATCTTGATATCCATTTAAACTAATCACTAATGCTTTTTCTCAATAGTTAACTACTGAGTCATAAATTTGCACAAACTGTTTTTTAATTAGATCATCACCTAATTAGGTCGCATTAAACACATTACACCTGTATAAAAATGGATGTTCCTTTAGGAAATATCAGTATTACAAAAATCGCCAAGAAACAACAACATCGCTAAACTTCTCTCTTCATTAAAAAAGGTAAGTCTTTTTACTATGTCTGTCGCAAATGTACTAAAAGGGGGTTTATTTATTCATTGTATTCATCGACTATTTTTATGTATTTCATTGATTTATTGTTAAAAATGTTACTGTTTGTGTAATCACGAGCTTAAAGTATGAGGCGACTACCTAAGGCACTGGTAGACGTAACAATCTAATCGCAAGAAAAAGTCATCCTGATAATGATGGTGCAACCCTGTGCCAATCTCTCTGGCCAGCATGAACATCATTCATGTGTAGGCTGAAATAATGAAAATATGCATCACAATATTATATTTATATTTTAGTGTAATCTCAGCATTTTCTTCAAATGTTCTGTAAATGTGCATTGACTGAATAATCTACTTGGCAGGAGCTGTATATTTTAGTCTTTGTGTTTTCGTTTCAGATGGTCCGCACAATTTTAATCGCTGTGATCGTGGTCATTTCTATCGTCCACATCTCCGCCAATGCTTTGGGGCAAGAATCCAGTACTCAGTCACATGTAGAAAATGTTACTGTAGACTCAAGCTCGCGCCACAAAAGAGACTTAGGCCCAATATTGGTTGCCATTAAAGACCAGTTCCAGAACCTAATTAAAGACATTGTCTTCAAAGGTTTAAAATACTTGAAGCATATGTTTATTCAATGCAAGGTAAATCTATTGAAGCAATTAGAATTGTTTACTTTAGCGGATTTCGTATCAGCAATGAGTGATTATATGGAAGAAACAGTAATGGATATAGTGCCTGATACGTTGTACGAAGCTGTTGAAGAACCAACAGAAACGCCCGTGGAAAATTATGTACAAATGCAACCCGCCTATGATTTTAACAACCTCTATGCGTTACATACACTTTATAACGCAAATTAAGAACAAGCAATGATATCAAGGACTTAAATATAGTTTAGAATTTAAGTTATTTATCGTAAATAAATTTGCCATATCACATGTTTTCCTGTTTATTAATTCAATTCTCGTCATATTTTGGCCGATCGTAAAATTAATTTACACTATGTAATAAACGCGTAGACATATGGAACTGAGACATATGGAACAGAGACGTGGTCGCTCACTATGGGCTCCATCAGGATCAGGCTCAAAGTCACCCAAAGGGCAATGGAGAGGGCTATGCTCGGAGTTTCCCTGCGAGATCGAATCAGAAATGAGGAGATACGCAGGAAAACCAGGGTCACCGACATAGCCCACCGGATTGCCAAACTTAAGTGGCAGTGGGCAGGGCACATAGCTCGCAGGACCGACGCCCGATGGGGCAGAAAAGTCCTCGAGTGGCGACCGCGTTCCGGAAAGCGCGCTGGCAGTGCTGGTAGGCCTCCCACACGGTGGACCGACGACCTGGTTAAGGTCGCCGGAAAGCAGTGGATGCGGGCGGCCCAGGACCGGCCTTTGTGGAGATCCTTGGGGGAGCCCTATGTCCAGCAGTGGACGTGTTTTGGCTGAAATGATGAAAAAAATGATGAATAAACGCGTAGGTAGTCTATTACCTTCAAATTTCTTATTAGCACTTTAGGCGCAAAGGGATGATCATCCAGCCAGACGAGATGATATGTATGGCTAGGGGTCGCAGCGCCTATACCCCAATAGTTGTAGTAGGGGAATTCTCAACTTCAACTGTGCGAATTGCTCTTGAAACTTCGCTATCGCGGTGTACTTTTTGATAATTCTCGCATTTGTAGGCGATAGTTCTGGATGTTATTAGGTCAGAGTTTTCGGGTAAATTGTGTAAAGTATGTAGCGTGCTTGTCGCTACAGCACTATTATACCCTCAATAAGCGATAAACAATGACTGTCGCTTTTCAAGTTACTGACTACATGTAACCACTGCCATAGATGATAAGAGTCCAGCCGGGACCGACAACTTTACGTCGGTACGAAGCAACATCTAGCTGAGCCAGATGTTGCTTAATCAGCAGATCTTCTAAAGAGTTATGTCAAGAAAAAAGGAAACAATATTGTCTACAACTAAATTGTTCTTTGAACGCAAGCAACGCAGAATAAAAATATCGTAACAAATCCAAGATTATATTAATAAATTATTACGATTTTGTTACTCATTATTGAAAGTTGGAAGGAAATTCTATGATTAATTTGGAATACGCGCACAATTATTGTCGTTATTAGATAAATATGGTAATTACGGTAGATGACCCAATTAGATAAGATAAAGGTACAATTAAGATATTGCATGTCATTATGTGCTTATTAATAGAGATTTGTCCATGTGATGACGGATTTAGAATACATAGTGACACCACCCCATTCCATCCTAAGAGTGTCGTACGAGCCGACAAAAGGAAATGTCAATGCCAAAAACCTAGCCGCAAGTGAAGGAGACTTGTTACGAAATCCTGGCCAACCAGTATGTGGGCTGGTATACAGGTTGTAACAAAAAAATACCTATAGCCATTACGAAATGTTCGATATCTCTGATTTAGATACTGTCGTGCAAATTTCAAGAAATCCAAAGTTTTATGGTTATACTACTTATTTTGAAGCATAAAGAAGAAATACAATATTATGTTGAAGCAGTTTTTGAACACCTAATTGAGTTGGCTAATTTTAGTTTTGTTAAATTGGTACCTACACATAGAGAATTTGCAACCAAAGTAGTAAAAACAATTTCTTTTCTATTTCAATTGTATTGATCTTTAAACGCATCATACATTCATGCCAAACAGGATTCGTATAAAATTGATTTTGTGGCGAACAAGGCAAATTCTAAAAACAAAAAAAAACTTATTACTTCGAACAGGATGCGTTTAAAATTAATTGCAAGGAAAATACGTATCTAGTAAAAAACAATAGAACATTTTTAGTACAGTCGAACAGAATGTGTTCAGAATTGAATTCTGCGATAGATATCGAACTAACCCCACTTTGTTTTATTTATATAACTACTACTCAGCCCATAAATGACCCACTGCTGAGTCGGGCCTCATCTCATACAGGAAATGTAATTAGCCTACTGTGCCACGCGGGCCAGACGGGTTGGCACAGGCTTCCATATCAGGCGTGGTTCTGCATCAGATCCCACAATGCCGCAACAGGACGCGAGTCGTAGCACCCCGGGGAGGTTTAGTGGGTAGGCCCCCACTATGGGGGAGAGTCCCACACTCCCATGAAGTCCATAAAGGATTTTACCACGGGCGGGAAAAAAAAAGGCTGCCTTCTCTTATGGCTAGATTTTCAGCCTTGTCATTTCCTATTGTCTGCTCTTACGACACCCTCAGGATGGAACGGGGTGGTGACACTATTTATTATAAATTCGTCACCACACCGTTATATATAGTTAGATATGATTACTTTTATTGGCGCTATGAAGTTTGCCGGGTGAGCTAGTAGTTCATATTTTTAAGCGCAATGCTGATCGCCGGATTCCGATGGATGCGATTCAGGTCCAGCCTTAGTTTGAAAACCTTGGGGGAGGCTTATGTCCAGTAGTTCACTTCATTCAGTTGAAATAATGATATCAAATTTGGAATACTCACTGAAGCTTAAAACAATTAGCCGTTTTCAAATCCATAGCAGTTAAAAAAGTGATGGATATTGAAAGAAATAGAGTTTCCTGCCGGGTCCTCTCTTTGGAATGGCATTTCAAGTCGGTGCGGTGGTAGATTATAATGGTTTGTTTTTCGGTTAATATGTCAACAACTTGAATACATTTCTAACAATTAATTAGAAAAAAAAGCATTTAGATTTTGAAAGATTGGAAGAAATTTTGCACGTAACTGATTTAAAAAAAAACAATACCGACAATGTTTAAGTTTTACATGGAAAATCAGTAACAATGTCTTCGTACCTGTAGCGTTCCTATAAAGGTGAAAAACTATGCATGGAATAGTCAACTTCTATTATTATTGAAATATAATTATGTAAAGTCTCTGTTAGGAGTGTTATCATAATAGTCATAAAGACACTCAATCATAAAGTAATAGGTACCTTATCACTAATACCATACGTTTGTAGTGTTTGTACGCACTAGCCAAAAGGGTGTAACATTCATTCTATACAGGGAAATTGAAATATTTATTGATAGAAGTGGAGTTTCTTTCCAGCTCTTCTGTGTGAAATGGCATTTCAAACCGGTGGTATGCTAACTGATTATTTTTTGTTGGGTTATTATTTGCTTAGTTGAATGCATTCGTAAGAATTTATTCGAACAAAAAACATTTAAATATTGTATCACGTTTTCCTTTTCTTGGTGCTAGGTGACCTGCCTCTTGTGTTACTTTAGTCGCGTCTTACGACACCCTTAGTTTGGTATGGGTTGGTGACATTGTGTATTCTAAATCCGTCACCACACGGAATGATTATATTTTTTTTGTTAATTATCACTACATAGTATAAAACAAAGTCGCATTCTTCTATCCGTCCCTATGTATGCATAAATCTTTTAAACTACGCAACGGATTTTGAAGCGGTTTTTTTTAATAGATAGAGTGATTCAAGGGGAAGGTTTATATGTATAACCCACCCCCGCTTTGCACGGGCGAAGCCAGGGCGGACCACTTGTTAATAATAATTTAATAATTACGAAGCTGTCACGGGATATCACCCTCATAATTATATAAAACCCCGAAAAGACATATTTACATAGAACTCCTTTTGGCTAGCTCTGTGACGTCACTTGGGGTGGTTATAGGTTGGTGCACCTTGAATATACTTTTTTTTGTTTCGCTGGGGAAATGCTTTATGCATAACGCTCCATGGGGGTGGGGTCGGCGATTATGTGGGGCTCTGGAGATTCGTCTACCCAACTGGGACATAACGGCCTCGCAGAAGGAAGCCACGCCAGCCCTCGGCTTAGCGACCAACCAGATTCGCTCGAAACCAGAAACGCTCCCCGTGGGCCCGCCCGGCATGGTTGACCCTAAGCCGGTATGGCCCTAACGGATCATGAAGCCACGCAAGCCTCAGGGGGCCCACGGCAATGTAGCAGCACATTGGAGGGGGACTTTGCATATATTTTGCTAGGCGACTTTAAGATGTCTCCGCTTATGTTCAGGAAATAAAGCTATAACCATTCTAGTAGGCGTTTGTCATAAATCAAGGGAGCCTACTCAATAATGTATAGCAAACATTTTACAAGGTTTGCTTATCTCATTTTACATTTTAAATCATTTTAAACACAGAACTGCTTCTTTTGACCGACTTTATGTTCTTACTTAGAATAGGTAGAATTGTTTATGTTACAACTTAATTAAAGGATTACCTACTCGTATCCATAATGTGTGCCAATTGCACAAAAAACATTTCTCATTTTTAAAATGTTGGTCACCAACTTGTGACGGAAATCTGGAACCTAACTAACTAACTAGCTACATTATTCACTAACGTAGCTGTTTAGTTTCCAGTATTCACAATTTTGTGATAAAAATCTGTCACGGGAAAATTATATCAGCCTCATAATTCTAACATAGAAAAAAAACACATAGAACTCCTTTGGGCTAGCTCCATGGCTTTACTTCGTATGGTTATACGGTTGTTACACACGGAATATAGTTTGCTAAGCGCCTTCAAGAATTTCTCAGCTTATGGTCAGAAAATGTAGCTATTATAATTTTAGTAGACGCTTGTATCAAGAGAATCTACTTAATATTGTATGCCAAACATTTTACAAGGTTTGCTTATCTGATTTTACTTTTGGTTGCCTATATAAAAAACTACAGACGTTTTGAACCAAATATTATCAATACGAGCTGACAGTTTCCGAATAGGTCTAATCTAATACACAAGCTAGGGTTCACAAGCCAAGTAGGGTTCACTTTGGAAATCCTCTTTAGATTGATTAATGAGTGTGTAGGGTCTAATCCCCACATCACGCACACCTACAACATAATGCGTATATAATACGACTCACAATAGCGCACGGACAGTCCTTCATCCGGTAAAGCAGATCATAGCCATCTGCGGCTATCAGCATTGCTCCAGACCAAAAAAAAAAGCACGGACAGTCGTCCGCCAGGGCTCTATTAAAGAGCATACCATTCAAGTGCAGTTTGATTTAACACCGAACGCGCCATCCAATCCAAGTGGTATCCAACACTATAAACCCCACACTGTTGACTCGACGTGATATAAACTATTAACATCATCAGCATAAGTGAAACATAATGTCTACATCAAGCACCAACACCGCGGAGGAACAATACAAACTGCTTATGGGAGCTGCTGCAGCCGGCGTGACAGGGCCGTCACCGCTGCAGACCACATCCAGCTACACCACAACGGAGCCGGTAGCAAGCGCTGTCACCATTCAGACGCGTATCTCCGACTTCTGGACGACTCAACCCCGCTTATGGTTCCACCAGTACGAGGCCATCATCACTCCACAAAAGGCTGAAGACTCATGTTAATACCAATTAGTTATAGCTAAGCTAGGGCGAGACGAATTAAGCCAGGTTAGCGATAACCTCGAGAACCATCCCGACACAAACAAATACGACACCATAAAAATGCGCCTGATCAGCGCATACGAAGAGTCGGAGACCACCCAACTTCAAAAACTACTTACCGAGATCGAGCTCGGTGACCAAAAACCATCGCAACTATTGCGCAAAATGAGAGACTAGGTCTCTAGGTAGGAACAAGATACCAGAAGACACAATCAAACTACTGTGGCTGAAGCGATTACCCAGTACAGTGAGAGCAGTCACAGCCGCATGCAATAACGTAGAGCTCAACGACGTGGCACAAATTGCCGATAAAATACTAGAAACGGCCAGACCAACAGCCGAGGTGTTCCACGTAAGCCAACCTACAAGTCTTAACATGAGCCAGCAGTTAGCAGCTATCTCGCAAGAAATAGCTGCTATGAACAAATGCTTCGAACCGCTCCTGTCCAGGAGGGAACAACAAGGCCAGACAAGACACCGGCAACGCTCACAGTCCAGGTCAAGAGCCCACCAAGAAAAGTTTAGATCGCAGAAGGCACGACCCGGCGACAACGGCTTCAAATGTTTCTACCACATCGTATTCGGTGACTCAGCGAAAAAATGCGGTGACAACCAATGCTCAAAGAGGGCGGTAAACTAGAATCGGCATCAGCGGTGGCGAGCGTTGGTACCGATACGATTTCCGCCGTTATCGCCTATGTGTCACTGACACAGGTCAACTGGAACGCGTTTTCTCATCGACACTGGTGCAGATGTTTCCGTTTTAGCATGCAAAAAACAAAACATGCAAACAGCCGACTATACACTCTATGCGGCAAACGGCACCCCCATAAAAACCTTCGGTGAAAAAACAATAACATTAGACCTAGGTCTCAGACGCCCACTGCGCTGGACCTTCATCTTGGCGGACCCGACTTCCTGGCCAAAAATCAACTAATCGTTGATTTACACGGTCGCAAGTTGGTCGACAACATCACGAAAATCGCCAAGAAAACCCAACTATCAACCGACGCTAATGACACTATTAGAGCAATCAACACAACAGATCCGTATCATCAAATATTTGCGAAGTATCCTGACTTAACAAAGCCAGAGTCATTCAAAGAAACTCCAAAACACAATGTTGTGCATTACATCTGTACGCGTGGACCACCTGTTTACGAAAAACCACGCCCACTCAACCCATAGAAGTACAAAGCGGCAAAACAAGAATTCGAGCGGATGATGGAGCTTGGCATCTGCAGGCCTTCATCTAGCCCTTGGGCCAACCCACTTCACGTAGTAAAGAAGAAGAACGGGGAGCTGCGACCATACGGCGATTACAGGCGATTAAATGCAATAACGGAGCCTGATCGCTATCCAATCCCTAGGCTTCTAGACTATACGTATATCCTAAAAGGCAAGACAATACTATCAAAAATTCACATTCGACGTGCTTACCATTACATTTCTGCGTCACCAGAGGATATACCCAAGACTGCAATCGTCACACGTTACGAATTCATGAAACTTAACTTTGGCATGCGAAATGAAGCCCAAAGTTTTTAACGATTCATCAACGAAATCCTGAACCACACAAAAAATACATAATATGTTTATGTTGATGATGATGACATATTAATCGCATCACAAAATCATACACAACATCTACAAGATCTAGAAGAAGTTTTCAAACGACTCAATCAATACGGCATAACTATAACACGAGCAAATGCGAGTTCGGCAAGCAGGAGCTCAAATTTCTCGTTTACCACGTAACGTGCGATGGTATTAGGCCGGACGCAGATAAGGTCGAGGCCATCACAGACTACAAAAAAACGGAGACCATAGAAGAGCTCCGTCGTTTTCTCGGATTATGCAAATTTTATAGATCTAGTATACCAAAAGCTGCAGAAACACAATCCATTTTGAATTAATACCTGCACAACTCAAAAAGTAAAGATAATACCAAAATCAAATGGACGAACGAATCCATCGACGCATTCGACAAATGTAAACAAATGATAAGCGACGCCACTATGCTCGCGCACCCGGAACCGTCCGCAAAATTAATATTATTAACTGACGCGTCAAACACTTGTATCGGAAGTTCCTTAAATCAATTAGTGGATAAACAATTACAACCACTAAGTTTCTACTCAAAAAAATTAACCAGTGCTCAAACCAAATATAGTACTTACGATAGAGAGTTGCTTGCAATGTACATGTCCATTAAGCATTTTCGGTATTTGATAGAGAACCGAGACCTAACAGTACTTACAGATCATAAACCATTAACTTACGCACTGTCAAAAAAGGAATCTAAGTGAGACACATCAAGACGACTACAACAACTAGATTTCATCGCTCAATTCTGCAACAAGATAGAATACATAGAAAGCGAGTTAAACAGCGCTGCAGATTTCTTATCTAGAATTGAGGAAATTCAACTACCGCATACTTTCGACTATGAGCAACTTTACAAAAGCCAAGTCGAAGATACTGAGTTGAAAATTATAAAACAAAACCCAAAATTGCAATTCAAATCTTTTAAATTACTTTGCTCGGAACGCGATCTCATTTTTGAAACATCAACAGACAAAGCTCGGTTGTACTTACCGGCCCAGTTCCGAAAACAAGCTATAGCAAGTACACACACACTCAGTCATCCCGGCGTAAACGCACCCCGACGCCTTGTCACGGATAGGTACTTCTGGCCAAGTATGAAAGGAGACGTCACGCATTACCTCAGAAGCTGTTTAACTTGTCAAAAAGCAAAAATACAAAGACACACCATTACGCCATTAGGAGAATTTGAAAAAATCAAACAGATTCGACCACGCTCAGGACCATTATCGGACCACTTCCACCTTCCGAAGAGTTTACCTACTGTATCACCATCATAGACCGAGTTACCAAATGGATAGAGGTCATACCTACCAAAGACATCACAGCGGAAACGGTAGCGAACAAATTCATCGAACATTGGATAGCAAAATATGGCTGCTCACGACCAACCAAGGTCGTCAATTTGAATCGCAACTTTTCACGCAAATAACAAAGAAGCTCGGTATCGAAAAAATTCGCACAACAGCCTATAATCCAAAAGCAAACGGACAGATCGAACGCGTACATCGCACATTAAAAGCAGCAATCAGGGCGCGTTGCAAAGATAACAGTCAATGGGCAAGGGAACTACCACTGATCCTTTTAGGTTGATTAAGATCCGCCGTGAAAAAGGACATTGGTTACAGCCCAGCTCAGATGACGTTCGGAAAACCCATTCGACTCCCAGGAGATTTTTTTGTTCGGACACAAAATAACATAAATGATACAGAATATACCTGCAAGTTAATAGATACCTACGCTAACATCACTTCAACCAACATCATGAATCCAAAGCAACCACCACAAGGTTTTCATACACTCTTTGTGTTTGCAAATGAAAACCTTGCGGTGGTTGCTTTGGATCCAAGAAGCGGAATTCGTACTCGTGAGACAGGACACTCGCAAGTCTCTCACGCCACCATACAGGGGCCCTTTCCAGGTAATCGAAAGGCACCGAAAACATTTCAACATCCGTATGGGTTCTCGGGATAGCGTAATCTCGCTTGATAGGCTCAAACCTGCCTTTGTTATATCTAATGGTACCGACTCGTCTTACACCGGAAACAGCGGGTCATTCAAACATAAACTACCACAATCAATCGACCATTCACCAATTAATGGCACTGACTCGTCTTACACCGGAATCAGCGGGTCATTCAAACACAAACAATCAAAATCAGACGACCATTCGCAGAATGGAACAACTGTTGTAACCCGATCCGGTCGCACAGTCAGGAAGACAGTTCGCTTCGACGCGTGACTCATCGGTTACATCACAGCCAGCATCTTCACTCACTAACACACTACATCGATATGGGCCAGCCCCCTCCAAGACGACCATCGTGGCACAGAATGCGGCAGGCGCGGCGCCCCAGTCGACACACGTCGAAGACAACACTACCGACGTCCACAAATTGTCGCTGGCCGCCACCGCGATCGTCAGCGCGGCAGTCACCACGGGCATCCTATATGTTACGTGGAGGTACTGCAAGAGGCGGATCAAAGCGGCGGTGGAGCAGAACATCACGCGGCGAGTGACGGCGCACCAGAGTGCGCCACCCCCAACAAAAGGCGGCGCCATCCCAATCATCGTGTGAATAGTGAAAGTGTTAGTGCTAATCAAACGAAAACATTGTGTGTGACACTTATATATTATGTAACTAGTTAAGATAGGTACAAAAAAGACATTATTACAACATAGCATTTATCACTTATGGTATAGCATTTATATTTTATTATTATTCAATAAACATTTTTTTAAGGGGGATGTAGATGTAGGGCCTAATCCCCACATCACGCACACCTACAACATAATGCGTATATAATACGAATCACAATAGCGCACGGACAGTCCCTCATCCGGTAAAGCTGATCATAGCCATCTACGGCTATCAGCATTGATCCAGACCAAAAAAAAAAGCACGGACATTCGTCCGCCAGCGCTCTATTAAAGAGCATACCATTCAAGTGCAGTTTGATTTCACACCGAACGCGCAATCCAATCCAAGTTGTATCCAACACTATAAACCCCACAAGTGTTTCCTTTTGCTTCATAACTTAATTTCAATTCACCATTCCGTTTCATCAGTTTGTTTTAGCCATTTCATTTCATTTGGTTTAAAATTAAACATAATTTGATATACCTACATTAGGAAGGTCATCAAAAAAATCATTTCAGCCTATAAATCCACTACTCCACTATTATCCACTACTGAGTCGAACATCTTCTAAATGAATGGAGGGACTTTGTCAAAGTGAGGTCACGCTGGCAAGTCGGGTTGGCACAGGGTTTGTATCAAGTTTTCATGCTCCTGGTCTTACGGCCCCCTCAGCGTGATGTGGGTTGGTGAAATGGCCTTGAATGATACCCTATTAACTTTGCAGTTCTCGCAGCGTGCCAAACATCACAGGTTGCTCGACGTAATTTATTATTATTTTTGTATCAAATGTTAAGCCAGCAATATACGTTGGCCTAGCATTGCCGAGTATGCCAATACCAACGTACAGACGGTATATTTGCATTGTCTGGCCATCGCTCGGTGTCGCTCGCCTAGTTGGTTTCGATACACTTGCCCAACGTGTAGGCAGTAGCACTTGCCTTGTATTAAATTGCCTACTCTCGCGTTGGCCTAAGCTCGGCCAACGTGTATTGCTGGCATTAGGATAAAATGTTATTTTATTATTATACAATATTATATTTTATGTTTTCGTATTTATCAGATAAAATATTTAATAGATATTTTGGTATATGATTCCAAATCTTATATGCATTATATTCTGTCAGTATTATCTCAGTGAAATGTTTCAAAATGTATAATTGAAGCCTGTTGAAGAAAAGAAATTACTTTACTATGTACGGTTTTCTTAGAAAACATGCAATGATTTTCTGGAATATTTTCTGGAATAACAGCATTCGATTCGTTTTCAACCTACGCAAGTTCGAACACATTTCTAAGTACCGGGTTCTTTTAAAATGGTTGCCCATTAAACAACGCAGAGAAATGCGTGCTCTGACAATGTTGTTCTCCATACTTTTCTCATCTCATCCCCCATCTTACTTGTCTTCGTATTTTGACTATTTATCCTCTAACCATGCTCCTATAAAATACCTCCGTTCTTCAAATAATCGTCTCCTCCAATGTCCCTTACACCGATCCGATTTCATTCACTCAACTTTCTTTATTCAATCATTTCTTCTGTGGAATACTCATCCCCTTGAAATCAGAATGGCCAATTCTCTACATTCTTTTAAGGTTGCGTTGCGAAAATACTATCATGACAAATTTTTTGATTCTTCTCAAGTCTAAATGTAATAAAATAATGTATTTAAGTAGTTTATGTTATGGACAGAGTCAGGGATTCGTCATCCAACTCGTCTAGTCCACAACTGCTCGCGATTCGCGGCTTTTATTCGGATAAGTTCCGTTTATATAAATTCGGGAGGAAGGGGACAAGCAACTTACCAGGGTTGTGGCATCCACCCGGGGTAATAGAGTCAGGGTCAAGTCAGTCAGTTAAGTCGACAGTAAGATTCAGGATCGACGGGAACAGCCTCGCGAGAACCCCTTTGTTGCAATGGGGGTAGTCTGCTCACCAACTTCACTCACGCCTTTAAGCTCCGTTAAATTTGTAATCTTTAATGTAATCCAATATACCTTATTGGCGGGGTCAGCCCGCGCGCGCGAAGGGCGAATATATCAAGGGGAGGTACCTAACAATTAGGTGGATATGCGGTAACCGGCGCGAGAGCAACGATACGTGTGTACTCAATCAAAGATGGCGAACTAGTGATGTTACTACACGACTGACCGCAATAGGGATGTCCTTTCGAAACAGAACATCTACCCGCCCCGGTCAGGCCCACCTGACCGCTAATCAATAGGCAGACGTGATAGCGTGGCGACCGCTCTCTTCAGAATTGAACCGTCCACCTGAACCTCAGCAAAACGAGGTACCCCATCGGTACCAAATACCAAGCTAAGTATGCGTCCCCGACGCCAACACAATGGCGGCAAGTTGGCATCCTTAACCAAGACAAGGTCCCCGACCCTAGGTGGATCCGTCTTATCAGTCCACTTGACGCGCTGCTGGAGTATGTGCAAATACTCCAAACTCCAACGTTTCCAAAAGCTCTGAGCAAGTTGTTGGATTAACTGAAACCGAGAGAGGCGATGTTGGTTCACATTGTCGAAAGGGTACTCCGGCAGGGCGTTAAGAGGCTGACCAATCAAAAAATGGCCCGGCGTTAGAGCTTCCAAATCATTAGGGTCTGAAGAGATCGGGCACAACGGGCGCGAATTCAACGTGGCCTCAATCCTACAAAATAAGGTTGTGAGCTCCTCAAAGGTCAAAATGGACTCCCCAATAACCCGTCGCAATCCTAGTTTGGCTACACGGACAACTGATTCAAAGATTCCACCCCAGTGGGGACAAGCTGCCGGGCTAAAATGCCAAGTTATCTTACGTTTTGCCAATATAGTACCAATGTTGGTTTGACAGTTTTGGAAGAAGTCGTTTACTTCCTTCAAATAATTATTTGCCCCCTTGAAGTTAGTACCGCAGTCTGATCTAATCAAAGACGGTAGTCCTCTCCTAGAGACGAACCTATCGAATGTTGCAATAAAGGCCTCCGTTGAAAGTGCAGAAACAAGTTCCAAATGAACTGCTTTGGTAGCCAGACAAACGAAGACACAGAGATAGGCCTTCGTGGTTTTACTGTTGCGAAGGGTTGAAGTCTTTACCGAAAATGGGCCCGCGAAGTCAGTTCCGACTCCAGCGAAGGCCCTGGACTCAGTGACACGATCCGAAGGCAAGTCTCCCATTAGGGGCTGCAAAGTGGGAGCTTTGAGCCTGTAACAAGACATACAACGAAACACTACACTGCGTATTATTCTACGTGCAGACAAGATCCAGAACTCCCGCTGCAGAATGGCCAATAAAGCATTGCAGCCAGCATGAGAGTTCTTGATGTGACGATCAATCACCAATAATTTCACCAAATGTCCCGACTTAGGCAGTAGCAATGGGTGTCTAGCACCATATGGTATGTTGGCGTTCTTTAGACGCCCTCCAACTCGCAACAAACCAACCTCATCCAAAAATGGGTTTAATTTGGAAATGGCACCAACCAACTTAGCTCTACGAGTCCTTAAGATATCAATCTCCCGCTCAAAATTTGCACCTTGCACAGAACGAACCCAAAAGAGAATAGCCTCTTGTCGCTCTTGGGGAGAGACGAACGGCTCCAATCTTTTGTCCTGTGGGCGTCTACAGTTTTGACCAAACCGTTTTATCCATGCAGTCACTCCAACCAACTTGTCGAGAGAGCTATAGCGGTTTAATAAGAACTCTGGGTCAAAAACATGTTCTTGCTTTTCAAGAGCAAGCATTCGCAGCCCAGGCAACGCACTGGTGTCTAACACAGGCGTGCGGGGCCAATCAGCCTCGGGACGAGTCAACCACTCAGGTCCCCACCAAAGAGTGTGCTCAACCAAACTGGGAGCCATACATCCCCGTGAGGCGCAATCTGCGGGGTTGCACTCGCCAGGCACATGCCTCCAAATCAAGGGGTTCTCAGATGCCTGAATCTGAGATACCCGGTTAGCGACGAACACCTCCAAGGTGTGGACTGACGCCCTTAACCAACACAACACAATTTGACTGTCAGTCCATGCGTAAAAAGCAGAAATGTTCACTGACGATTTCAACGTACCGGACACGTGGTTTACCAGGCGCGCAAGAAGCACCGCTCCGGAAAGTTCTAACTTCGGTATAGTCAATGAGGTGCGCAGCGGCGCCACCTTACTCTTGGCCATCACCAAAGAAACTCGCACTTGGCCATCTGCAGACACCGTGCGCAAGAAAACTACGGCGGCGAAACCCCTTTCAGATGCGTCCGAGAACCCATGAAGGGACGCCGTGTATTTAAGCGAAGGCAGCATGCAGCGGGGCAGCGAGACCTCATTTACAGTAGGGAGTGTGGAGACGAATCGGTTCCAGTCTTCCATTAAAGCTCCCTGGAGAGGCTCGTCCCAGTCAAGCCCAGCAGTCCAAAGCCTTTGTAAGAAACATTTGGCCCAAAACAAAACAGGACAGATCCAACCGTTCGGATCGAATGTCCTCGCGACCGTCGACAGAACCAGCCGCTTGGTCCAAACGCGAGGTGACTCCAAGTCCACGTTGTATGTAAATGTGTCCTGAACTGGTCTGTACTGCACGCCAAGTACAGCCATCATAGCAGGGTTGTCGACGTTTTCAAACAAATGTGGATCTTGTTGGTGGTCTTCAGGCAAGCCCTTTAGGAGGGCCGGCGAATTGGAAACCCATTTTCGTAGCTCGTAACCTGCGGAAGCCAAGATCCCAATCAACTCATCGCGTAAGAGGACGGCCTCATCTTCCGTGGACGCTCCGGTACAGACATCATCGACATATAAATCCTCCTTCAAAATGACGGAAGCACGAGGGAATGACAAACGTTCTCGATCCGCGAGTTTCCAGAGCGAACGTATAGCTATGAACGGACTAGACCTCAACCCGTACGTATTTGTATTCAGCTCGTAGACTATCATGGGATTCTGAGAGCTCTCACGCCATAATACCAACTGATAACGACGGTCATCAGGGTGGATGACGGTCTGTCGGAACATCATCTTAATGTCAGCCACAAAGACAATCTGATGTCGCCTGAAACGGGTGATGACGTCACAAAGGTCCTTCAGTAATTTCGGACCGGAGTGCAAACAATCATTCAACGAAGCACCTGTAGACGTACGCGCTGAACCATCAAAAACAGTGCGCAACTTACCGCTCGAGGGTTTAATCACTGCGTGATGCGGTAGGAAGAAGTGCTCAACTGACTTCCAGTCCAATTTTGACACGGACATGTGTCCCAAGTCTTCATACTCGCGCATGAACTCAATGTACTTCTCCTTGAGAAGCGGGTTTTTAGCCATTCGGCGTTCCATTGCCAACAAACGTTTTTCTGCTGTGGCTCGTGAGGCTCCTAGAGCCGGCCGCACTGCAAGAAATGGCAAACGTGTCATGATCCGTCCAGAATGGAGACACCCAGTATTGTTCCGATAGAACGCCTCGCACTCTTCATGTCCCGGGTCCGAGCGTGTAACTTGTGGCGGCTCTTCGACTTCCCAGAATCTCTGAACCGCATCAGAGAGGATGGAGCCCACCACCAAGGTACCATCCAGTTCAAGTGGAGAAGGAGACTTTACCACAGGTCCCATCACTGAAAACCCAAATATTGTTGGAATAGCCACCAGGCCCCGTGGTTGCAACACCCTTACTTTTCCGAGCATAATTTTACCCAGTACATCGGCGCCAAGCAACAGATCTACCGGACCCGGTATGCCAAAACTGGGGTCTGCCAAATCCAAATCGGACGTCAAAGTAACGACAGCCGCTGACAACTTTACCTGCGGGTGGTTACCCAAAATATTTTTCATTACAATGGCCGAAGTTTCACACATCGGTCGTGAAGAGTCTGTCACAGAAAACTTCAAGCGAACCTTGCCTTCAAGATTAGCCACAACAATATTGCCAATACCCCTCACAACATCTGGGTAATGATTCATGGCTAGGCCAGTCTGCCCCACCAACCAAGATGACATTATGCACCCTTGCGAACCCGAGTCTAACACAGCGCGAACCACAACTGAGTTTCGCCCCGCTCGGTCCCAGACCCTCACACGAACAGTGGGTAGAAGAACAGTCTCAATTAGTGGGGGTGCATAAGTGGGGCAGACGCCAATATCCTAGTGTGGTCTTGGGGAAGACCGGTCACCGCTCCCAGACGGTGATGCATCAGCACGAGGGAGGTGAGTCCTCTCCTCGCGACTTCCCCGACCATGTATCCTTCGCGGCGGGTTATGCTCATCAGATTGCACTACCCGCCCGAGACGAGAAGCGCGCGAGTCATGTCGCGTTCGCTCAACCAACGGGGATGACGGCCTTTGGGGATATCGCCCAGTAGCCGCAGAATTTAAATTGAGGCCGGGGGGTGAACGGGGCCGCATGCCCCGGCCCCTTTCTCGCTGGTCGCGAACATACCCGCCCGTGGGTGACCCCGATTGGCCACGTTCACGGCGAGCCCCGTTCGCGTTAGCGCATAATAACGACATATGACGTCCCCCACAATACGTGCATGGACTCGAGCTAGGACAGTCCCTTTGGTAGTGGTCCCCGAGACATCCAAAGCACCAACTTCGGTTCCTGGCCTCCGTCCGTCTTGCCGATACCTCCATGGCCGTAAAGTCTGGGCATTTAGTAACGCCATGCGTTGTGGCTCCACAAAATTCACATTGAGGACGAGTGTGGACTGCGAAGCGAGAAGGTCCCCAAACCTGCGGTCTGCCATTGACCTTACTACCACCCCGGTTTCGTTGTCGTGGCAACCTTTGGTCGACTAACCGTTCGACCACCGTCATGTCGCTCATTCGACACTCGTCCTCCAAGAACCTGGTGACGTCACCAAACGTGGGCAAATGGGTTGCGTCATCGCCTCCATACTTCTGCTCGAAGCGAGCTCTGAGCTCTAACGGCAGCTTCTGCAAGGTTACATGCACCAACATGTAGCTCCAAGAGTCCACGGGGAGATCCAACCGTCTCAAGGCATTGGTTGCAATTAACAGCGGGTTCAATAAACCTGCCCGCAAGGATGAGATTTGAGTGATCCCCGGCAAACTTAAAATTTGTTCAATGTGCGTGTCCGCCAAGGCACGCTTGTTTTGGTACCTCTTCACCAACAAGTTCCACGCCACCTGGTAATTGCCGTCATTAATCGGTAAGTGCTGTATCAAGCCCCTTGCCTCACCGTCTAAGACGGACAACAGGTATGCTAGCTTTTGAGCATAGCCAAGGTCCCCGCGGGCATCCACTAGGCTTTCAAAAAGGTTCCTAAAACCTAACCACATGTCTAGGGTACCATCAAACCGTGGTAAGTCCAAGGTTGGCAACCTACTAAGTAACCCAGTTACTGTAGGCTTGACGTCACCTGACACGGTTGATTTGTCTGTGCGTTCTGTCAAGACTTCACGAGCGCGTTGGGCGATCTGATCAGCCAGATCCATGATGCGGTTGAAATCTGCATCCACTGCATCGCGCCGATCCTGGGGAAACGAAATGAGGTCAACGCGCTCCAAGCCCTCCAAGTAGTCAGCCAAGCGAGTCTCCACGGCTTCGATCCTACTGGGCATCTTCTCATACCGTTCCAGTAAGGCATCTTGCTTATCAGTCTGTGGTATGAGAGCCGCTGCCTGAACAAACCATCTTCTGGCGACTGCAATGGCCGAGAGAGCCTTGTTTACCGATTTTAAGTCGGTCATAGCCGAATCGTCGATTACAGGTTTACAAGAAACAATTATATGAATGTACGATTACAAAAATGATGGTGACACAATACCCAGTATTGACAAACCTACAAGCAATCTCTCGAACAATACCTAATCAAGCAACTGATAATGATGATCCAATATAACAAACTTCAGTTTTACAAAGCTTATTGAAGGTGGACGAGTAACACCGCTGCCACCAAACTTGCAGGATTGAGACCAAATCGAACCAACGAAATGCAATTTTTAATTTTCCAACAAACGAACACACAATTAAACATTAAACAAATGTTTTTAAACTATAACTTTCGTGAGTGTTTCCGGAACATCCCAATGCGTAATCAAATAAAACACAATCTACTATCTTATGTAACACAAACAGTTCGCTTCATGAGACACGAATTAATTTGTTTATCTAATACAAGTGTACCTAGTACACGTTAACCGTATAATTATTAGGATAGGATCGTATTGCAAACGGAGTCTAACTATTAGCAGGTGTTAACGGCTAGCCGCACGAGAACAATAGGGACCGCATTCCTTAGATAAGGATTCTCAACTGACGAGTTTTATGGAATTAAATAATGAGTCCATTCACTATTAAGAATTAATACTAAACCTACAAATGCACTTTAAATTCAAATGCTAGTTTAGTGATCGGCTGCGCAAACCGAATCATACAAGTTGAAATGAAGGGGGTAGACCATGCAAAAGCCCTTACCACTTTTCTATCCGTATATGAATCGTGATTTAAACCACGCTCTGCTACCAGATGTTATGGACAGAGTCAGGGATTCGTCATCCAACTCGTCTAGTCCACAACTGCTCGCGATTCGCGGCTTTTATTCGGATAAGTTCCGTTTATATAAATTCGGGAGGAAGGGGACAAGCAACTTACCAGGGTTGTGGCATCCACCCGGGGTAATAGAGTCAGGGTCAAGTCAGTCAGTTAAGTCGACAGTAAGATTCAGGATCGACGGGAACAGCCTCGCGAGAACCCCTTTGTTGCAATGGGGGTAGTCTGCTCACCAACTTCACTCACGCCTTTAAGCTCCGTTAAATTTGTAATCTTTAATGTAATCCAATATACCTTATTGGCGGGGTCAGCCCGCGCGCGCGAAGGGCGAATATATCAAGGGGAGGTACCTAACAATTAGGTGGATATGCGGTAACCGGCGCGAGAGCAACGATACGTGTGTACTCAATCAAAGATGGCGAACTAGTGATGTTACTACACGACTGACCGCAATAGGGATGTCCTTTCGAAACAGAACAGTTTATGTACTATTTTTTTATATATATTGTTATCATTCTGATTTTATTTTGTATTTATTATTCTTAAAGTATACTTTTAGTATATTTTGATTGTTTGTGTATTTTTTTTATTTATATATTTATCCTAACCTACATTTTAATTTTATTGCTTTGGTACATCTAGCTCCACCCAATGGTTGACTGTTAGAGAATGCCTCTAGGCATTAAGTACGCCAATGTACCATGTTACATAGACTTAAAATAAATAAATAAATAATTACACCTGAACCTCACCAAATCTCTAAATTAATTGTTGTTGTTTTTGTTTCAGCGTAGGGCGTTGTTGTCTCTATAACCACTTGTTTAATTAGGGATAGAAGTAGGTGTAAGATTGATACATATTTACTATTAAAATATAATTGTGTGCTATCACTTAATTTATTTTATAGTGGCTCATTTTAGCTATCGTACGTACGTAATGTTACGGTTTACAACATTTTAACGTTTTGGAGCAATGCAGGATGGTGTATGGGACTCAGGTAAGTAACGCAGGGAAACTTCGAGCATAGCCCTCTCCATTGCCCGTTTGGTGACTTTGAGCCTTTTGATAGAGCCCATAGTAAGTGACCACGTACCTTTGTTTGTGGTCGCTGGGGAAATGCTTTATGCATACCACCGCCCCACGGGGGAGACGTCGGTGATTATGTGGGACTCCGACAAGGGTCGTCTACCCAAGAGTCGTCTACCCACTAAAACCCAAGCGGTATTCCCTCACACGACGCGCTTGGGGCGCCACAAGTTCAAATTCGCGAAAACGCAGTCTACTGTGACGCCCCGGCGTGGTGCTCGCTACGCGGGCAAGCGACTATCAGAGAGGGCGTCCCGGTACACTGGGACGCACTCAGTCATCGAGGCTTTCGTCGCCGACCTTTTAGGAGGGCAGAAGGAGCCCGCACCGCCACGAGCCCCCCTCGACCCCTGCCTCCGTCCGCGGCGCGGGTCAGCCGGAGCTCCCTCCTTAGCGACCCGCCCCGCTGCCCCCCTCTGCGACACAACGGCCATGCAGAAGGAGGCCCGTCGCCAACCCGAGGACGCCGGCGCACCGCAGCCGTCCAGGGCTCGCAGGAAAACTCAGAGGACAGGGTCATCTACCCAAGTCCCCGGTCCCCGGAGCCCCAATCTACCACAGCGCACAAGCGATCCGCCCCGCAGCCCCCCTCCGTCACATACGGCCTCGCAGAAGGAGGCCCGTCAGCCCTCAGCCGGCGCCAACCCGAGGACGTTGGTGCACCCTAGCGGTCCAGGACTCGTGGTCCGGAGCCAAAAATCCGTGTTCCGGATCCGTGAACATAAAGTTCACGGATCTAACTTAAAGTTAGATCCGTGAATCTTTATGTGTATATTTTAATGTGCCTAAATATAACTAAATCCGGTAAGTATTCCTTAGATATAGTCTCCTTGGAATATTAAGTAGGCTTCTGTATGTACTTATCGTCAGATGAATGGCATTGCTCTACAGTGAAATCTTAAACTATTGAGCTACTATTAATTTGCCTATGTTATTATATCTACCTACTACTAATACTACTCATAAATGACCCACTGCTGCCTCGGGCCCCCTCCCTTTACAAGGAGGGTGTTAAGCCTACTATGCCACGCTGGCGAGACGGGTTGACACAGCGGGATTCGTTTTTAACCCCCGACGCAAAACGTGTGGTGTTATAAGTTTGACGTGTCTGTCTGTCTGTCTGTGGCACCGTAGCTCGCGAACGGATGAAGCGATTTCTATACAGTTTTTTTTGTATGACAGGTGAGTTACGGGCGAGTGTTCTTAGACATGTTTGATGAAAATCGGTTGAGTCTTTTAAAAGTTATGGGGGGTGAAAGTGGGGAAGACTAACCGAAAGTCTGCAAATATAATCGAGTGGGGTCTCAAATGAAAGCGCATCACGTGCACATTACAAACATCTTAATAAGCGTGTACCTATAAAAAGCATAAAATAAAAATTTAATTAAAATTTTAAATAAACCCCCGACACAATGACCTTAGTAACCTTTAAAAAGTAAAAAATAAAAATAAATACTTCGCGTTGGGGGACCAGGGGTTAGGTAATGAATAAGTGGGAGTGGTCCCCCAACGCGAAGTATTTATTTTTATTTTTTACTTTTTAAAGGTTATTGTGTCGGGGGTTTATTTAAATTTTTATTTAAATTTTAATTAAATTTTAAGATTCGCATATTGCGGCTAGGTATTCGGCCTTTTTAATTAGGTACTTTAGTGGCTCTTACGATACGATCAGGATGGAATGGGGTGGTGAGAATATGTATAGGTACTAAACCCGTGACCACGTGGACACTGTTATTATACAGGGTGGTCATAAAGTCGTGGATCAAACGAAACCAGCGGTTAGATGGCGCCGTCAGCAGCAAAAAATTGTTCTACGGGAGGTCCTTAGGGTCAACCACTGCAGAGTTACAATTGATTTTGTATTTTATGAGAAATTGTCTTTTTTTTACTAAAACTTGATAATATTCGAAAAAATCTACACCCTGTATCTTTTTTATAATTTCCACTAGATTGGTACTGATGAGTCCTTTCGTTAGACATGCTATTTATGGTAGTTTATTGGGTGTATTGAAGACAATATGAAGTTTTACGAAAGCAGTAATTCTTAAATCAAAACTTGTTATTTACTTCGGACCCCACTGTGAAAAAAAAATACTCTACAGAAAAGTGCCACTGTATCACAATTTTTGGCGCATTTAATAGGGATTCTAAAAAGGTATTACACATGGCTATGCGTGGCTTTGATATGTTTCAAGGACGATCATTCGTAGCAAGGTCAGAGTTAATTCATACATAAAACTCGGTTAGGCCTACTAACCTAACCTTACCTAAGCGTGATCGTTTTCCGGACTACAGGGTCTTTATCGTCCTTTCAGCCCATAAATGACCCACTACTGAGTCGGGCCTTCTCTAAGTTCATGTTGGGAAATTAGCCTACTGTGCCACGCAGCCAAGAAGGGTTGACACAGGGTTTGCATCAAGTTTTCCTTCTGTTGCGGCTAGGTGATCTGCTTAATGCGTTCTTTTAGTCGCTTCTTACGACACCCTCAATATGGTATGGGTTGGTGACATTCTGTATTCTAAATCCGTCACCACGGACAATTTATTAGAATTGTATTCTTTATGCGCGTACATAATTCGTACATGGAGGGAGTCTTACCGGGTCAGCAAACCCTGTGCCAACCCGTCTTGCCAGCGTGGCACAGTAGGCTAATGTCCTTCCATGAATTGTGAGTAGGCCCGACACAGTAGTGGGTCATTTATGGGCTGAAACGAAGACGATAAAGAATAAATAATGTCACCAACCCATACCATATTGAGGGTGTCGTAAGAGGCGACTAAAATAACGCATTAGGCAGATCACCTAGCCGCAACAGAAGGAAAACTTGATGCAAACCCTGTGTCAACCCGTCTTGGCTGCGTGGCACAGTAGGCTAATTTCCCAACATGAACTTAGAGGAGGCCCGACTCAGTAGTGGGTCATTTATGGGCTGAAAGGACGATAAAGACCCTGTAGTCCGGAAAACGATCACGCTTAGGTAAGGTTAGGTTAGTAGGCCTAACCGAGTTTTATGTATGAATTAACTCTGGCCTTGCTACGAAAAATCGTCCTTGAAAGATATCGAAGCCACGCATAGCCATGTGTAATACCTTTTTAGAATCCCTATTAAATGCGCCAAAAATTGTGATACAGTGGCACTTTTCTGTAGAGTATTTTTTTTTCACAGTGGGGTCCGAAGTAAATAACAAGTTTTGATTTAAGAATTACTGCTTTCGTAAAACTTAATATTGTCTTCAACACACCCAATAAACTACCATAAATAGCATGTCTAACGCAAGGACTCATCAGTACCAATCTAGTGCAAATTATAAAAAAGATACAGGGTGTAGATTTTTTCGAATTTTATCAAGTTTTAGTAAAAAAAAGACAATTTCTCATAAAACACAAAATCAATTGTAACTCTGCAGGGGTTGACCCTAAGGACCTCACGTAGAACAATTTTTTGCTGCTGATGGCCCCATCTAACCGCTGGTTTCGTTTGATCCACGACTTTTTGACCACCCTGTATAGCAGTTTAAAAATATTTTTGTGCGAATTCGTGACATATTGTAAAAGTAATGTTACGTCGAACACTGGATTTACGCTAGCCATTCTAGGCTTTTTCTCGGCTATCATCTAGTGGTCATTTTCCGTGTCAGCACTAATGAGATGTATAAAATATTTGTGTGTTATAAAAGATTCTATCATTTAGTCTCTCACGTCCACTGGTGAACACAAGTTAATGCCACCCACATAGTCTTACATAGAGCGCACATCCAGTGACCTTCATAAGGTCATCCGATCGAAGGTTGTACCACGTCATGCTTTCACATTGTTGATTTTGCTGTCCCAACGTAATCATTCGTCGGGCTATGCTACCAGCGAACTACCATTTCAACCCTTCGCGTTATATCGAAACCTATTATTCTTCTGCGGATTTCGTGTAGTCTAAAGCTATCAAGCAGTGTATGAAAAGGCTGCCCAAAAGGGCGATGAATTCTATCTAATCTTTAGCGAAAAGTAAGATACAGTCCTCGCCAATATTTATGGCCGCTCTGAATGTAGCCGCATTACGCTGCGCACAATACAAAATCAGGTATTAGCGGGACGTACGCGGAGCGGGGAGGCAGGCACGCCAGCGCGCGCCGTTTTTCACCCGCAAGCGTCTTCGCCACCTGCGTGTTTGTGTGAGAGAGCTACGTTCGTATTGGTTATGAAATGTACAATGCGATTAAAATAAGAATAGGACCGGTCTAGCGCCATTTTGTGACGTCAACAAAAAAAGCAATGTTAAGAAATATTGGCTTGTTTTATATTGTAATAGCACGTACTTTTTTATCTGATAGGTAGAGAAAAAATTAGTCTAAAAACGAATCATAGGTAGGTAAACTAAAGTAAACACAGAAACACATTGAACTGTCTTTATTTAGTGAATGTACGTATTTTAATTTTAATCGCTCAGCTCTTTAATTCCACTCATGTCCTGATGCCCAACTGAATCAGACTCCTCGTAATCGTCGTCATCATCACTGCTGCTGCTACTACTGTCACCTATGTTTATAATGAAACTGAATGGGCCATTGTCATCGTCTTCAAGTAATTCCCTTTCGAAGTAGTCTTTCCCAATCCTTTTACATGGTTTACTTCTTTCTTCCAGTCATCTTTCGTGATTGATGCGATCGACTCAAGTGTCAGACGTTCGATTGCGCTTTCTAATTGCTCAACATTTTTGTCTGCCACTCTACGTTTTACCAAATACCAGATGTATTGTATCGGATTTAAATCGCAATTATAGGGTGGCAGTCTTAACACTTCATGGCCATGCGATCTAAATATGTTATCTATTGTGTAATCTTTCGGTGGCCTGTTTTTTTTTATTAATTCATAAAGTTCAGCCTTTGTGAATGTTTGCTCATATTGAATATCGTTTTGTGTAAGCCATTCCTGCATCTGCACTTTTCTAGCACTCATGTTCGGGGCTTTCGTTTCCTCCATACTATGATAAGGAGCGTTATCCATTACCACAAGTGAGGTCTCGGGAAGGTTCGGGATTAGTTTTTCATTCACCCATTTTACAAAATTTAGCAATGCCCCGTCGATAAAGCCATCTTCGGTACTAAGTTATTATCCAGTTATTACTAGTTATTATCCAACGACGTCCAACACTGTCATTTTTCTTTACACCTTCCGCGCTTGCAGATTGCCAGCACTTTTTCACAGTATAATGTGCGTGGATCCAAGTTTCATCGAGAAACACTACTGGTTTTTTGTTTGATTCCAATGCATCATTTGCTCGAATACGCCGCATATATAAATTTTATAAAATGAACGATTTTTAGTCATTCATTTAAAATTAATCTATTTATAAGTTTGTTCTGCTGACCGTACTTATATGAGTGAAGTTAGCCGAGAGCCCGTCCTATTCTTATTTTAATCGCATTGTACGATGCGCAAGTTTGTACCCACGGCTACATTCAGAGCGGCCATAAAGCTTGGCGAGGTCTGTAATAAATACACAGATTACTCAATATTACAACATGACCTGTAGAAGGAAGGTGAGGCACAAATCAGATTCAAATTTTAATTTCGTGACCAGGCACAGAGGCAATTATTATACTACTGTCAAATTAATGAGTCGATCGTGAAAGAGTTGCAGACAGCCAATGTCATTTTGATAACAATCTCTTGTGATTTTTGCCTGCCTACAATCTATTATTGTATCATGTCCTTGTTTCCAGTGTCAATGAAGGTGCAGTTTAACAAAAGCAATTTACCCAGGTACATTGTTTACTGACTGATTTATGACTAAGTGGTTAAAATTAAGAAAAGTGTTGTCAACACGAATCAGTAATTGCATTAACTCATGGAAGCTGCAATAACAGCAAAGCTAATATTGTTTTGTGTATAATAAAGTCGGGCCTCTTCCATGTAGTTGGCGAAGGGCCGACTCAGCAGTGGGTCATTAAGGGGCTAAGTAGTAGTCTATCTAAATGTGTTTATTTGTTAAGTTTTCACTAATAAACTGCTGATCCAATATTAATGAATTGAAAGTAAATTGTATGTTGCCGAAAAATAGCATGCTCTTTGTTGTTAAAAGAGATATTTAAAAAAAAGAGTATCGGTATTTAGTCGCAAATAGTCATAGGTGAAACGACAAATAGTTAGGTAACGATAAAAACAGTGAGTTACATTAAAATAGTTTGAAAAATAAATAAATTGCAACCGAACTTCTTGAAAAAAAAACTTATCTGCAGCAGCTATCATTTCTGTGAAAATATTATTTTAACTGTCGCAGGTCTTGACTTTCATGACTCTTAACTTGTTGACTTTTTAACTAATACAATTTAACTATTTATTTAATGTACAATTTTATTTATTGATTAGTTTACCTTGTCAAACACATAGAGATTGGCTTTACTGGTTTTAAATCGAACTAATAATCAATTGAAATACTAATTAGTGAATAATAAAAATGCTTTTAAGTTACCTGCAATAATCATAGGCAACATGTAGTAGACAAGAGTGCTTGGGCAATACATTTAGAATATAATACTCTTTAATGAGAACAAAGAAACTAAATATTAATACCAAAGTAGTCCGTGTGGTAACGGATTTAAGATACCTAATGTCGACAGAGCCGATAGAAGGAAATGACAAGGCCGAGAACCTAGCTGCAGGAAAAGGGAAACTTGATCCGAAGCCCTGTGCCAACCCGTCTGGCTAGCGTGGTACAGTAGGCTAATTACCCTCCTTATAACTGGTCTGATGGTCATCCACTGATCCACACGACATAGTCGTAATGGCTGAGACCATGGAGGGCCTCACTACGATGCTCGATGGCCTCTGTGGAGCCTCCGAACGAGTCGGCCTTAAGATGAACATGGAGAAGACAAAGATCATGTCTAATATCCATGTTCAAGCCACTCCTGTTAACATCGGAGGTTCTACCCTCGAAGTTGTTGACCATTACATTTACCTGGGACACACTGTCCAGTTAGGTAAGTCCAACTTCGAGAAAGAGGTCAATCGTCGGATCCAACTCGGCTGGGCAGCGTTCGGGAAGCTGCGAAAGATCTTCTCGTCCCCAATACCGCAGTGTCTGAAGACAAAAGTCTTCAACCAATGTGTGTTGCCAGTGATGACTTATGGAATAGAGACGTTGTCGGTCACTATGGGCTCCATCAGAAGGCTCAAAGTCACCCAAAGGGCAATGGAGAGGGCTATGTTCGGAGTTTCCCTGCGAGATCGAATCAGAAATGAGGAGATACGCAGGAAAACCAGGGTCACCGACATAGCCCACCGGATTGCCAAACTTAAGTGGCAGTGGGCAGGGCACATAGCTCGCAGGACCGACGCCCGATGGCGCAGAAAAGTCCTCGAGTGGTGACCGCGTTCCGGAAGGCAGTGCTGGTAGGCCTCCCACACGGTGGACCGACGACCTGGTTAAGGTCGCCGGAAAGCAGTGGATGCGGGCGGCCCAGGACCGGCCTTTGTGGAGATCCTTGGGGGAGGCCTATGTCCAGCAGTGGACGTCTTTTGGCTGAAATGAAGAACTGGTCTGACTCAACAGTGGGTCATCTATGGGCTGAGTAGTAGTAGTAATTAAAGTAGTGCAATAGGTGGCCATATTGCTCACAGCAATCTCTGGCTATAATTTTACAAAAACGAATACCACTCCGGTCATCGGGCAATGCTCTCAATAATCCGATATTAATATAACCTCTAAAGTCAATGAGTGTTCATGGATCTGTTGTTGTTGTGTACTGCCTCCTCGTATCTGGCCTCCATCAGAAGGTAAGCACAACGAACCTCCTGGCGTACCTCAGAATGATATGTACTTATAATGTTGGCCGATAACAAATTTAAAAATGGAATGCCCCGGCCTACGCTTCTGTGCCTTTTTTTGTTTTTGGCGTCATTCTGGATTTACGAATTACAAGTTTGGTTGACTTTTAAACAGTGATTTTATGTATAGACTATATACATTCCAAAGAACCTTTACTTGGCCTGGTACAAGCAACACTGCCGAATTATATAGGGTTCCAGGAGCGCATTAAGGTGGTAAATTGAGCCTTAGGTACCCATTAAAAATATGACTATGTTACTTCTCTGTCCTGTGAGCCCCAGATTTGCAGCACAGTTCTACCCCTATGATTATTTTCGCTACTTTGCAGCGCCATCGTCTACAGGGAGTTACGGCTCCGACAGCTCCATACCCAGAACATGTAGCATGAAGCCATTCTTCCTGGTTCCATCGGGAATGATACTTTAAAACTACTATATTATTTATGAATATTGTATAAAAAATATATAACAATAGCAAATATTATGGCCCATGACTGTATTATTAATTTGGTATACCGTAATTAATTTTATTGGGCATTTACATTCTTATCACAAGTTAAATGTTTGCTCAAGGAGGTCCAGTTTTATTAAGTAGCTGGTTTGCATGTAGAATTAGATTGTGGCGAAATTTAGATACGCTGACGTGCATAGAATCATTGACTTTTGATCAAATATGTGATGATATAGGACTCTGTCACTTAAGTTAAAAAGTTGCCCAATGGATTTTGGTAACCTACTAACACAATCGTAGCACTTAAATAGCTCACTGCTCGTTCGGGTTTCCTCCCATTACACGGACAGGAATAAGTCTATTGTGCCATGTTAACCAGAAGGCTTGGCACAATGTTTCGTTTCAAGTTTTCCTTCTTTTGCGGCTAGATTTTTGGCTTTTTCAGTTCCCTTTTTCGTCTCTTACGACACTTTCAGGATGGAATGGGGTGGTGACCCCATGTATTCTAAATCTGTCACCACACATATAAAGTAAATTTTCATATGCGAAGATAAATAAATATCCTTGGACATTTCACACAACGCCATCTCGTCCCAAGCTAAGCAACTTAATGCTTGTGTTATGGTAACGAGATGGATGATAAACTACTTATATACATTTTTTTTGTAAATACATACATATTATAGATAGAAATGACACCCAGACTCCGAGCCAGTGCCTCTAGTTTAGACAAAGACACTTGCCCGACCCCGGAATCGAACCCGGGACCCGTTGATCCAAAGGCGGCACATCTGACCACAAGACCAACGAGGCAGATCATAAAGAAATGCATCGAAGGTAGTAAAAATTTATTTTTCTATTTTCCCATCTATTCGAAAAGTGTCGTTTTGTTTCTCTTTAGTGGGAGCAAAGTAGCTCTTTTCTGTTCTAGACTTTTTAGCGGGCAGTAATGAGTTTTTAATCCTCCATATGCTAAAGTGCGCCGCCATTTACTTTGCCGCGCACTTTTTGATTTTGAAACATCAGTCTTCGGCGCTTCAAATGTAAATATTTAAAATCTTTTAGTTGTATTATTACGAGTATTAGTTTAATTTAGTTGTTACTATATGTTTTATTGAATAATAATATTACAATAAAATTTATGGCGCCTCTTATTATCTCATAGAGGGCGATGAAAAGTAGAGTGTATCACTCGGGCGCAGAATATTTATAGGCTCGGGCGACGTACTTCAATCCCTCGCTACGTTCAGGATTCTAGTAAAGAATCCCTCGCTAAGCTCGTGATTCTACTCTAAAATCCCTCACTTCGCTCTGGATTCAAAAAAGCGCCCTCGCCGTAAAAATATTACTTTGCTCCCTTGTGATACAATCTATTATTCCCATACAAACCGTCAAACAGGATGCAGTTTGATAAGTTAAGAAATCTTTTATTGGCAGTACGAAGCTCGCCGTATGATCTAGTTTTCAATATATTGACCACTTATGATCACGGATTTAGAACATGCAGAGTCACCACCCCATTCCATCCTGAGCGACAAAAGTAAGAGCCGACAAAAGGAAACACAACGACAAATGACAAGGCCCATAACCTAGCAGCAAGAGAAAGAAAACTTGATACGAAACCCTTTTTTTTTTTGCCCTGGGTAAAATCCTTTATGGACTTCCTCGCCGGCCACGGGGATGGCCAGCGAGGGGAGTGTGGGACTCTCCCCCATAGTGGGGGCCTACCCACTAAACCTCCCCGGGGTGCTCCAACTCGCGTCCTGTTACGAAACCCTGTGCCAACCCGTGTGGCTAGCGTGGCACAGTAGGCTAATTACCCTCCATTTAACTGGAGGAGGCCCGAATCAGCAGTGGGTCCTCTATGGGCTGAGTAGTAGTAGTAAATACGTCGTCGTTTCAGCCCATAAATGACCCACTACTGGGTCGGGTCTCCTCCAAATTCATAGAGGGAAATTAGCCTAATGTGTTGGCACAGGGTTTGTATCAAGTTTTCCTCTAACGATCCTTTTGTCGCCTCTTACCACATCCTCAGGATAGTGTGGGTTGGTGACATTGTGTATTCTAAATCCGTCACCACACGGACTAAATACGTATGGAATGGTAATTAGACCGACCTTGATGACAAATGAGGAGATGCGCAGGATAACCAGAGGTACCAACATAGCAGACAGGAATGCTAAACTTTTGTGGCAGTGGACACATAGCTCGCAGAACAGACGTGATGACGCCCGATGGGGCAGAAATGTCCTCGAGTGGCGACCGCATTTCGGAAAGCGCAGGCCTCCCAAGACCGACGTTTTAAGTTAAAGGTCCTTACGTACTAGCGATTGGCCGCCTAGGCGGTTCGTTTGACCGGTCCAATAGCTTAACGGGGTTTCTTTGCGGTTGGCTACCATAGCGGTCAGCTGCGATGTAACCGCGTTAAGTGGTTGGACCGCTCGAAGGCGCGTGGCCCATATACAAAATGGATGCCGTCGAGACCGCTTGTGTTATTTATTTTTACTCCCGAAAACAACGAAAGAAAAATAAAAAAAGATACTGATTTTCTCTGTGTCGACGTTCATGGCTGCGCAACTCAAACTGCACGTGTCGTGTATACTTCACCGGCGGCTCGCCGCAAACTATCCGCCACCGCTAGTTTGTATGCAAAAGAAGCGGACATTCATTCAACCGCCGCGGTTAAAAACTTGTGGCGGTTTAGTGCGGACAATCATAAGCGGTTGCATATTAATCCGGAAAAGTGGCGGGCCGCGCGGTTAACCCCTAGTGCGTAAGAGCGTTAAGGTCGCCCGAAAACGATAGATACGGGCGGCTCAGGACCGGCCTTCGTAGAAATCGACGACACACTATCGGGCAATGTTACATAGATAAATGTCACATGTGTAGCGCACAATGCTAAATTGCGCAACTTAACTTACTTAAAAGGAACGCACTACATTAGTGTTATCTGTAGTTATCTTAGATGTAGTTATCTTAATTAATTACTTACGGCCTAATTAAAAATAACGACCTCCAACAAAATTGAGAGAGCCATAACTCAAAAGTATCATTATAGTTAGACCATATTCATTGCGTGACTCCTTCGTTGGTCTAGGGGTTGGATGTGCCGCCTTAGGATCAACGGGTCCCGGGGTCGTGCAACTGTCTTTGTCTAAACTAGAGGCACTTGCTCTGAGTTTGGGTGTCATTTGTATTCTTGAATTTCATGTATGTAAACTGCCCTGCGGTACAGGTACGCAGTGCATGAGTTTCCTTTTACATAAAAACAAAACAAAACGTTACGGACTTAAACCTAGACCCAAGGGAAAGTAAACTTTTTAAGAAACAGTAGATTAAATAATTACCCTCCATGTAGCTAAAGGAAGCTCGACTACGAAGTGGATCATTTATGGGACGGGAAGTACGGGTAGGTTATTTAAAAAAATACAAAAAGCTGCGTAACGTAAACGCACCCATTACCGCCAGTTTAAGCCGAGTTCGGATTAATGTCCGAAAAATAAGCACTTTCATAATATGTGGTGCCAATCAAAATAGTTTTTTTAATACAGTTGCTCAAAAAGTGGCATATTACAGGGACGTATAGCGTTCGGGAAGTGGGCTATTACACACGCGTGCTTTTTCTTTACCATTCCCGCACTAGTGCGTTTTCTTTCCCAACTGTCAAAATAATGTCTATTATAAGGAAAAACCAACCATGAAGTTTTTACTAAAAAAAATCATAGAAGTTTTTATGATTCATGCAAATACGTATATTTCTAAAAAGAAACTACATACTAATTTGTTTCAATATCAGATTTAATGATTTGATTGAATGTGTTTTATTTCATCTAATTAAATTTCACTTCATATCAATAAAAAAATTCTACTGAAGACTTGGCTGTATGGGCATTGTTCCTTTTGCCTACCAGAATGGGTGAAGAAAAAAAAAACCTGCTTATATTCTACGGTCGGCGCCATTTTTCAGAAATGATTAGTTAGTTGAGTTTATTGTGTTTATAATATTTTATTAAATTGCTTCATTTTTTCGCAACTGTATTAAAAATAGTCGTTCAGTACACGTGCGGAACCGTCATTGCAACTTGTTCCGACTGTCAACCCTCGCCTTCGGCTGCGCCTCGGCTCGGGTAGCCATTTGTCGGAACTCGTTGTAATGACAGCCTTTCCGCACTTGTAATGAAATATACTATTCAAGTACTGGAATTATCCTTTTTTCTATTCTTATATAGAAATAGTTATACTAATAATTACTTAAAATTTAAATACAACTTAAAAGAAAAAAGGGCCATGTCCCTATTACCGATCCAAAATATAGGGTGTGTGCCTAATACCGTTTATGTGACACCTAATACCGACCACTAAATAAATGAAACCGTCAAAGTTAAATAAAAATGCTCGTGTATAGTTAGTATTTAGTATAGTTCAACTATTTATTTAAATGCTCCAATACGGTACGGAGTGTTATCAACACATAACAAATTATTTGTGTTCTTATCATATTATATACATAACAGTGTTAAATCAGTAAAAAAAAACTTCTTATGATTAAGAAATTGATTCAACAGACTCTCAGAATGAAATCCAAGATCATATCTCGTAATCATTTTCGGAATCAGTTGTATCTTCCTTTGAAGCATCCAACTTGGTTATTTTACGTTTTGCCTTATTTAGTAGATTTTATTTTGGATTGCCTTGTTTGCTTAATTTATCTTTTTGGTTTCTTCTCCAAATCTTCGTTTCATTTTTTTTCTATTTATAATTTTTCTGCTTCAATATTTTTCTGATATGCCATAAATTCATTTCGATTCTTCGTGGTCTTGTTCTCGGGAAAATATAATGTTCTTTTGGAATATTTTTACTGATTGTAGTAGATTTTAATGGAGTTTTACAATATTCTGATCTATTATTAATGGTACTATCAAGAGATTCAGAGCTCAAATTCACGCATGTACTTTGAATTTATGATGTTGATGGTTTCGGGGTTGATGTTGATGGTTTCGGAGTTGGCGTTGATGGTTTCGGAGTTGATGTTGATGGTTTCGGAGATGATGTTTTAGATCTTGATCTCCAGTATAGAAAATAATATCTTTAAAAGGCGATTTTTGCATTGAGTTATGTATTACTATATAATAAAGCTATATAATAGTATTTTAAATTTTTATGTAAAATATGTATGTTTATTAGGGAATACTATAATGTTAATTAGGTAACTTTACGATAACTTGAAAATAAATAGGTAGTAAGTGGTTCGTTGTAAATGTACAAGTAGATCGGTAATAGGTATTATTAAAGGAAATCGTATAACCAATTACCGACCCTAAATACTTGTGGTTTTTGTATATTTGTATGATTTTAAATGGTGCGGTTATTATAAATCTTTAATAATAATCATATTTTAACTATAAAAATACAATATTAGAAAAATTATACCTACTTTATTCATCAAAATATTCACTAAATATTGAGAAGAAGAACATTTATATTTTTACGGATACTAATGCTCTTAAATATATGGCGTTAATAGCTCAAATACAAGTTAACATACTAAGGAACTTAGTTAGTGTATCCTCCTGCCTTTTAATTGAAGCATTTTAACAAAAATCATGGCAAAAAAAGGATACGAAATGTACTTATCAGCGACATGTTTAACAACTGGGTCGGTAATGGGAATAAAATTGAGATTTTTGTTCCTATTACCGCCTATTTTTAATTTTAAATATTAAGCAATATGTAATTTTATCCCAGTAAAATTTATTATTATTTGTGTTTCTGAAAGTATGAAAAATGCGTCAAAAGAACTAGAAGTAACATTAAAATGCTTGAAGATATAATCTTCTGCTAAGAAAGAAACAAGAGTTCTTACGTCGTAGGGAACGCCACACTATGGAAAATGCACTATCACCGGCGTTCACCGACGAATTAACCAATTATTCTTTAAATCGTTGAGTTACATACACAAACAAGATATGAACATTTGCAATACAAATACATCTAACTTTTTTCTAAAGCAACCACTTGTTTACATTTAATATATCACATTAAAAATCTAGTTTTCTGAATAGGGCGGTAATGGGCGCGGATTTTAAGGGGTCGTTATTAGGTGCGTTTACGTTAGCTCTGCACGAAACAAAAGTTGCCCTTGCATTACTATGTACAACTGTATCTGTGTGAACTTGATCCATATCGTCGCGTGGCGTCGCGGGATTCCTACACTGCTTGTAGGAATACCTACCTTGAAATACATAAACCCCCAAGACACACGGCGCGGCTGTAATGCCAGCAATACACGTTGGCCGAGCTTAGGCCAACGCGAGCGTAGGCAACTTAATACAAGGCAAGTGCTACTGCCTACACGTTGGGCAATTGTATCGAAACCAACTAGGCGAGCCACACCGAGCGATGGCCAGACAATGCAAATATACCGTCTATACGTTGGTATTGGCGTTCACTCGGCAATGCTAGGCCAACGTATATTGCTGGCTTAAGAATATTCTCATTCCATTTAAAATCTCTTAAAATAATATATGAATAAATTCAGTTAACTCTTAAATAAAGATTAGATTAAAAAAATAACAAACATTAGAAATTTAACCATTAAAAAATAAAAACTTAAATATTAAAAGAAATTCAATCTCAATTAAAGTCTTCTAATTTTAAGGCGTCAAATAACAGATGAAGAATACAATGAATACGCAAATTTAACTCAATGCTGTTTTCTAGCTTCAGCTGTACGAATTTAAAAATATCTTTAAAACGTTTTCAATAGCTCCACGAAAAACCTTTTGATCCACTCTCGTTTAATTCTTGGTGCAATTGTAAGAAATAAAACCAAATGTCATAGAGATAAGTATAGATATAAGGTTTTTCACAATTTCCAACGTCGGGATCTACAATTATATAATATACTAGCTTTTACTGCTCCGCTCGCATTGAAGCCATTAATGAAAAATAAAAAAAGTATCCTAATATGTTACTTCTAATACCACCAAGAATATGTGTCATAACAAAAACAAGTCAAAACAAACTTACATTCATATTTAGAACTTTAATAAAATCCATAAATTTACCGAGCACACTTGTCAATATTTACCAAGCTATTAAGCGTCATTCCAATGTCTAATAACAGGTGTGGTATTTTTTTGAAGAAAAAATAATTTACCTGTTTTTTGCTATGTAGCTGGCAAAAATTTGCACCTTTTTTAATGCTATATTTTTATATTTGAGACCAACCCATTTCATGCTGAGGGTAGCCTACGAGGTGATTAAGGTACTAAGCTGGTAAACAATTTAAATCGAAGGGAAAGACAACTTGAAATTAAACTGTGAGTCATGTAGTCTATATTACGCAATAATATATTAACACAGTCCACTGCTTGGACATAGGCTTCCCCTAAAATTCGACACCGAACGTTCCATTGCCTACGACTTTGAACAAATCTTCGCTCTAGCAGGACGGGCGGCTGCTTTGACTATAAAATATGATATAGACTTTGGTGAAACTGCGGTACGTTAGCGTTCTGTGTTAGGTTTATAGACTGCTTAAAGCCTATTCTCCGTGTGGTGACAGGGCGGTAAGAGGATAATATGAAAGTGCCAAATACCTAGAAGAAGAGAAGGAAACCTTGAAATAAAACCTTTCAGCAGTCCGCTTTACACATTAAGGTTATTACATGGAGTAAAGGGAGGAGGTCCGACTCAGCAGTAGGTAAATCATATAAGGGTTGAGTAGTGGTCGAATTTTGTAAAACGATAATTACCGCTTAAATAATGAATATTGTTTCTGAAACACTTACTAGAAAGCAGGGGAAAATATTAGTTCTATGAATCAATTATCTTATTGACGTAGAATACGCAAGTCAAATATTATCTATAAATAAAGTAAGGAAACGACATATAAATTAGCATTGACTCAGTTAGTGTTTTTTCCATATACGAGGTTTGTTCAAAAGAAAAGGTGATTTTTTAAATTTTCGCGGGCTGTGTACGTTCGATTAGTGAAAATTGATAAATTTTAAGCAAAAGTAACGTCGCATTAGTATCGCGCAGGAGTTGTTGAATGATGTCAACGACGATCCAGGTTTACTTTTGCACCAGATTTGGCTCCCAGCAACTTTTTCCTATTCCCAAAACGGAGGAGACCAATGAAAGGAAAGCGCTTTGCCACAATTGAAGAGATAAAGTCAGAATCGAGGAACGAGCTGATGGCCATACCGAAAAACGCATTTCAGAAATGTTTCGAAGATAGGAAGAAGCGCTAGCATAAGTGCTTTATATCTGAGGGGGATTACTTTGAAGGGGCAAAATGGATATTGCCTTGCTTGATATACCTTTTCTTTTGAACAGACCGTGTACATATTTTTATGTGTTTTAAAGCATCCGTTAACTAGAATAGGTTCTGATCGTGTATTTTTTATTTCCCGTTGGCCCGCGACCACGGACACTGCACAGTGTCTGAAACGTTGGTTGGGATTTAAATAAAATAACGCGATCAGAACCGTCAAGAAACCATTTCCTGCAATGTGCAAATATCGTGAAAACCTAGGATCCACCAGTGTGAGCTAGGGTTCTCAAAACAATTTATCTCAATAGTAATAAAACAAATAGTGTTTTTCCCTGTTTATTAAAAAGTGATATTACGTACCTATGTAGGCGGTAACCTTAATTAAACGTACTTACGTTCTTCGATGTAGATTGTAGATACGTTTTAGCATGATATTTTTTTTTCCTGAATGTATAATTTCTAAAAATGTCTGTACTACGGATGCATGATCTTCGAATCTCCGATACTTATATAACCACACGCAATTCATTTAATCCATTTACGATGACAAGTGCCGACGAAATAAAAACAAATTTTTCCTTTTTTTGGTTTCAAAGAGTTGGCATCTCATTCTCAGTATTTATTGAACGATGGGGTCGTTCATATCTTAAAGGTTTAATCCTAATCAAATTTTAATTGAAATCGGTTTGAACACATTATTATAGGTAAGTAACATTCTATCGTACGTGGACTAAACCTCAATACATTTATTAATTCCTAAGCTCAAAAAATGTCAAGGAAATAACCTTACAAACTTACATGTTACACAATACTATGTTTGAAAATATTATTCACCATGTTTTTGTTTGTAAGTAGGTAATGTTAGAATGTGCAATGGAATGTTATGTATTTACTACTTACCACTTATTATGTATTTAGTACCTAAAAGTACATTCTAGTTATTTTTCTAGTATCTATTTGCTATTTGCTTCCAAAAAAAAACTTTATATTCTTTGTAAGGTGGTAATAGGCTACTTTGGTAAAAACAAACAAGGTTGCAATTCTATGCGGGTACCTACTGCAGAATCTGGATTTCAAGTAAGTACGACCATTTCGGAGAATATGTACAAAACTTCCAAATTGTTCCAATATATGTATATGGCGGACCATACAGGATATGTATGGTCCGCCATATACATACAGAAATGTGAAAACTTTCACATGGTCTAACCAAAACAATACCAAAATGTTCTAATAAATTATAAGGATCCTAGATTTTTAATTTGTAGTATACAACGCGCCTACTTGATGGAGCTACGAACTGCTGGGAGCTACGGGCAGCGGCTGGATGCGTCAAGTCTTTTTCCAGCAATGGGCTAGAGTGGACTGAAGATGAAAATATTAAAAAATTATTATAAACAAAATGTGTTTAAAGGTTTCCGCAAACTTTTACCTGAACTTATTATGAATCATCTGCGCGGGGGTTTTATGAATCTATAAATACGATTAACATACTTATCACCGATAAACTGTGTGTGGTTTTAAAACACGGCACGGGGATCTTTTATGCATACTTAATTTAATAGAAATTTGTCAGTCAGACAGTTTTACGTCTTAAAAGGAATTTACGTACATGTGGTTCGGTATATAGATATGACGGATTTAGAGTACCTACTTAAGGACACCAATTTATTTCACCCTGAGGGTGTCTTATGTGACGAATAAACGAACGTATGGGCGGTGGAGAACCCGGCTAATTTAGCAAAAGCGAAAAATCCTTGAAAATGCTTTGGGTCCATCTGGGTCCACTTTGGGAACATCTAATAAATAATGAAATACAGTGTAGGTAAGCGTCAGAATTTCTTTAATCACTATTTCTATAAATAATATACCATTTCTGTAAAAATAAAATAGGTAGGTACTAGAATAAATTACCAGTGAAACGATTATTATATTCGAATATTTACCTTTGTAACTGTAGGTACTGAAGTTGCTGTGAATTGTATACTGTAAGTTACTGCCCAGTACCGAGGCCGTTTGGTGAATGGGACTCAGGATACTAGGGTATAGTAGAGGAGTAATGTGTGCTAGCTAGTCACAGATTCAAGCCAATACCAAGCCTGTGTTAAATGTCAATGTCAAAAGTAAATTTTCAAGATTGTTGGCTTGAATATTTTTATTAGCTTTTATTAGTCAAACGACACTTTAGGTAATACCTACAACATTTAAACAAAATGAAATAACATTTAAAATGTCATCGCTTTTCGGATTTATTTTAACAAAAAAGGTAGTTTGTCCTTCTTATATAAGTAACATGTAGCTATGTATATCTATACCAAAAATAAATAAAAATTAGTAAACAGTATTCGCATTCATTCCTGTGTGAAAAAGTAAGTGTAAAATTATCTTCATATTTGTAAATTTTTGCTGACAAATGTAGTCCTTATATAGAATACACAATGTTTAAAAGGCGACCAAAGGAACGCAAGATGTAGATACTACTACTAATAACCCATAGATGACACACTGTTGAGTCGGGCCTCCTCCATTTTTTACATAGAGAGGAAATTAGCCTACTGTCACCCAGTACTGAAATTAGCTTACTGTGCGACGCTGGCCAGACGGGTTGTTACAGGGATTCGTATCTAGTTTTCCTTCTCTTGTGGCTAGGTTACCTAGGCCCGTATTAATAGTCGTTACTCAGCCCAAGATACCGCACTTGATATTAATCTTGATTACGTTTAATCTTCATTTACGTTTACGTTAGAGGTTTACGTCATCATCTGAGGGATGGATTTTGAGTGCAGATAGTCCGTGACTTGAGATGTGATTAGCGTGGCGCGAAACATGGTTCGAAAATATTTTAAACGATAGTAACTATTACGATGAAAATAGATTACTATGACGATATTTTGTGGCCGATTTCGTTTACGAAATGTTTGGGGTCCTTCAAATCCATTTGAATTACTCTGTAGCCGCTCCGATGCAAAAAATGCGCCAAGAAAAGAGGAACGCTATATTTCGTTGGGTTCTCTCCGACTTTGAAGGTTCTCTCCGACTTTATATATTTCGAAAAGTAATGCGATAACCTATAGATATTATTGTTTAAAATTATCCAAGGGGTAATCATTTATTCAAAAATAAATAAAACCATATTTCATAGTAAAAAAATATTTATTTAAGTACAAGCCCAAAACTGACTACAAATTTGACGTCAGATGAAATTATTTCACCTAAACTTAAAAAATAATTTATACTACATCTTTACAGAGAAACTAGCTAACTAACTAGAAAAGTAAACTTAAAATGTCTTTATGCATGTCTCCTTCGGATTTTGAACACTTAATAAAAATCAATTCACTGCCTGCTGCACTCCACCTGTACACCTTTTCTTTTACTTTATTTTACTTATAAATAACAATGTCGAATTATTATTGCCGCACTCAGCACAATGACCGCTGCGTCTGTTATTACGGAAACAACTAAATCAGAATCCTAGCAAATTCAAACCTCTATGTAATAAATGTTACATTACACGCGAACGCTCGTCGGTGAGGGAGGTAGTATTGTAATTTAATGCTCAAAGTCGAATCTATAATGTTACATTACACGCAAACACCTTTAAATTTTATAAAAATGTGAGGTACTCGAGCCGGTAAACAAAGAGATGTTTGGCACTTTTTTTTTACACTGACGCGCCACAATGCGGTTTGTTGTCAATGCTTACTGAGATAAGTAGTAAACAATTATTTCGTATTGGGAAATAAATACACACCGTTTTTAACAATTTAACGCTCTTTTGGATAGCAACCCACTATGATACGTGTATTAGCGCTATTTATTAATTATTAATTATATATATAAATTAAAGATTTTTATTTAAAAATTTACATCTTTTGACATAGCAATAACGAAACGCGACAAGTCTCATTCAAAACTTCGTTCAATTTGACGTCATCGTTCGCGTGATCAAGCCCTCAAGTACAGCTATCTGAGGAGCAGATCTTGGTTACTGAGACGTGTCTATTAATTAGCAATTATCTTAAGATGCTGATGACGTCATTATGGCGTATCAAATGATAACGTACTTGAGTACGTTGTTGAGTGACGTCTATTAATACAGGCCCTAGACCTTCGGTGTCTCGGCTCTTACACTGTCGACACCCTTAAAACGGAATGGGGTAACACTATGTCCTCTAAATTCGTCATAACGCGGACTGAAATAGGTGAGCCGCAACGGAAGGAAAACTTGACACAAACTTAGAGCCAACCCGCCATGCCAACGTCGCACAGTAAGCTAATTTCAGCACTGGGTTATTTATAGGCTGAAATGAACTATCAAAACGATTGCAAAAAAAGATTGGACTAAGCATTTAAAAAAAAAATTAAAAATTTAACTAAACCCCCGACACAATGACCTAAGTTTAGTTAAATTATTAATTAATTTTTTTTATTTTTTACTTTTTAAAGGGTACTTAGGTCATTGTGTCGGGGGTTTATTTAAATTTTTAATTTAATTTTTATTTTCTGCGTTTTATAGGTACACGCTTATTATGATGTACCCTTTACCCCCAGAGTTTTTTCAGGGCTCAACTGATTTTCACGGAGCATATTATTTTGTAATGTGCACGTGATACGCTTTCATTTGATGTGCACTCGATTATATTGGCAGACATTCGATAATTCTTCCCCACTTTCACCCCCCATAACTTTTAAACGACTCAACCGATTTTCGGCAAACTCAAACTCAAAACTCAACTCAACTCAAACTCAAACTCAAATCATTTATTTCAATTGAACCTATTTACTGGTGTTTTTGAAAAGTCAAAAGTGAAGTTAGGAATCTAGTTGCATGTTCCAAAAAGTAGATCCTATGGAGAAGAACAGGCAAGAAACTCCATGGACACTCTTTTTATCATATTTTCTGTTACAAGCATCTGATTGGGTTACATTGATTTCGTGTTTATTTATAGTAAGCTAAGATGTGAGGACAATGTAACATATTGCAAAACAGAAGTGTCCAGGAGATCAATATAAAGCTATGTAGGTATGTCAATAGCAGTTAAGGGATGACCGGCCCCAACTAGCGGCACCCGATCACGAGCATGACGCATGTGCCAGCCATCCCCCAGCTCAACCATATTTTAGGGAACCGAAGGACACACATGACACCACCAGCATGACCTTTAAGCGAGCATGACATACTCTCAACTGCTTGTTTATATGATAAGTTATATAAATACGGTGACTACGTCAAACATGTTTATAAACACTCGCCCGTAACTCACCTGTCATACAAAAAAAACTGTATTGAAATCGCTTCATCCGTTCGCGAGCTACGGTGCCACAGACAGACATACAGACAGACACGTCAAACTTATAACACCCCTCTTTTTGCGTTGGGGGTTAAAAACATGTTGTTATCTACTTGAATACATAAGTTGTGTTATAACACAACTCACAAGAAAACCGAATAACAGTCAGAAATATTAAACAGATGCTCGGTGCCAAGGTCTGTTTTCAAGAGCTTTAGACTGATGATGAGTGGCTGAATGCATATTGGCCTTGACTTAATTTAACTAAAACCAGTCTCATTGACCAAGGACTTCAGTATACATATATAAAATCTATTCGTGATCAAAATTATCCGTGCTGTACCTACAGAGTGCGACGAAAACTCTATAGCCACCCGACGTTTGTAACGAACAGTCATCATCATAAATTTTGAGGCATGAGGCAAAAATATGGTTCTATTTGTGTTTACGGGTTTTCTGTGCTTTTTACTTTGGTTGTAAGACTATATTTTAACCGTAGATATACCTGATTTAGAACTAGAATTCTTAACATTCTGAAAGTAACCTCATAGGTATAATTTATCCTTTTTTTGGCGGTAGTTGTAAATAAGTGCAGACGTGGTTTTAAGATTGCAATTAAATTTTAATAGTATAAACCTTAATAAATTTACAATTTTATTTCTATACTGATTTCTTCGTAAGTTCTACTAGTGCTTGCATGTGGAGTGAAGTTTATGTGACGTAATTTACGTATTTTGCACTGCCTGCCAGCTCATCATATTTATCACCAACTTCATATAATTAAGTACATCACAAACACTTATAATGTCACAATATGCGGAAGTATTGTCAGCCCAGAAGACTATGGAGGATACCTTCAATCAGAAGATGAATGATCTTGCGGCGCAGCTCCAAAGTGCTGAGACATCAAAAGATACCATTGCCAAAGTTGCTGAAGAGTTCAGGACATTTCGGGAACTAGTTTTCTCAATGTTAAAGTTGCTCCGCCAGCAATTAAATGAGTGTGCAAGACAGGTGGATAGTTTGGAAGCCAGAAGCAGACGCAAGTCTTTAGTCTTCTTTGGAATTCCAGAGGCAGCAAAGGAAGACTGCTCTGCAGTTATTTTGGATATAATACACAGTAAACTATCCCTAAATACTGTCCCCGAGTCAACCATTAAGATATGTCACAGACTTGGCACATCACAAGGTGAGCATCATCGGCCTATCCTTGTCAAGTTCAGCAGCATTGACTCTAAAATCTTGGTCTGGAGGGCTAACAAACTGTTGAAAGGTTCAGCCATTGCAGTGAGAGAGTTCCTCACAAAACCTCGCCAAGAAGTCTTTTCCAAAGCCCGCTTGCACTTCGGTATGCGCGCTTTATGGACACAGAATGGAATCATTCATAAAAAGCGCCCGATAGCAGCCATCATAAAATAGCATCAGTAGCCGATCTGGATCCTCTTCTTTCCAAGTTTCCGAAGTTCCCGGGCCGTGATACGTCTTCGGCGAGTAGCAGTGGATCCCGTTCTGTAGGGAACAGCAAATTAAAGTAACTCATATCCATAAAGTAATCTACAATAAACACAATATTTTGTGACATACCTTGTTAGGGTTGTTGTTATTGTCGCCTGGTTTATTATTAATATTTCTGTCTTGCATAATTCTTTTCATTTATCAAATTACTAGTGTTATAAATATTCAAGTTTTGTTTTTTACAATGGGCTGCATAAAATGTTCTCATAAATTTGTTCTGTGCTCGTGGTTTTGTTTATTCATTTTGTTATTGTGTCGCCGACTAAATCGCATCTTAGGTTAATAGCTGTAAGCAAAATCGAAACAACTTCTTGTTTCAAAACACATAAACAAAATTAATAGTTTATTTATTGTTATCGATACTCCTTTCTTCTTATTATTATGAACGAATGTCTATTGAAATAGTGAATGATTGAACATAACTTCGACGTCAAGGTTACCAGTGTTAATAAGTTTGTTGTTTAGTTTTATCTTATCTATCGTGGCAATGTTTAAGTACTGTGCGTTACTGCCTCATATTTTGTAGGTAGTTTTTTTTCCTCCTTTAATATTTAATGTGTATTCAAATGTACTTTCTTGGTGTTTTTGTTATTTTAAATAGTATTTAGTCACATTGTTTATAGGCTGGCGGGTGGTGCAGGATCGCTCAGGTTGGGCACTGATTGCACACGAATAATAATTTAGGATATTTTTATAGCTATACATATTATTATTATATTATACATTATATTACTGATTATATATTATTTTATATGACATTGCCAATGAATGACGATTCTTATCATTCGGCTTGTGATTCGTCGTCGTCGGACAATGAAAGCAGTTTTTGTTCTTCAGCCGATACCCTCGGCGGTACTTTACATTTTCAATTTAATGACCAAAGTTTAAAACACTTTAACGTTTGCCACATCAACGCACAGAGTGTCCCTAGTCACTATTGTGAACTGTACGACGCGATTAGCGACAACAGTATACATGCTGTATTGATATCAGAGACTTGGCTCAAGCCCCATCTTGCCTGGTTTTGTACTTATTCGAAACGACTGAGTGGACACGGGTGGGGGTGGTGTGGCTATTTATCTGCGCAGTGACTTTCCATACCTATTCTGGTGTCCCACAAGGTGGTATATTGTCTCCACTACTGTTTTCGATTTTTATCAATTTCTTAGTGAGTAACGATGTGCGTATCATCTTTACGCCGATGACTTGCAATTATACACTCAATCAGGGGTAGATATTGTGACAGATGCTATATCCCAAGTAAATCGCGATTTAAATGCTATTAAAGCCTGGTCAGACATGTTCGGAATTGCAGTCAACCCTGATAAATGCCAGGCCATTGTCTTAGGAAGTCATAGAAACATTTCTAAATTAGATAGTGTCATTCTACCACCCGTTACGTATAACAATGTCGTAATCCCGTTTACCAACAGTGTTAAAAACCTGGGCTTACCTGGCAAATGGATACCACCATCAATTGGCATACGCAGGTTGCTGCGGTAATAAAAAGGTAACAGGATCACTGCGCTCACTTTACCGTCTGAAAAATTTCCTCCCGTCGAATATCAAACTGCTGCTTGTACAGAGCCTGATTCTTCCTATCATCGACTATGGTGATGTGTGTTACTATGACCTGAATGCTGATCTTCTAAACAAACTCGACCTCCTTACTGCTGCTTGTACAGAGCCTGATTCTTCCTATCATCGACTATGGTGATGTGTGTTACTATGACCTGAATGCTGATCTTCTAAACAAACTCGACCTCCTTATCAACAATTGCATTCGATTCGTCTTCAACCTTCGTAAGTATGATCATGTGTCCAAGTATCGTCTGCTTTTGAATTGGCTCCCAATACGGCAGCGACGAGAAATTCGTGCGCTCACAACGCTGTTTTCAATTCTCTCCTCACCCCACTCTCCTTCATATTTGACCTCCCGTTTTAACTATCTCTGTTCCAACCATCCCAAACATCTAAGATCTTTCCATAACCGTTTTCTCAATTGTCCATCCCACAGGTCTGAATTAGTACATCGTACATTTTCCGTGCAATCCATCCTCTTAAGGAATGCTATTCCGCCCGAAATACGGCTAGCTGATAACCGTTTCAGCTTCAAAACTAAGCTACGAAAGCTGTACCACCAGAAGCTCTCGGTCGAGATTTCTGAAAACTGACTACGTTTTACTCAATTTCTTGGTTATGTTTTATGTATGTATGTTATTTTTGTATGTATTAGTATATTTATATGTATATATACACGTATGTATTAGTATATTGTATGTATTATTATGTATTTATGTGTGTACTATTTTAGGTTACTATGTTTTTTTATTGTTTTCTTTTAGACAACTGTCTGGACTGTTTCTATCTTTCTCTCTCTCTTGCAGTTAGTTGTGTGCATCTACCGTCTACTACTGGTAGATAATGCCTAATGACATTAAGTCCGCCTATGTATCACGTTACATAAAGCATTTAAAGAAATAAATAAATAAATAAAACTATTTACTACTTCTCAGCCCATAAATGACCCACTGCTGAGTCGGGCCCCCTCTAACTGGAGGGTAATTAGCCAATATCATTATTATCATCGACAAGATTAACTTTAATTAATTATATTGATGTGTAATGAACCTGGCCCCCTTTTGGTAATGAATCTAACCCATACTCCCAATTGTTTTTCTATTGCATTCAAGTCCATTCAAATAAATAAATATCATCAACAGTGGGTGACCATAACCGAAAAAACATGCTTATATTCTTTGTCCATTAATTATCTAAAATATATAGGGACTGTTAGAATCTGTAAATATTAACAGAGTAGGTACATTGGAATCTGCATAAATAAAAAGCAACACCTGCTTATAAATTATCTGTTGAATGTATTAGGATTTATGATTTATACTTTTAAATAACCTATAAACCGGCAAGTATATAAATTTATAGACCGATATACTGCATATTAATATGATATGTGGCAAAAATGCAACGGTTAACCATCACCATTCTAGAGAGAAATAGACGTATGAGTATTTGGCTTGTTCTTCCTTTGGTACGGAGGAGTAAAGAATTATATTGATCCCTTCATCGGAATTTATTCATGTCGTTTATGTTGGCTTTTCATTTTAGTTACTTTATTCATACTACTACTTACTACTACTTACTTACTACTACTTCTTTTGTGGCTAGGTTATCGGCCTTGTCATCTCCATTCGTCAGCTCTTACGACACCCTCAGGATGGGGTGGTAACATTATGTATTCCAAACCCCACCATAAGGACTCGTCGCTTCATACTTGAATGGTTTGTTAATATATGTGTTATAAATCGGTGACCCCAAATCCCAAACTGCCAGTATTTTCTAGGAGCGATTGCCGCCTTCCCTTCGCGACCCATCCAGTAGGAAATTATACCTAGGTACGTACAGTCTAAGTAAGTATAGTTTCACGCTACTGACGACGTGTACCGAATGTCATGTAGTGTAACGTCTGGCAGGATGGACCGAAGGCTTAACGTGCCCTCCGAAGCACGGAGGAAGTCAGTTATTATACACAAATACCTATAAACTTCTTGACATTTAAGAGCATTAACCTCTGTGTATTAGGACAATCAAACATAAAAGAAAAGGTTAAATTCCAAATTATTGCTCTTGATCCCGAATTCACTATTTTAGTCGGTAATTATAATGTTTCAAAAGTACAAAGAAAAAGTTACTTTTGAAGATAACTGTCATCTAGTCTCTCCCGTGAGCACGACTGCTGCAACGCATTCGAAACGTCGCGAATTAAATAATGTAGTATACACGCGATAAATCCGTTAAAAAGTGTTGAATTTCAATTTATATGTTTAACTAGCGGTCCGTCCCGGCTTCGCACGGGTGCAATGTTACCCGCGGATTACGTCGCGGGGTGAAGCTAGTCAAAAAAGCTATTTAGGTCTATGTACTGTGTATACATACTTACGCTTTTAGTAATAAGTGGTTATTTTTATGAATACAAATAGACACTCTAATTTTATTTAGTTATTTCAAAACATTCACTATATATTTATTAGATGCATGCCAATGTTTTGAATATCCGGTAAATAATTCGCACTCAATGCCATTGAACGCACGTGCATAACAAAAGTAAACAAGCACTAAAATAACATGAACAATGTCATTGTCACATTATTGTTTTAATATTATTATCGTTTGATTTTGGTTGTTTTTTGGGCACCTATACTTAAAATTTTGGGTATGTCTCTTATAGACTGAGAGCCAGTGCCCCCCACACATTGGTTATTTAATAAAAGCTGAAAGTTAGCCAACTATAAAGTTTAATCCTAGTGACATTGGCAGGTCACAAAATTGAAAATGTGTCAACTTACTTTCCTTCATTGAAATTAAACACCATAGATCAGATTTATCGACGTATTGTGGTCACGAACGAACGAAGCGTCGTTAATTAAAATAATGTAATGTACACCCGATAAATCCGTTAAAAAGTGTTTAAATTCAATGTGTAATAATCGCGAAAACCTAAGACATTATTACTTTCGTTCATTACAAAACATTAGAAGCCGATGTGACCCATGGCTTGATATTTAGCATAGTGGCAAGCCCTCAATAGCCCTTAAAGTTCAAGTAAATGTAAACACGCACATGAGAATGTGTGACTTTTGTCTTATTAGTTAGTCCTGTGGCATTTTAAGAAACTTTCAACTTTTACAAAATGACAACGCCCGGCTTCAAGCACTTTGACCATTCAAAATCATCATATCTGTTTACACGCTTGTTGACTGTTTTGATCAAACATATACTTTGAGATTTAGAAAACAAAATGTCACCCAACCATAGAATCCTGAGGGTGTCCAGGGGCAACTAAAAACTTTACACTAACAACTACTTAACATACGAAACCCTTGCCAACCCGTCTGGCCAGCGTAACACAGTAATTAGTCCAGGCTAATTAACCTATATAGGACAGTCGGGGCAGACATAAAACTAGCCTGAAATAGAAAAAAGTCTATCTAAATCATCTATACATTTACACCAACTTGTCCTGACAATAACTAACACAATAAAAGAAGAATTAACCAATTTGGTTCACGTTCGGAAGTTATTTGCGTGCATATATTAAAAGTTATTTTTATTGATGTTTAACAAACAAATATTATAGACAATATCTTAAACCTCCAGTCTTCGGGGAAACTACAGAAATATAGATTCTTGTATTTTTTTAGTTTACTTTTTGTGTAACTGTATTTTATCGGAGGCGCGACATTCTTCTTTCTTGAGGCGTGGAATTCCCACAATCACACATTAACATTTTCCTGTTTTTTCTGTTCTTTCCACCTCCTCCCACGACATGCTAATAAAGGAATGGGTTAATGACTTTATGATGTAGATACTATTTTTTAGCTTCACATGGATACATACATGTATGAGCACCGCTGCAGATTTAATTTGTTAAGTTTCAAACAGTACACATTCCGTGGCATCACAGCTGAGTTGGCAGCTTTTGTAGCCTCACACCCCATATTTGCATCTGTTTCTCCTTGTTCTTTGTTAAATTTAAGAAGTCGTGTTTTGTTAAAGTAGATTTTATTAACATTAGCATCTAATTATAATAATAATATTTTAGTTTTATAGAAGCTTGTAACTTCATGTCAATTGTGAGCTACAATAAAATTATTTTCTTTCTACTGCTACTACTACTAATCAGCCCACACATGATCCACTGCTGAGTCGGGCCTCCTCCAGTTACATGGAGGGTAATTGGCCTAATGTGCCACGCTGGCCAGACGAGATGGTACAGGATTGCGCATCAAGTTTTACTTCTCTTGCGGCTAGGTAATCAGCCGACATTTCCTTTCGTCGGCTCTTACGACACCCTCAGGATGGCATGGGATTCTAAATCCGTCACCATACGGACTAACAGTACACACACCTACATATAAATAATGAACCCATAAATTACTTGTATACAGTTCTAGCCCACAAATTTTGGCTTCGTTGGTTTTAGTGGGTAGAGCTCAAATTACTACCTACCTATCCGTGCCCCGGAGTTCAACTTAAACTGGCTAGCGCCCAGCGGCCTTGGGATTTAAAATTAGACGTAAAAAGGAGGTATTTAGATAATTTAAAAACCCGCAGAATTAAGAAGGTTCCTTTACATTGAGTGCTCGTTTTGGATGACTAATATACCCACGTATGTAAGTAAGTATAACGTAGGAGTATACCTAATACCCTTTAAAAAAAACGAAATACTTCCCGTAATCTATAATCTACATATTCAATGATGTTACAATTAAATTCTTTAATTCAACTTAAATTTTTGCTATTTGTGTTAAATTAAACGACAAAAAAGTTTGCCACGCGAATCCAGTTTCGTGGAAATGTACTTATGTAAGCGACAGTACCTAAGTAGTGTAACAAAATTAGCCATAAAATTAACCGGTATCTGGAAATATTGCTGTGAACAAAGAATAATTATTTTAATTTGCAAGTACCTTCGTGTCTAATGATCTCTTAATTGTAAAGCACTATAAAGCCATTATATACTTTTTGTATAGAGCCTTAGTCCCACAGTGGTGCAGTGGGCAGCAAGCGTGGGACGGTACACCCCGGGGACGTTTAGTGGGTATGACTCCGTCTCCTGACAGAGGCGGAGGGGACTCCCACACACACCCCCTGGTGGCCATCTCCAGGCTGGCAGGCATAGTCCATAAAGGATTTTACCCAGGGCAAAAAAAAAAAAAAAGGCAACGGCAGACACGACGGAGGAGTCTAGATTTCTTTATTGCCAGTGTCATCGTGGGCGTTACAAAAAAAATTGGGTTTCCAATTAATTCAGAAGGAACTCAGGCGAAATCAGAGGAACTCAGCCGAAACGCAAATTTCCATTAGTTGTCCATTATTTTCCATTTTTATTGTTCCACTAGCTATTGCCCGCGACTTCGTCCGCGTGGAATAATGACTTCCGGAAAAAAACAATTTATCCCCGTTTTCTCCCCGTTCGGAGGGAATTTCCAATAATCCTCTCTTAGTGGTAGCCTACTCCTCCCAACAAACACACAGGCTAAATTTCAGCTCTCTACTGCCATTAGTTTCGGCTGTGCGTTGTCTGTCAGTCACTCAGTAACGGAAGAGTTTTATATATATAGATATAGATAGCTGTGCCCCCAACTCCGTCAGTGTGTAATTCCTTGTGTATTATTAAGTTAATGTATTGGTAATATTGTTTAGATCACGTTCACATGAGGCTTAAGTTAAGTACCTATACAACAAAAATACTTCAGCGCAAAGCTTCCGGGTAAACTATCCTACTTCACTTAAAACTAAATACCTATAACATAATTAATAATACCTATACCTTTAATTAATAGAAGTACCTACGCTTTTACTTACTTAATGTTATTATTAAAAAAAACTGAACATAAATTAACCAAAACTTACCTACTACTAACTAACTACTACTAACCTATTACTACTTCACCTAAAAAGAAATAAAATGTTAACTATTAATAATTTGTAATTTGAACGAATAGAACACGCCACCAAAATAACTAATACCTATTTTATGAAATAAGAACAAAAGAAAATTAAATAAACTAAATTATTGTAAATAAATAGGTACTAAAAGTCGCGCTGATAAACAATATTGCCTGTCAATAAGGGCGAATACTCGGAACGTCTACTCGCATCATCAGCCAAATCGAAATATTGTATGAAGTTCGCGTTTGGATCCCCCGCCCTTTTAAACCTCCCGCGACGACCCGATGCGACGGTTACACAAAAATAATCCTTATAGCATGATTCAGTAATCACTCGCGATGGTTTATTAGCGTATTTCATGAATAACTTTGGTGTTTCTGTACCGATTTCTATGATTCTTTTTTTATTAAATAGGTAATAATGTTAACATTTATTAATTAGGGATGATTGAGAGTGTTATAAACGTAAGAGTAGACAAATATAATCAGAAAGCTTTGAACTGCTAAGCTATCGGGAGTTACACGTGTTATTGTGAGTCAACCATAAAAGATAGACATTTGCTGTCGTGGAATATTTTTTATATAATTTTAAGGAGAACATTTCCGTCATACATGATTTCTGTGTAGCTTTAACTATAAATGCTGCACACGCGACGGAATCTTAAAAAATGGAGTAAGTTCTCCTGTTTTCCCAACATTTCCCTTCACTGCTCTGCTCCTATTGATCGTAGCGTGATGAAAAGTATACTATAACCTGCCCAGGAGTATGAAGAACAATTGTACCAAGTTTTGTTGAAATCCGTCGAGTGGTTTTTGTTTCTATAACGAACATACAGACAGACAGACAGACAGACAGACAGACAAAAATTTTACTGATTGCATTTTTGGCGTCAGTATCGATCACTAATCACCCGCTGATAGTTATTTTGGAAAAATATTTCATGTACAGAATTGATCTCTCTACAGATTTATTATAAGTATAGAAGAAGATAGATAGATAGATTATTCCATTAGTAGTCTGATGCGCAAACTCGCAAGAGGCGAAAATATATGTCACTGAGTCGTGACTATATATGTTTACCTTTTGCGGTTGAAACGTTAGGCTCATGGGGAGATGAAACAAAGCATTTTTAACGTTGTTTCGTCTAGACTAATCGAACACACGGGTGACCGGAAGGCTGGCGCATACTTCGGTCAGCGAATAAGCCTCGCCATACAGCGGGGTAATGCCGCCAGCATTTTGGGCACCCTCCCTAAGGGAAGCAGTCTGGATGAAGAATTTTATATTTAATTTATTATAAGTATAGATTTAATTTTTCAACAATAAGTATTTCTATTTTTAAGTTTTAGGTTAGTTTATTCCTAGTCTTTAGTGTTTTTAAGTATTTTAATGTTATTCATATTTGTTTTTCTGTTTGTATATTATATAAAATTCCATAGAATAGAGAAAATAAACGCTTAAGTATGTACATGTTTAGAATAGAATAAGATAAATCTTTATTGGGAACTTTTACAAATGATAATAATTTAGAATATACGGAGATAGCTACAATAGTTAAGAACTGGCGCAGCTATCAAAATCAAATATTTTAAAATTTTGTCGAGTTTTGGGAATTTATGGCAAAGCAACATTTCTATACTTTTCAAAGTGGTCTATGAGGAAAAAAGGCTGGGAACTCTGGTTTACTTTCTTTTCCTCGATAATAAGGAGCAGGTTTAATTTTCGGCTGCATTCTGGATTAGTTTATTTATGTTCACCAATAACCGACATTTAAAAAAACTTTTGGTAGTACCTCCATAAATTATTACCTGTAGTTATTAATCGTGTAACTAACTCGGCTTTGTTTATATAGATGAGACATTTATTGTAATTTCATCAGGTCTGATTCCTCATTCTTTACAAATAATTCAAATTTATAAAAAAAAAAATAAGATATTCACGTACCTGCACCAATGAGACGCCAGCGCGTGTGTGTTTTTTTTAAGGTGTGTTATCGTAGCCTACGATGGCGATGTAAGAACCACTTTCGACATAGTGCACTTGTTTTCTTTTTTATTTGAAAGGTCATCTCAGCGAGTTTTCTTAGTTGTTACACGACTTTTTATCTGTTAGTTGGAGTTTTGAGTTCTTTACATGATAATGAAGAACTCAGTGGTGGTATTTGTTATCTGGTAGGTACGTCATACAACCTTCAAAAAGCGAGACCTAGTACCTACTTTCTGGAAAGTTCATGTCTTGATGTGATGATTAGATCAAACCATCAGATAATTAATTTGTCTCCCTATTTTATAAAAACAAAGTTACGCCAAGAACTTATTTAACATATTTCATTATTTCGTTATGGTAAGATTAAAATATTCTGCGTCATATATTTTTTATTTGTTTCGACATTTGGAGAAGGTAAATTTCTAATCGAAAGGAGCTTTGGACATAAACTATAAAATATTTAAATGATACAACGTATTAAGGATCAACGTCAATTTTATTCTAATATGGAAAGTTAAAGGAAACGGCTACAACTCAATCTTATTTTAAGAGGGAAAGTTGTCACAATAATATATACTTGTTTTGTTATTTTATCACTTACTAGCTTTTGCGCGCGGCTTCGCCCGCGTGGGCTTCGAACCCGTGCATATTTTTTATGAACATAAAATCGGCTATTGTGACTAAACTATGATAGTTAGATATCTGCTCTCGCGGACTTTTTTGTAGATCTTTATAAGACCTACAAACCCGTTGTACATCATTTTGTTCTATTGTCAATAGTTTTTGCAGCGCACGCATAAATAGGTTTTCGATTTTACACCTTGGTTTACAAAATCGCAATTTTCATACGGATCCCTAATTCTTTTGAAAATAAAATATAGCCTTTAACCTTCCTTGATAAATGGACTATCTAACACTGAAAGATTTTTGAAATCGGACCAGTAGTTCCTGAGATTAGCGCGTTCAAACAAACAAACAAACTCTGCAGCTTTATATATTAGTATAGTTATATATTAGTATAGATTTGCTTATCACTACATAGTATAAAACAAAGTCGCTGTCGTCTGTCCGTGCTTATGTATGCTTTAATCTTTAAAACTACGCAACGGATTTTGAAGCGGTTTTTTGTAATAGATAGAGTGATTCAAGAGGAAGGTTTATGTACTCGTATATAATTCATGCATAATATTGTAGAGAAACACTCATAATTTTAGATGTTAATCATTGCACCCGGGCGAAGCCGGGGCGGGTCGCTAGTGAATAGATAAACTTCAGTGCACCCCTATAGAATATTAATAAATAAAAAATAGGATACTGCCTTCTCACAGAATCACACAACAGTTATTGAATATTTTTATCAGAAGAACACATAACATGTGATGAATGACAGAATAAGCAACGAGATGAACAGTGTAGTAGAATAGTATGAACTATGTTGGTTAAGTCACCATTGAATAAAATAATGTCCATTGAATAAAATCGAAATCAGTTTTAATTAATGTCTCCGGCCAAAAAGATCTTGAACTAATCTTGAATTAATGTTCAAGATATTTTAGGCCAGTGACAGAAACATAAATAAACAGACACACATACAACAAGCCAAACTTAATTAATTAATAACATTAAAGACCCGGGACCTCTGTCAACCGTAATCATTACGTTCACCGAGAGATAAACGATTTAAATGTTAATCCTAATATGAAATGAGTAAATGATCAATGCATCGTAGGTTTGTAGACCGTCCATTTAATATATTTTCCCTTGGCATTACTTAATTGAAATTGTCGAATAAGATTTGCGAATATTAAACAAATATACCGGAAATCACGTAAACAGCTCGTACAATTAAATTTTCTCACATAAAATGCTGCGTATAATATTTACGAGTTAACATTATGAACACCTATTTTTCATAACAGGTTGTCTGGTAATATTGACATGACAGGGCTTTGTCCATTTAATAGTTTGCTAGACCCACTGCATTCCGTAGCTTTTGTTTTTATTTACCGCACTACGACGTTTGTGATATAGTTAATTAAAATAATTTTATTCGAGTTTGCTCTTTTATAGTGACCACTATGCCATAATAACATATGTCAATATGTTTTATTATTAACTAGCTGACCCGGCAAACTTCGTACCGCCTCAGAATCGTTCACCTTTTAAACCTTCCCTGGACTTACACGATTATTTCAAGACCAAAATTAGCGAAATCTGTCCAGCCGTTCTCGAATTCTAGCGAGACTAACGAATATCAATTCATTTTTATTTATTTATAAGATTAATTAATAATAGAGTTAGTGTGTTAAAGATCTTATGGTTTTTTATTTTACGTTTTTATCATATTTATTTCATGTTTTAAGAGAACCATCGACTACATTACATGTATAGTAGAATTAGTTAACAGGATAGTCATTGTTGTCACTATGTTTATATATCTGTTATATATCAATATATAGAGCCAGACATTAAAGTATTCGCTAAAAAATATCCTGGCAAATTCGCTACTTATGCAAAACAGTATGGAAATGTAAAAAAAGTATTTTTAGTTGACTTTACCCACAGACGTGTCCTTAAAATTTTCATGTGATTGACGGATGTTTTATGAATAACATAACATACAAAACAACAGTTTTAATTTTTAACCAATAATGACTAGGTAATTGTTATGCACAATTTACTACATACGTCCATTCACCGGAACGGATGCTATTGAGACGTCAGTTGCTTCAGAACTGAAAGATACACAATCCTCTCCTTCAAAACGAAAGAGATGAACAGAACATAATATTTATGAAATAAAAATTGTTACATTTTTACTTAAATTATATTTGTTACATCACTGATTTCTAAAAACTTACTTGTTGATCTTTTGGCGTCTGCCAGATGCAGCAAGGTATGCGGCTTTTGCAGCAACTCCTGGAGCTCCGGTTGATACTCCATTCCTGCGTTCTTCCTCGACTTCATCTTAATGTCTCACTTGCACTACTTAGAACATAACTTAGTGAATGAAACACTCAAGAACACTCGTTGAGATCGCGCAATACTGTCCACCTTACGATGTGCAACGCATAGTCTGGACTGCGCCGGGAATGGTGACCAGCCTGTATATATCGTGGGTGGACGCTGGGCGCGAGGGTACAAGCTCAGAGTCGCGCGGCGACTGAGCCCAAGCCTGTCATCCGGTCAAGGGTACCGCAACTGTGAGGAACAACCTGCGAGCGGATAGCGTCGCTTAGCGTAGCACGGCACACGCTTTACTAGACAATTATATTCTTCACAGCGACGAAGCCACCCATCACTGACAAAACTTAATAAAAGACGTTTATCAAAATTACGGTCATTAATATTTTAGTAAAAGTTAGCTAATTTTTTTAGTAAAATCACAATAAAAATTACCGTATTTTTTTACTTTCCGACTATCAAAAGCCTTCGTAAACATTATATTTTATATAAAGATATTTCATTACTACCACCACAGCCACAGATAAAAAATATAATACCTACTCCTCTTTTTATTAAAGTCTATTAATTAATCGAGAAAATGTAAACAACTGTGACTGTGTAATTCGATTAAGGAATTAGTTATTTTATTGGTCTACACGTTTATTGCCTGATATTTAATCTAAGTTAGTATTTTTTTATTTATTTATTCAACTTCATGCATATTAATACATTGGCGGACTTAATGCCTACGGCATTTTCTCCCAGTCTACCTTCAGGTCATGCAGAGAGAAGAAAGGTAAGTGCACCTTCGAGGGAATCAGCAAGATAATTATAATAAAACATATACAATATACATATATATCTTACAAAACATATTACATACGTACATACATATATAATGATATCGATACATATTTAATAAAATACACACACTATATGCTGCTAAAGGTTACTGAGGAGAGATTCCATAGCAAGACGTAAGGAGATGCTCTCGGAGTTTTCGTTTGAATGAGAGTCTAGATTGTGCCATCCTAATTTCCGGAGGCAAGGCGTTCCAGAGCATGGTAGCTTGAACGAAGAAAGAAGAGTGAAGGAAATCAGAATGATGGCTGGGACATTCCAGAAGATGATTATTATTTGAAGAAAGCTCCTTTTCATGTGAAGAGCACAGAAAGCGGAAGCAGGACATTAGATATTCAGGGCTATGTGGAGTGAATAGAATTGAGAAGAGAGTAGTCAAAGCCCTGAGTTCTCTACGTTGCCGAACTGGCAGCCAATTCAACGACCGTCTGTGCTCTGACACATGATCAAACTTACGCAAATTGAAAATGAATCAAATGCAGTTATTAAGAAGGCGGTCAAGTTTATTTAAAAGATCTGCATTCAATTCAAAGAAGCAAACATCACCATAGTCAATAATAGGAAGGATTAAGGTTTGTACAAGCATTACTTTGACAGACAGAGGGAGCATATTCTTCACCTGATATAGGTATCGCAGCACTCCGGTCACTTTTTGGGATACACTATTGACATGAGGTATCCAGCTCATCGTATTGTCAAGGTAAATACCAAGATCTTTGACATCTGAGCTATATGGAATGGTATAGGAGCACAAAGTTATGGCCGGCAGCAACGGATAATCAATTTTTTTTCATATTCTGACGACTTCTTATAATTATTGCTTGGCTCTTGCTCCGATTTATGGAGAGACCGTACTTTTGTGACCAAGCTCCCACAGCAGCTAGGTCACAATTCAATTTGCTTATAGCAACAGTAATTTCGCCAACCCTAGCTTGTGCATAAATTTGCAGGTCATCGGCGAAAAGATGATACGGAGACCGAAGTTCAAGGGTTAATAGGTCTATATATATTGAAAACAGAAGTGGGGAAATAATGCCGCCTTGTGGAACGCCAGTATCTAGAGCACGGGAATCTGAAGTCAAATCTTTTATAATCACAGATTGTTGGCGTCCACGAAGATAAGTTGAAAACCATTTAAGTGCCTCCGGTGCCACTTGAATATGGGTACAATGTTATACATAAATTACAGAGGTAAATATGTCATAATAATTGTTGTAGATAATGCTGAAGGTGTCAAGTGACAAAAAACGCACGAAAAGATGGGTGACACATTTAGATATTGCACACTAACTATACATAGCTCTTTTGCGTTAAAAATACAGTAAGGGGCTGTCCATTAATCACGTGAGGTTCGAAAGGGGGGGGGGGGGGGGGGGGGGGGGGGGGGGGGGGGGGGGGGGGGGGGGGGGGGGGGGGGGGGGTTCGGCCAAAAATCACGAAATATCACGGGTATAGTAAAATATCACGTGTATTTATTTTTATTGTGAAAGGCGATACGATGCCGATCCCTTTCCAAGTTGATAGGTCTGCTGCGTCCCATAGTGACGTTTGAGTGTAAGAGTGTTTGTAGGTACTAAAAAATACACGTGATTTTAAAAGGGGTGGGTAGTCTTAAACTTCACCACGTATCACCAAGGGGGAGGGAGGGGTTAAAAATGTGATTAATGGACAGCCCCTAAGTAGAGATCTGTTCACGGTGGTTTAAAGGAAAAAGGACAGAACGCCACCGCTGCGTTCCATAGAAAGCCCCGTATCGTCATTCGTCTTGTAACTGTGAACGGGACTTTCTAATAAAGAACAGTTTGATATATTTAATTCAATGTATAGTTTGAATAACTACACATTGAAATTAAACACTTTTTAATGGATTTATAGCGTGTATATTACATTATTTAATTCCCGACGTTTCGAATGCTTTGCAGCAGTCGTGGTCGCGGGAGCTGGGAGCGATAAATCCGTTAAAAGTGTTTATTTTCAACAGTTTGAATGCTTACGGTTACGTTAATCCGGCGCATAATGATGGCTCACTCATTCTTAACGCGAACGAGGTATAAGAAACATTTGTTTAAATAGTACATTAAATACCATTTTTTAGCCTCTTCGGCTAGGTGATCTTGCGTTCCTTTATCGCTTTTTACGACACCCTCAGGAGGGCATGGAATGTTGTCATTGTGTATTGTAAATCCGCCACCACACTCCATCAGACTCCACAGTGGCAATTGTTATATTTAACAATATTTTGATTGGCCGTATAAGCAATTCAATCTAGATTTAGATCAAGACATTTTGCAATACTTAAATGAAATTCATTATATGCTTAAGCTACAGGCTAGTTCGTAATTGTTATTCACCAGAGGTTAATGACCGGAAAAGTAAAGGGCTTACGGAAATAAATCTCAGTTACTGTTGCGGACATTCAGAGAAGGATCGGGTAAATTTTATCATAATTATGATTCTCTTATACATTTAAACATACATGTACTGTTGTGCAAACAAAAACCAGATTATGACACAGAGAATAGGTTGAAACCCTCTTAATTACTACAAAGTGCGGTCTTATCGCTATGTGTGATTTCGTACTAATAACCTTTTAATAAATATTTAATGGATTTATTAATGGACCATTTGAAATTACTAACGTTACTTACTATATTTAAATAAATAAAAATGAATCGCCAAACCGAAGGATTTATGAACATGCTTATCTCCCGAACGTTGCACCAAATTTGATATATATTTTTTTCTTCGACATTGGCCGAACGAGCTTTGTATAGAAGGAATAAAAAAATAATGTTTTTTTTATAAACTCATGATATTATGGCGGTACGATGTTCGCCGGATCAGCTTCAGCTAGATTTTAATACATTTCAAATATTAGACAGGGTACCATTTTGATTTAGTTACAGTACTTGTAGTAAGTTTAATGATATACCCAAGCAGAACCTGTGGAAAATTGAGAACAGATTAATTCTTCCTTTCTTATCGCTCTCATCTAACAAGCCATTTATACCATTTGAATTTATTGAGACTTTAAATTACATAGCCTTTTATCTGCTAATCCAATATAGTCGACATCGTCAATCACCGTGACTTTCATTGACGATTTTGACAGTTTGAATAACTAAACTAAAACTAACTATAGTGTCAGTTGGCGACGTATGCCACACGCTTTTGACGCAAGAACTACATTTAGTATTTTAAGGTTAGCAATATCAGCGTGTCAGGTAGGTGGGCATGACAACCCAAACGACAGATGACCCGCGCTGACAAATTAGTGGTAGGTTTTAGTGGGTAAACCGTTCGCAATCACCATCCTATTGCGACCGAGACTCCCCCATACCCCAAAAAGGTTTCCCCCACTATAAAAAAAGGTGGACACGCCAATAAAAAAGACATGGTTTGGGCCCGGATTTGATACAGCGATGTGCTTATTTAAAATTAAAATTGTGTTAACAGTGTGGTGAATTTAACACCTACGGAATACAACTACAGGTGTTCAATAAACCCAATTTCCCCCTGACCGTAGGTAGTAACTACGTCCATGGTAGTAACATAATGTTTCATCCCAAGTCTACAGTGCTTGAAACATATGCGTCATAAAAATTTAACAAAAGCATACATCAAGCGTAAAATTATTATAAACAAAACTAACCTCCAAGTTTGCTCGAATGATGTTAACAATGTTTATACATACTACGAATCTAATTGTACGACTTTATAGATAGATTTGCGGATACATGACTAATAGTTATTTTTTATTGATGTCTTTATTACAACTACAACAACAACAAAAAATGTAACTAATTCATAAAAATATAAGGTTATTCTTTTATTTCAAGAAAAAACGATTGAAAATTATTACAATGAATTAAGCACTAACTAATACTTAGTTTACTAAAACTTTATTTCGCTACTAACTAATAAACCAGAGGGAAGCCTGAGAAAATGAAAAAAAGTGAAAGAAAATAATAGTAGAATGAAACCCGTTGAAAAGGGAAGAGAATAAGACAAATTTAAAGGAAAAATAATTTACGGGCGATCCGAGGTCGGGAAGGGGGGGAAAGGGGGTGGGATTTTTAGGGTAAAAACGGTTTATCTCGATTTCCGGCAAAACTACAAGTCCTATGGAAAAAAATAAGTGACAAAAGTGGTAGGTAATACAAAGATCTACAATTTTTTTTTACGTTGGAAATCCTTTTGATACCGCTAAACGCCAGCCGGGTTATGTGGGACTCCGGGGCGCGGAAAGCTGGTAGTTGCGCCCCAACCTACCCACTAAAACCAATGGTGTCCCTTAACTGCCCGAGACAGGGCCACGGGTTTCACTCCTCCCGATGGGGGAGCATGCTCCGTGACCCTGACGGGGCCTTGGCCCTCTTGTTAAACCGCCCCTCCGTGGCTAGTGGTTGCAGTCCTGGCCTCGATGTCTGGCCGCCCTTCTGCCCCTATAACCGCGCAGTGTCGCGGCAGTTTAAGGCTCGCGCAGCAAATCTAAGGATAGAGGAGTCCCCAGAGCCAAAAACAACCACGCCTCTGTGTGCCACTCTTCGCCTGGCCTCTCCCCGTGGGCACGCCCGGCATGGGTGAAAGGAATTTATCCAACTATACTATAATTTAAACAACCCTATCTATTATATAACCCTGTATTAAAGAAGAAAACATTTTTATACTCGTAGTCCATGTTTAGTTTAAGATTTATTCACACTAATTATGATTACCTACATTATAAAAAAAATTACAAGCTTTAAATCAATCAATTTTGTAAATAATTTATAAGTTGCGCAATAAGTTGTAATACATTACTAGTTTTATAGGTCAAATCATGCGATGGATTGGACCATGTTGAATGGAACATAATGAAGCCGCATCTTTTTAGCGGATTATTTTTATTTATAGTTCGGTCTCTGCCTTGTTGGTTTAAGGGTTGGATATGCCCCTCCTCGACCGTGCTTCCACCTTGTTGTGGTGAGGGGGCTTGCGTGCCATTAGGATCCGTTCGGGCCATACCGGCTCAAGGTCATCCAGGCCGGGCGGGCCCACGGGGTGAGGCCAGACGAAGAGCGGCACACGGAGTCGTGGTGGGTTTTGGCTCTGGGGACTCCTCTGTCCTCAGAGTTGCCTCGGAAGCCTGCCGCGACAAACGGCGTGGTGATGCAGTGGAGGGCGGCCAAGTGTTAAGGCCATGGCTGCCACCGCTAGCTACGGAGGGGCGGCCAGGCAGGCAGGCACGTGCATGTCGGTGGGTTCGAGAGCTTTCAGAGCTCTCCATCAAAGCGTGGCGTCTCCGTCAAAGACCCCATCAGTGTCACGGAGCATGCTCCCTCCTCCACGTAAAAAAAGGGGTTGGATACGCCGCCTTTGGGTCACGGGTCCACGGTTTGATTCCGGGGTGGGGCAATTGTCTTTGTGTAACCCAGCATTTCCTCCAAGTCTGGGTGTCATGTGCCTTCGTGAATTAGGAGGTTTGTAAGCACATAAGGCACGATACAGGTACCTGAACTTAATTTATTAAGGTACCAACGACTAAAATGATTAATGGACACATAGGAGTGGCCAGACAAGTTTTACTAGTTGTTGCGCACCATCGGTTCCACTTAGGTACATCATAAATTAATACCGTAACATAATACTTATTATATCGAATAAGGATATACATTTATTTACATGAGTAATAACTATTGAAGAAGTATTACAACAAGATATCTATCTTAGAAAATCTATGCAAACAATTGAATCGCTATTGACAAATTAATTACATGAGTAATAGAACTGGAACGATACAGTTCTGTTACTCTAGACGTATTACTATTGGATACTTATGACATCTTGTACATAATGGACGATACCTTATTACCCTATAAGCAGAGAGCATAATAAGAGCCTTTTAACCCAAAGGATGTAAGTCCGCCTTGTGTGCCGCGTTTGTACAGTAACAGAAAATAAATAAATAATGATAAAAGTGTTCACTGAATTTGGATAAAAATGCAATCTGCATCGCATCTTCATTTTCTCCGTCATCTTTATTCCGAACCGACGCAAGGGTTGTGGGCACTTGTGGGGGATCAGAGAAGATGAATTGTGAGAATAACGATATGTGTATGAAAGATGTGAATTTAGATATGGCGACCGATGGGAATAATAACAATATTTATTCAAAAATAATTTTTTACAATATAGTAACTTTAAATACAATATTATACTAACCAGGAAAACTTGATGTATGGAGACAACCACCTAGCGTTGGACAAGGGCCGAAAGATTGTATTGGTAATTTTAAATAAGAGTTTTGTGATGAAACCTACGTAGATAAAGTGCCTTTTGAGGTTAAGTTTGAATAATTTATTTGGCTTAAAGCGCGTGGGTTTTGTTTGGGATTAATGATAACCAATCATTCTTCTTAGTCCATAAATGATCCACTCCTGTCGGGTCGTGCCTCCTCCAACTACATGAAGGGTAATTAGCCTACTGTGCCACGCAGGCCAGACGGGTTGACACAGGCACGCTTCAAGTATTACTTCTCTTGCGGTTACATTTTCGGCCAGGTCAATACCTTCTATCGGCTATTACGACACGCTCAGAATGGATTGGGTTGGTGACTCCATGTATTCTAAATCTGTCACCACACGAACCAATGATTACGAAAAGATAAATTCCATGATAATTCTAAGTATTTTATATTATAAACCTGAATATAGGTGTCGTTTTATAGCGCAAAATGTTGTAGCAGCATCACCAATTTGCAAAAAAAAAATACTAACCCAATAAAATATCAACGCAGACGAAGTTGCAGGTAACAGCTACTAATTGCAAATTTAACTATGTCTTCTTTTTTTTAATCCCGGCTATTGGCAGGGTCCGCCTTCCGACTAAACTTCCTCCACTTTGCCCGACTTTCGACATCCTTTTCAGTTAGGCCATTTGCTCTCATGTCGGATTTGACGACGTCCAGCCACCGCTTGCGAGGGCGACCACGTGACCTAACAAGAGAAAATATAAGATCAAGTTCTCTCCAAAACAAAATCATTAAACTGTATTGGATTAAGGCACATGCGGGGATGGAAGGAAATGAACGCGTGGATCAGCTTGCAAAGGAAGCCGCCATGAGAGCTAAGAAAAAACCGGACTATGATAAGTGTCCTGTTTCATACATCAAGCGCCACCTTCGAAGGGAGACGCTTGATGTATGGAATAAAGCGTTACCAACAGGGATCAACAGGAACAACGACTAAAATATTTTTCCCGGACGTAATAAATGCGTATAAGATAATAAAAAAGATAAAAATTGACAGATATACAACACAAATGATGACAGGGCACGGTGGGTTCTCTGAATACTTGAACAGATTCAAGTGTAAGGAGAATCCATCGTGCACCTGCGACCAAAATACTAGTGAATCGGTCCCGCACCTGATACTAAGTTGTCCGGTGTACGGGACTGAAAGATATAACCTCAAAATGGAAATAAATATAGAACTAAGCCTAGACAACATTAAAAATGTAATGACAAGTAAATATAGAGAAATTTTTTTAGAATTCTGTAAAATGATAACAATGAGGGTGAACAAGAAGAATGCCACAACATACAGCAGATAGAATACAAAGATGAAGAGAATATAAAGATACTTAGATAAAATACAAAGATGAATAGAATACATAGAACGAATATAAAGATCGATAGAAAACATAGATAGAATATATAGATAGTTAGAAGATAATAATATAATAGTGTTAAAAATTAAAGAAAGTACACTAAAGTCTCAGCTTATGGCCGAGGAATAAGAATTAAAAAAAAAAAGACCACGTGACCTAGCCCCAAGGACAGCCATATTCATGCATCTCCGACCAATGTACTCCATAGGGCGGCGCATGATGTGGCCATACCATCGTAGACACATAAATTTTACTATGGCAACGTTAGGAATATCATTAAAAGCAAAATAATCAGCTGAATGCAGGAAAGCTGTGTGTGATTAGTGTCGAACATGGCACCTACTACCTCCTACCTACTTACATCGAATTAATTAAACTAATGAATTCGTTGTATGAAAAAATAAATCATTTGCTTTTCATATTATTTTTTGTTCGTGACATGGAAGCATGCGGATAGCTTTAAGACGTTATAAAAAATATTAAGTACGCAATAATATAATTAGGTCTATTTTTAAACTTTATTTATATGGGATTAGACGAAATTATTCTTTGGTACCTACTTCCTAATTTTGTTTTAAGGAGAGATCAGCAGTTTTTTTCTTTATGTAATTTTGTGTTACTAAAATGTATGGTGACTCATATTTTTTTTACTTTCATTTAAGGAGTATTACATTGTCTATTAAATATAATTTATTGCATTAACCTATCATTTTCAGTTTCCGAGATTTTTAACATTCTTTAAGTGACCCGGATTCATTGCTCTCGAGTGTACTTGTAGGTCGTACAAATATTTCTGCGTGCGGGGATCGAACCAGCGACATGCTGCGCAGCAGTCGATCGCTCAAATAGAAAAAATATTCACCATCACAATCTTTATTTCAGCTGTAACAACTATCTAAAAAATGAGCTTTTAAAAATGTATTTATTAAATTGAAAGTAACTAGCGACCCGCCCTGGCATCGCACGGGTGCAATTATGCATGTATTATAGGTACATTTAAATACCTTCCTCTTGACTCACTCTATCTAAACGCTAAGGAAACCGCTTCAAAATCCGTTGCATTGTTTTAAACATATATGCATACATAGGGACGGACAGACGACAGCGACTTTGTTTTAAACTATGTAGTGATCCGACTTTATGTCAGAAATTACCTATGAAATTACTATTAATATTATTTCTTTCATGATTTTTAATCGACATCTGACTATCAATGTATTTTACAGGTTCTATTAACTTTAAAAAGCCTTTTGAAATAATTGAAAATGAATCGTCGCCTAACCATGCCTGCTGCCTGTGTCGTTTTGTGAAATCGTAACCGCAGTAATAGACCCACATGGAGCTTAATTTCAAATGTATATAATGCGTCTTTATGTCAAAATATCTGCTTCCACCAACTACGGTACATAGGACAGTTTATAACGTCATTTAACATTTTAACCGACTTCAAAAAGAAGGAGGTCTTCGGTTCGGTTGTATAGCTCATTTTTAATTTTGGCCCAACCTTTTTGGAGTGTTTTTATTGCATGAAATGTATTGGTAACGCGGTCCATAGGAACTTTTGGTTTTTTAGTTTTGTATGTGGTGTAACATTTGTATGAAGGTAAAAATGTAAAATTCGACTACTTTACACATAAATAAGCATCATCTATAAGCACTAAAATCTAAAATAAAGTTTTTTAAAAATTCTTGTCCCTTCAAAATAAACTACATTTTATTAATTTCTTTTTATCAACATAACCGACAAACCTGTATAAATACCTACATGTACTGGTAATGTCCGTATTTCGGATTTTTGGCCATTTAATCTCCAAAACGTTGATTGGGACAAAGCTGCATATTATCAGGCAGTGTCCGATTTAAAAACAAGTTTTTCATGGGAACATACTCTCTTAAGCGCTAAAACCGACACCCATCAAGTGGGACGGCTGGTAATCATTTAGTTAGTAAGATCAAATGTCAGTGTTCTGACTTCGTGTATCGACTGCTATAGATGATAGTACGGCAGCCCGGATCGGCGAATTTAATGGCCCTTCGAAGTACGGAGGAAGTAAGATTCTTCTGGCCTCCTCAGTGCCAGGTGTTGCTTAGGTTGCTCAACCTGCTCAACCTACCGATCGAATGCGTTCACTCGCCACTAGGCTGCGATAAAATATTTTATTTTATTTTATTACTATTCGGGAATTACAAATAGTATATATTTAAATACAACTTATAAAAATTATGTTGGCCATTTATAAGTTTCCACTGATATAATATGGTCAGTATCTTGGTTCCAAGAACGACGTAGACAAAGACGCACGAAACGGCTAGTAATTTATCCGTAATCGCAAAGTGTCATCAGAGGAAAATTTTTGGAATCATTAAACCAGTTCAGTATGCTGGTTGCGCGTGTTTTCCGGGGGGTTTTATATTAGTCAGCTATGTACATACCTATGGGATGTGACAAGAGATACTAAAATAGAAATTCTGTTTTCCTCGGCTGTTCATTTTGCGGTATAAGGAAAATGATCTGCGTATGAAGTAATTCATAACGAGACTAATTGAGCTGGTATGACAATATTACACAATTGTAATTACAATATGGCAATAAATCTAATTAAACTTGGGTATGCATTATATTACTTATACATTAAGTACCATCAAGTTTAGAGATCCAGAAACCGCGGACGGCGGCGGCTAATGTGTACTGTTTAAGACCGATACACTCTTTTTGGTGGAGACTTTGGAGCTTGGCCGAATATACCTACGTAAATATTTTTTCTCACAAACCCATTACTGGGTCATGGCTTCCGCCAAATTCATTAACGGAAATTAGGCTACTGTGCCACGTTGTTCAGATGGGTTAGCTTAGTGTTTTCCTTCTCTTTCTCCTTCTCTCGTGACGAATGAGGGTTGGTTAGATTAGGATAGGTTGGCTATGTTGCACAGCATTGCTAATGTCGTATTGTAAATAGTCATGGTAGTATTCAAATGGATGTGATTTACGATATAGGTAATTGTTGGTAAGAAAAAAAAAAAAAATTGAATCTAATTATTCAATTACACAAACAGATGTCCGACACCTCATTACCACATCCAATAAAAAATACTACGCAGCCAAACGGCACCTCAACTTAGAAGCATTAAAATGAAGTTATTTAACAATTACGCGGCTCCATTCATGCAAGGTAATTGCTGAGACAAGGATTCTTTGTACTCTGTGTACTAAACGTTGCCCATGACCTGTTTTGGGAATCGAACTTAAAACCTCACGCTTCATGATTTAGCGATACTTTGGCGGTTTGGCGGGGTCATTAACATCTCGAATTAATAATGTACGGTTTTTATGTGACCTGTAATTAAACTGTTTATTTGTATAGCGTGAAATTAGCTTTGATAATTGACTCAGTAAAATATCAATTCAGAGACCGACTCAACAGTGGTCAATATTTTATTTTATTTTTTATTTTATTTTTACAGGGGAAACTAACAGCTAGGTAACATGAAAGCTAAAAACATAGTAACAAAAAGCCAATTACAAGTTTCCACATAATAAGTTTACAAATACATTATTTAGATATTATAATTACACGATCAATTATTATTACAGATTATTAAAAAAGTATTCTGTCAGTTTACGCTTGAGACAGGGAACCGAAGTGTTGAATAGGTCAACATCTACCTGATTTAGCATGGGCTGGGTGAGTAGTAATAGTAGTTTTGCTCATAACTTCATTGTTTATCACTTTTATTACTTTACTAGCTGACCCGGCAAACATCGTACCGCCTCAGATCCAATAAATTAGAAACTTTAACTGGAACAAAAATAATGCGTATTAAAAAAAGGTGTTTTTTTTTTATTTTGCTCACCTTATAAACCTTCCCTGGACTTAATCACATATTTCAAGATCAAAGTTAGCCAAATCGGTCCAGCCGTTCTCGAGTTTTAGCGAGACTAACGAACAGCAATTCATTTTTATTTATAATAACTAGCGACTAACCCCGGCTTCGCACGCGTGCTATGATGAACATCTAAATTTATCAGTGTTTCTCTACAACATCATGGATGTATTATACATATAAACCTTCCTCTTGAATCACTCTATCTATCAAAAGAAACCGCTTCAAAATCCGTTGCGTAGTTTTAAAGATTTAAGCATACATAGGGACGGACAGACGACAGCGACTTTGTTTTATAATATGTAGTGAAGACAGATAGGTAGGTACTACGTTTCAAATTCAGAAAGAGTTATCATTAAAAATATGTATAATATGCTAATCTGATTTTGAGACAAAATATTTGTTCAACGTACATACGGGTATTTGGCCTCAGGTGGTCATATGCGTAGGTACACCAAGTACGTACTTATGTTTTGATTACAACAGCTACAGTTATTTTCATCAGTCTCTTACAATTTTTTTATATATATATATATAAATCTTCTCTATAAATATAATTGTTTCATCCAACTGACATAATAAATACTACTACCACTACTCAGCCCATAAATTACCCACTGCTGAGTTGGGCCTCCTCCCATCACAGAGAGGGCATCAGCCTACAGTACCACACTGGTCAGACGGGTTGGCACAGGGTTTCGTATCAAGTTTTTCTTCTCTTGCGGCTAGGTTCTCGGTCTTGTCATTTTCTTTTCCCGGTTCTTACGATAGCCCTTTTTTTTTTTTGCCCGGGGTAAAATCCTTTATGGACTATCCCTGCCAGCCTGGAGATGGCCAACAGGGGGTGTGTGGGAGTCCCCTCCGCCTATGTCAGGAGACGGAGTCATACCCACTAAACGTCCCCGGGGTGTACCGTCCCGCGCTTGCTGCCCCGTGGGCCCTGACTGTATCTCCACGGGGTCTTACGATACCCCTGAGGGTATTCCATCCTGAGATGGAATGAAAACTATGAATTAATGAACCTATGAAAATCACCGCGTACTTTAGGTTAAATATTCACACGTGAATTGGGATCTCTAGAAAGTTACCCCTAAGGGTTGAAAAAGATATGCTAAACTTCTGGGATCGTGAAAGTATGCATGAAAGTTCTTTTTCTGCTGCAAGGGCGCACCATAAAAGTTATCGTAGAAAGTAAAACCCTTGAGTGAAAAGAAAGTTATCAGTAAATACGTATATAAATTAATATTCGCGTACGAAGCCGCGGGCAACTGCTAGTACCAATATACGGAAAAGTGACAAAGCGAGGTCAACGTATGCCATTGACACCGTCACTTGCAATACCTACGTTTGCAGTTATTGTACCTAACTTAATTGCTGTGTGAACTAGGCCCTATAAGGAAAATATATATCAAACACTAAAACTTGATTCCTTGTATAAATAGGAATCTTATATGAATACTAGCTGACCCCGCAAACGTTGTTTTGCCACATAAATATCGCTCATATACAATACCTCAACACCCTCTATAATCAACCCCATTGTTGAGGATGAACATTTAGGGTTGTATGTAGATTTTTATATAAAAAAATCATAAACAAAAAATGATGTCTAAAAAATAAATTAAATTAAAATAATAAAACCACCCTTAACATTTACGATTGATGAAAAATAGATGTTGCAATAGACGAGAATTTTATATAAGTAATTATTTTTTGGAAATTATATTTAAGTACGAATTACTCAAACACTCATTGACTTCGTGTTAGTTAACAACGCCATCTGCTGTTGCCATTATTCGCCAATATATGTCAGGATTCCTAGCTAGATCGATTTATCCTCCCCTAAACCCTAATACAATTAATGATGTCTTAGGTTTTCGCGATTATACAATGGAATTGAACACTGATTTATCTCTGATTATCTCGAAAAATCATTATATCTCAAGAACGATTTGTGAGGCTATTGAGATTGAAAATCATCCAAATATCCAAACAAAGGATGGTAAAGTTTTATTTAATACTAGCTGTACCCGCGACTTCGTCCGCGTGGAATTTAAAAAAAGTTAATTAGTTCATTAATAATTTTTTTTGGTTTTTGCATTTATTTTAATTAACATTTATTTTCAGTTTTTGTTGGCTTATTTATCGAATCTTCTTTGATATTGAGATTGTGAATATCATCATAAATACTATGTATTAAAGTTTCAGTGTCCACCACAACCTAACAAAGACTGGTAGGAAGTTCTATATCATGATTACTATTGACTTCTAGACACTTTCCCTCTCCAACATCAAGAAGAATTTTACTAAATTCTGAATCAGCTGAATGATGTTTTGTTTTAAATTAAGTTTTTAACAATGTCTCCAAAGTACTGAACGTTTTAGCCGGAACAAACAGACAGACAGACAAAAATTAAAAAAAAATATTTTGGTCTATTTGCTGTTTAAACATACTTACGCATTTAGTAAAAAGTTGTTATTTTATTATTACAATCAGACACTCCAATTTTATTTATTTGTATAGAAGATGTATTAGACTAAATAAAAGTAGCCTAAGTTACTCCTTATATCATCAGCTACCTATCGGTGAAAGTCCAGTCAAAATCGGTCCAGCTGTTCCAGAGATTAGCCGGAACAAACAGACAGACAGACAGACGGACAGACAGACAAAAATTTAAAAATATTTTATTTTGGTCTATGTGCTGTGTATACAGACTTACGCATTTAGTAAAAAGTTGTTATTTTATTATTACAAACAGACACTCCAATTTTATTTATTTGTATAGATGTATAGATGTGCTGTGTATAGAGACTTACGCATTTATTTATTTGTATAGATGTATAGACTAAATAAAAGTAGCCTAAGTTACTCCTTATATCATCAGCTACCTATCAGTGAAAGTCCCGTCAAAATCGGTCCAGCTGTTCCAGAGATTAGCCGGAACAAACAGACAGACAGACAGACAGACAGACGGACAGACAGACAAAAATTTAAAAATATTTTATTTTGGTCTATGTGCTGTGTATACAGACTTACGCATTTAGTAAAAAGTTGTTATTTTATTGTTACAAACAGACACTCCAATTTTATTTATTTGTATGTATGTATGTATAGATGTATAGATGTGCTGTGTATAGAGACTTACGCATTTATTTATTTGTATAGATGTATAGACTAAATAAAAGTAGCCTAAGTTACTCCTTATATCATCAGCTACCTATCAGTGAAAGTCCCGTCAAAATCGGTCCAGCTGTTCCAGAGATTAGCCGGAACAAACAGACAGACAGACAGACAGACAGACGGACAGACAGACAAAAATTTAAAAATATTTTATTTTGGTCTATGTGCTGTGTATACAGACTTACGCATTTAGTAAAAAGTTGTTATTTTATTGTTACAAACAGACACTCCAATTTTATTTATTTGTATGTATGTATGTATAGATGTATAGATGTGCTGTGTATAGAGACTTACGCATTTATCTATTTGTATAGATGTATAGACTAAATAAAAGTAGCCTAAGTTACTCCTTATATCATCAGCTACCTATCAGTGAAAGTCCCGTCAAAATCGGTCCAGCCCTTCCAGAGATTAGCCGGAACAAACAGACAGACAGACAGACAGACAGACGGACAGACAGACAAAAATTTAAAAATATTTTATTTTGGTCTATGTGCTGTGTATACAGACTTACGCATTTAGTAAAAAGTTGTTATTTTATTATTACAAACAGACACTCCAATTTTATTTATTTGTTTAGATGTATAGATGTGCTGTGTATAGAGACTTACGCATTTATTTATTTGTATAGATGTATAGACTAAATAAAAGTAGCCTAAGTTACTCCTTATATCATCAGCTACCTATCAGTGAAAGTCCCGTCAAAATCGGTCCAGCCGTTCCAGAGATTAGCCGGAACAAACAG